>OX456985.1:14561283-15761283 GCA_949752695.1 Melanostoma scalare | reverse complement strand
ATAAAAGTTTTAATAATGACTAAAATGACAAAAAGAAAGAGAAAACTTTTTGATTTCCCATTTCCCGAATTCCTGATTTGTCATTTTAGTTTAATTTTAGAGTACAGTTTCCTGTGAAACCAGTATTAGATATAAGTATAAATACGGCTCAGACGAAAAAAATCCTAAGGCAACTCTATGTGGCACGGTCACGTGTATCAATCCCGCAAAACCTTTTTATTTCGCAAAAGATGGAAAAATTAAGAACGTGGTGTGGAAATATGTTACTTAAATAAAATAATATAAGTATAGGTTACATTAATGCATGAATGTGTTTTATTTGCAAAGTAATTAGCCTAAAAAATTAAAATGCTGCCGAAATTCACTATTCCACGCGGAGGAAATCGATTGCACAGCTAGTATTTTATAAAGTAAAATCAATGCACCTTGGAACTTTTGCCATTATATTTATAATGTCCTCATAGTCAACCACAATACTCCGATAGATGTTCAGCAACATCAAACCATTCAGTCGCTCCTCGCTTATTCATACATAAATATATCTTTTCCAAGTTGCTGTTGTCGATCCCGTTCTTATACAGAGCCAGAGAGACTGGCTTTTAGTTCGTGTGATGAAAATTTTCATTTTCGTAGGTTTCAGTTGCAACTGACGTTAGTTTTGGAGTGACCGATACGATGTGTTTCCAAGTAAGTAGGGAAGTGAATTTTCATATATTTCTATCGCAGGTCCCGTTCTATACGACCCAATACTACCTTCACATCAACATATCAAATTTACTTACACTAAAAAAGGGTGATCATGATAAAAACAAGGTAAGGTTAGGTTAGGTTTAGATGGCTGTCAGGAAAACAAACTGACACACTTAGACCAATATTAGGTCCATTGTGATACCATAGAAATTATGCGAGGGAGTACCTCACTTAACAAAACCGTTTGGAGCTTTTAATAAAGCGAAGGAGATGCAGGGGATCTGTGTTCGCCAGATCGCTTGGATCATCGAGAAAATACTTCCCCAGATGCCGCTTTTTTTTTAAAAGAGAGTGCAGGGCATGAGCAGAGGAGATTTGGGATTGTCTCCTCCTCCTCCTCATCTAAGCAACTTCTGCTGAAGTTATTAGAGGGAACGCCAAGTCTTATGGCGTGTCTTACTATCAGACAATGTCCGGTGATGACATTGATTACGGAGCTAACTTGCAATCTGGTAATGGATAACAATTGTCTTGTGCGTTTTGGATCTAGTCCTGGCCATATCCGTTGATAAAAACAAACCAAAAACAAATCAAATGAACTTATAGACAGATATGGCTCCCGTATTTGGAGGGTTTTTTTCGTTGACAGAATGAAAATTTCAGATGAATTTTATACTTCCATGTTTTATTTTGGTTTTTTTCTTATAAAAACTAATGGTAATTTTTTTAATTAATATAAAAAAAAACCCCTGCGTTCGTCCCTGATATTTGGGGGCGACCAAGTTTCACTTTTAACATCAGTTTCTTTAATTCCCTTAGCTTCTGGACGTAATTTGCATAGCGTGTGGCAAAGCTCAGGACGGTTAGGCTGAGTCAAAACAAACAAAAAATCGTATGGGAGACGGTCTAGGCATGAGGGGCAATTTTATAAAAAAGATTGACGAAGAGGTTATACCTATGTGAAGGCTAAAGTTTTTGAGAAGTTTTTAAGTAGATTTTTGGAAAAATGTTAAACAAATAACATACTACCCGATAGGGCAACTCTTCGAAAGTACGAAAAATCTTTTACATGAAATGCAAAACAAAATGGCGGCTGTAGGATATGATACGTTCGTTAACTAAAAATTAAAAAGATGTTTCGCAACCGAACACATTAAGCAGCCTCATCAGCATCTGGAACAATAAAAAATAATTTTTATAATCTTCATCCATTTTTGTATCAATTTCTTGCAATATGGTGACCAATTAAGGAAAAAGTGTTTTTTTTGACGAAAACCAAGAATTACATTAATTGTTTAAATCTTAAAAAAAAAAAAAGAACAATTGCTCAAATCGTGTGTGCTTCACTAGATAATTATCTCAAAAAGCTACGGTTAAAATTTCAAGTCAATCGGATAAAAACTGAAAATGTTTCGTTTCCGACCAACTTCAAAAACGCAGTTATAGATAAGCGAGTTTTTGATTCCAAAAGGATATGAATTTGCTTTGGAGTTGCTTCAGATAATAAACTCCCTAAAATTTTCTGAAGTATATTAGTATTCGGTCCTTTTTGATTTCAATTTTAGAGATGTGTTAGAATACGATTAAAAAATCGTGGAAAACAAAAAAAAATTCGACCCCTTAATTGACTTAAAAAAATATGAAAAGATAATTAAGCCATTTGCAATTCCACACCATAGTTTTCCTTAAAGTTATCACCCTGCTCTTTAATTAACATTTAAGTTCTAGTTAATTATGTAAATACCTTTTGAGTTACCAAGTCTCTCAAAGTCAAGGTTTTGAAAAAAATCAAATTTTGTTTGAATTTTTTACAAAGTTTTGCCTCATAAGGGATTGCTTTTTCATTCAAAAATTATTAATTTTGAATTTCGAACACAAAACTAAACGAAAAAATTTTTCAACTTATGAAACTACTTTTCCCGTGTAAACTCAGGGAAATAGAGACCCCCTCCCATATGAGTTTCTTTTTGTCTTGGCTCAAACAAACCTCCTGAGCTTTTTTCGCTGTATATACTGTATACATGTATAATGTATACTGCTTAAGCAAGGAACTGCTTCGGTTGATCAAACTTCTTTTCAATTCCAGGTGTCAGTTGTAGACAAGTATAAGCAAAAAAAAAAAGTTGAAGTAAAAGCTAAAGTAAATACAATTTGTTTAGTTTTTTTTTATGAATGAATCTTCTTCTTACCTACACTACTTAATGAATCACTATTTTCTTATTTGACCAAGAAAACGATCTTTAATCTACCGCATTCATTACCAAATTGTGATTGACAACACTGAAGTCGAATCTACAACTCAGCAAGCTAATCTAACAATGTGTGGTAAAAATTTTCCAGTCACAAAATTTTCCAAGTAAATTTCACTTCTTCTTGTACTCACACTCGTTCAGCAAAACTATAAAATCCAAACAACACTCTGACTTGAATTTCCTTTACCTGAAGAGCACGTGCGACATTTTATTTCCTTGTCATGTTTAACTATCTCTTCTGCCTTCATTCGGTTCACCCACATTTTGGCCGTTTTTGGTTATGTCCTTCGACGTCTGGTATTTGCATTCTCCATCCTGAACAACATAAAGATAAACAATACACAAACGTGTGTAGGAGTCAAAGTTCATTGGCTACCATTGGAATGTCTTCAGGCAACATCATACGCAAACTACACACAGAGTAGAAGCAGAGAAGCAGATTGACAGGAAATTGATGATGACGGTGACCAGAAATGCGGTGACAGCATTTGGGCTGACATTCATTGTTCAGGTAAAGCAAATATACACATACTTTGACATGGTGAATTAATTCAAATGTAATTTACTTGCCATTGTACCCATGGATTTGGACAATATTTATCTATGGAATTACCATCCAATCTGACATTCGTTTTGAAGGACGATTGTTGACTTTTGGGAGACAACCGGAGGATAGTCCAAGGAAGTTGTATTGGTCTTCGTCCGTGACATTCAATTTTTTTTAAACAAATGGTTCGGTGGCAGACTTTAGTATGTAGGTAGTGGTTGTTGTTCTAAAAAAGCTATCAAAGATTTAATGAAGTTAAAATTAAGTTGTTGAATCATAACTGGAAGTGGTAGCTTTGTTCCTTGCACCCAAAAGAGTCTCTGCTTTGAAGTTGAAATCTGACGCAACACTAAGTTGCACGGGAAAAGCTTGGTTCACTTGCTGCAACGGATTAAGCAGAGTCGTTTTCTTCTAAAAGCCAACCAAGCAGAAAAACTAATTTCATAAATACACCTTTTCATGGTCCAAATTGAGCCCACTCACTGTCGCCAAATCCTTTTGACTGAATTGAAATCATTCCAGACAGATTTTTAAGAGCAAGGACCTCTCAGGAACAAAAAAACCAAAAAATTCAGTCACAAGAACGCTGATCGAAGTCCATTCAATTATTTTTCATAATCCGCAGTGTCCCACTGCATTATAATGCCAATAAAATGCAAAAAATAAAAACAAAAACACAAAAAATAAAAAGTGTGGACATTCATTATCCCAGCCACAAGCTCATACAACCACTACACCACCGCACCTATTCCATTTCATAGTACCATACGGCTTCCCTTTATAAAAAAAGAGTAACAACATGAAGTCCATAGCACGGGACTTTTATTCATTTTTCTCTTCAAATATGTTCCCATTAAATAATGTGGACACATAGCAACCAGAAACCAGCAGTAAGGAATAAAAAGTATCCAACTTTTCACATCCCAACTCTCCGCAACCAAAAAAGAGAAGAAAAAAAAAGGTTAAATCCTATGGATGGCAGGAATAAAAAGCAGGAAACACCTATACAAAACCACCAACAGGGATTCTTTTAGTGTTGTTTGTGCTTTTTTTTTTTATTTTTTCATTTTAATCGTAGCTGCTGCAATTTTATGTGTCTCCGAAATGCAAATATTGGGATGAAAATAAATATTTAAAAATAAAAATGAATTGAACTCGTTCTTCGGGTGCAATTTATAAAAAATGAAGGATAATGGCGTTTGCAGTGGTTTAAATTTTTTTTTTCCTTCATCTCTTAGAATATCCGTTAAGCATCTCGATTTGAGAGTCGTATTATTATGAGAAGCTTTTTTTTTAATTCAAATTATTTTTGTCTCCTCTGCTTCCTTTTGAATTGCTTTCATATTTTTCTATTTAGTGAAGTACCACTTCCAAATCATGATACGAGTAGTTTCTGGTTTTAAGCGTGCAACATTAGTAGTAACTCATTTCAGACCAAAGTTTGACATCAGTGATTTTGTGGCGCTATGCAAAATATCTTGATGGCTATAATGATATAGCCATCAAGAGCCACAAAAAAGATTTGTCTTTTATTTATGTTTAATTGTATTTGTATTTTTATTTTATTAATAAAAAAAAAAAGAAAATTTTAAGTTATAACAGTAGTTATTACATGGAAAAAAGTTGTTAAAATTGGTTGGAATAGATATGCTGAAAATAGAACAAGAACTTAAGAATTATTACGATAAACGATTTTAGCTTCTATAATGGATTTTCAAGGAACTTTCAAAGAAAGGATCTGCAGTTGTTCATTCTTCTTAGGTTAGTAGGCAGGGAATTCCAGAGACCCACCGTGTGTACAAAAAATTGGCGTTTGGAGTTACAAAAGTTAAAGCAAGGTACAATCGAAATATTACTTCTTTGTAATGTTGGAAAACTGAGTTTTATATAGGTACTCAGGGGTTTTCGATTGAATTAATTTGAAAAGAAAGATCAGAGCTTGGAAATCAAGGAATTCGTTCAGAGACATATCAAAGATACGATTCGCATAGTCAGAAACATGGTTAAACCGATTTAGTCCATACACAAATCGAGCAATGTCGTTGAAAGCAGCTTGAAGCTTTCGTTTACTTCTGCTGTCAGGACAGCAAAAAATAAGGCTACCGAAGAGCAGGACAGGAAGCACAAGAGTTTTAGCTAAAGTAAGTTAAGTACTTATAGGCAGGCAGCTACCAGTAGTATGTAGTACTCGTAAAGCTGCATAGGTTTTTGCTAGTGCGCATGAGATATGATGTTCCCATGATAAAGTTTGATTAAATACAACTCCCAGATTTTTAACCTTTTCAACATAATTAAGCTCACAACCACTTAGTTCGATGTTAGGAAAGTATGAAGTATCAAGTACCCTATTACTGATTACAATAGCTTGACATTTTTTAGCGTTTAATTTAAATAAGTTCTGATTTGACCACTCAACAACAAGCAGTAGATCTTCATTAATCCGAGCGATAAATTTGATACATTTGAATATCATCTGCATACATATGGATTTTACAGAATCTGAGGTTCAAAGGAAGATCTTTCATAAAGAGAGTGAAGAGGAGTGGACCCAGAATTAACTCTTGTGGCACACCAGCATGCGTTGGAAAAAAAAACAGAGAGGTTAGTATTGACTAAAACAGTCTGCTTTCGGACTGTAAGGTATTCCCGAATAAAAGACACCGCAAAGGTATCAAAACAGAAAAAGTATTTTAACTTTTTTAATAACAGTGAGTGCGGAACGGAGTCAAATGCTTCGGAGAAATCAAGGAGAACCATTGTCGTTACAAGGTTTTCATCATTGTTTTGGCGTGTGTCGTCAACAATTTTCAAAAGAACGGTGTTACAGCTATGACCCTTTCGAAAACCAGATTGATATGGTGAGAGTAATCTCCAAGAGTTAAGGAAAGATGAAATCTGCTGGCTAACAATCTTCTTAAATGCTTTCGAAATAAATGGTAGAATGGATGTTGGGCGATATTCTTTAAGTTTGGAATTGGACTTTTTAGGAACTGGGATGACTTTAGAAGCTTTCCAAAGCTTAGGGTAATAGGAGGCAGTGAAGATGGTGTTGAAAATGTGGGAAATACAGGGTGAGAGAAACGGAAGAAGCAATCTAATAAACTTAGGATGAATTTCCTCTAAGCCGATTGCATCAGATTTAATCTTCATTATGGCCGAATACACCTCAAATTCATTAACTCTTTGGAAACTGAAATTATATGGAAACTCAGTTTCATTGACACGGTTGGAAATGTCATAACTTGTATCAGCTTCTCCGGCAATAGGGGAATTTACAAATAGTTTGTTAAGTGCATTCCCATCGCAGGTTTCGTCATGAGTTTCGGGTTGTTTATTCATACCTAATGATTTGATAATCCTCCACATTTGCTGAGAGTTGCCGTTACTAAACTTAATAAAATAATAAAATAATAAATAAATAATAAGAATAAAATCTCCGCTTTGAATATTTTATCTCTTTACTGACCAGATTGCGTAATCCTAATCCTAACTAATATTATAAATGTGAAAGTCCCTCTGTCTGTCCGGCTTTCTATGTTACCATCTCCCGCCCAACCTACTGAACCGATTTAAATAAAATTTGATACAGAGATAGTCTAAGACTTGAGGAAGGACATAGGCTATATATTTTATCCCTAAATTCCCACGGGAACGGGAACGTATTCGGGAATTTAGAAACTACAACACCGATTTCAAAAATGTTTCCACCGATAGAATGCTTCACTATCCCAGAGTAACATAAACTTTAATTCATCTACATATTCCTACGGGAACGGGAGTCCTACCAAAAATAATAGGTGTGAAAGAAGCTCTGTCTGTCCGTCGTTCTATGTTACCATCTACCGCCCAAACTAATAAGCCGATTTAAATGAAATTTTGTACAAAGATTGTTCTGAACTTAAGGCCGGACATAGGTTGTATTTCATTCGAATATTCCCACGGGAACCGGTCCTCACTATTATTATAAATTCAAAAGTAGCTCAGTCTGTTCACCTTTCTATGTTACCATCTCTCGCCCAAACTAATAAACCGATTTAAATGAAATTTTATACAAAGATTGTTCAGAATCTGAGGAAGGACATAGGCTATATATTTTTTCCCTATATTCCCACGGGAGCAGGAACGTATACGGGAACTTTGACACTACAGCACCGATTTCAAAAATTCTTCCACCGTTGGAATGCTCCATAATCCCGGATTAACATTAACTTCAACTCATCCACATATTCCCAAGAAAACGGTCACCATATTCCTACGGGAACGGGAGTCCTTACTGATATAATAAGTGCGAAAGTAGCTCTGTCTGTTCTCCTTTCTATGTTACCATCTCCCGCCCAAACTAATCAATAGATTTAAATGAAATTTTGTACAAAGATAGTCTAGATCCTGTGAAAGGACATAGGCTATATACTTTATCCCTATATTCCCAGGGGAATGGGAACGTATACGGGAACTTAGAAGCTACAGCACCGATTTCAAACATTCTTCCACCGTAAGAATGCTACACTATCCCTGAGTAACATAAACTGTAAGTCATCCCCATTATTCCTACGGGAACGGTCACCATATTCCCACGGGAATAGGAGTTTTTATTAATATCATTAGTCTGAAATGAAATATATGTCTATTTTTATTTGTTATCAAAAACCGCCCAAACTATTAAACCTTTTTACATATATGAATTTTGGTACAGAGATATAGTCTTGAGCCTGAAGATGGACATAGGCTATATGTATGTTATCCCTGTATTCCCACAAGAATGCAAACGTTAACGGGAACCTAGAAACTGCTGAACTGATTTCTAGAAGTACTTCCCCGTTAGAACGCTACACTATCTCAAAGTAACATTAACTTTAATTTATCCCTATTATCCCATGGGAACGGAAGTACTTACTAACATTATAGATCCGAAATCAACTCCGTCTGTCTGTTTTGCTTTGTTACTATCTACTGCCCAAACTATTGAACCTATTTGTATGAATTTCGGTGCAGAGATAGTCTTGAATTGAGTTTGAAGAAGGACAGGGTCTGTATTTGTTTTCCCAATATTGCTACGATAACGGCAACGTAAGCGGGAACCTTGAAGCTACTTGACCGATTTCAAAAGTTCTTTCATCGTGAGGTGATTTCTGTCAAATTGTCTATGTATTACACAGTTGACCTGAGAAGAAATGTCTATCTTGATCTTCAAATAAATATTGGCAATCAGTAATGCCTGTGTGAAAAGTCGATTTCGGCCCCGACTAATGAGATAGTTAACCATATAAACTAATAAATTATGTTTGACGTATTGGGGGATGTTTTCGAATGTCTATCAGTAGACAATATTATGGACACTGAGAAAGTCACATCACACCCTATAGAGTTTCTCAATGCCTTAGAATTATCAGGAGTGCATGCAAGTTGGTGTTCCAGTGCCAATAATGAGTAATCTAGAACTGTACACAGCTACAAATTAAACATCTGGGATGCGGCTTTATAAGATGACTGGAACAGCGAAATAAGAAAACTATTTATTCCCCGTATTTCTTAAGTTCCCACTGATTAGTAATTTTAGTTTAAAAGAGTGTATCAAACTCGCAAAAACTTTTTATTAGACAAAAGAAGGAAAAGGTAAGAACGTCGTGTGCAAAAATGTACTTAAATAAAATATAACAATAGTTTACTAAAACGCATGAATGTGTCTTATTTGCAAAATAAGTAGCCTAAAAAATTAAAAATGCTGCTGAAAGTCACTATTCAACGCGGACGAAGTCGCGGGCACAGCTAGTTTTTTATAATTATTAAAAAATGATGGGATTCTGAATCGTTTCCAGCGGTTGTACGCAGCATTTCTCTTCAAAATCAATTCTTCAATCTTTTGCTAAACCATCCTATTTCACTATTTCGTATAACAATTGTTTTGAGAGGAATACATTTTTCGAATAGGCTTTTTACATTTGCGGTGACAAATTGAACTTGTTCATCAACAGTTTCCAAGTGGAATATACTTTCCAAATTGGAGTTCCTAGTATGAGAGACCAATGCTTACATATTAACAGACTTGAAATCTCTGTACGAAATAGTATTCCTAGTCGGGTTGGAAGCAAAGTTATGGTCATAAAATGCAACAGTTAAGTTGTGTTTTGAGAAATTAATCGACAGCATTGGGCTGCGTCTCAGTGGCAGCCAAATCGTGACACAGGAGGTAGTTATATTTAAACGGCTATAACTTTCAATCGCTACATACAAATTCTTGCTCAAGCAGGACGCATACAAGAAAACTAATCAGGGATGGTCAAGCACTTGTGTGTGTAACGCAACGAAACAAATCTGACCCAAGCTAGATCTTAAGCGGTCAAACGGCTTGATCACTCTCAACAGAAAACACATTCGTGCTACGGCGACGATAGGTGTCATTACAGGACACTGTCTTATTGAAAGACATGCCGCAAGGCTAGGAGTCGCTTCAAACGATTTTTACAATAGTTGTATGGATGAGGAGGAAGAGGAGAGTACTCCCCAACTTTTCTGTTCATGTCCCGCCTTAGCTCACAAACGTAGGATACACCTTGGTTCATGTTTCTTTAATGAACCTAGTGTTCTTACTTCCATCGACGCTCTGCGTCTCTCCCGCTTCATTGTAAGCTCGAAATGATTCCATTAGGATTAGGATACATTATATCCACTGCGGTACCACAATGAGCCAGACGGGCTTAAGTGTGTTAGCCAAGCTGACACCCACTTTAACCTAACCTAACCTAACCTAAGATGCTTTGTTTGTTTTGAGTCTGTTGATTGAGGATCAGATTTGATTTTGACTGAAGGCAAGGGCCCCAACTATTGGCTGTCGTCAGATTTGTCTTTCGTAGTGGTTGCCTATTTTTGTTTTATTGTCTGTCATAATGATAAACTACTAATGCGTTATCATTACCATCTTTATAATAAACACAGATCGGTGATGGTCGTGAAATTTGGTGGTGATAAGTTCACTCTTTTATTGATGTGCTACACACTTTATTTAATCTCATGGTTTTCACGTGAATTTATTTTCCTCTCGAACAAAAAGTTTTTATTCTTCGCTTTACGGAGAGCTTACAGGCCTTTAGCTATTTTCTGGAAATATGATTTGGGGGCCTATAAATTTTTTACTTGAATCTGATTTCACCAAGCTTTTACCGGAGACGGTTGTGATAAACTCAAATTTTCTAACTTTGCGATTTTTACGGCTGCCATAGATCTTCTACGCTCATGTTAAGAGTCTTGGAAAGTCTTGGAAAGCGAAGTTTTGAAATAATTGTAGCAGTCTTTTCCGATTGAATCCGTCTTAAGGTGAATTTCTTCGCATCATTAAATATACTTATTCGAGGCTTATTCGAATCCGACGACTTTAAATTTGGATCACTTTAAAGTAGGTGCCAACTACACCTACTTTAAAGTGATCCGAGTTGAAAGTCGGATCCTCAGAATCGGCGTATACTTTTTTTACTGGTTTGGTTGCAGTTTCATCCATTTGGTGACCGTTTTGTGTCCTCAGAGATTAGGTATTTAAATCCTTGAGCAGGCTAACAAGATTGTTGATTGGTATTTACAATAATGCACTTGTCCCTGGAGTAAGCACAAGTTGTTTACTTATCTTTTTTACTAGCTGTGCCCACGACTTTGTCCGCGTGGAATAGTGATTTTCGGCAGCATTTTTTTTTGTTTTAGTAAATTATTGTTATATTACTTTATTTCAGTACATTTTTGCACACGACGTTCTTACTTTTTCCATCTTTTGTCAAATAAAAAGGTTCTGCGAGTTTGATACACTCTTTTAAACTAAAACGACTAATCAGTCGGAATTAAAAAAATACGGGGAATCAATAGTTTTCTAATTTCGCTGTTCCAGTCATTATTAAAACTTTTATAATGCCGCATCCCAGATGTGTAATTTGTAGCTATGTGAAATTTTAGATTACTCATTATTGGCACTGGAACACCAACTTGCTGCCGCTCCTGATAGTTCTAATTAATTGAGAAACTCTATAGGGTTTGATGTGACTTGCTGAGTGTCCATAATATTGTCCACTGATAGACATTGGACAGATTCCCCCAATACGTAAAACATAATTTATTAGTTTATATGGTTAACTATCTCATTAGTCATTACCGATTGCCAATATTTATTTGAAGATTAAGATAGACATTTCTTCTCAGGCCAACTGTGTAATCGACAATTTGACAGAAATCACTTCATGGCGAAAGAACTTTTGAAATCGGTCCAGTAGCTTCAAGGTTCCCGTTTACGTTGCTGTACAATTTTATTTTTTTCGCAGTGGACTGTATCAAAATCTTAATGAGTTAACACACAGAGTTATTTTGTTTCTTGGGACAGCATGTCCTATTTATTTCAACACAGATTTTACACTGACTACTGTATTGCATCGATCGATAGACGATCTTCAAAATATTACACCAACAGCTGGCACATCCTTCTTGGAATATCAAAATGCAGACATGTGTGCGTATGTTTAGCTCCTCCTTCTTGGAATATTGAACATCCTGCCCACTTTAAACCTGGTGGTTTAACTATTTAATTGCGGCGCTCCTTCTGAAACAGCATGGAGCGAACCCTTCCTGTGAGGATAGCGTTGGTAGATGATCGTACGCCTCAGATGCGCACTATTGGATGAACTGTCTTCCAAGTCTGGAATGTTATGGTTATTTCCTATTTTATAAAGTTAACAAAGTGTTCATATTAAATAATTTTTTTTTTTTTTTTTTTTTTTTTTTTTTTTTTTTTTTTTTTTTTTTTTTTTTTTTTTTTTTTTTTTTTTTTTTTTTTAAAGAATAAAAGAATAGAAATGAAATGAATTGATACAGCCATATTACGTCTCTGTAGGCGTCTCTTTGACGTCGGTTACCACATTAGGGATAACGTTCTGTACTTCACCTTGAACCAGAGTACAATCATTGGTACATTTACCGTTGGCACACATTTCGTTGTGTGGTTGCATGCCAACCTCCACCGGTATAAGACATAGTTTGGTGACCGGACGGTCATACATCCGGCCGTTAGAACGAATGCGGGCACTCCGTACTCGTCCGTTTTTGTCGGGATACACCTTTGTGATGCGGGCCCGTTTCCAAATGCCTGGTGGTTGATTATCTTCCTTGAGAAAAACGAGATCGCCGACTTCCAAATTGCGCTTGGGCTGTTTCCATTTCGTACGCAGTTGTAGCTCACTCAAATAGTCTTGGGACCATCTGCTCCAAACATTTTGTTCCAGTTGATGAATTTTGTCCCAACTGTCTAGACGATGGGATGCTACCTTTTTGACATCTGGACCCAGAGGACGAATTATTTGGCCACCAGCAATAAAATGACCTGGTGTAAGGGCTGTGAGGTCATTAGGATCGTCTTTCAAAGCACATAGAGGCCGGGAATTGAGGCAAGCCTCTATGCGAACGAAGGCAGTGTAGAGCTCTTCAAACGTAAAACTGCGAGTACCAATTTCTCTGTTCAGGTGGTACTTTGCGCGTTTCACACTCGCTTCCCACAGCCCACCATGATGTGGTGCCAAAGGAGTATTAAAATGCCACGTAATTTTACGCTTAGCCACCTCATCCTGAAGTTCCTTCTCATTTAACTGTTCTTCTATACGCTTTAGAATCGAGTTTGCACCAACAAAATTAGTCCCGTTGTCACTGTAAATGTGTGCTACCATACCTCGTCGTGCAACTAAACGGTCTAATGCTGCTAAAAATGCCTTAGCGCTGAGGTCGCTGACTAATTCCAAATGAACAGCTTTAGTGGGAAAATCGATGAAGAGGCATAGGTAGGCATTCGATGTCACTGGAACACCCCGTCCTGAATATGCCCGAATTCTATACGGACCGGCAAAGTCCACTCCACAGTGTTGGAATGGCCGAGATCTTTGAACCCGAGCGGCTGGAAGGTCGGCCATCAGCTGATTTGTAGTCTTTTGCCGATAACGGGTACACGTAACGCATTTATGGATGAGTTTACGCATTGATGTGCGTAAATTAGTTATCCAATACTTGTCGCGAAGGTATTGCATACATAACTGCAACCCACCGTGTTGCGTTTCGTCATGTGCCTGCTGCATTAGTCTTAGGGCGAGGAGGGACTTAGCAGGAAGCAGGATCGGATGTTTTTGGTCAAAGGTTAGCTCAGAATTTGATAGGCGACCACCAAGACGAACTATGCCGGAGTCATCCAGGAAAGGCATTAGCGATAACAAGCTGCTATCATTTGGTATCGGCTTCCCCTTAATCATTTTACGATATTCCAACGGGTATTCTTCCTTTTGAGTGTGCTTGATCCAAAAGGCTAATGCTCTTGAGTACTCTTCATGCATCACACTTGGCACGTTCGAAATCAAAGTTTTGATTTGGTTCTGTTCGAACGTCTGTTTCAAAGGTTGTGATATCCTTTTCCTCTTTGCTGCCTTTGTAGTTACTATCGACTCATGCGATCTTTTTCTCGTTAGCGAAAAGGCTTCAGACGAATTGTTTGACGTTTTGTTGCGCATCGACCACCTCTCACAGAATAGACGCACGAACCGCTGGACGTAAGCTGTAATGCGAAGCACCTTGCTTATTGAAGAGTGATAGCTTAGTAAATCTTGCACCTTTACGTGTTTATCCTGCCCACTTTGACTCAGTAGAGTCAAGACCATGACGGGGATAGTGAACGTGTTCTTTTTAAACTCATTATCTGCTTCTGATTGTTGCGCACGCGGAAGTTTGCGATTGTTCCACCTTGGCCATTTGTCCTCGGATCTTATCAAAAAGTCTGGTCCATGCCACCAAAGACCTGAGTTTACTAGGTCAATTGAAGTCATGCTGCGTGAGAGAAGATCGGCAGGATTTTCTTTCGATGGTACGTGTTTCCATTGCTGCACGTTGCTGTGGTCAAGAACGGTTGATATTCGATTGGCAACAAAAACTTTGGCGTTTTCTGGTAGTTTGTGCAACCAATATAACACAATTTCCGAGTCAGACCAGTAGTGCAAGTGTTCATCAGGTACATCAAGAACACCAGCTATCTTTCGCGCTAGAACTGCTCCCATTGCCGCCGCACATAATTCCAGCCGAGGAATCGTCTTTGTCTGTCTAGGGGCAAGTTTGTTCTTCGATGTAACTATATTTACAACAACATCTCCATCTGGCTTCGTGATCCTCGCATATACAACTGCCCCATAAGCCATGTTTGACGCGTCGCAGAACGTGTGAAGTTGTAGTTTAAACTCAGGTGAAATTCCAAGCCAACGAGGGATTTTTACCGTGGACAATGTTGGTATAGTAGCACGGTATGCCTTCCAAGCCTTTGTTGTTTCGCTATCGACAATTTCGTCCCAGTCTGTACCCACTTTCCATAATTTTTGTATAAACCACTTCGCTCTTATTGTTACCGGAGCCAAATAACCATTTGGGTCATAGATTTTTGCACCTTCACTAGCTACTGTGCGTTTGGTTAGGGTTTCAGCTTCGTTAAAATCGTGAATCTTGAAACGCAAAGTGTCATCCTCTGAATTCCAAAGTAGACCGAGAACACTAGTCGATGTATCCTCATCTAAGCTTTTGTATTGTAGACGCTCATTTTCAAGCAACACCGCTGGATCGTTAGATGTCCATTTTGCTAGTGGAAAGCACCCTCTGTCCAGTGAAGATTCCAACTGCTCTCTTGTAGCCACAGCTTTTTCGATGGTATGGAAACTTTTCAAGAAATCATCTACGTAAAAGGAGTTGTAGACGGCCTCGCGCGCCAGTGGAAACTCGTCACAATACTCATCAGCGCATCGCTGCATGCATTTTACTGCGTTATATGTTGACGAAGTCATCCCGAACGTCACCCTAGTTACTTGAAACTCCCGCAACGGCTGACTGGTGCTTTCTCTCCAAAATATTCGCTGCAAGTCTAATTGTTGCTCCGTGATCTTAACTTGAGGAAACATCTTTTTCACATCTTGAAGCCTAGGTCCTGGAAGTTGAATGTCATTAAAAGACCACCCGGATGTTGTAGCCGCAGAAGCATCAAAAACTACCCTTGGTTTCTTCGGCAGTCTAACGCCGTGATGTGGAATATAGGCATGTGGTTTCGTTTCATCGATTGGATGTAATGTTTCTTGCATGAATCCGTTATTCTGCAGGTCTCTCATGTACTCAATGTACCATTGCGCAAATATTGGATCTCTTGCAAATTGTTTTTCCAGTGCATTAAAACGTCTTAACGCCATATCACGAGACAAACCCAGGGCATTACGTTTATCCGGTTGAATAGGAATGGTTACGATATATCTCCCAAACTCGTCTCGTTTAACGGTATCTTTGAAGTGCTGTTCACACCATAGTTCGGCTGGTGTCATCTTGACTGGTTCGTGGAGCTGTTCTATTTCCCACAAGCGGCGCATAGCATCTTCCAAGCTCTGGCTATCCTGACTATGCAATGAGTTCAACACTGATACTGGACAAAGGCTTGTGGTGTTGCCGTAGAGTATCCATCCCAGCAGTGTCTGTTGAGCAATTAGCCCATTTTCTAGGCGTTCGACCCCAGTGGAGAGTATCTCTGCCAACGTTCCAGCTCCCAGAATTGCATCTATGCATCCGGGTGTATAGAACTCTGGATCAGCCAAATTATACGAGAAGAACCCTGCCGCTGATCTAGGTAACTTAGAACCCGGTAGCTTATTCGTTAGGCTCGAAACTACAACCATCTGAATGGTAACGTCAAGTTTTTTCATGTCGCATGACCACAATTCAACGAAAACGACACCATATGTTTTCAATCGAGAGTTTCTACCAAGCCCGCTGATGTTGGTTTGAATCTGATGAACCTTCATGCCAATATCTTGCACGCACTTTCTTGAAATTAAATTAACCTGAGCTCCAGAGTCGCACAACGCGCGAACGATTTTGGAAGAACCATTACTCGTCAGAATTTGGAACTTTGCTGTTGGTAGCAGTGCAAATTTTAGTTTCTTAGATTTGTCTATATTTAAATTTTCATTTGTCAGTACAGAAGCGACATTATTAGTAATATCTACCACGTGATTGTTTCTAAATGGATTTTTATTTTTTGACTTTATTTCATCGTTGATTGCCTGAACACCACCATCTGCATGGTGAAAGAACAGTTGCTTCGCTGTTTCTGTTATAGTTGGAAGTTGTTTAGTGCGAAAAGGTAATGTTGAGTTCGAAGGTCTTGGTGGAGCAAGGCTTTGGGATATTGATTGCTATTTTTTTTCTAGACGCTGACGTTTCACCCACTTCTTAGAATCTCGAACGGTGTTGACGACGCGTACCTCTTTATTCGCCGTCTTTGGGCAAACGACGCTATTATGATGTCCACCACAACGAGGACACCCTGGTGCCGAACAAACCCCTTCGTGCCTTTTTAAGCAGTTCATGCACAGCATCAAGTCTTTCAGCTTTGTTTGACGATCCAATCTTGATTTAGACAAAAAATTTGGACATCGGTACAAGGGATGTGGCTCGGTGCAGATTGGGCATGGTTTTGCACTGGAACTGAATGAGATATTTTGCTGTCCACTTTTAGCGATGAGTTTTAGGTCGCCTTGACTTGACTTGATTAGGTTCGATGAAGATTTTGTCCATTTGTTGCTTTCATAACTTCTTGCTATTTGGGATCCTTGTTCAGCATAAATGCGACCACGTGCTCTTCCCTCCAAAAAGGCCATCAAATCAGCGAGTTTGGGTTTATTAGCTACGACTCGTTTCTGTTCCCAGAGGTCTGCTACATTTTTTGGCAGCCGATGCAAAACCAAACCTATGACGAATGCATCCCAGTGCTCTACAGGAACGCTCATTGCTTCCAGCTGCCGCAGTGTGCTGGTGGTTGTGTCTATTACTCGTCGGAGATTCTCATAAGACTCATCTCTAATACTGGGCATCCCAAGCAAATCAGATACCAACGCCTGTTCAAGCCTATATTGATCTTCATATTTCTGCTCAAGACATTCCCATGCCTTCTTGTAGTTGATAGCCAATGGTTGCCAAGCACCGATGGTAAGAGTAGCGGAACCAACGCATGCTTTTTTAAGCAGATGCAGCTTAGTAACATCATCAATTTGACCACGGTCGTGTACCTCAGCTCTAAACTGATCGCGAAAGGATGGCCAGTTGGAAGGGTTTCCATCGAATTCACCAGGATCAGGGGCACGAGCCGTTTCTACGCGAATAACTCCAGCTCACTTGATGATATTGAATAAGAAGACTTGTTCTCCAAAGCGGTTTTCATTAAAGCGGCAGACGTAAAATAGGCCTGCGAAATTTCTTCGAAAAAGACCATAGCTGAGTCTAAGTCCTCCGATGGTATCGACCGAACGACGGCTTTATGAGCCCTCTTGAAATCCTTGAAGTCGTTCGATAGTTGACGGTATCTGGACGTCAATGCGCTTTTCGCCATATTTGCAGCAGCCTCTTCATTTCCGACTTCCTTATAGCGATTGAGAACTGCTCTCGCACTCGCATCCCGGTCTCTTAAAGCATTATCTGCCATCGTCCTAGTTGGAAGAATTTCAATGAAAGGAAAGTAAGTAAAAATGTTAAGTCAATATGATCTGGTTTTAAGGACATTTCTGTAAGGAAGCGAATATCGATATGCGTTTGGACTGCACACTGTCTGTTGACTGAGTGCTTCGTCCTGCGAACGCATATCCGAATGTCACCTCGTGTGGGCAACTGATTGGAATTTGGATGTAGATGTGCGTTTGGACTGTACACTGTCTGTTGACTGAGTGCTTCGTCCTGCGAACGCATATCCGAATGTTACCTCGTGTGGGCAACTGATTGGAATTTGGATGTAGATATGCGTTTGGACTGTACACTGTCTGTTGACTGAGTGCTTCGTCCTGCGAACGCATATCCGAATGTCACCTCGTGTGGGCAACTGATTGGAATTTGGATGTAGATATGCGTTTGGACTGTACACTGTCTGTTGACTGAGTGCTTCGTCCTGCGAACGCATATCCGAATGTTACCTCGTGTGGGCAACTGATTGGAATTTGGATGTAGATATGCGTTTGGACTGTACACTGTCTGTTGACTGAGTGCTTCGTCCTGCGAACGCATATCCGAATGTTACCTCGTGTGGGCAACTGATTGGAATTTGGATGTAGATATGCGTTTGGACTGTACACTGTCTGTTGACTGAGTGCTTCGTCCTGCGAACGCATATCCGAATGTTACCTCGTGTGGGCAACTGATTGGAATTTGGATGTAGATATGCGTTTGGACTGTACACTGTCTGTTTACTGAGTGCTTCGTCCTGCGAACGCATATCCGAATGTTACCTCGTGTGGGCAACTAATTGGAATTTGGATTTAGTTATGCGTTTGGACTGTACACTGTCTGTTGACTGAGTGCTTCGTCCTGCGAACGCATATCCGAATGTTACCTCGTGTGGGCAACTGATTGGAATTTGGATGTAGATATGCGTTTGAACTGTACACTGTCTGTTGACTGAGTGCTTCGTCCTGCGAACGCATATCCGAATGTCACCTCGTGTGGGCAACTGATTGGAATTTGGATGTAGATATGCGTTTGGACTGTACACTGTCTGTTGACTGAGTGCTTCGTCCTGCGAACGCATATCCGAATGTTACCTCGTGTGGGCAACTGATTGGAATTTGGATGTAGATATGCGTTTGGACTGTACACTGTCTGTTGACTGAGTGCTTCGTCCTGCGAACGCATATCCGAATGTTACCTCGTGTGGGCAACTGATTGGAATTTGGATGTAGATATGCGTTTGGACTGTACACTGTCTGTTGACTGAGTGCTTCGTCCTGCGAACGCATATCCGAATGTCACCTCGTGTGGGCAACTGATTGGAATAAATGTGGATATGATGATTGTACATTAGTTTTATAGCTGAAGCATTTAGTGTATTTCTCAGCAGCATTGAAGCTTGGTGTAAGAGAGTCATAATCTGGCACTTAATTGCCAAATCAAATAAGGGAACAAAACGACAGAGCTATTAAGCGAAGAAAGAAACCAAGTTGTTAAAGCCCCTAACCAACCTAAGCTGATGTGGGTGCTTGGACATCAAAAACGAAGAAAACTAATTAAGACGCACCCTTACAGCATACCTATGAACCCTTCTCAACAAGCAAACTTAACAAAATGTAACACCAGTAGGTCTTGCCTGGCTGACAATATAAATAACTAGAACTACTTCGCAGTGTCATAAAATCTAGCAGAATCCCAAAATATGCAAACAGTCATAGGATCTTCGATACTATGCAGCTGCACATCGAACCGACATAGGGGTACCTATACCATATATCCTAAGCAAACAAAACTTGGCAGAATCGTCACTCCGAAATATATTAATGAATGACAGGGCAGGAACTACCTACTTATGCATTTTCTTCGGATGAACACGTGCAAGGAAAAACAAAGCATGTTGCGCAGATCTCATATTGTAAAAACAATCGTTATTTTTGTTTGAACCTGAGAACGACAAAATAAACAAAACCTATTTCGCAGGGTAATAAAATCTAACAGTATTCCTAAACAGCGATGAGATCTATGGCACCGTGTAGCTGGACATCGAACAGGCAGATAGCTTTACCAAAAAAAAAAGAAGAAAACAAAGTATGATAAAGCAAGGGTTGGTTCTTATGCGTTTGGTTCAGAAGAACACGTGCAGGGACAAACAAAGCATGTTGCGCAGATTTCATATTGAATGCATGTGTACATAATATGTCTATAGGCTGGCCGTCATTTAAAAACAATCATTATTTGTGTTTGACCCTGAGCTACACCTACCTACTTAAAAACGATAAAATAAACAACAACTATTTCGCAGGGTAATAAAACCAAAAATATTCTTAAACACCGATGAGATCTATGGTACCGTGTAGCTGGACATCGAACAGGCAGATAGGTCTACACACTACTCAAAAGAGAAAAACAAAGTCGAAAACAAAAAAAAGAAACGGAAAAATAAACAAAAAACCCTTTCGCAAGTCCATAAAACCCAACAGCGAACAGCACTCGAAAATGGTATATAATCTATACACAATTACTGTAAACAACCACTCAGCAAAATCCTCAGTTAAAACAAAACAAAGAAAATAAGTCAAGGGTAGGTAGTTTACTATGCCTTTGGTTCGGATCAACAAGTTGTACATGTGGCTCAGATCTACATACGTATATTCGAATTTCTATGTATTTACATGGCGAAAACAACCTTTGCTTTCGTTTATAGTGAAAATACATATACCTAATATAGCATCACATTATGTAAAGGACATGAAAAGCCGAGATGAAAGCCACGCCCATTTTAACATTGATTATAAGAAGTGTGGGATGAAAGAATGCAAAGCAAACGCTGTGCGTAAGCAAAAAGCAACTGACAAGATCCCTACCATACACGCATTTTCCTTATTCGCAGAAATCCAAATTTTGGAATTTTGAAGCGGTGGGGGTAAAAATGTTACAAAGGGTGAAAAACTACGTAGGAGAGTACTTCCCCACGAGTGCTTTAAACTGTGCACAACTACATACGTATCTAGGGTTGTGGCATTTTAGATGCCAGAGCAGGTATCGCTATTATGTTCTATTGGCATAATATAAAAGGCTATTTTCTAATTTAGGCCAAATGATATTGAATTTGACACTGTGCTGGTCATTCATCAATAGCATTATCATTTTTTAAAAAAATAAACATTTGTGCTGACCCATAAGTGTGTTTGTAGGTACTCACTTGTTCTAACTTGATCACAAGTTAATTGCGCAATGCTATTTGTAATAATTTATTTATTTATATAGGTAGGTACTTTTTTTTTTTTTTTTGCTCACCAGTCACCTCACTGATTCACTTTATAAACCTAGTTTGCTTGTTTTTATTATTGTTTTTTTTTTTTTTTTGCTCACGAGCCACCTCACTGATTCACTTTATGTAGCTTGCTTGTTTTTATTATTCGTGTAGGTACACTTTTCACAGGGGTAGCCCAATGTTCGGCTCTGAAGGACCGTGTACAATTTTATTTTTTTCGCAGTGGACTGTATCAAAATCTTAATGAGTTAACACACAGAGTTATTTTGTTTCTTGGGACAGCATGTCCTATTTATTTCAACACAGATTTTACACTGACTACTGTATTGCATCGATCGATAGACGATCTTCAAAATATTACACCAACAGCTGGCACATCCTTCTTGGAATATCAAAATGCAGACATGTGTGCGTATGTTTAGCTCCTCCTTCTTGGAATATTGAACAGTTGCGTTCACGTAGGAATATTGGGATAACAAATACAGCCCATGCATGTCCTTGTTCAGGCTCAAGACTATCTCTGCACCAAAATTAATACAAATAGGTTCAATAGTTTGGGTGGTAGATGGTAACAAAGAAAAACAGACAGACGGAGTTGATTTCGGATGTATAATGTTCGTAAGTACTTCCGTTCCCATGGCAATATGGTGACCGTTCCCGTAGGAATATGGGGATGACTTACAGTTAATGTTACTCAGGGATAGTGTAGCATTCTAACGGTGGAAGAATTTTTGAAATCGGTGCAATAGTGTCAAAGTTCGTTCTCACCCGTGGGAATATAGGGATAAAATATATAGCCTATGTCTTTTCTCAAATTTAAGACTATCCCTGTACAAAATTTCGTTTAAATCTGTTCATTAGTTTGGGCGAGAGATGGTAACATAGAAAGACGAACAGACAGAGCTACTTTCGCACTTATTATATTAGTAAGGAATCCGGTTCCTGTAGGAATATGGGAATGAATTAATGTTTATGTTACTCGGAGATAATGTAGCATTCTATTGGTGGAAGAATTTTCGAAATCGGTGCTGTAACTTCTAAGTTCCCGTATACGTTCCTGTTCCCGTGAGAATTTAGGGATAAAATATATAGCCTATGTCCTTCCTAAGGCTCGAGAATATCTCTGTACAAAATTTTATTTCAATCAGTTTAGTAGTTTGAGCGGGAGATGGTAACATAGAAAGGCGAACAGACAGAGCTACTTTTTCATTTATAATATTAGTGAAGACTGGTTCCCGTTTGAATATTCGAATGAAATGTAACCTATGTCCTTCTTCAGGTTCTAGATCATCTCTGTATAAAATTTCATTTAAATCGGTTTTGTAGCTTGGGCGATAGATGGTAACATAGAAAGAAAAACAGACAGAGCTTCTTTCGCACTTATTATATTAGTAAGAACTCCGGTTCCCGTAGGAATATGGGGATGAACTAATTTTTAAGTTACTCGGGGATAATGTAGCATTTTAATGGTGGAAGTATTTTCGAAATCGGTGCTGTAACTTCTAAGTTCCCGTATACGTTCCCGTTCCCGTGGGAATTTAGGGATAAAATATATAGCCTATGTCCTTCCTCAGGCTCGAGACTGTCGATGTACAAAATTTCATATCAATCAGTTTAGTAGTTTGGGCGGGAGACGGTAACATAGAAAGTCGGACAGACAGAGTGACTTTCACATTTATAATATTAGTAAGGATTTACATATTTTGAATATTTCTTCATTTATCATTCGTCCCTCCCACGAAAGTAAGTCATGCAGAAAAGCTTTAAATTCGATCCACATCAACATCGTTTCTTCTTCAAAATCACATCATCCAATAAGTGTAAGGATAATTTACTCCTACACAGTTCTTATAAACTAAGTGACAAACATTGGCAAAAGACTTTCCTTGGGATGTTACGAGTATACGTACATTTCCTCCTACAACTCGTAAGTCATCTCTGACAAATTGATTTTGTCTCGTTTTATTTTCAAAAATTGAAATAGCTACATCCTTTAGAATAATGTTTCAGGAAGATAAAACAACGACAGAGGAATCACTAAACTCGTGCAAAAAAAGCAGCAGAAAAGGTAAAACAAACTCGAAAAGAATACCACAAAAGACATCCGATCAAGGACTTAGCAACTACCTAGACAACAACTCCACAACATCATGTGTGGTGTGTGCATCAGTGTGTTCCCTGCTGCATCGAAAAGATATTCATGACTTTTTTGCAAATTCATTCAAGAAAACGAGGAAAAAAATGGAAAACAAAAAATAAAGAATAAAACCGACAAGCACTGCATATAGTAGTGCCGATAATGCGGAAACTCTCATCCGTCGCTGTACCAAAACTTCCACCTCCTCCATTGGCATATGTACACATGCAGCTGTAGCAACCAATATGTATGTAGGAAAGGACGTACACCATAGAGTATTTGCGATTTGGTTGCAGTTCAAGCTCGAAACACACAGAGGCAGAGTCTCCGGCAAATGCCTCTGCTTGTGTTTTCGAATCCTGCTAACTTGTTAGCTTATCCGGTGATTACATCGATACGTGTGTTTTACGGATGCAACGTGCACAGTTTAAAGTGAAACTAGAGATGCTATAGGAGTTCATGTGGGAAGGTAACTTATTCGCCTTCTTTTAGAATTTTAGATTTGTCCTCGAGTACACACACACACATGCAAAAAGGATCTAAACAAAAAAAGAACGACAGAAACATGGAAGAAAAAATTCGCATTGAATTTCCTTTCCTCCAGAGTGCACTCTATAAATTTCCTGCTCAGCTGGCTGAGGAGGAGGCAAGGATCATTGTTTTGGGTTTTCTTATTTTTTTTTTTTGCGCATCTACTTTTCTATTTACTTGCAAATTTGGTTGCTTAAGCAAACCGTTGCGTTGTATGGTAAAATGTTTCTGGTGGGATTTTAAGGCCTTACGGATTTTAAGGCCTTACTTCTGTCTCTGTTTAATTTTGAGAAGATTCTGGTTTTTCTTAGCAAATGAGATCGAATTCGTCTAAGAATTGTAGAAGATTTAAGGTTCAATAGTTTGTCGTATTAAGACGAAACGCATTCGCCATTTCACTTCAAATTGAATCCCTTTTTTTATGAGGCAATGCCAAGGGCCTCATTGGCAAGCAGTGGAATGAAGTGTTTTCTTAAGCAACTCAGACGACTGCGTCCAAAAATTGAGTTTTTACTTCGATTATGTGATAAATGAATAAATACTATGGCATAATATAGGCCGAGAAACTTCCCAGCGCACTCGCTGACACAGTAACGACTTCACAGGTAAGAATGAAGGCGGATATTTTCTCCAAAGTCCAATTCGATGCAAGAAAAGTTATGCTGATGAGGAAGCTGATGAGGAAATGATTAGTCGTTCCGAAAAGAAAATACGCCGAAGCATATTTGATCCTGTAAGTGAAGACAATGTGACTACGATGGCTGAGAGCACATTGTAAGGAAATCGTGGAAGGGGAAGACATCGTCTTAGGTTGCGCAATCAAGGGGAAGAAGACCTTAACTGGGTTAAAGTGTAAGACTGCAGAGCGCTCGTCCGAAATCAAATAGAGGCGTTTCTGATAAAGGTTTGCATACCTAAGTAGTTAAAAGAAGATGTAGTAACATGCTTATCGTACCAGATGTCCAACTATGTAATGGGTTGAACTCTTAAAGGACTTGTCAATATGCATGTCTCCATTGCTCTGCTGAAGGTTCATTTCAAAGCACTAGTCATTCAAAACACTTGTTATTTAATTTCTTTTATTTAAATCGAGTAGTGGTTTGATTTGACCTTTCATTTATTTTGCATAGTTTTGGCTTTAGGTTAGGTAAAGTTAGGTTAAAGTGGCTGTCAGCTCGTCTAACACACTTAGGCCCGTCTGGCCCATTGTGCTACCGCAGTGGATATAATGTATCCTAATCCTAAAGGAACCATTTTGTGCTTACAATGAAGCAGGAGAGACGCATGGCGTCGATGTATGTAAGTAAGATCCGTAGGGTCATAAAAGAAACACGAACCTATGTAGGTGAATCCTACGTTCGTGAGCTAAAGCGGGGCATGAACAGAGAAGGTGGGGAATACTCTCTTCTTACTCCTCATCCATACAACCTCTGTAAAAACCGTTGAGGCGACTCTTTGTCCTGTGATGACATTTATCGTCACACTAATGTGTTTTCTGTTAAGAGGGATCAAGCCGTTTGACCGCTTAAGATCTAGCTTGGACCAGATTTGTTTCGTTGCGTTACACGCTTAAGTGCTTGACCATCTCAGATTAGATTTCTTGTATGCGTCCTGCTTGAGCAAGAGCTTGTAAAGGGTTTTTCAAAAGGGACGCTAAAAAAGTAGAGCGACAGGGACAGCAAACCACTCCATATTTCTTGCCGCTCTTTTGATATTTCTCTTCAATAAGGTTTGCCATTTTATGATAAAAAGATATAAGAGCCAACAACGAGTCGAAATTATTAAAATTTACTAGAGAAATTCGGAGTCAGTTGCCTCAACGTTAAGAGCGGCACGTCCCATGAGCGATGAGGCTCATTGCTGGCTGAATGGCTTTGTCAATAAACAAAATATGCGGTATTGGTCAGGCAGCAATTCACCTGTACTCCATGAGTCATCATTGCATCCCGAAAAAGTTACGGTTTGGTGTGGTTTATAGGCCGGCGGCGTCATTAGGACGTACTTCTTCCGTGATGATCATGACCGGCACGTTACAGTGAATGGGGATCGCTATCAATGATAACCGAATATTTTAGGCCCCAATTAGATGATATGGACTTGGACGACATGTGGTTCCAACAGAACGGCCGGCGCCATAAGCCACACGGCGAATGTCACAACCAATTTTTTGGAGAACGTGTTATCTCACGAAATGGTCCAGTCACTTGGCCGCCTCGGTCGTGCGATTTGACGCCGTTAGACTACGTCATGTGGGGCTACTTCAAGTCTATGGTCTATGCCAACAAGCCAGCAACGATTAATGAACTTCGTACGAATATCGAACGTGAATTTGCAGCAGTATCGGTCGATTTGTGCCTGAAAACCGTCGAAAATTGGGTTAAGCGTTTGGACTTCTGCAAGCGTGCCAGTGGTGGCCATGCAAAAGAAATCGAGTTCCATACATAATCAAACGTATACTTCTACAAAAATAAAGAATTTCAATTAATTCCAAAACCGTTTTTGTTTTATTTAAGAAAAGGAAGGTTTTGTATCGTTCTTATTGAAAAGCCCGATATGTAGCGATTGAAATGCCGATACTCTCCGTTTTCGGTGAGAAGGGCAGAAGTGTACCGCTTCTCGCAAATTCATCTGATGTGCAATTTTCTGGAATGTCTCAATGTCCCAGCACCCAGCACAGGTGAATGTAAAACTGCTCTGACATCTCCCTGAGAGATGATTGGCAGTTAAGGGCTAGAATAGAGTTGAAAGATGATTTGATGGACCGCATATATCTTTTTTGGATACCATGTTTTCTTTAAGCCTTTAAGCGAGTTCCTCTTGGAACTCGCTACAATGATCTGGAAGACGAAGCGAGATGTTTAATTTCATTTTGTCTGAATAGACACCACATTTGTTTTTGAACCGTCCGTATGAAAATGAACTTATTCGTTTTCCAAGAATGATTGCTCCTCCCAGTCAGTTCTGTATGGAATGGTCGCTGGAAAATTTTTGTCAATTTCGAGTTTAGGTGTGGTGTAATCAGTTTTTAGTTTAGGGATTCCGAATTTGTTCAGAATGTCAGCATGACCAATATTGTTGTTGGTCCATTGTGAGACTTGAAATCGAATAACTCGCTGCTGTTTGTTAACTGTAGATGTCGAGTGGGACTGGTTGAAACAGGATGTCCAGTGCCGCTGAAGGAGTTGTGCGTAAGGCACCAAGTTTTGGCTTTGAAAGTAAAAGAAAATAATAAACCATCCTTCACATGGCTAAAACTGTTTCGAAATTCAAATAGGGATTACTTTAAGGAAATATACTTTCAAACCAATCTAAAATATAACCGAATGTGTAAAGAAAAGAAAATAGCTTATCATGAAACTCAGGCTTCAAGGTAAGCGTTATGCAAAAACGAATCTGATTTCTGGAAAACTGCCAAAAATAATAACGGGAAACAATTCGTTATTAGTAAGGACTTGAGCCCAGCGTTATTGGCTTCACACTTTATAAGTCTTTTGCCAAGAAGCTCGCTTCAAGATGCGATGCCAGCGTTTGTTGATGAATTCTTGCACTGTTAAATAACGGAACTTGATGTCAGTACAGCTTTAAAAGTACTCAAAGATGGAAAAGCACATGGGCCACATAGAATTCCAACAGAACTGTACAAATACGGAAATGCAGAGCTTATGAGACTAATTACAATTTTATTTAATAAGATTGTGGAAACTGGAGCCATTCCCAAAAAATTCAAAGAATCACTTATTTTTCCGATTTTCAAAAAAGGCGATAAAACAGATCCAGCAAACTACATAGGCATATTATTCCTGAACGCGTCATACAAAGTCTTCACGGAAATCTGGAGAAATCGACTGACAATGCGGATAAATCGTGGTACCCGTGGTGTCATGGATAGCATGTCCGCCTGTTTATCCAGAGGTTCGAGTTCGAATCCCAACAGAGGCAAAAATGTTTTTTCTACGGGTATCGCCTTTCGCGAGGAATTGGCAAGTACTCCGTTAGTATTCATTGCCATGAAAAGCGCTTTCTCGATTAGCCGTTCGGAACCGGCTGAAAATTGTAGGTCCCCTCCATTCCCTCACAAGGGATGGTTGTGAGAAATGCGCTAGGCCTAAGGGCTCCTCGCTCTGTTGCGCCACCCTATTTATTTATTTTATTTTTATTTTAATGTGGATAAATCGTAATGATAAAATCAAAGAGTAACAAGCGTAAGCTATATACATTTCTCGTAGACTTCAAGGCAGCATTCGATATCGTGGATCGCAGAGCACTTCTCTACAAATTATATGTGAAAGGGTAATCAAGGAAGTTCTGCACTTTAATGGAAAGAATGCATGATGAGGCTTGGTCAACAGTTTTTAACGGTGAAAATCTCTCAGAGCCATTTCAAACAAAATTTGGTGTGAGACAAGGATGCTCCTTGAACCCTTTACAAACTGAGCCATTGAGTATGGTAATCATAACATAAAAGCCCTTTTACTTGCGGACGGCTAATTCACCTGAAACATTGCAAAAGATGATAAACAAACTGATCGAGTACTGCAACATGTGGAGCCTTGCTGTAAATCTAGAAAAATCAAAAGCTATGGTCTTCAAAAAGAACTCTGGAAGAAACGCAGGAAATGAACATTGGTCTTTCAACAATCAAGCTATAGAAGTAGTCAGAGAATATAAATATCTTGGGGTATACTTCACGCCAACACTCAATATGGACAGACACCTTAAAGAAAAACTGGTGAACGCCAAATCAGTAACAAGCTCAACTTGGAATAACTGCTTCGCAAACAAGCATGTAGCTCACAGCAGCAAATATCGAGTGTTTGAAGCTGTATCGGAGTCTGTGTTATTCTGTGTGGCGCAAGTGTGGGGTGCCAAAGAGTATAAAACAGTAGAGAAACTACTGAGATATTTTGTAAAAAGGATATTTCAACTTCCAACTTCTACTCCAAATTATGCGATAATGCTCGAAACTGGACTATCACTGCTCTTCATCAAGACCCTTAAGCTTCAGGTGGATTATATCCTAAAAGTGCTGAATATGCCTAACGGAAGACTACCCAAGATACCTGCACTAAACACAATCAGGAACAAAACCGGATGGTTTGGTGAGTGGATGGATCTGGCACGTGCATGTGGTAGCCCGTTGAATCTTGACATCGAGCAACATATCCTATGGAAGCCAATTCTGTATGGACTGATCAAGAAGGTTGACTGGATGTGCAGGGATGCTTTCCTCAGAAAAGCGTCAAGCTCGGTTCACAGAGCAACATATAGTGTGCTTAATCACAACTTGAAGGAATCAAAATACTTCCGAGACGAATATAGCATCCAACAAATCTCAATGATGGTTAAGCTAAGAGTGGAACTAGTCAAACTCATATCAAACTGATATGCAGCATTTGTAACCAAGGAGTTCGAGAAGATGTTGTTCATTTTTTGGCAAAATGCCCAACACTAATGAGAAACAAGAAGATATTACTTCGGCGTAGCCTTTTTATACGAAGAAGGTATTCCTCTTTTGTTAAATGAAGTGGATGTGAAGAAATTAAATAGCTATTGTCGAACAGCTCTAGCTTACCGAGAAAAAATAATAAATGAAAACTTTTAAGAAAATACAGGAAACTAGCGATATAAGCAATAACTAAATATGCAACTTAATAGAACATGAAGTATTTATAAAATATAAATTATGTTAATCGGCAGACGGCAAAGCCATGTCCAAACTGATTATATGTATTGTACACACAAATCTAATGCTTATAATATTTGAAAACTAATAAATAATCTAGAAAACTAACTAAACTAACTAAAAAGAAATCATTATCACAACAAATTAAGATAGTTTTTCATTTCAAAGTTTGAGAAATATTAAGAAGACATACCTAATCTAAAAGTCAGAGAAAGAAACTCCCTCTCTTTTGGTTTTGACAAATAAAACGAATTGTTAGTAGAAAACGCATGTAGTTTCCTGCTTAAGATAATTTCACTTGACGATCTTCTGCAATTTGTTGGGAAAGTGATAGGAGAGTAGGTGGACTAAATGCGCTCTGCTAATTTGAGGATTAGTTTAACCAACTATACATTGTTATTTTTACATTTATCTATATTTTATTAAGTGAAAAACAAAATATAACCTAATTGTTTAATAGTTCCACTTCCTTTTGGTCTGGCTACTCGGGGTTGGTATTAAAAATCACTAAAACTCAAAAAGCAATCCGTATTCCTTTTGATTCTTTAAGTTCTTAAAATGCTCTTGTAGTGTTTTGACTGTCCTTCTCGACGTTTCCGTTCAAAGGGCAAAACTCGTTCATTTAATCTTAAAACTCGAAAAAGTTCTGACAACCCTATCCTTCTTCTTCTGAAAAAAAATTTGAAACAGATATCAGTTTCGCTGCTTAAAACTCTTTTAGATGTAAAACTTTCAAATTTCTTATGTCTTTCTTACAGTACACCCTCGCCCATCACATTTGTGAGATATGTTTCATCTAAAAAGATACAAAGTCAAAACTTTCTCCAACTTAACAAAATTGCAGTGAAATCTAAGCCCCTCATAGCCATAGCCATTCGCTTCCACTTAAACAAACCCAATTACGTTACACTTGATGGTCTTTCTTCGTGCCAAACAATAATTCTATTTTTGTTATCCTCGCCATTTTAATTTTTAATCATTGCACGCAGACACATGGAGTGCAAACGCAGAAATTAAATCGTAAATTAATTATTTATCCTTTTTATTAAATTTTCTCAAATTTCTGTTTTGTTTTCAGTTTTTATTTCTATAGCAGAAGCCCTTGCATGGGAAAATCTATAGAAGGAATACATACAGTGATACCACTTTGTGTTCCCTTTCTCTCTTTTTTTTTTTTGTGAAGTATTCTCTTTTAGCAGTGCGGTACAATTTCATTTGACGATGCTTTTCTTTTGTTTTTGTTGGTGTATTTTAACAAAGTGTAAAACTTTCAAAACCATTATCCCTGCCTGGGAAGCATGACTACCTAGTGGTGGTTCGGTGCAAAGCAAAGCTCATATAGCTACTACAACACAGGACCATAAAGACAGCGAGTAAAATTGAAACGAAAATAAAAGTAAATTATGGCAATTTGAAAAAGAAGACGAAAACTTTCGTTGAGGAAATAAAAAGAATTAAGTTGTAGTACTTTCAGCGAAGCAACTTCATACAGTACATTTGAGAGGAGAGCATATAAAGAAAGGAAGAAGAAACAAAACAAAGAATTGCTCCTGTTTTTGTAACAAGGCTTAGAAATAAGAAAAAAATATGAAGCTGATGGGGAGCCTAGGAGGTAAGACGACTGGGAACAGTTTGTGCAATTTAATAAGACATGAAGGGTGGTGAACGTGTTCGCAACTAGAAGAAGAATCCAAAAATGTACAAAAGATGAACAAACCCACAAAGAGACGGAAATGTAAAAATAGCGTGCGGACTTCCAAATATTGTTCAAATTCTCACTTAAGGAAAGGAACGTCTAGAGCAATTCTATAAACCTACCCGTGGAAGTGAAGAAGTTATTAGAAATCTGCTGTAAGACGGTGAATTTTATTGCTCAATATATTGCCTCAAGTAAGGCTTTCAAGTGATTGTCCTCTTACATTTTGTCGATTAAGCTTAGTGCACTTTGCTGCTCATCTACTCTGAATTGGTGTACGTCAATCATACTTAGTGAAACTAAGCATTGAAATGGAATTTGAAGCTGTCAACTATTAAGAGACGATTGCGAGTTTTTTTTTTAAAGTACATATTGGGAAATTCAATGCAACTTATGCAACCAAAATTTGTGTTTTCCCTTAGCTTGGGTGGGGGTGACTGACTTGCATTGAGTTTTGGGGTCCTTAGCATGCAGATGCAGCGCAGGAGTAACTTCACGCATGTCCTACTTAAAATTGAAATTGGTGGAATCAAACTTTCATATTTTGTAGAAAAGTCAGTGTGAATGGCAACGGATTTTCGTTGAATAAAAAAATAAACCTGAATTTCATTGGGCTAGAAACTCCATCTTTATTCTCGAAGAGAAAGGTTTTCAAAAACTACACATCAATGGAAATTTAATCCTTCCTATTGAAAAAAAAAAAAAACGAGGAAACACCTTAAAACAAATTGAAATCAAATCCATACAAACAACCTCGGATGGGATATTTTTTCCGCGGCCATCACCACACAAACAGCAAACTGAATGTGCGATTGCATGTGGCACTAAGTGCTTGCATAGGTTCACTGTCGTGACATAACTCATTTTCAATATGACATGCATTGTTAAGGACTAAAGGGGGAATCACATCATCCGAATTATCATCCTCATCGTATCATCATCGTCCTCATCGTCATAGTCGTCCTCGTCATCATCAGCATTCACATTCACATCATCATTCCGTGCAACCGGTGAAAAAAAGGAAACTATTATGGGCAGCCTGTACAAGTGCATATACCTATGCCCTCCTATGTTGTGATAGGGCTACTATTTATGGAATGGGAAGAAAAAAATAAATAAATATGAATAAAAAAAAAAAAATAGAAAAAAAAACAGGAACAGAATGCCCGGAATAAAGGATAAAGAATTACAATGCTTCATCATGTGAGCTCCTGTGTTGGTGATGGTTCGGTTGGAAAATGGAGCGAACAAATCGAGAATGATTTCAGATTTTCCATTTTTTTTGTTCAGATTCCTTGCTCAGATTTTAGTGGGGCAAATATGAATTCCCTTTGAAATATTAATGCATCCTGTTATGGATGGTGCACTGCATGATGTTTTCCTTTTCACCGCGTGTGCTGTCATCAACGAAAACCTCTTTAATGCATTACGGCCTTCTCTATGTGTACTTAAAAGTCATACAAGGATCAAAAGGATATTTTATAACAAAAACAAATAAGAGTTTTTGTTTCATCATATGAATGCAATGACAAGGAAGAGAATGCACCCCATGAACTTTAACTTTAAATACATGTAAAAGAAACATACCAAATTCTACAACTTTTCTTAATGGGATGCAGAGAGCACACCTCATCTGCTTTTGTCTGTGGGAATGGGTTTCTTCGCTATTGTCTTTAAAGTCCTTGTTTCCTGTGAATGTGTTCTGTCGATTGTGTTTAGTAAGTTTGCTTGGTATCTTAGCATAAAATTTCTAACAACTGTTAATATAAGAGAAGAAATTTTCTCGAAGAACAATACTTTCTTCGTTCTTGGTGTTCTATGATGACTGTGATGACAAATGGCCGATATAAAAGTTATGAGTCAAGTGTATAACTTCTGATCTATATTTATAAAGAAGAACCACTGGAGTTTGTTCCTGACTGGAAACAAATTCAAATAATTGGTTTGTGTTAAGATCTTAAACAGCTTCAATTTGTGTTTTCCAAAAAAGCTGATTTGATTTGTGTTTAGCCAATGTAACTTAACATGGCTTTCCTGCACATACCCGGCTGAATTTGAGCCTTATCTCCAAGAAGCGCTGCTCAATTGTGTAACTAGCTTTGAAAGCTCGACAGCAGCGGTTGAATAATAATTAGCAGATTTAGTATGGCCAGTCTTCAGCCGAAATGAAGATACTTCGTATGACAGCAGGAGTAACAAAGCTTGATCGAATTAGAAGTACTAAGATCCGTGGAAGCCTTCATGTCAAAAGTACCATCTTGGACAAAATTCAGCACGACAGTGCTGGTATTGTCATGTTCAAAGGAGAGATCCGCAGAACCCCGTCCAAAAGGCAACATCGTACAACGTTTCAACAAATTCGCGACGAAAAAGAAAAGGCAGGCCAAAACACTCCTGGTACAAGCAAATGCAAAAACAGCACATTTGGTTGGCCTCAGACATGGAACAATCTAAAACCAAGAGGCTTGCCGACGTTTTCTGAGGTCAACAAAAAGTGGGAGAGTTGTAATCGCTTCAAGATCACTACTCGTAACGCCGGAAATAAAAAGAAGAAGAAGAAGTATGGCCAGTAATAATAGTAATAATAGTAACAACCCTATGAGTTGACCTTGTCGTGGTGGGGGTGCTTATGGACATCTTCTCCACCAATCCAGCTGCAGAACCTGACCAACCAACATAACTCAAAACAAAACCTCAATGTTGGAAAACTTGAAATGAAACAATGGAAAAAGTAAATAAAAGGAATAAAAAACGAACGGGGATATACGTTCAAAAGTCGGCAGGTGTCGCGACTGCCGGCGATGGCTTGGCCTCGAAAGAGGATAAGTCGCCAGTGACAAATTTATTTACGAAAAAAGAAAAAGCGATTTGCGGAAGGGCTGGGGAGCCGACTGCAGTTCAAGGAAGGCCTCACAAGCTAACCAAGAAATGTGGAGAGCCCTCTGGTTCTAACGCCCCTCCTAAGGAGGATGCCCATACCAGTGGAAGAGTTGCAGTGACTCTTTGTAGCACTTCCACTCATACTGCCCGCACTGAACCAAAAAGGTACGTAAATACAATTAAACTGTTCATTGGGACAATTAAAAAAGTGATGGAATTTGTCCAATAAACACGTTTACTGTGACAATAAATTCTCGTTTATTATTTCGTGGTTCAAAACATTGCTAACTCCTTGTTATTTTCATTTGTAATAGTAGTTAACCCGTTTATTAACTCAATAAACTGAATTAATTGACTTTGATGGATTTGTTTATAAATATAAACAACGGTTAATTATTTTTATTTATAGAAATAATAAACCCGTTTATAGTTTTGATGGACAGAGTTTATTGATTTTAATAAATGCGTTGATAAATATAAACAACCGTTTATTATTTTCGTTTATAGAATTAATAAACTTGTTTATGGTTTTGATGAATAGAGTTTATTGATTTTAATAAATGTGTTTATAAATATAAACAACCATTTATTATTTTCGTTTATAGAATTAAAAAACCCGTTTATAGTTTTGATGGACAGAGTTTATTGATTTTAATAAATGCGTTTATAAATATAAACAACCGTTTATTATTTTCGTTTATTGAATTAATAAACCCGTTTATAATCTGGATGAACAGCGTTTATTGATTTTAATAAATGCGTTTATAAATATAAACAACTGTTTATTATTTTCGTTTATTGAATTAATAAACTTGTTTATAATATTGATGAACAGCGTTTATTGATTTTAATAAATGCGTTTATAAATATAAACAACCGTTTATTATTTTCGTTTATTGAATTAATAAACCCGTTTATAGTCTTGATGAACAGCGTTTATTGATTTTAATAAATGCGTTTATAAATATAAACAACCGTTTATTATTTTCGTTTATTGAATTAATAAACCCGTTTATAGTCTTGATGAACAGCGTTTATTGATTTTAATAAATGCGTTTATAAATATAAACAACCGTTTATTATTTTCGTTTATTGAATTAATAAACCCGTTTATAGTCTTGATGAACAGCGTTTATTGATTTTAATAAATGCGTTTATAAATATAAACAACCGTTTATTATTTTCGTTTATTGAATTAATAAACCCGTTTATAGTCTTGATGAACAGCGTTTATTGATTTTAATAAATGCGTTTATAAATATAAACAACCGTTTATTATTCTTCGTTTTAGGTCAAACTAATTCTGGACTTATATGACTGAAGAAGTGCCTTCATTTTTGCCATTACTTGCCCATTTTTTGTCATAAATCATGCTTATGACAATAAATTGCTGAAGTATGGCAGAAGTAATAAGCCTTGCGCAAACCAATGCGGTGAGTGCGTGCGATGCAATTGCGATATCCCTATGTAATGTTATGGACGTTTGACTTAATGCATAGGGATTTGACTTATCGCAATCGCATCGCACGCACTTACCGCATTACTTTGCGCAAGGCTTATTACTTCTGCCATACTTCAGCAATTTATTGTCATAAGCATGATTTATGACAAAAAATGGGCAAGTAATGGCAAAAATGAAGGCACTTCTTCAGTCATATAAGTCCAGAATTAGTTTGACCTAAAACGAAGAAAAGAAAACGTTGTTTAAAAAAATGTTCCAAGCTTCAAGTTACAAACCTGATTACAACGACAATGACTCGATTTATCCTGGATCTTACTATCGTATCAAATTTTGCTGAAAATTAAAAAATTCCGAACCAATAAAAAAGACCATGATAGTTTTATTTTACAGTTTTATTGTATGAAGTTTTAAAAGTGTTTACTCTTTAGTTCATTTAATAATATATAAGTTTTAGCGTTAATTTCCTTTTTGTTTTTTTTGAAATACTGAGTTTCAATAAAACCCCAAAATGAGGAACTTGGAACAGGGTAACAAAGATTGAATAAAAAAAAAATTTTGAAGCAAATATCTACAGCTCTTAAAAAGCTTGTAAAAATGAGCTTGACACCATCAAAATATAAAAATATTTCCTTAAAATCAAAAATCGAGTCGCCATGCACGATGATAAAAGGTTGTATGTTGTCGGATGATTGCTGAAATGAAGCAATGTGCTCTTCAATTTCCTGCACGGTCTTTCCAACCCAAACGAACGAATTTTGGGAGTCTTTTATTGTGAAGCGGGTAATTGTTTTCTTCCCATCATTTTCTTTCTTCACAATTTTTTGGAAAGGTACAAAATACCCATGTAGGGCCCACAACAAAACTGCATCTTGACATTCTGAAAAATATTAAAAGAAAAAAAACCATTTAACAAAAAAAAAAAAAAAATTGTTTGAGGCTGTAGTTCTTAAAGTCAAATTTCATTTTTATACTTTTAAGATTTACTAGCTGAGAAAGCAAATAAAATTGGCTGAAGATAAGTTTGCTTTAATGCCGGAGTTGGGTGAACATCTCAAGCCTTTGTGTAGATTCTACATCCTGGCGTCAGAGTATATTAGTGAAAAACAACGTTCGATGGGTGCGATTATTATCAATTGAACTGTCTTTTTAATTTTTTTTTATTTTTAAGAAATTTATTTTATTCTTTGAAGTTGTAAGAGTGTTTATTTAATAATATATAAGTATTAGCGTTAATTTCCTTTTTTTTTTTTTTTTTTTTTTTTTTTTTTTGAAATACTGAGTTTCAATAAAACCCCAAAATGAGGATTTTGGAACAGGATAACAGAGATTGAATAAAAAAAAAAATTTGAAGCTAATATCTACAGCTCTTAAAAAGCTTGTAAAAATGAGCTTGACACCATCAAAATATAAAAATATTTCCTTAAAATTAAAAATCGAGTCGCCATGCACGATGATAAAAGGTTGTATGTTGTCGGATGACTGCTGAAATGAAGCAATGTGCTCTTCAATTTCCTGCACGGTCTTTCCAACCCAAACGAACGAATTTTGGGAGTCTTTTATTGTGAAGCGGGTAATTGTTTTCTTCCCATCATTTTCTTTCTTCACAATTTTTTGGAAAGGTACAAAATACCCATGTAGGGCCCACAACAAAACAATTTTATAATTATAACCAAATTGTTTGCATTGTCTTAACATGGCAAGACTTAATGTCAAAAATTATTAATATTATAAAAATAATTAATTTAGGGTAACTTACTGTCAGGTATTGCGCATATGCCTGTTTTATTCGGAAGCAATTTGTTCAAAGCATCAATTATGTTCCTTTCTTTTACGTGATTTTCGGACAGCAGGAATTTTAAAATTAGGGGTTTAAGTTCTTCCCAGTTTTCTAACAGTGAACCGGCATTTGGGTGCAAGTAACTAAAATCCATTTCGATCTAATAATTGAAGTCATAGTTTCAATTCAATCAGAATTCCATACAGCTTTCGATTGTTCACAGCAAATCCCTGACCAGACAAAGCAAATAAAATTGGCTGAGGATAAGTTTGCTTTAATGCCGGAGTTGGGTGAACATCTCAAGCCTTTGTGTAGATTCTACAGCCTGGTGTCAGAGTATATTATTGAAAAACAATGTTTGATGGTTCGATGGGTGCGATTATTATCAATTGAACTGGGGCCCTACTCTGTATTTCGTTTCGAATCTTAAGTCTATTCGAAAGTGATTTTCGATCCGATTATGAATTCGTACTCTGTATTTCGTTTTCGAATCGAAAAAAAAGTACTTAATAATATTTTCATTAACGGAATAGATTTGCGAAGTCTTGAAACATTTCTCAAGATATCTGTCAAATCAAGCAAAAAAAAAAAAATAATATCAAAGCAAATTACAAACAAGTAAAAATGTAACTAAATGAAATAAAAAAATCGTTTTCAGATTTGCCGTTCCGAAAGTGGCAGATTCGAATCCGATTTAGAGATAAAAAGTACAAAATATTCGTTTTCGGAAATGTTTGCTTTCGAAACGAATTGCAGGGTAGGGCCCCTTTCGTTTTAATTTTTTTTATTTTTAAGAAATCACTCTTGAGTCAACCAAAAATAATGAAGGAAATGAAAATTGGACAAATGGGGTGTTTTGCTGTCAACAAAATCTGTTCCATATTTTATAATTGTAACCAAATTGTTTGCATTGTCTTAACATGGCAAAACTTAATGTCAAAAACTATTAATATTAGAAATATAATTAATTTAGGGTAACTTACTGTCAGGTATTGCGCATATGCCATTTTCATTCGGAAGCAATTTGTTCAAAGCATCAATTATGTTCCTTTCTTTGACGTGATTTTCGGACAGCAGGAATTTTAAAATTAGGGGTTTAAGTTCTTCCCAGTTTTCTAACAGTGAACCGGCATTTGGGTGCAAGTAACTAAAATCCATTTCGATCTAATAAATGAAGTCATAGTTTCAATTAAAGTGTATGGCATACAATAAGTATCAAACTTACCATACGATGGCCAGTTGGGCATTTATATTGCGGCCACTTCAAGAAAATTTGTGAAGTGTTTTCAGAGTTATTAATGCTTAAAATCCTGTGATTCGTACATGCTTTCCACATCCGATCTAAGGCATCCCCAGACAAATTGTCATATTTTAATGATCTTATAATCTGGTCTACATCATCTTCAGGAACTAAAATTAATTGTTTATGTATGAATTTAAATATCAATGAACAGTATGTATGAAGAAAATTTGTGAAGTGTTTTCAGAGTTATTAATGCTTAAAATCCTGTGATTCGTACATGCTTTCCACATCCGATCTAAGGCATCCCCAGACAAATTGTCATATTTTAATGATCTTATAATCTGGTCTACATCATCTTCAGGAACTAAAATTAATTGTTTATGTATGAATTGAAATATCAATGAACAGTATGTATGAAGAAAATTTGTGAAGTGTTTTCAGAGTTATTAATGCTTAAAATCCTGTGATTCGTACATGCTTTCCACATCCGATCTAAGGCATCCCCAGACAAATTGTCATATTTTAATGATCTTATAATCTGGTCTACATCATCTTCAGGAACTAAAATTAATTGTTTATGTATGAATTGAAATATCAATGAACAGTATGTATGAAGGTCAATTCAATTTAAAGTATGTTAGCATAAATTGAACTGATAACTGATCAGAAATCAGTAATTTGTGCACATTAAATACTAAGCAGATTTTATTCGTCGAGCGTTTTACTGTTCATCTCATGAAACTTACACTATGTTTCAAATAATTGATGTTATTAGCTATTATCATAATTTTATAGTTTTGATTTAAATTAAAAAGTTTTTGAAAGAAATTCTCAATATTTTTGAAAGTTGTACTTGAACTGAATGAATAAAAAGAAAAAGCTTATAAAAGTATGATTTTGTATAGGTAAGGTCTATCTTTCAACTATAAAAGAAAAAAAGTTATCAACTGTGAAATCTTTTTTTCACTGTTTTTGACCTATACTTTTGTTAAACCCATTGTATCAAAAAAGATTTAAGAAAATTAAAAACGTTAGTCTACATTTATACCTAAATTGAACAAACCTAGAGACATTTCTTCATCTGTTGTTTCGATCTTGCTGGTATTGGGTTTTGGAGTTGTCCCTATATTCTTGTGAGAGAATTTCAAGTTGCAGAACTTATTATAAATTTTTCCTCTTTTACCCGTCCGATAGTATTCCTTATAAGATCAATTAGAAATTAAAAACAAATTGGGACCAGTTTTGAAAATAAACAGCTTACCAATCGTTCTGTGGGAAATCTTTCAATGATTTCTTTTTCGAGGGCGTAACTTGAATGGAGGTCTAAATGTATTTGGTTGAGGTCAAAATAACTGGCAATAGTGTTTATTAAATGAGTTCTCTGCTTTTCCGTAAATTTTGAATTTTTCTCGTAACTCTCAACTAGTGATTTACTTAAAGAGGTATTGTTTAATATTTTTCCCAAGTAAATCAGAGAGGGTGATTCCTGGGATGATTTTGGTGTACTTGGAGTTGTCGGTACACTTGGTCTTGTCGGAACTTGGTAGGGTGAAGATGGTTCAGACATAGAAATTATATTGCGAAATGGACCAAATTCCGACTTAGAATACATAAAAAGGGGCTTTCCAATCGAGTCCCGCCATTCTCTTAATTTTGATTCAAACATAATCAATGTTCGATAATTGAACGTTTTCAGAAGCTGAGCAAGGTGGTGACACTCCAGGTTTCTTAAAACTTCAACATCTATGTCATTGCCTAGAATGGTTTATACATATATAATTTAACTTTCGTTTTGTATTACATTCAACTCCGCTTAACTGGATTCCAAAAAAAAATTGTTATAAATAAGGTTATAGGTAGATGTAATTAAATTTTGGATGGCTGAAGGCAGAAAATTGAAAAGAACAAGTGAGTGCATTTGATACTGGACTTAAAATATTCTTTGTGCTCAGCCACAAATATCTAATGTCCTGAAAATCTTTTTAATATTATGTTTTATTTAAATTCATACATTTGCAGAAGTCCAACTTGACTGCAAAATTAAAGCTCAGTTTCTAAAATTAGAACTCTGTGAAGAGTTTTCTATTTCCTTAAAAGAGTCAATGTTTTTTCTAAAAAGGAAATGGACCTAAAAATAGGTAAACATTTTTCTTTTTTAAAATGTTTTTCCTATTTGAAAAAGACTGACATATTTATAGTATTATGTAGGTATGTATGTTTTCAACAAACACGATAAGAAAAGAATGAAAAGATTGAAACGAAAACATGAAACATTCAAAAGAAGTTATTTTTCGATTCTTCATAAGTGGGGACATTAAATAGAAGTTTAACTTAAGTTGAAGGTGAATTTGTCAAATCGCAAGCTTATTTATGTTAAAAATCCTCCAATTTATAATCCAGTTAAGCGGAGAGCAGTTAAGAAGTGTTTGTAATTGATATATTTTCTTAAATTTTTTAAATTTTTCATCCTTTCTTAAGGATGATGGAAAAAGGCATATACAGGGTGATTTGCATAAGGTGTGACAAAAAGATAGGGTGTGTAGGTTGGACCTCCCGTTTTGGCGGAAGGGGCAATTTAAGAAAAAAATCACTAGAAATGGAAAAAAAAATATTTAATAATAACGGTAATACCTATAGAATTGTGCTATAGCATTTTGAAAAGCCAAAAACATATACATTAATTTAAATTTTAAAATGATAATTTTTTTTTCATTTTTAGTGATTTTTTTTTAAATTGCCCCTCCCGCCTAAACGGGGGAAAATGGACCCCCCTTCCGATACGATTTTTTGCTTGTCTAGGTCCAACCTACACACCCTATCTTTTTGTCAGACCTTATGCAAATCACCCTGTATATGTGACTTGGAAGATATTCATGCTGAAGAGGGTCAAATTATAGGTATAATATCTTTTTTAATGTCGATCAAAATAAAATAAAAAAATGAGTTGTAAAAAAGTAAAAAATAAAAACAATCAACATACTTTTGAAATGTTCCAGTAGTTCTAGTTGGTCCCAATCATGTAGTAATTCAGTTAGCTCATCTAATGGGTCAATTGGAATAATTGTTGTTGTTGAAAGACAATCTTCGGATGTGATTTGATCATATTCTTCTTCTGACAAAATAGGTATGGCCTCATCGACCTCCTGGTAGACAGCGAGCACCTCGTCTTCAGTTTTAGAATTTGGCATTTTTTTTATTTAGTATAATTTGTTATTCAAATAGTTCGACCTATTTTTAATTTATTAAAATAAACATCAAACAAAAAATAAACAAATAAACAAGAATGAATTTCCAATTGTTTGATTTTACGGATTTTAAATGAAATTTTAATGACAAATATCTCAATCTATTTTCAAAAATAATATTCTTTAACTCTAAGAATAGTTTTGCCTGTAGCAGTTTTTATTAAATTAATTGGTGGCCCAACAATGTCATTGGGAAAAATTATAGAAAAAGAACCCAACTGCTTTTCATCAACTTCAAAAGATAATATACTGGGGTTGTACTGAATTCTATTTAGTTTTTGGCAAAACAAAAAAATTGTATTTGTTTTCAAAAGACCAATATCAACTATACAAAGCAACTCAATGTCAGTTTTAAAACGCGCTACGTAAAATTTTTGTTGGTATTTATAGCCTTCGATTTCAGCTTTAGAATAAAATTCAACTTGTGTTTTTGGGACTGTTAGCATATCACATATTAAGTTCCTAAAATCACTAACGATTTTATGTTTGTCAGAAACTTCAAAGTAACTTGTACAATCATTATTATCAACATGGCTTAGCAACAGGAATGCCGTTTTTAGTTGATATTTTTTGGCTAGAGTCAAACAAATGTTCTTACGTGACGTGATAGCATGGGAATAAAGCTTAAATTGCTTGTGTTTAGCTTCGAACTTAAAACACCAAAAGCTACGAATAGGCCCTGACTGCCTTATAACAGAAGGATAGTGTGTTAAATTATGGTGCTTCGGCTTTAAGGTGTCATTAAAAAGGCGAACATAATCTCGGTGGTGAATTTCAATTTTTTTTCTTAACATTGGGATGGTTTCGACGCAAACTTCAAATCCAAGTAATAAATCAATTATTTCAATAAAATTAATGAGAAATTGCCACACTTCGTCATCATGTGGCACTAAATCTTCAATCATTAGGTGGAAGAAAGAAATGAAGGTCATCATTTCTCTCGCCGTCATTTTTAGATGTTTTTTTTTTATTTGAGCAATTTTTATTTCACCTGAAATATTGTCAATCTCTATTGCACCATACTGAAATGTTTGTTTTCTTAAATTTAGTGTTTCCAGATTAAAATATGAAGCTTTGTTGATAAAATACTCGATTACGTGGCAAATATCGTAATGGCAAACCCCTTCGAAAATATCGTGCATGAGGTCAACGCAAAAATTTTCAACGACATGAAAAGATGGGATTTCATTTAATTGAGAATAGTTTTGTATGCCCGTTTCAGAAGGATTATTGAGAAGAACATCTTTTTCATAGTTAGACCGATTTCTCAACATATCATCTCGTTCGATTGTTAACGACTGCGTTTCTATTTTTTTTATTTTACAGAACCTACAATAGGAGTTGCTCGAAAATGATTTATTAAAATCCAAGACTGTGTTTAAGCCCAAATTATCTCCTAAAAGAAGACCTAAGATGAAATGTACTTTTATTTTCTCCCCCTCGCCGTGACTCGAATTTATCTCAACACCATCAACTTCAAGACTTTTTAATTCATTTATTAAAGATTTAAAACATTTATCATTGCCGAAGGACTTCAGATCTCTTGATTTAAGAATTCCAGCCAAGAACACACCATCTACCTTTGATTCTTTCGAAGGAAGACAAGGAAATGAATAGTAGATGTTACAGATCGAGTGGACTCCTGCATGAGAGCTTAATGGGTTATTAATTTCGAAGTCGTCGGTGTATAAAAAGTATGGTATTAGTATTTTGCTCGGATATTTTGCAGTTTTTTTCTTCCAAAGCTCACCTTGGACAAAATTTGACAGTTTATTTTCTTTATTTAATGTTTCCATATGACGTATTGTTTTGTTCAAGATGTTCCCGACCTCAAAAAATTTTTTAAATTGAAATTTTAATGGCATCAAGATCCCTTTAAAGTTTTTTTCATCATATGTAAGATTTCCATTTTTAAAAACTCTACCAATTTCATTGTTTACCGAAAACTCATTTAAACTCCCCAAAAGATCTTCTTTTTGGAGCCAATCAAAAAGTTTATATTCGGTATTGCAATAATAAAATGGATTGCGACACTTCGATATTAGACTGACGAATTCGTTATGAACGTTAATGTTTGTCTTTGCAAAATGTTTGTTCGAGAATGATCTAAATAAGTCAAGCATAGGATTTAAGATACTTTGTTGTACATCGTTCTGAATTTGTAAAATATTTTTTCTAGAAAAGCTATTGTTATTATGCATTTTTAATACAAAACGCGTAGTGGAAGTGAACAGTTTATTAAGACAGTCTTCTATTTTTAGTTCTTCGGTTTCTCCGGTTTTGGCATTTTGATTATCGCTTTGCAATGTTTCTGAATTTTTCATACAATTCAGCATATTATTTTTTTCAGCTAAACTAACGCTCGGGACCAAATTTAATGGTTCCTCGAAACCATCTGCTATGCTCACATTGGGTTCTACAACCATCTCGACATGTTTTTTAGTTATATGTTTCTTAAAGCTACCTAAATTTTGAAATTCTTGTGAACAATTATATTCTCTACACTTAAAGTTACTATATGTGCTAAGATCGTGCACCATTTTCAGGTGATCTATAAACATCTTTACAGATACAATCTTAACTTTACAAACAAAGCAAATCATTATCGCAAAATTTGTCTATTCTAGTTTTATAATGACTTTAACATTAACGTGATATTATTTAATTATAAAATCTAGTATGCAATATCAATGTTTTGTGATTATAGGCACTTTGCTTGGTAATAAGTTGATACCAAAACAGCTAAAAGTGAGAAAAGAAATAAAGAAAAAATTCAAATAAATTGACATACCTTTTCAAATGATTTTAATGAATTAATGAATCAAAAAGCACTAATACATGAATAATAAAAAGTCAAAAATAATACTCAATCAGTTGTGTTTTTGCGTGAAAACCATACGCCACGGGCACCACTTTTAAGCTCTCACTAAAAAGTCAATGGTTGAGAACGAAAATAGAATAGGTTATTGCTACATTCGTACATAGGTAACACCTTTCGGTCTGTAATTGAAGTAAACTTTTGCTACTTTTATGTTCCTTTTTTCTTTTTTTTAATTTTTAAATATAAATTTAAAAGAAACAACTGGTTGGATTTCATGTAAAATCCAACAAAACACTTTCATTGCAGCGTGAAGTGGTTATAGTGACAATTTTGGAAAAAAAAATCAACAGCTTCTATGCCACTTACAAATAACTCCCACACAGAAAAAAACAACTACCAGAAAGATATCCCAACAGGGGCCCTACTCTGTATTTCGTTTCGAATCTTAAGTCTATTCGAAAGTGATTTTCGATCCGATTATGAATTAGTACTCTATATTTCGTTTTCGAATCGAAAAAAAGTACTTAATAATATTTTCATTAACGGAATAGATTTGCGAAGTCTTGAAACATTTCTCAAGATATCTGTCAAATCAAGCAAAAAAAAAAAAATATCAAAGCAAATTACAAACAAGTAAAAATGTAACTAAATTAAATAAAAAAATCGTTTTCGGATTTGCCGTTCCGAAAATGGCAGATTCGAATCCGATTTAGAAATAAAAAGTACAAACTATTCGTTTTCGGAAATTTTTGCTTTCGAAACGAATTACAGAGTAGGGCCCCTGTTAAGTTTTTCAACAATAATTACATTTCTAACCAAGAAACACCTATCTCTATTACTGCTAATTTTACAAGTTAAATCTCTTCGGTTTGAATTTTTCAACCGGGACACAGGGGACACCCACTCAAATACCTGCCGTAATCAAAAACTAGTTTCCCGACTGTTTTGAGAAAAATTGTCGATTTGCTTTCGTTGTGAGAATAACTTAAAAATGACCTGAAGAAATCGAGACGGATAACCAACTGCGAAGGAAGTCGTGTACCTTTATAGAAGACTGAGTGACAGCGCCAGCCAGAAAGCCGGTACCCGGAACATAATTGAACAATAATCAAGCAATACACACGTGCGATGAAAGTAGCAAGTTGTTGCTTACGTTTGATAAAATAAAAATAATTATTCTGAGAAGACAGTGATCGCTTCCAATTGGTTATTAAATTGAATAACTAGTCCAAACTACGTTAAAGTACATAAACGAAAGCTTAGGAAGTTGATTTTTTATTGAAAATAAAAAACATTTTTAGCTAAAAATCCCACATGTGATCATTTCATTGGAACTTGCAGAAAGAATGCTTTTTTAATGTCGCAGATTGGAAAATTAATAAAAAGTAACTTTACTTGCAGAAATCTCGGTTTACTTAGGTTGGAAAAACTTGAATAAAACTGATTGTCAATATTGAACTAAACTAATTCGAGCAATAAACAAATAAAAAACATTTTAAACTAAAAATCCCACATGTGATCATTTCTTTGTTTTAATGCGACATCAAAAAAGCATTCTTTATGCAAGTTCCAATTGGAAAATTTATAAAAAGTAACTATATAGGTACTTACAGGAATCTTGGTTTACTTGCATCGATTGGAAAACTTGAACATAAATATTTAGCTTCAATTGCCCCTTATGCAACAATCTACTTCTTATATGGAAACCCAAAGTTGCCCTAATCTTTGAAAGCTAGTCACAAACTACAATTTTTTAAAAGTTTACATTGGTTGTACTTGTGAGTTGTTTCTGAAGGTTAAAGAGTAGATATAACGCCCTTTACAATTTCGCATTAAAAGAAATTAAAAAAATGAGAAATAATGTAGTTTGAGCGAGGTTTTTCAAAAAGTGTTCGACAACTGGGAGTGTTCGAATTCAAGCGACCTTACCCTACTACTTGCAGAAATCTCGGTTTACTTAGGTTGGAAAAACTTGAATAAAACTGATTGTCAATATTGAACTAAACTAATTCGAGCAATAAACAAATAAAAAACATTTTAAACTAAAAATCTCACATGTGATCATTTCTTTGTTTTAATGCGACATCAAAAAAGCATTCTTTATGCAAGTTCCAATTGGAAAATTTATAAAAAGTAACTATATAGGTACTTACAGGAATCTTGGTTTACTTGCATCGATTGGAAAACTTGAACATAAATATTTAGCTTCAATTGCCCCTTATGCAACAATCTACTTCTTATATGGAAACCCAAAGTTGCCCTAATCTTTGAAAGCTAGTCACAAACTACAATTTTTTAAAAGTTTACATTGGTTGTACTTGTGAGTTGTTTCTGAAGGTTAAAGAGTAGATATAACGCCCTTTACAATTTCGCATTAAAAGAAATTAAAAAAATGAGAAATAATGTAGTTTGAGCGAGGTTTTTCAAAAAGTGTTCGACAACTGGGAGTGTTCGAATTCAAGCGACCTTACCCTACTTGCAGAAATCTCGGTTTACTTGCATAGATTGGAAAAACTTGAATAAAATGTATTCTCAAATTTGAACTCAACTAATTCGAGCAATAAACAATAAACAAATAAAAAACATTTTTAGCTAAAAATCCCACATGTGATCATTTCATTGGAACTTGCAGAAAGAATGCTTTTTTAATGTCGCAGATTGGAAAATTAATAAAAAGTAACTATACTTGCAGAAATCTCGGTTTACTTAGGTTGGAAAAACTTGAATAAAACTGATTGTCAATATTGAACTAAACTAATTCGAGCAATAAACAAATAAAAAACATTTTAAACTAAAAATCTCACATGTGATCATTTCTTTGTTTTAATGCGACATCAAAAAAGCATTCTTTATGCAAGTTCCAATTGGAAAATTTATAAAAAGTAACTATATAGGTACTTACAGGAATCTTGGTTTACTTGCATCGATTGGAAAACTTGAACATAAATATTTAGCTTCAATTGCCCCTTATGCAACAATCTACTTCTTATATGGAAACCCAAAGTTGCCCTAATCTTTGAAAGCTAGTCACAAACTACAATTTTTTAAAAGTTTACATTGGTTGTACTTGTGAGTTGTTTCTGAAGGTTAAAGAGTAGATATAACGCCCTTTACAATTTCGCATTAAAAGAAATTAAAAAAATGAGAAATAATGTAGTTTGAGCGAGGTTTTTCAAAAAGTGTTCGACAACTGGGAGTGTTCGAATTCAAGCGACCTTACCCTACTTGCAGAAATCTCGGTTTACTTGCATAGATTGGAAAAACTTGAATAAAATGTATTCTCAAATTTGAACTCAACTAATTCGAGCAATAAACAATAAACAAATAAAAAACATTTTTAGCTAAAAATCCCACATGTGATCATTTCATTGGAACTTGCAGAAAGAATGCTTTTTTAATGTCGCAGATTGGAAAATTAATAAAAAGTAACTATACTTGCAGAAATCTCGGTTTACTTAGGTTGGAAAAACTTGAATAAAACTGATTGTCAATATTGAACTAAACTAATTCGAGCAATAAACAAATAAAAAACATTTTAAACTAAAAATCCCACATGTGATCATTTCTTTGTTTTAATGCGACATCAAAAAAGCATTCTTTATGCAAGTTCCAATTGGAAAATTTATAAAAAGTAACTATAGGTACTTACAGGAATCTTGGTTTACTTACATCGATTGGAAACCTTGAATAAAATTTATTTTAAAACTTGAACTTAACTACACAATTTAAAAAACACAATTAAAATTTTTACATTGTCTGGTGGCTTGCAAATCTTAGATCTGCGTTGTGAGTTGTGACTTGTGTGACTGTGAGGCTGTGACTGATTTTTGAATCGTTCGTTACTCGTTGTAGCCGGCGTCCCTTTCGTTAAGTTCGTCAAAATATGTATTGGTGACAGTGTTACCACATGGACTCTTAGGGTCCAGTTATATCCATCATTGAAATGGATACGGAAAAATCTTTGAATGAATATTTAACTTTGTTTTGTTTTGAATAGAAGTGAAAATTATATACCAATCGATTAGAAACCAAGAATTTTTATTGACTTAAAAAAGTAGAATTACACTTATTTTTTTTATTAAAATGTGTTTTTCCATTTTCCGTTTCCTGAACAGCTGATTGTATTGTGCTATAACCAACCTATCAGAAAAATTCCAATGATGTGTTTCAATGATGAAAACCAATGATAGCTATAACCTATAACTGGTCTCTGAAGAGCCAAAAAGGACTCGTTTTTGCTTCCTTGACTCGGGGACTCATTTTTATCACGTTTGACTCGTTTTTTTTTAATGCACAAAAAGGTACAATTACTAAGAATTTTATATTTTGAAGAAAAAAACCTCAAGTTTGAGTCGTTATTTCTTGTATTAAAAACGCTTGTATTTCGAACATTCAAACCATACAATTAGTTTCTTGTATGTTAAAAATAAAATACAAAATGATTTCTGAAAGAGTTTAAAGTTTTTTTTATGTGGACTCGATTTTTTTTGAAGATGACTCGTTTTAAGCTTCTGGGACTCGAAAGAATTCTTGCCTGCGGTAACACTGTAGTGAACTCAGAACAGTGCCAAATTTCAAGAATTTGATAATTAATAAACGGTTTATTAAATTTAATAAACAGGATGTTTATGATTATAAACGGGTTTATTAACGCAATAAACGATTAATTATTTTGTATAACCAAGATTTTTCTTACTCATACTAAGTTGAAATTAGCAGACGCTTCGTTAAATTTTTTCAACAATCGCTAAGAGGATTAATAAACCGTTTATTGTCATAACAAACAGCGTAATTGTGGCAGTAACTGGGTTTGTTAAAATCAATTAACATGGATTATGCTACGTGTTCACTTGCATAAAACAAAAAATCAGGAAAATATATGCAAATTAAATCTGAAAAATAACATTTCACAATAGTAGGATGGATTGCATACAAATAGAACGCCATCGAATATACTTCAACGGAAATGTAAAAAAAATTGATCAAAATCTACAGGGTGATTTGCATAAGGTATTACAAAAAGATAGGGACTTAGCAAAGCAAAAAATCGTATGGGAGGGGGGGGGGGGGTCCTTTTCACCCGTTTAGGCGGGAGGGGCAATTTAAGAAAAAAATCACTTAAAATGGGGAAAAAATTATTTTAAAACAACGGTAATACCTACAGAATTGTGCTATAGCATTTTGAAAAACCAAAAACCTATACATTAATTTAAATTTTAAAATGAGTTGTTCAAATGAATTGTTTTGGAAATATTAATATTCAAAGTCAAAATTTTGAAAAAAAACTTAATATTTTTTTTCAAACCATTTTTTTTTTTCAAATTTTACGTTATTAAGTAGTATTTTTCTGGCTTATTTTCAGATGTCAAAATAACTTGTAGTTTTTGAGAAAACCAAAAATTACAAAAACAAGTTTTTTAAATTTTTTTTTCAACTTTTTTTTCGTTAATTGATTCTTAAGTGAATTTACGAAATAAAGGATGAATTTTCTCTTTCCTTTTTTTCACTTAAGAATCACTTAAGAATCAATTAACGAAAAAAAAGTTGAAAAAAAAATTTAAAAAACTTGTTTTTGTAATTTTTGGTTTTCTCAAAAACTACAAGTTATTTTGACATCTGAAAATAAGCCAGAAAAATACTACTTAATAACGTAAAATTTGAAAAAAAAAAATGGTTTGAAAAAAAATATTAAGTTTTTTTTTCAAAATTTTGACTTTGAATATTAATATTTCCAAAACAATTCATTTGAACAACTCATTTTAAAATTTAAATTAATGTATAGGTTTTTGGTTTTTCAAAATGCTATAGCACAATTCTGTAGGTATTACCGTTGTTTTAAAATAATTTTTTCCCCATTTTAAGTGATTTTTTTCTTAAATTGCCCCTCCCGCCTAAACGGGTGAAAAGGACCCCCCCCCCCCCTCCCATACGATTTTTTGCTTTGCTAAGTCCAACCTACACACCCTATCTTTTTGTAATACCTTATGCAAATCACCCTGTATAGTATTAATCCAATGGGTTAATAATGCATTTACTGGGTAGGGCTTTGATTCTTCCTGCCACCGATGGATGCTTCTTTTTGTTTTTTAAGCCAGGACCTATATATTTAAAACACGCAGTTATTTTTGTTATTAATTTATGAACTGGTAGAACTTGCTGTTTTGCTAACACTCAAGCACCCGAATATAGTTCCTTTGATAGGAATCTTTATTAAGCCTTTTAGCTTTGGTCTTGGATCTCGTCCCAATGGTATGCATTTCAATTTATTTTCGGAAAAACCAAAGAACTATTTAATTACATAGTGGATTGGACTCTATATCTTACGGCAATGTCGCCGAAGCGGAGCTCACATTGGATCGAATACATGTGGCGGATGCTGGCAATGATGTCCACAAATTCAACCAGTTCGTTAGAAAAGTTAACGAAAGGATAGATGCCGCCTTGGAACAACCAATCAGCAGCCGACGCGTGCCCACCATCGCGAAAAACAGAAACAGCATTTGGACCAGGGTTAAAACCTTCACTTCAATCGAAACAAATTTACTAAGAAGAATCCAAAATCTACTTCGCTTCTTCGCTTGAGTTGAGATCTACTTCACTTTTTTCACACTGAAAAATTACCCTTTCAAGCTTCAATGAGCCTCAATTTTCAATAACTCCCTTGACTCGATTTTCAATTTCCGCTAATTTCAATCTTGTATGAATCAAGCAAACCCAATGTGTCATCTATATCATTATATAGTCAATGCATATGAAATCTTTACATTATTCTTGAAAACGTGAAAAGACTGCAGCGCTCCAGTGAGAAGCCCACCACTTTACTTTACACGCGCATTGCATTAAATAAATTTTTGTTATTGATACTGTTATGATTTTTTTTTTTGATTCAAATCTACTTCACAATTTTTCGATTTACTTCAATTTTTTTACAATTTCACTTCGAAAATTGAAGCTTGAGGTTCGAACCCTGATTTGGACAATCAACCACGAGCGAACAAGGAATGACGTTTCATGTCCGCACTCCGCAGATCGAGAAGTAGTTTTGGAAGTACATATAGGTCCCTATTATGAGTAGCAAATACAAAGTTCGACTACAAGCGAATGTTTTAGAGAAACTCATTTATTGGATTATTATCAATAAACTTCGTCCATTCTTTTATCTGACATACCTTAAACGTCGAAAAAAAAAGTTTCCTACAAAGTTTTTGTTTCTACAACCTTTAATACCCCTATCAAAGAAGCTCGCAAAAACATTCGCTTCCAATAGAACGTTCGATTCGCTACTCATAATAGGGACCATAAAAGTATATTACATAGTATAAGACTTTATCTATAGGAAGTCCCGAATAAGTTCGAGATAAGTGTGGTGAGGACAATAAAGGTTACAGTGTCAAGATGAAAATGAAATACTACGTGGAGTATATGAAGAGTACTCAAGATGACAGTCCTCTTTATATATTCGATATATTGTTTACTTTTGTATTGCAAAGTAATCAGTTTTTATTGTCTCTTAAATAGCATCACCGCCGAAAAAAGCTCCTTGACGACTACACTATTCCAAAGTATTTTCAGGACGATTTGTTTACGTGTTATGTTGTTATGTTGTGTTTAAGACCGTCGCCCACCTTATCGATGCGATGGTTTGTTATGGGACCAGCACGTTCAGGGACAACAATTCATATAGATCCACTTGGAACAATTGCCTAGAATGCTCTGGTATTCGGCCACAAAAGATGGTGCCTTTTCCCAACACACACACCAAATGAGTTGCTAAAAGTCCCTGGATCGCTCGGCGGAAAGCAACTTTGTAAATTGAAAACTTTTTTTTTTGCAGATAGAGATTTTGCAGGGGCCAGGGGAGACAGTATGTGCCTGGAGGATGGTGGCATGTCGTTTCAAATCTCGAAGACACTGTAGCTGTCACTCAGAATTTCTGTAGCAAAACTAACTTCCCCTTCTTTTGGCATAAAACAGTTCGTGGGCGACAAAAACTATCACGCAAGTGGCTTCGTGTACCGGGTAAGTTCTTTTTACGCAGCCTTCAAGCTGGAAAGTTTTATATTTGTTTTTCTTTCAGGAAAAAGAATCTGAACAAGCGAAAGTAGCCGAAAGTATTAATATCGACCAAAGCACTGGATTTGCTTCGAACAGTTCTAGCAATTCTGGTTCTTCATCCTCTTTGTCGGTCAAGAGAGCCTCACTGCCAAGAAGAAGAAAAAGCGACGCGACGTGTGGGCGGCGGAGGAAGTGGAATGGTGTCTTCTCGCTCTTGATCGTAGTGTGACAAGGAACACCAAAAGTGCTGTTCCCCTTTCCCATCTAATTTCAAAAAATTATACATTTCATGAGTTTGGTTTGAGACTTTTCCTATTTTCCATTTATCTACTTTTTGTAAGAATTAAAGACGAACAACAAAAGCAAAAAAAATAAATCAAAATTAGACACCAACTTGATTTTCGCATTGTTAAATTGTTGATGAATTGTATATTAATGCAAAGTGACAAAATATATTATTTAATTAAAATAAAGCTTATTTCTCCGAAGCTGTTATCCATATAAAGAGAACACTTTTGTAGTACGTTATTTTCAAAGGCCCTTATTGCGAGTGTCGTTTGGCTGTCGATAAACGACGCGCGACGGTTGTCGATAGTGGAACGTCGAAAATGAGATTTGGTATTGCGTATTCTTAGGTCCCTATTATGAGTAGCGAATCGAACGTTCTATTGGAAGCGAATGTTTTTGCGAGCTTCTTTGATAGGGGTATTAAAGGTTGTAGAAACAAAAACTTTCTAGGAAACTTTTTTTTTCGACGTTTAAGGTATGTCAGATAAAAGAATGGACGAAGTTTAATGATAATAATCCAATAAATGAGTTTCTCTAAAACATTTGCTTGCAGTCGAACGATCGATTCGCTACTCATAATAACGGCCTTATTGTTCGATACTTTCAATTTTGAATTCGGTCGTTATCGTCTATATTTTTGCGTTCGACTATCACTGAAACTTACTCAAATTTCAAATTATAGCATTTATTCACAAGGGCTACTTTCATTATTCACAGTGTAACAGAAATCCTTGTCGATAGAGATAAGCAATACCAAAAGGAAAATTTATCAAAAGGAGAATTTATCGACCCTTGTCGAATCGAATGTTAGACGACACTCGCAATAAGGGCCATAGACAATCTAACGTTCGTTGTTCTCGCCGCACTTCAAGTTCACATTTGCGAGATCGATGATGTTTTCTTCCCCAAGAGTTAAAAATTGTCTGCTTAACAGATTAAGCACCCTTCATCAGCACAAAACTGAGTTGTTTTACGGCTTCATCAACTGAGAGACCACGAACCATTGAAGCAATCTATCACATTTTATCGGGGCTGTATTTTATGTTGGTCATCATGTCGCAAACATACTGAAATATGAAGACGAAGTCAAAAACTTTCTCCTGTCAGTATGCTTCCGTATCCGCCACACTCATGAGAACTTATTTTCTTTTCAATTACTTTGTCAAAGAATTTCGCTAGGTTTACTGCGTCTGTTGTACCAGCCGCCAAACTGCAATTCAACCAAATTTCTTTGGCTCAGCATTGTTCAGCTAAGAAAATTAAGAAAAAAAATATGTTACACAGAGCAAAACAGAGTCGTTAGCCAACCTATTCCTCCAGATTTTGGTTGCATCTTCGGTTGCCTCTTCTCGTCAACCAAATCAACTTTGTTCCAACAACAAATGTTGGAATTTGCATCGAACCGAAAAATTGTTCGGGATCAAATAGTGTCGAGTCCGTCTCTATAAGGATGAAGAATTACCTCCTTTCGCAAAATCTTTACTTTTTTGATAAGAATTTCATAAAGCCATTCTTATAACTTTTCGTGGCTTTTACGATTTGTAAATGAGAATGATACCATGTGTGGGATTAATACTCCTCGAGAATTCTTGTGACTTAGTGAACCACCAATGTCGAATAGTTTGTGTGAGCGAGATAGGAATACAATTAATTGTTTGTATTTTTTAAGAATTGATTGTGATATAGCATGAAGGTTGAGAAATACACTTAATAAAGTTTTTCATTAACATAATAAACGGTTTATTATTTTTTAACAATCAAAGTTTATTGTGTCAATGAACAAAGTTATAAAAAATAATAAACTGATTATTAATTTGAAAATTGGTTGTGATATTGGATGAAAGGTTGGTATCAAATCTGTTGAAACCACTTTAAAAAATCTTGTTTATTATCGCAATAAACGATTAATTATTTTTAATAACTGGAATGTTTGCTACAATTAATCGAGTTATTAATCTTTATAAACGGTGATTGAGTGCTTTCTTTTTCATTTAATAAACGTCCATTAATAATATTTAGAAACGATTATCAAATGCTTATGTTCTTTTTAATAAACCGTTTATTGTGACAAGAAAAACTTTATTGTGACAATAAATATGCAGTTAATAAACGTCGTTTTTTATATTTACAACCGTTTGTTTTTTCAGTGCGTATTGAAGGGACCCCGGAGAAGACTGTTGCAGCAAGTAGAGGGGCCGAGACTTTCGGTTCCAACGCGAACTGTGATATGTTGACGAAAGGGCTACCCTCATCAAAAACACTGCCCCAACCTCCCACCTCATTCCATCCTATGTCAAAGGACTCAAGGTCGACCAACCCGGACGGTACGGGTGCCGAGACTTTCGGCTCCGTGGCTGAAAGGGGAGGACCTCCTTCGAGCTCCGGAAACACTCCTTCCCTCCCCCAAGTTGTAGGCGAAACTGTGACTTACAGTGGGACAAACAACGAAAGGGTGCCCAATCCCCCTAACCCCAAAGTTGGAGGTGAAACTGTGACTTACAGTGGAACTGAAAAAAAAAGGGTTTCCAATCCCCCTAACCCCCAAGTTGAATGTGAAACTGTGACTTACAGTGGAACTGAAAACGAAAGGGTTTCCAATCCCCCTAACCCCCAAGTTGAAGGTGAAACTGTGTCTTACAGTGGAACGGACAACGAAGGGCATCCCAACCTCCCTACATTCCCAAACCACAAAGAAAGGCGGAATGCGGAGAAAATTGCGAAGGTGTTAGGTGCGGTACCTAAACCTAAGCTTGATTCAACGCAATCTGCCAAACTTGAGTGGGCAATGAAAATCATTGCAATAAATGAAAAACACAGCGAAGACTCAACGTCTAAGTGCCAACGCTCGTTCGAGCAGTCAACCCCGAACGCCAAAAGGCCTAAGGTGCAAAAACCAAGCATCCTCAGCTCCAAAAAAGACATGTCGTACAATGACGCACTGAAGGACAAACCCATTTTCGCTGTCATTGACAGGAGTAACGCGGATGGTGCGATCTCTTTCGATCAATGGGCGATCATCATGAACAAGCTCCAGGCCTCCTACTGGACTCTTATGGTGGAAAACCCAGGGGAACCTGCCATCTTTGAGGATGCAGGATGGTATCAGGGGCGCGTCAGGTTAATCGCGATTGATGGAGAGAGATTGCGCGATCTGTATAAGCTTGCGATAAGCAGGTTAGAGGGACTCTGGCCTGGTGCTAAGCTTGAAGTCGTGTCAAGGGAGGATATCCCTTGCAGGCCTAGAGCTCGTGCTAGATTACCAGCAGAACTCTCCTGCAAAGAAACAATCATGAAAATGATTCAATTCGGCAATCCAACCCTTCCTACCCATGACTGGAAAGTCGCGAAGCTGGAAGAGCCGGAGGGTCACTATAGATCGGCTATAAAAGTCATCAATAAGGACTCCCTAGCTCCCCTGGCTGCGACAAAAGGCATGATTCGGTTCGGCTGGTCAAACATTGCCTTAAAAATATACAAAAAAGATGAAGAACAGAACATCGTTCCATCTTCCGTAACAAAAAGTGCGTTTTCAGTGGAAGAACCCGCAGGGCAAGTCGACCCTCCATCCATGGAGATAGACGAGCTCGGCACATCCTCTGCTGAAACGTACGAAAATAAACCCTCCACATCCCACTTGGATGCCCAAAATGTCGTCAAATTCTCCGACTTGGAAACTGACGACTCCGCTAACGAGGTTTCGCTCAGCGAGGATGACCTTCTTAGGTCAAACTCTGAGAGCGAAACAGACGACGACCTCAACCAGACCGTGGTGGGGGTTAGTCTACTTAGTTGTTCCCAAGATGGTGCAGCTAACTCAGATTAACCTCCAACACTCCAAGCAGGCTTCGGCCTCCCTTCTTCTCCGCCTAAACAAGAGAGGGGAAGATATTGTCCTTATTCAAGAGCCCTGGATCATCAAGTCCATCGATCGAGGATTAAGGACTCCTGGATATACTCTACTGTATATGAAGGACAATTGATTTTGAGAGTTCAACATAGTGGTTTGTTATCAAGTTAGCTCCGTGATTTTTGGTCAACTTAGGGTGAAATATCGTTTAAAACATAACATAATTGATATGAAAGAGTAATACAATCAAACGACTTCTTTATAAACACAGTGAAACTAAGGTGAGACTGTTATTTAAAACTCTAAAAGTGTTTTTAATTATGGCAACGGCAAAGGGAGGAAAAATGCAAAGAACACCTGTAAAGGCAAATAACTGCAGTACTTTTCTTGATACCGGTTCAAAATCCAAACGTCATCGGTCAATAGATGCATCAACAGAGGGAAGCGATTTACAACAAGTAAATGCTACAAGTGTTTGTATGCCAGCGAACGATTTGAATACGTTGATTGCAAATACAATGGCAGCGCTTTTAGATGAAAAGTTAAAAAATCTGCCCACAAAGTCAGATATAGAAGGAATAACGCAGAAAATAGTTTCCCTACAAACAGCAAACGCTGAGTTGAAAACAAAGCTGCAACTGGTCGAAGAAAAATGTGGGTCACTCGAACGACAAGTGGAATTTCTTGAAGCTAGATCTAACGAAAAAAATATTGTTATTCATCTCCCAGTTAGCGACCAAGGCTCTCCCAATGATTCAACGGATAAAGCTAAGAGTTTGTGTTTACAGCTTTTACAAACAAACAACCCGGCGGTAATTGCTTCGGTACGCACATTAAACACAAAAAACAAAAAATCTACAGACATTATAGTAGAAATGCAAAACAGAGATCACGTAGGAAACATTTTAAGAGCAGCATCAAAATTAAAAGGCACAGGCATTTCCTTGCATCGCGATTATCCGATAGCCGCACGCAGGAGAAGAAGAAGGCTTCAGAAACTCAGAACGGAAATTTTGCATAAAAATAAAAATTTAAAAACACAAATTGTCGGACACCATCTCAAAGTAGGCGATCATGCATTTTATTATGACAACCAAAACATGCTAAAATGTGATGATGACAGGGATGGATTGACAGCAATGCAACACATCATGGGTGAAGTTTGCTGGACCAGTGGCTCTCAAACCAATTCAGGGCCCCCACTTTGTTTTTAAATGTACTGCCGTCTGCCAATGTAAAGAAAATGAAATAAAAAGTAGTAAATATGAATTATGTGAAATTAGAATCTTAGCTTATAATATTCATGGCTTTGGTAATAAGAATTTATTTTCGGAATTTTATAATTTTGTCAATCAGTATGAAATCGTATTTTTATTCGAAACATTTGTAACCAAAGAAAATTGTAGCAAGTTTGGAAGAGAATTTTTAAAATATAATTTTGAATGGATTCCGGCAATTAAAACGCAGGAGAGAGGAAGGGCAAGTGGAGGTTGCTATTTGGGAGTAAAAAAGGAGCTAAAAGATAAGGACATACATTGTTGCTTTCAGATGGATAACGACATTAACAGCCGTATTTATTAGATTTTCTTAAGACGGCTCTTAGACGTTGATTAGTTAAGTTTCAATTAAAATTTAATTGGAACTTAAGAGAGGTTGATTAAATTCTTATCGATAATCGATTCTGCGCTGATGCTAAACTAATTGATAGTTGTGTCAAAATAAAGTAGTAAAAACAGAAATCTAGTCCAATTTAATCTGCGTTTTGACAACCATTCGTTTGTAATACCCTTGTTAATCTTTTTTAAAACGAAAGGTTGCTTCTAGATACAAGCAAATCGTGCTTAAAAAGCCAATACCTAGGTAACAATTTTATTTCTTATTGATTGGTGTTTGCTGACCTACCCAGCCAGAGTCTGATAACTCAAAATGTGACGACCTCAGCAGTCACTGGATGTAACAGTTTGCTCCCAATCATCGCAGCAACAATTTGGTAATCAATGTAAGTATGTAACCAGGTTTTGCTTTGTAAAATGATTTAATTGATATCTCTATTAACAGATCTACAAACAGTGTCGAGAAAGCAAACTTTTGTAGCCTCCCTGGAGCCTATTCTTTCACTTCAGAAGATCGCAACACTCGTTTACACTCCAGTGTCGAACTCTCAGTCACAGAAGTATAGCCCTGTGAATGCAACTCAGCGATATGCCGTCCGTCGGTAGTCCCTCTCAGCGCAACACCATGTCAAATCAGACCGATTCCCATGAACAAGTCATTTTCCACGGCTAAACTTGGAGCTTGGATGAATGCAACATGTATCAGTATATGTGCACTAAATCTGCCAATGTGCCAACTATTTGGGCACTTAACGCATAATTTCTTTATCTAAGATTTTTGGGACAACTCGCTAGGTCACGCAGTACTATTTTTTTTTTTTCAGAACATAATATGAGAGTTTTTTAAAATTATTCTTCTCTTGTTTTTTTTTTAGGTAGTAACAAATGGGTTCAACATACTTGATGCCGAGATAAATGCTATTGCCACGGGAATTTATTTGGGCGTTTCCGTTACAGACTATAGTTGTAAGCCTAATGCTGTTGCTACTTTTGAGGGAACAACATTACATATTCATGCAATAGAGGATATGGAATGTGTTAACTGGTCAAAAGTAAGAGATATGCAATAACTTGTTTTACTTACTTTTAATTCGAATTTTTTTTCCTAGATTTTCATCAGCTACGTTGATCTTCTAAACACTCCAGAATAGAGGAGACAAGACTTGAAAGACAATTACTTATTCCTTTGTATTTGTTCCAAATGCACAGATCAACAAGAAACAGTTGAAATGAACGCAGGGGTGTGTCGTAATAAAAATTGTAGTGCGATGGTATGTTGTTTAACAATTGCTCCAAATTTGGAACTCGAATCAGTCCTAACCATAGGAAGACTTTTAATGAAGTAATGGAACTGACAAAAAATCATTTGGAAAACATGAAGGAAACAACTTGTGAGCGATATTTAGTTAAAAAAAAAAATCAGTTGATTACAAATAATGTGTTCTCTACTCTTGCAGATCTTGATATTTGTAAAATGTGTCTGCCACGGCAGAAAGGAGTTTTGCATCCTCTATGGCATGTCAAAACCCTCGATGCTGCCGTAGAAAGTGCTTTTGGTGTCAAAAAATGGAATGATGCATTAGAATTTTCGATTCAATTAATTCCAGGATTCAAGTTCGCACCATATTTTTGTATAGTTTCTTGAATAGAAGATTCACAAGTTTCTTTTTTAGAAAATATTATTATTATATTATTATATTTTACAAAGAAACTTTAAATTCATTAATGTTGCAGATTACTTATGAACTATCCAAGTAGAACAAGATGATGATGATAATATTAGTAAACATTCAGTGCTGTCCGACAGGGGCAAAAAGACTTTTAATATTCAAACTATTGAAGCCAGCGCATTCGGCCCTATCGAGGTAACCGTCGGAGTGAAGTTTTCTCCGCAACGCATTTTTTTTCGGAGATTCAATTTTGTTTCGATTGCATTCCCAAAACTAAAATCTCCGCAACAAAAACTTATCGTAGAACGTCGGATCGTCCGATCGGAGAACTACCACGAAGCAAAATGTCTCCGATCGGAGTGAATTCCGCTCCGACGGTTACCTTGATGGGCTCGTCGATCTGTTTTGGAATAGTGCTCGTTTTAAGTGATTAATTTCTTCTGCCTTGTAGTTTGCCGTTAGAATACCATGACCTTCGCACCATTGTTCGGTGATTTGAACCAGGGAAGCTGCTCCTAGAATCATTTTCAACTGTTGAAGTTTCATCCACGCCTTCACGTGAATTATTTGATGTTTGTTCTGAAATATATATAAAAAAAAAATGCTCACAACCATCCAAACAAATTATGAATAAACAAACCTTGAACAACGTAGGTGCTTTTTCGAGAATAACTTCAATCAACTCGGCCAATTGGTCACCGACTTTGGCAGATATGTCTTCCGTAACCATGATTTTTCAAACGACGCGACGTCCAAGCAAAAGTCGTTGATAGGCCCGCATGTGGTTTTGTTGTAGACTTCATCTGGTAATATGTTTTGCCATACTTTTTTAAGTAAATCCAGCTGCCTCAGACATTGACGAACAAGTTTTTGTGGTGCTATTCCGAGAGCAGTAATAGCATCTGACAAATCTGAAAACCATCAAGAATGCCGATTGAGAAACCTTTCCTGTACATCTTTTTTTCTTACCTAGTTCCAAAAGTATACCCATAAGCAAACTCTTTTGATTTCTTATTTGACTATTGAAGTGTTCCTGTGCCAGTCGGTGAAGTGATTTGACTGAAGTAGCAAAAGTTGGTATACCCTTGTCTGAGTTCTTGGTCACCCAATGGGCCAAAAACATGGTGTTGTTGTAAAACAATGCCGACTGCTGTGGTATATTTTGTAAGAACTTCTCATGGTATTTAAGTAGCCTTCTTAAGATTACCAAATGGAAAACGGTAGCAAAAGGCATAGAGAGAGATCCCAGAATTACAATTATTAATTATATTACCAAAACAACAGATAAAAATTTACACCGATTTTCCCGAAACGTCAGAATGAGTTTTTAATTTGGATTTAAGAGACCTTTAAACGTCGTTATTGGCATTTAAGTTGAGAGGGCTCTTAGCAAGGTTACTTAAATGTGAAATTTGATTATCGATACGGATTCGTTACTTAAGTGTTACTTAAAGGGCAATTAAATCTAATCGATGATTAAAAGTTCTTTATAAATACGGCTGTAAGTTTTTAGAGATGCAGTTGGAGCAAGAAAAGTACCAGATATATCCATGCTACTTGAATTGTAACAAATGGGATGATGATATGAGGAAAATTACGGACCTGTTAATACAATCAACTAATCCAAACATCATGCTTATAGGAGACTTGAACGCAAGAGTTGGAGAGGAAGAGGGTATGGGAAACTTAATTGAAAGAATAGCCCGGAAATCGAAGGACGCTGTTTCAAATAGGAGAGGTAAAAAAGTACTAGACTTGTGTGACACGTTTGGGATGAGAATACTAAATGGAACTAGTGAAGGGGACAAAAATGGTGAATACACGTTTGTAGGTGGCCAAGGAAATTCGGTGGTGGATTATTGCCTAGCAGGTGGAAGCTGGAACAAATACATCAAGGACTTTGAAGTGAAACATGTACCTTACTCCGACCACTTACCTATTGTTGTTGTATTTAGACATAAAAGCGAAGTAAGAGATGGAAATCGCACTCTTCTGCCTCTACCGATGCTGAAATGGAAAGATTCTATGGGTCATGTATATAGAAAAGAATTGGATAGAAGGCTGACCGTCCAAACGGAATTTGATTTTCCCACATTGGTAAAATGTATAAAATGTGCAGCTGCACGTCCCTATTCCAACTCAAGGCGAACAACGCAATCTACTCCATGGTTTGATAATGATTGTAGGAAGGCAAGAGATCTCTCGTTTGAAAGGCTTACGCTTTTTAGAGAAAAAAACACATCTATTGTTAAATGCTCTTATCTAGAAGCCAATCGGCAATACAAAGAAATCTGCAGAGAAAAGAAGAAAAATTACTGGGAAGGAGAAGCAAAAAAGCTGGCAACATGCAAAAACTCGAAGGATTTTTGGAGCCTAGTGAAGAAATTAAATGGAAGAGTAAATGTGATAAATCGGAATCTGAGCCCAGATATTCTTCGAAAATATTATAGTGACCTTCTAAATCCTGGTGGAGTAATACATTCCTTCCAATATGCTGTCCCAGGGATCCAAAATGAAACACTCGATGCTACTATCTCGGTACAAGAAGTGAGCCATGCACTTGAATGTTTAAAAAAGGGCAAAGCACCGGGACCAGACTCCATTCCGATAGAATTTTATAAGAATGGTTCGAGCTTGCTGAAAATCAAGCTCTGCCACTTAATGAACAAAGTCCTTGAAAATGAAATGACACCGCAAGGATTCAAAGAAGCATTAATTTTTCCGATACACAAGAAAGGATCATTAGCTAACCCAGAAAACTATAGGGGAATCTCGTTCCTGAATGCATCATATAAAATTTTTACGGCGATCCTCAAAAAACGGCTGGATGAATGGATAAGGCAGAATAATATCCTGAAAGAATACCAGGCAGGGTTCAGGTCAGGCTACTCAACAGTTGATCAACTGTTTGTCCTTACAAGCATCGCGGAATCGTTCCAGAATCAAAACAAAAAACTTTACACGTTTTTTGTGGATTTCAAAGCAGCTTTCGACTCCATTGACAGAAATGCGTTGCTTTATAAGCTGTACTTGAAAGGAGTATCACTTAAGTTTGGAACAGTCTTACAAAACCTATATACAGGGAACAAAGCTGCTATTTGGAATGGTGAAGAGATGTCAGACTGGTTCGAGACAAAATCAGGTGTGAAACAGGGATGCGCCTTGAGCCCAACATTGTTTTCGTTATTCATAGATGATCTGCTGGATGGACTTCCGGGGGGTGTTCTTTATGCAAATACATGCATTAAGGGACTGATGTTTGCGGATGATGTGGTGTTGTTAGCTAGCTCCGCTGAAAGTCTTCAACTAATGATAAACCGGCTTGGAGACTACTGTAAGCTCTGGAATTTGACAGTGAACCGAGAAAAATCCAAAGCAATGATTTTTAAAAAAGGAGGTGGTAGAAGAAGTCGTAAGGACATTTGGAACTACAATGGCGGAGAATTAGAACTGGTGAATGAGTTCAAGTACTTAGGCATGCTTCTTTCGTCAAACCTCAATTTGAGTAAACACCTCAACGAAAAACTATCCAAGGCAAAAGCTGCAATCAATGCGACGTGGAAAGTATTTTTTTCAAATGGAGCAATTGCGCATAGCAGTAAATATAAAGTATTTGAAGCAGTGGCTGAATCAGTTTTGTTATATGGGCACAGGTGTGGGGATATAAAGAACATGAGGCAGTAGAGAAGCTCCTACGGTTCTATATAAAACGAATTTTCTGTATTCCTGCTAATGCTCCAAATTATCTGTTGATGATCGAAACAGGACTTTCACCCTTGTTTATAAAAACTTTGAAGTTGCAGATAGACTACATACTGAAGGTAATGAAAATGGCGGATACAAGGCTTCCAAAAATAGTGGCGTTAAAAGCGGTGGATAACAAGTCAAGCTGGTATGCGGAATGGATGGATCTGGCGCTTCAATGCAAGATGGAGGTTGATCTAAGTATTGGAAATGTAGATAACTGGGGTTCAATTTTATATCAGCTGGTGGAGAAAGTTGATGAACTGAAGCTACTGGAGTATAGAGAAGAAGCAAAAGCTTCGGTACATAGAGCAGTGTACAGTCGCTTGGACCACAATTTGGTAGGAAAAAACTATTTCCATGATAAAAACAGTGTTCAGGTTATATCAATGATGATGAGGTTGAGAGGTGAAATTATTAACCTGAATTACATACCACATAGGGAAGATCTTCCATGTCTTTGTGATCTATGCAACAGGAATGAAAGAGAAGATGTCTTACATTTCATTGGGAAATGTCCAATATTAAGTGAAGTGAGGCGTCAGGTATTTGGAAAAAACTACCTTTCGGATGATGAGAGTATAACGGAGTTAAACGAGCTGGATGTGGAAAAACTTTTTAATTTTGCCAAAAATGCGCTAAATTATAGGAATAAAATAAGGAGTGGGAACTTTTGAGAACTTATTTATTGTAATTTTTTAAATGATCGGGCAGACGGCATAATGCCATGCATATATGTTTTTATATTATTTTAAAGTAGTTAAAAATGAATTTGAATAATAAAAACTATCTAATCTAAAAAAAAAAAAAAAAAATCTATATGAAGGACAAAGGTGAACCCAGATCCTGCATATTGGTAAGAAGTAGCACTAATGTATTTTTACTGCCTCATTACAGCAATCGTGATGTAACCACAATAAGATACCTGACCAGTGACAACATCTACTTGCTGGTATCAGCTTACCTCGGCCATGACCATCCTGGCCCTCTTCCATGCGACTTATTTAAAACGATTGTCGCTGCAGCAGAACGGCAGAAGATCTGCCTCATCATTGGATGCGATGCTAATGCGCATCACACAGTATGGGGTAGTACTGACATAAATGAAAGGGGTGAGTCACTTTTTGATTTTATTTTAAGTACTAACCTTATAGTAAGTAATATTGGCAATGAACCAACATTCATTACCAAAAACAGACAAGAAGTGTTAGATATCACTCTTGTCTCCGATTCGGTTCATCATAGGATTACTAATTGGAAAGTATCTACTGAACACTCCTTTGCTGATCATAGATACATTCAATTTGATCTAAATGAGGAACCTCTCAAGCAACCAGTCTTCCGAAACTATCGGAAAACTGACTGGCAAAAATATCGGGTAATTTTGAAAAAGTTTATTAAACCTGAACTGTTACAAAACCCTACAAACAAACATGATCTAGACAAAAAAGTCAATGATCTTACCACTGCCCTTAACCATTCACTGCAGAAATCCTGTCCTCTTATAAAAATAAGAGGAAAACAGAAACCACTGTGGTGGAGCTCGGGGCTAGAACCGCTCAGGAAGGAATGTAGAAAACTTTTCAACCGAGCTAAACAATCTAAAACTTTAATAGACTGGGACTCCTACAAGGAATCCCTCAAAACTTATAAATATCAACTGAGGAAAAATAAAAGAACTTCCTGGAGAAACTTCTGTGGAAAAATAGAAGATACTTCAGAAGCTTCTAGAGTAAGAAAAATCCTCTCAAAGAGTCCGACCATGCCTAGCAGTTTGAAAACAGCTGACGGCTGGACAGAATCCTGCGAAGAAACGCTCAATTTGCTTCTGGACACTCACTTTCCAGGAAGCTCTAAGAACTTATGCAACTATGATTCCACAGAACCAGGTAGCATAATAACAAACAACCCCGATCTGATTACAAGGGAAAAATTAGTTTGGGCCATTAACAGCTTTGACCCATACAAATCCCCTGGACCTGATGGTATAATTCCAGCCGAACTTCAAAAGGCCGCGGACATTATTATCCCTGTCCTTGAAGTAATTCTCATCGGCTGTACCACCTTGAACTATATCCCCACTCAGTGGAGAGAAGTCAAGGTGGTGTTTATACCTAAGGCTGGGAAATCATCCCACGTAAACCCAAAAGATCTCCGACCAATAAGTCTATCATCTTTCCTTCTTAAAACTTTAGAACGACTGATTGATATCCACCTGGGTACAGCTATAGATCCAAAATTGTTATCTACAGCACAACACGCCTACTGCAAGGGAAAATCTGTAGAAACGGCCCTACACACCCTGGTACGTACTATAGAATATTCCCTCCATCACAAAGAATTCACTCTGGCCGCCTTCCTCGACATAGAGGGCGCCTTCAACAACGTCAGCAACTCTGCAATTACAAAGGCACTGACGAAGCTCAAAGTAGATGATTCCATAGTGGAGTTGATAAATCTAATGCTAAAAAGCAGGAGAATCAACTCTACTCTAGGAAGCTTCTCTGCAAAGAGATCTGTCAGTAGAGGAACACCGCAAGGCGGAGTCCTATCCCCTCTTCTATGGAATATAGTCGTCAATGAACTTCTAGTTGACTTAGAAGCTGAGGGATTCAAAGTGATTGCATATGCAGATGACGTCTCCATTGCGGTGTCCGGCAAACATGCTCACGTCCTTACGGACCTGATGCAGACCGCTCTAAATAAATTTGTAAAATGGGCGGGAAAATGTGATCTAGGGGTCAACCCTCAGAAAACTGAACTCGTTCTCTTCACCAGGAAATATAAAATTCCTCAACTAATAACTCCATCAATAAATGGAATCTCACTTGTACTTTCAAACGAAGCCAAATATCTAGGTATAATCCTAGACAAAAAGCTAAATTGGAAAGCCAATATACAGGAAAGAATCAGGAAATCCACCGTGGCCTTATTTTCCTGCAAAAAAGCCATTGGTAACAAATGGGGTTTCTCCCCCCAACCCACTGGCTCTACACCGCAGTCATCAGACCAATACTCACATACGGAGTAGTGGTATGGTGGACCGCTCTTGATAAAAGGACCTACTGCGACAATTTAAGCAAGGTCCAACGAACAGCCTGTCTGTGTATAAGCGGAGCACTGAGATCAACACCCTCAGCCGCACTAAATACACTCCTTAACCTCACACCACTAGATATCTTCAGCAAACAAATGGCCGCCAGTGCAGCCACTCGTATGAGAGCTATCTCCCAATGGACCGATAACAACATCGGTCACGTTACAATCCTGAATTTATTCGGATCAATCCCCTGTCACTCCGACTACACCATCCCCCAATTGGTTTTTGATAATAAGTTCCAAGTCTCAATCCCACCGAGAACGGCCTGGGAAGACGAAGAATTTTTGAGAGATGATTCAATTCATTTCTATACAGATGGTTCAAAAACCGAAGAAGGGGTAGGCTGTGGGGTGTATTCAAAATGACTTAACGTAAGTCTCTCGTTCCGCCTTCCAAACCATTGTAGCGTGTTCCCAGCGGAAATTCTGGCGATCAAAGAGGTCCTATCATGGCTAAGAGAAAACGTGATATCCTCAACGAGTATCCGGATTTTCTCAAATAGTCGAGCAGCCCTCAAATCACTCGGCGCTGTTTCTACGAACTCTGTAACCGCCCTTAACTGTCGCCTATCTCTTAGGGAGATGGCTGAACAGTTCAATATTCACCTTTTTTGGGTGCCGGGGCACAGAGATATCGTAGGTAACTGCAAAGGCGATGAACTCGCCAAAGAAGGAACCGTTCTACCGATCTCAACCAGCAGGTTGAATATTGGTATACCAATCGCTACATGTAAACTTATGCTAAAGCAATAGGCAATGGATAGAACAAATCATAGGTGGAACAATATCACCAAGTGTGTAGCAACAAAACGGATATGGCCAGGAATAGATCCAAAACGCACAAGACATTTGTTATCCATTACCAGATTGCAAGTTAGCTCCGTAATCAATGTCATCACCGGACATTGTCTGATAGGAAGACACGCTATAAGACTTGGCGTTCCCTCTAATAACTTCTGCAGAAGTTGCTTAGATGAGGAGGAGGAGGAGACAGTACCACACCTCCTCTGCTCATGTCCTGCACTCTCTTTTAAAAGAAAGCGGCATCTGGGGAAATATTTTCTCGATGATCCAAGCGATCTGGCGAACACAGATCCCCTGCATCTCCTTCGCTTTATTAAAAGCTCCAAATGGTTTTGTTAAGTGAGGTACTCCCTCGCATAATACCTATGGTATCACAATGGACCTAATATTGGTCTAAGTGTGTCAGTTTGTTTTCCTGACAGCCATTTAAACCTAACCTAACCTAACCCATGGGCCATGGCCAGCAAGGATCATTAAGTTCTTTTCACCACCTAGCACTGAGCTTGCTTTTTGAAAGTTGAGTTTATGTCCTCACTAAATTCTTGGTTATCATTGAATTAAGCACAAAGTCACGTAAACTTGAGATACCGCGTAATGAATGAACAGGCATCAAATACACAGCTTTACTAGGATCTAGACTTTTTCAAGAAACCATGGTTTGGCATTTGGAGGGTTCCAGAATGAGGCCATTTTTATTACACCCTGTTTCAAAGCTATATCGAACATTTTTTGAAGAGGTTCACGATCAAAAATATTCTGCATGGATTGAAAACTTTCTTATTGCCTGTGAAAATCAGGGTTTTATTATTATATTATATTTAGACAGTGAAAAGCAAAAAACTGCCTTGTGGCACACCCGACAGAGTATGAAAGAAACATTCGTTATGAAATGAAAGCCGTTTTTTTTTTACCGTGAATCTTACTCTGTTGATTGCAAATAATATTTTTTTGTGAAAAATGAAGGCTGTCACAAGCAACTTGTTTAAAGATTTCAGGGCTGCAAGAAAGAAAACTTGGGCCTAATTTGATTAAATGCTGAAAAGGACGCCAGAAAGCGTTTTTTGAAAAACCTAAACTCGCCCTGAATGTCAAACTGGAATCAACCTGGGTTTGCCCTCAACTCGCCCTATGTTTTTGCTAATCCAAGTTGATTGTTGTCAAATGGCATGTATTTTTATTCAAATGACAGGGATGTTATTGATTGTGTTTCTTAGCGTTTTTAAGGAATGGAAAACCCAGGTTTTTTTTGGCAACTCGTATAAGGTTGTCACGAAAACCTGGGTAAGCCCCGGGTAAAGTTGAACGAACGAACTTATTATAACAGAACGGCATTTTTTAATAGAATTGGAGGAATTCCATTGAAAACGGACGAAAAATCATTTTCAAGAAGTCATAAATACTTTGAAATATTGATTACTTCGAAGAAACTTCTACTAGTCTCGACAGTCTCGAGTCTTTGAAGATTCAAGTAAAATCATCTTGCTGTCTGATGCAAGCAAACTAAGAAGATCTCTGGGTGCAGCCTAAAAAATAGTCCACGTTACGAAGTAAAGCTGAGGTCAAATTCGTTAACGAATAAACACTAAAATTTTCCTATGCTTTCAGAAGCAGTGAAAAATCACTGAAATTATTCATTATTTGGACAAAAGAAGCATAGAGTGCACATAGAAAAAAAAAGTCGTATAGATCAACGTTTCTATAATCCTTACACTATTATAAAAAAACATATATTTGTTTGTTTGATTGTATTCAATAGGCTCCAAAACAACTGAGCCGATTTGAATAAAATTTAAAAAAGCAATGGCCTAGAGCCTAGAAAGTAAGATAGTCCATATTTTATTCCCACATTCATTCGGGAACGGAAACGGGAACGTAAACGAGAACTAAGAGTTTGTATTGAATTGGCTCCAAAACTACTGTTTGTTTGTTTGTTTTTATTTGTATACTTGCATTTTAAGATACACTATCTTATAAGCTAATACAAGTTTAAATATGAAATAATTTCTAAGCTTACTTTAGGAAAATTATAGTACAATGAAAAATTAGGCTAATCAATTTTCAAATTGTTTTAAAATTTTAATGTTTTAATGTTCTTACTTTTGCTGTAATTATTTCTAATGTTTTTAGATGTTCTTCGTAGAAATTCGTGGATCTATTATACGTCTAATACTTATAGGGAGATTATTCCATAAACGAGCGGCGTTGATGAAGAATAGTCGTTCAGAGGTTAAACACGTAAACCGAGGTTGTAAAACTAGTTGCGATCTGTTAGAGGAAGGTATTTGTATTCGATCAAAGAGATAAGAAGGTTGATGTGTTTGCATTACCCGAAATAGTAAGACTAAGGTCCTGTAGCGGATGAAGTTATCAAATATTATGTTATGAATTGCTTTTGAGTAAACAGATATCCTATCATACCTTTTAAGCTTATATATATACCTAGCAATACTATTATACTCAACATTCAGCTTCCGTCTGCTTTTAGAGTCGCAATTGCAATAGATTTCACATCGTTGGTCAGTATTGGTATAACCAATGCTTTGGCCAGCATTAGCCTAGTTTTCAGGGGAGTATAGTTTTGAGCGTCCCATAACATGCGGAGAACCCCATATGCTCTTCCTATAATTGCATTAATGTGCGTTTCCCATGTTAGTCTCCGGTTAAATATCATACCTAGATTTCTTGCAGTCTCTACGTATTCTACTAAAGCTCCGTTCAATAAAATTTGTGGAAAATATGAAACATCTACTGGCTTCTTGGAGATAATGAGACATTTAGACTTACTCGGGTTTAAGAATAGCCCATTTCTTTGGGCAAGCAGTGAAGTTCTGTCTAGGTCTTCATTAATTGTAAAGACAGAGTCCTCAATCAATACGAGGGGGCAACTTTTGTATAGTTGAACATCATCTGCATACATTTGAATAGTTGATTGAAAAACGATTTGAGTGAGTTCATTAATATAAAGGGAGAACAGTAATGGACCTAGAATCGATCCCTGGGGAACACCCTTTGTGGTAGAAAGGAAACTAGGCATTTGACCGTTTGCATACACAGCTTGTTTTCTTCCAGTCAAATATGAATCCAATAACTGAACCGCTGAATTTGAAAAGTTAAACAACCGTGGCAGCTTATTGCAAAGGTTGACATGATCGACTGTGTCGAAAGCTTTGGAAAAATCGAGCAACAACAGAAAACTAATGTTACCACTATCCAGAGATTTTCGTATAAATTCAATGATATTAATTAGTGCAGCCCAAGTAACATTTCTGCTCTCATAAGACTCTCCAAGAGCATTACTACACTTATTTCTGGGAGTTAAATGTAATCTTGTAGCGCTCTCCAAGATCGTTATGAGACTCTTATAAGCCTTAAATGGCCTAGTTATAGGAGGCTCTTGGCTACTCATAGCAAGAGCTAGACTCTCTTTGCGATACTTGTTGTTTCCTTAACAGAGTTAAGTTCTTATGAGATGACAGGTTGTGAATCAAATGCCTCTGGAAAGAATCTTATAAGGCTCTGCTTACTCTTACTATGAGAGCGCGTATCTTCCTATAGGAGCAACTAAAACGAGAAAGGAATATTTCTAAACTGCAAAAAATTATATACCTTTCTCATTTAACATTTTTTTGCAAGAAAGAAACAAACTACTATTTAATAATTGTGTTCAAAAAAAGGATGAAAGAAAGAAACAAACTTCTATTTGATTTTTGTTTGTATGTCTTGTTCAATAAATGATGATAGTGTGCGAAAATAATTATATGTATTTTAAAATGATTCTCAGAAGTAAAGGGCGATGCACATAAAATATTAATTAATTGAAACGGGAAACCACAAAAATGCAGGCGGTTGAAATTTTATCTACTAATTTAGACATTTTGCTTCGAAAAAAACAATGCGCCCTCGCAATAATGCATATTTTAAGAACATCATTTATAATTTTAATTAGAAAAAGGGTTACCATTTCTATCAAAAAATTCGTACCAAGTAATTAAAAATTTTCTTTTTTTGTGCTCTAATACCTACTGATATTTTTTTGTTTTTTACACGACTGACAAGTTTGTCAGTTTTTTTTCGGTGATAATTTTGACAAGATTATGGATGATTCTGGCATACCATTCACACTCCATCAGTTTTATGTCAGTAAATACTAACAGCTTGCCAGAAAAAATTAAAATTTTATTCTTTCTGGCAGCAGGTCAGTTGTCATACTGTGAACTGATAGCATTTAACGTCAGGTTTTCTTACAGTACTTTGCTGTCATAAATGAGTATCAAGCATTTACACGATTTTGACAAATAGCGACGAGAATAGACATAAAAATTGACAAAATGAGTCGACCGGCAGAAGTGGTGTGTAAAAAGGCCAACGCATAGCATATAAATGGTAAGCCAACAAAAACATGTTCACAATCTTTTCATTACAGAAAACTATAACAAATATGTTTCTTAAATCAAAATTAGTTGAGTAACATATGGCTTAAGCCATTATGGCCTGCACCTTAATATTATCTTGTTACTATACAAAATATATATTAATTGCAGTCGCAACACAAAATGAAAACATAAACAAGCCAAGGAAAAAAATTTAACTGAGTGAAATTTAGAAAACATGTTAGCTATTTCATCGAAGTTGCAATTTCTTATGGTGACCATCCAAATAAAATCATCCATCCTCTAAAATCACATCGAAATATTCTGTTTTCATTTTGTAATATGGCTACCGCTTACAAGAGCTCAAATCTTCCATTTACACCTTTATGAGAGCTAAGTTATCTTTATTCTTCTTACAAGACTATTAAGAGAGCAGAGTTTGTAAACGCCAAGAATCAGAGTTTCGTTATGAGAGCAAAATACTTTTTATAGGAGCTCAAATGCTTTTTTAGGATAAGGTCTAAGTGTAAATGAAACAGGTATATTATGTTGAGATTTAATGGTAAATAAAAGAGATTTGGGCTTTTGTTAGTGTAATAAAACTCAGTAGGATAATTTTTTTTTTTTTTTTTCAATAACAATCTATTGGCATGTGTCTTGAAAATTGTGTCAATTAAAACAAAATAGCATGGGCAAATCTGCGCTTGTTGTATTCAGAATGTTTTTCTATTTTGTAGTAGTTGCAGTCTTCAACCACAGTCAACATCCACAATATCTCCTCCATCGACTGCCTCGTCAAAAGGCATTGCAGGTAAGCGAAGCTTTCTAGACGATTATCGCCCAATCGTGTATGATTGTTTCATGTAATTGTAAACATGCGACTGATCAGGAATGTTTTTGGTTTCAAAATTCACTTCTCCTTAAAAACGTCATAAGATTAGCACATAGATATTTATCACAAAAGACGGATAAATCACACAACTGTCTTGTTTACCTATGTCTGCTTTTGAAAAAAAGATCTTCATAAATTCATAAAAAAGAATACTTTATTTTTATTAATTGGACAGCATAAAGCGCTCCATAGGTAAGGTAAAATTTATTCTCTTATACATCTTTTCAAAACAAACTTTTTAAAATATTTTCAAAATTTCTAATTTATAGTGTGAAGTAGAGGTATGAAAACATGTTGGTTGTGCTTCTACTTTAAAGAAAGCATTTTGAATTTTGATATCATTCAAGTTGTATGTTTGCTTGTTTCCCTTAAATCCGTTCTAAAAGCATCGTTTTTAATAAATTCATCCATGAAGATATTGTTCTCCTCATCATCTTCACTCGATGAATCATTAGGCTGGAAAAGTAGGAAAGCTTTTAAATCATATTGAGTAAATTTTTAGATTTAGTTAGCTCTGCTTCTGAGAAAAGACACAATATTTGAAGAGTAAAATATTTCAAAACAAAAAAATACACTCGATGTAACATTTGTCAAAAAGTTTTTTTCCACTTGCGCAAATTATTGTAATTATTGTTATTGATGCATTTTGCGACGTTTCTCTAACTTTTTTATTGACATAATGTTATTCATTGTTAATGTGAACTCAGAAACTAGAACAGATTAAATTCAAACATACATACTTCACTTTGAATTGGCGGAAAAATCTCATTTATAGTTTATAGTTCATCTGAAGATACTCTGGATTGTGATGGGGCACATGCAAGGGCATGCATTTTTTAATTCTTTTCACTTTTTATTATGATTATTTTTCTCTTAAAAGATCTTATATTTTTCACATTTTCCAATTGAATTTCTCTATACGCGTCCACTTCGCTTGAAACCGATTAATGAAATGACACAATGCAATGCTTTTGGCTATGCAAATCTTATAATAAGAATTAAAGCAATAATGCTCTCATAAGGATCCTGTTTAAGTGCAAATCTTATTTCCTTAAAGAACTACCTTACCTTCCCGTATTTTGTACTAATTTGTTTCCTCCTTTACTTAAAATGTAACTAATCACACCCAGGTGGCGTACACCACCTAACTTATCTTAAGTTTTAAGTCCTTCCTGTGGGCTTCACCCATTTTAATTGTTCTCTTTTCTTGTTAACCCTCATCGAGGTAAGTCGTACATCGTACAATAAAGATAAATTTTATAATAAGACAAAACATCCAATTTTTCTTTTATTCTTTTTCCAAATTGATCGTGATCCACATAATACAACCCCGGGATCAACCTGCATCCCAACATTTGGTCCAATTCGAGCCGAATTCATTTGCTTAGTATTTGGAGTCCACGCGGAATCACGTTCCCAATCATTCTCCAAAAACACACAAAGTGAAATTCGAACACATCCATAGGAAAAGTTCTCAGCTCCGCTGAAACTAATTGCCAAAAATCAAAGCGATCACCGATCATCAATCTCATTCGAGATCATCTTCATATTCATTAAAAATCATTCAATTCCAAGTGAACAGCATTACGATCATCGATCTAACATTTGTTCACTATCACCACATTCACACACATCAATCTTCCAAGACAACAACGATCAGCGATCACCAACCCCGTTGCAGATCGCCAATAATAAATTCAACATTGATATCAAACAACACGCTATCAATTTTGCTCCAGATCATCATTTATCCATTCATCATCAATAGAACAACGTCAATCATACATCTCTCAAGCACCATAAGCATACACACAATTTCTTATCATCACTAATCCACCAGATTACCATTCTCCCATCTGTGTACAAATCAGGCAGTGGAAGCTAAACGATCGACAGTGCAGCCAGATAAGCACCATCAAACACGCACCGGTTCAAATTCACCAGCAACAGGTACGTGCGCTTTAAAGTATTCTTGTGCAATTTATGTATGATTCTTCTTTCAATATCCAAATCTTATTTAAAATTACAAAATTAATATTCAATCTAAGTGAACAAGTTAGATCTTCATATACATATCTGAAAGCGACAGAATTCTTGCTAAGCGTTACTTATAATTGAAAAAAGTTTAAGTTCATTACTTTGATCCATTTAAGTGGTTTTTTCTATTTATATTTGAGAAACAGTATAGGGTTAAAAGTCTCAAATGGAGAATTTCATTTTTTGTGCCGATACGTTAGTAGAGTATTTCGCGAATTTAAGAGAGGTGAATTTAAATTCCTTATCGCTTCACTCGTTAGAAGCAAGGAAAGTTGAGCTTTCGAGTTTGTGGTCAGATGTTAAATCTGCATATTCAACGTGCGTTCGTAACACGGCGGAACCACTTTCACAAGAAAATCTAAGTGCAGTGAAATCTAAATACAAGCTTTCGACAGAAACTTATATCGCATGTCTTGAAACTATTCTAAGTGCTACTGATACGATAGGTAGTTTGCCTGCAAAGGAAACAGAATCTCATAGTCAAAGTGTCGATATTGCCTTAGGTGTATCTGAAGTATTATTGCAAGTAAGAAATCTTGCAAAAGCGTCTGAAAATAATACTTCTTTTCGGCTTCCAGCGTGTGATTCTGAAACATTTCATGGAGATTATTTGTCCTGGCCGTCGTTTCGTGACATGTTCACGGCAGTATATATAAAGCACCCTCGTTTAAGCGCAGTGCAAAAGCTTTATCATTTACTAGCTAAAACACGTGATGATGCCCACGCGATTGTGGACAAGTTTGAATTAACGGATGCTAATTTTGAACTTGCTTGGAATGCCTTAAAAGAGCAGTATGAAAACAAGAGGATACTTGTAAACAAACAATTGAAGAATCTTTTGAATCTTCCAAAAGTTTCTATAGAAACCGATAAGAGTATCAAACAAATTAATCGAGTCGTAAGTGATTGTCTATGTGCGTTGGATTCTTACGGAATTCAAACCGAGTCTTGGGATGCATTTTTAACGTTTTTGGTTTCAAGTCATCTTCCAGAAAAAACACTTTCTATGTGGGAACAAAGCCTGGATAACCCAGCTGAAATACCAACATGGAAAGAAATGAATAAGTTTTTAGTTTCGCGCTATAAAGTGTTGGAAAGTGTCAACGATTTTCAAATTTCCTCCCAACCGAAACAGAGTGTTCCTGTATCAAAGGTTCCACTACAAAGAAAGTTGAAAGCGCATCATAATAAAATTACTAAATCTACTTGTTTGTTGTGCAAAGACAACCATTCGGTGCGTATGTGTCCTTCATTTATACAAAAATCGGTTGAAGATAGAATTAAAGTAGTTCGGTCAAACAACTTATGCTTCAATTGTTTAACAGCTTTTCACACAACACAACAATGTAAAAGCCAGTTTTCTTGCAACCATTGCAAGAAACGACACCATACACTTCTTCATTTGCAAGAAATTGCTAAAACGCCAAATCAAACAGATTTCAAAGTAGAATCCCCATTACCAATACAGTCCACTACATCATTTAATTCTTCCAACGTTCAAACGTATTTTTCAAAATCTTCAAAGCAAATTCTTTTGGCGACAGCTTTAGTAACGGTCTCTTCAAAGGGTTTCAAGTTCACTCTTCGTGCTTTAATTGATCCTGGATCGGAAATAACTTTGATCTCTAAAGCTGCTCAACTACGTTTAGGTCTTCCATTCACGTCAATAAATGCAACAATATCAGGGGTAAACTCTACTACTACTACAACATCTACGATGTTATGTCATTTCGATATAGGTCCCTACTTTAATTCGAAAGCGATTCCTGTACAAGCTCTAGTTGTTGATAATCCAACAGGGAAGCTTCCTTCTCAGTCTGTGGATTCACTGGACTTTTCAGAATTATTAGAATTAAAGCTTGCTGACCCTCATTTTCACAAATCTTCGAAAGTAGATTTACTCATTGGCGCTGATATTTATCCGCATATTATTCAAGAAGGACTCCGTCGTAATACTAAAAGAAATTTAATAGCGCAAAATACAATTCTGGGCTGGATCGTTTCTGGTCCCCTTCAAAAACCGAACGATACCACGCTTTCGAATTTCGTAACGAATTTCAACCAAGTATCTCTTGATGAGGAAGTCAAACGGTTCTGGGAGTTAGAAGAGATTTCTGACTCAAAACCAATCTCCTTTGAAGATAAGTTCTGTGAAGAACTTTACTCTGAAACTACTTACAGACAGTCTAATGGTAGATATGTCGTTAAATTACCATTCAAAGATGAGTTTCCTAGTCCTTTAAGCCTTGGTCCTTCCAGGAATATATGTGAAAAGCGTTTCAGGGCATCTGAGCGTCGTCTTAAAGGAACACCTTTGCTAGAAGCTGAGTACAACAATGTAATTCGGGAGTATTTAGACATTGATCATATGAAACCAGTTCCGTCAAAAGAGATTCTCTGCGATGGTAAAGTCATGTCTTACTATCTGCCCCATCACGCTGTTGTTAAGCCAGAAAGCTCAACAACCAGATTACGAGTGGTTTTCAATGCGTCAAATCCATCTCAAACAGGCAATAGTCTTAATGACATACTTCACACAGGACCTAGCTTGCAACAGGATCTTGTAACACTCATGCTTCGTTGGCGTAAACATCGATACGTATTCAACGCTGACATAACGAAAATGTATAGACAAATTCGAGTTCATCCTTCGCACACCTCATTTCAAAGAATTCTTTTTAGAAGTGCTCCAGAAAAGGACATTGAAGATTTTGAGCTGCAGACTGTCACTTTTGGTGTCAACTGTGCGCCTTATTTGGCAATACGCACACTACTGCAGCTGGCTGAGGATGAGAAGTTTAAATACCCTTTAGGATCTCAAATGATCCACAATGACTTTTACGTCAACGATCTGCTTTCAGGTTTTGATTCCATTGAACAATCTCTGAAAGCGCAAGCAGAAATCATAGCTATACTCAATTCCGCTGGGTTTGTCCTTCGTAAATGGACAGCCAATACCAAATCTCTACTTGAAAACATTCCTAGAGATCACATTATCAGCGATCTCTTTTTGAATTTAGATGATCAAAGTTCTGTCAAAACACTGGGTGTGTTTTGGAATGCAAAACTGGATTTGTTCTACTTCAAAACAAAACCAATTCCTTTTTCATCTGCTTGTACTAAGCGAGAGGTGTTTTCGCACATTGCCAAGCTTTATGATCCCGCTGGTTGGACTTCACCAATTATCATAAAGGCAAAGATCCTTATGCAGCAGATATGGAAAGATAAAACTGAATGGGATGAGAGTCTAACTTCACATTCTTTAGCTACTTGGCAATCTTTTGCAACAACTTTGCCTGAAATCTCAAAGCTCCGAATTCCTAGATGGTTGGAAACCTTTACCGACAGTGAAACAGAAATTCATGGGTTTTGTGATGCTTCTGAGATGGCATACGCTGCGGCAGTTTATGTGAGAGTAACCAAGGCAAACGCTAAAAGTAGTTGCTACCTTTTGTGTTCGAAAACAAAAGTCGCACCTGTGAGCACGATTTCGCTTCCTAGATTGGAACTTTGCGGTGCAGTTTTACTCTCTAAGCTCATAAAAACTACCTCAAAAGTGTTTGATGTTAAGAACGTTTCTACCTTTTTGTGGACAGATTCGTCCATAGTTCTTGCGTGGCTAGACAAAGAGCCTTGTAGTTGGAAAACATTTGTAGCAAATCGCACTAGCCTTATAAAAGGTAATGTTGGTGACATCCAATGGAGACACGTCGCTTCAGAAGATAATCCAGCTGATTTGGCAACTAGGGGGATGGCTCCTGGTGAACTTTTAGGTAATGAGTTGTGGTGGAACGGTCCGATCTGGCTCCGATCCAATCAATTTTCTTGGCCTTCCAACACTCCAAGCTCATTTACCGAAGCTGACCTAGAGTCTAAGCCTATTAAAGTTTTCCTTACCCATCACACAGAAGATATACTGCAAAGGTTCTCCAATTTTCCGCATGCTTTGAGAGTAATATCTTATATATTTCGATTCTTTCATCGGACGAATCCAAGGTTCAAGTTCAAACCAAGCTATAAAAGCCTTGATGTAACTCGAAATGAGATTCTTTTTGTAAAAGAACGACTCATCATTCTTTCTCAAAAGCTTCATTTCTTTTCGGAATACGAACTTTTGAAAAACAATCAACCAATAAAAAGCAAAAGCAAACTTCTCACACTTAATCCGGTTCTCGACCATAAGGGTGTAATGAGAATAAACGGTCGCCTAGCCAATTCAAATCTATCTTGGAACGAAAAGTATCCAACAATTTTGCCTTACAATTCCTTGTTTGCAAAACTCCTCTTAGATTTCATCCATAAGATATCTCTGCATGGTGGAAATCAATTAATGTTTGTTCTTGTGCGCCAAGGGTATTGGATTCCCAATCTCAAGAACCTGATAAAAGCTTCTGTTAACCGCTGCAAAACGTGTGTGCTGCACAAGAAAAACTTACAAAAGCAACTTATGGCTGCCTTGCCTCCGGAGAGGTGCGAGTTTTCAAGACCATTTTCAAAAGTTGGACTGGACTTCGCTGGTCCTTTTGATATCAAAACATACTTTGGAAGATCGTGTCGAGTAACAAAGGGCTACGTCTGTGTTTTCGTATGCTTTTCTACAAAAGCCATACATTTAGAAGGAGTCACTGAGTTGTCAACAGCTGCATTCCTAGCGGCATTCCATCGGTTTGTTTCGAGGAGAGGAGCTCCTCAGGACGTTTATTCCGACAACGGAACAAACTTTATTGGAGCTAACCGAGCACTTAAAGAAGATTTCAAGAAACATTTGCAGCAAACCGCATCTGACGTACTGAGCTCTCACAGTCATTCGCTATTCTGGCATTTTATTCCACCAGGCGCACCTCACATGGGTGGCCTCTGGGAGGCAGGCGTCAAAAGTTTTAAGACCCACTTTAAAAAGGTTGCACAAAGTACCAAGTACACCTTTGAAGAATTTTCGACACTGCTTTGCCGCATTGAAGCGTGTCTCAATTCACGTCCGATTAGCGCAGTATCTGAAAACTTTTCGGATAGCCTATCGCTAACGCCAGGACACTTCCTTATTGGAAGTCCTTTAATATCTATAGCAGAACCCATTCCTGAAGAATCGCCAATTTCATTACTTAATCGTTGGGAAAAGTTGAAAGTGATCCAGCAACAATTTTGTAAACGTTGGAAAGAGGAGTATCTTAAAGAACTTCACAAAAGATATAAATGGAAGCATCCTCAGCGTGATGTACAAATAGGTGATATTGTGGTTGTTAAAAAAGAAAACCTACCCCCAAATGAGTGGCGGTTAGGTCGTGTTACGAATGTGTTTCCAGGTAACGACAACCGAGTTCGCGTAGCAAGAATTCGCACTCAGAATGGAGATATAACCAGGCCTATTGTAAAGTTATGTGTTGTTCCAATCGATAACTAGTTTAAAATTTTCAATTACCTTGCAGACAATTTATATCTTTAATAATATCTATCTATAATTGCACAAAAATATTTTAAGGAATACGTATCCTACGCATGATTTCGTATGAAAGTATCTTTCAATTGAATCCTTTGTATATAAGTACACTGAATCTTATTTCTTTATATCGTTGCTTATTTAAATTGTATTTATGAAAAGTTATCCTCTACTAACCCTTCCTTCCCCCCGAAGTGAGTGGAACCCCTTCGGTATTTCAATGGTTCCCAATCTGAAGTTTGCTTCAGATATAGTGGTTAGATATATTATATATATAAGTATTTACGAATTATACTTTGCAGGTATACTCCTGCAAGGCGGGCGGTAATGTTTAAGTGCAAATCTTATTTCCTTAAAGAACTACCTTACCTTCCCGTATTTTGTACTAATTTGTTTCCTCCTTTACTTAAAATGTAACTAATCACACCCAGGTGGCGTACACCACCTAACTTATCTTAAGTTTTAAGTCCTTCCTGTGGGCTTCACCCATTTTAATTGTTCTCTTTTCTTGTTAACCCTCATCGAGGTAAGTCGTACATCGTACAATAAAGATAAATTTTATAATAAGACAAAACATCCAATTTTTCTTTTATTCTTTTTCCAAATTGATCGTGATCCACATAATACAACCCCGGGATCAACCTGCATCCCAACAATCCTATAACAAGACTTTTGTTATTTGAACTCTTCACAGCTTCTTGTTATGAGAGGTTTAAAACGGAACTCCTATAAGGGTTTCCATATAAGCGTAAAGTGACTTAAGCTCTCAAATAAGTCTTGTTATGGGAGTGTAGATACTTCAAAACAATGCCAAGAGCTTAACTCCGACAACAAGATTGTTATAGGACTGTAAGTATATATAATCCTATTACAAGTACAAAAATTGGTCTTGCTATAAGAGTTAAGTACTTATAAGATGCAAAACTGCTCAACTCTTATAATAAGACTGTTATGAGAGCCATTTAAGTCCCATAACAAGATCTTTATTCTTAAGTCTTGCTATGGGATCTAAAAGAATCTTATGGGAGTTTTTTTCAGATTTCAAGAGTTAAGCTCTCAAGAGCTTGTTAGTTTTGCTGTGGTGATATCATATTATTTCTTCGAAGGAATCTGTTGATTTGTATTTGAACAATTTTTTCAAATACTTTTGATAAGAAGGGCAAAATGGAAATTGGTCTGAACTCATGTGCAGTTTTCCGTACAGGTACTATCTTTACCATTTTCCATTGATCAGGAAAAGCACCAGTTGTCAAAATTGTATTGAAGGTATGAGTTATGTGCGGCAAAATGATAGGTGAAAGGGCTTTGACAAACTTAGGATGTACGCCATCTAATCCAACTGCGTTTGACTTGATCAACAACAGGCCCTCAACAACGTATGTGGTCTCAACTCTTATCTACTGAACCAAATTGAATAATATCTGGAGCAAAGATCGTCGTCCTACAGAGAACGTATGTGATAATAGGCATCCGCAGAGACGTCGAACAGTGCGCACCGAAGAAACAATTGAAGCTGTAGAGCAAAGTGTTGGAGAGGAACCGAATGAGCAATTGGAGCTTTGTCCATCAACTTTATGGAAGACTGAGCAAATATCTTGGCTTACGACTTTACAAGACCCAACTTGTGCAAAGAATTAAAGACGTGAGTTCATCTAATGCGTCGTGGTTTTGGTGTATGGGCCGAAAATGAGATTGACCTCGATGCTGATTTTCATAGCAAGATGTGGTTCAGTGATGAGGCTCATTTTTGGTTGAATGGTTACGTCAACAAGCAAAATTGCCGCATTTGGAGCGAAGAGAATCCACATGAGTACCTTGAGACGCCATTACATCCATAAAAACTGACTGTTTGGTGTGCTCTATGGGCTGGTGGATTCATTAGGCCATACTTCTTCCCAGCCATAATAAACGACTATTTTGTCTTTTCGGATGAGATGTGGTTCCAACAAGACGCCGCTATATTCAAAAAAGCGCACGTCACAATCGATTTATTGAAGGAAACATTCGATGAGCGCATAATTTTGCGGAATGAGCCTAACATTTGGCCACCAAGATCGTGTGATTGGACAATAGCCACCATTGGATCATTTTCTTTGGAGATATGTGAAGTCACTCGATTACGTCAACAAAACAGAAACGTTCGGTGGCCTGGAAGCCAACATTCGCGGCATTATTGCCGACATACGAACTCAAATGCTCGAAAAAGTGGTTGAAAATTGGACCTATAGACTTGGCTTTATTCGAGCCAGCCGCGGCGGGCACATGCCTGAAATCATTTTCAAATATTAACGGCATAATGTCCAATAAAGCCAAATTAATGGACATTAAAACGATTTTCTTGTGTTTATTTCAATTCGAAGTTCTATACCTCTAAAAAAACACCCTTTTGTATTGTTCAGTTACAGTCCAAGAATACAAATTGTGGCCTTGAAAGAGACTCAACAATTGCAAATGAAAATTGTAAAATTCCAAAAACATTTAATGAAAGAAACGATGTTTAACCTTTCCAAATATACCGAGAAGCATTTGAGATAGTAAGTCTTTCTTCCGACTACAAAATAACTTCCATAAAAGTAAAGCCTCTCGAATAATACTATTTTTGGTATAGATTTCCCCAGAGAGATGCTTGTTCTATGCGATTTCTTGAGCTGAACTTACCTTTAACAATCAACCTTATACCTTACTATAAAACATGTCGCATTCTATAGTCCACATTCCATTCGAAGGAATGTGCATCTTTGCCTAAAATACACACAATGACTTTCTGCTTAGAGTTATTGCAGTCGTCCTCCTCTCTTGCCTTTCAAACATTCATGACCTTCCACAACACTTTCAATTGCCTCTTACCCCCTATTAAGCCGAACCGATACACTCATTGAAGAGGATTATTGTTCCCAAAGTTCAATCGGATATTATTGTATCTAACAACACCCCTTATCCCCACACACAAACAGACACACACAATACTCCCACACCAATATAAATCGTTTGGCTTTCCCGAGAACAAAACCCTCACTCCTGTTTCTGCTGCTGCTGTTCTTGCTGCTGCCTTAGCCACTCTTGAGTGAATGAAAAGTGGTTGACTAAATGGATGTATGCATCGTATAAAGTCGTTCTCAATCCAACCGAGTCATAAGCGTAAGGTGTGAGCAAGTGTGTTACACTCTAGCAAATATAACTGCATCCCTGCCACCTTCCACCGACATTCACAAACCGTACTCTAGGCCCAATGTGAACTGTATTCAGTGAGGTTGTTAGGTGTTAATGGAGCGTTAACTCTAAATGGGTTCTGGCAGCATAACATGCATATGTGGATGAATATACATCGGCTTAAATAACGGTTATATTCTGGCAGTAGCGGAAATCAAATCGATTTTCGGTTTTAGTAAAGATTATCACCCGGTCAGCAAGTCAGTGGTGCTGGGAAGTGCTTGCAAGGATATCGATGTGATATTGGGGGTATTGTATAGCAAAATGTATATGAACAAACGTTTGCCACCCTTTAAGTTGAACTTGTGTATCTATCTGTTCGATGTAATTTTAACCCAATTAATTGGACCGCTGCTGGTTGTGACTACGCGGTGGCTATAAAGCCATAATGTTAAAATAGTATTTAATAGATTTGGAAGGAAGATGGTTGTGTTTTTGGAAGAACAAATGGTATTTGTAAATAATTTAAAGTGTAACCTTAAACTAAGCCGCAATTGCAGATGGTACGCTTGCAGTCTCGGCAGTGGAAAATTTAGTGGCTTCATATGAGACTGTTTTTTAGCGAATATGCAGGTTAGTAGAAAGATGCAGAAGATGTGAACACTGCTGTGCTTATGGGTACCAATAAAGCTTTGGAAACAGTTTGGATATGCTGTTAATGAAGCTACGGAAACAAACACATCTGTTGATTTGGTTGTGAACACGGCTGCAGACGCAGCTGAGAGTACACCTGTAGATCCGTTTGGGGAATTGGCTATGGAATTGGTCACGACTATAGCTTCCAATACGACTTCTTGTACCGATTTAACAGCTAGAATTACTAATACGGATGCCGCTATAGGGCAGTAGCTACGGATGCAAATACGATTGCAGATGAGAAAATCCATACGCGCAGCTTAAGGCGATTTCGCTCAAAGTCTATCAACTCCATGCGACTATCCAAAACTCTCTAGCTGGACTAGCAACTAAGCTCAATTTCTTATACCTTAATGGAACTACGCTCAACTTTGCACAGGTTTGCATAGTGCAATTTCTCGTGAGTTTACACAATTTCAAGCAGCCTTAGGCAACAACGCACAACTACAAAATACTTCGATCAACTTCACAATTAACAGCAATTAACCGCAAGTTATAGCAAATTAAAGCAAAACCACACAGCCTCTCACGTCCCACAACTTTCGCGCACTTTTAGAGAGAGTTTAACGGAGTTTGTTCAACTTTGGGCAACTTAGCGTGTATATCCAGAGAGTATCTTCGACGTTATTCAGATGAGGTGTTCTTCTACGTTTGCAAGACTTCTGGGTTATCTCATCGAAAATGGGAACCAATCTTTTCACTGATTTGCAGAAAGTTAGATTATTGAGCTTGATATTTCAAAGGCATTTGATAGAGTATGGCATCAGGTTCCCTTATCGAAAATGGGAAAATATTTGCTTTTGGTATCGATGAGTCTCTTCTTCGTTGTGCTAGAATACAAACTGCCTTTCCGACCACTTAACAAAAGTTTTGTTTTACGGTTTAAAACCTGTTACTCACCATATAAATGCTGGTGTGCCCCGAGGTTCCGTTTTGACTCCGACACTCTTCCATATCTTTGTACATCGTTCCTGTCAGAAACTTCTTATCCACTTAATATTTTTGCTGACGACTCTATTCAAAATTTTCTTATTCGCTTTCAAGAAACCAAAGAGCTGTCAGTTCTTGGTATGTGTGTGAACGATCACATTCGTTGGAATGACCTCATATTTGAAGTGAACAAAAATGCTGCCAAATTCCTAAGACGATGCAGGAAATTCTTGACTGCTTCTGATCTGGCTTCACATTATCCACCCAAAACTAGAGTATAACTTTCATATTGTCAGTTTAAATGCAGGACCTCTTAGCCAAAAAATTCAAGCTCAAAATACTTACGATGTCCTGTATTTTAACTGACGATGTCTGGTCAGGTGCTGTGAAAACAAGTACAAATCAGAGTCTTAAGAATGATAGGTGATAGTTCAATAGCAGAAACGATTGATTCTCTTGAACATCGAAGAAACATTACATGCCTCACTTTCTTTTATAGCAAATAGCCAGTTGCATTCCTCACCTAAAACAAATAAGCCGCCATACCGGCCTCGCTGGAAATGTCCATCGAGCTTACCTTGACTTCAACTTCGATCGTAAAAAAAGTCGGTTGTCACGAAGGACCACGCACAACCACATCCAGTGCAGACAACACGAAGCCTTGGAGTGATTCTGATCCTTACGATGCCATTACCGAAAATGAATCTGAAGACGATGTCGAAGACCTTATGGCGTCTAACGAAGATATATAAACTTTTAATGTTGACGAAAATTTAGAAGTTAATCGCTCATGATGATATTTCGATCCCTACTTAATAACAGATGAAGATGATAACCATGATGAGGTGCTGAGGAACTATTCAAGGACGAAAAACAATGTACTTTCCAAGAAGCAAGATGATTTTCCGAGGACGTAAAATATACAAGATGGCCGGTTGTAGGATATCTAGTTTCAAAGCAACCACCAAACCAAGACTGTAACAATCTATCAAGCTAGATCAAAGTTGAATCGAAACACTGTCAAACATAGACGAGAGAAGAAAATCGAAGAGGAGGAGAAAATAAGCAGTTAACCGAGTAGGACGTCACTCAAGCCTTTCGCATATTTCTTATAATAAAAAGAGAACCATAGTTAAACTTTTATTAGCGGAACTACTCTTGAGTTTTATTTTCCACTTTGGAATGGAATGCTGTACCAGAATTTTCCCTCTACAATACGATTCACAAAAGCAAAGTATATCGGTGTCTCCGATTAAATCCTCTAATATTTTCCTAAATGCTTTGACTTTGTTTTGTAACATAATACGGGTAACCCTTTGGTCTTTGCGCTGGTTTTAAGAAAGAACACAATTTTTTTTTCTGAACTTGGCACAGTTTTGTGGAAATCGGTTCATTCTTTCGAATTGTGGTTTAAATTCGCTCGTATTTGCTCAAATTTTGTAAAATTCAAATCAAAATTGTAAAATTTTGCGTAAGTTTTAACAATTTGACGGAGTTGTACGCAGTTTTGCGGGGCTTTGGGGTTCTCTGCATATCGAAGCAGAACTTTTGTGGAACTTTGCGCAATTTCGTAGAGCTTAAGACAGTTTTGCGTAACTTGGTGCAACCGAGTCATATTTGCAAGAGTATCGAAACCTCTTCATTAAATTACTACAAACACATTCAAATCGCCTTTTGATACGACAAAAAATTAATTTTTTGCGACCCTTTCTAATGCCTCGGACAGCCAGGACTTGCCTCTGTCTCTAAAAAAATTCATCACGGTCCAAAATTGTCAGATGTCTCTGAGGGATATGTCAAATCAGTTTAACATTCACCTTTCATGGGTGCCAGGGCACAGGGACATACCAGGTAACTGTATGGCAGACGAACTAGCCAAAAAGAACACAACCACTTTCCTACGCTCAGAATGGAACAACATAGGTGTACCTATCGCTACATGTAAACTCCTACTTAGACAAGACGCTTCGAAGATAACAAACAATAGATGGACTGAGAATAGCAACTGCCTTGCATCCAAAAAAGTTTGGCCGTGTGTAGACTCAAAACGCTGGAAGAGTTTGTTAGCCCTAAGCCGCCTGTATCTAGGTTCTACCATAGGTGTTCTTACGGGACACTGTCTAATAGGAAGTCATGCCAAAAGACTTGGTGTGAATTTGCAATGATTTCTGCAGAAGTTGCATAGACGAAGAAGAGGAAGAAACCGTTCAACACCTTCTTTGCTCATGCCCTGCACTACTTCATAAGAGGAAAACTCATCTCGGTGAATTCTTCTTCGATGATACTAGTGACTTAGCTTACATAGACCCTAAAAGTATTTCCAAATACATTAAAAGTTCCACGTGGTTCGACTAGCAGGTGATTAACCGGCTAGTCCCGTAATGGAAGATTAATAAGTGATCAACTCGTTAATCTTACACCGGGTTTCTGAGATCAGTAGGTGATTAACTTGCTGATCTCTGTGGTATCACAATGGACCCTTGCGGCCTAAGTGTGTCAGGCAATGTACTCATTGGCTGACAGCCACTTCCACCTAACCTAACCTCTGATCTGGCTTCATATTATACATCCACCCAAAACTAGAGTATAACTATCATAATGTCAGTTGAAATGAAGGACCTCTTAAGCCAAAAAATTTATGCTCAAAATACTTACGAGGTCCTGCATTTTATCTGGTCAAGTGCAGTGAAAACAAGTACAAAACAAAGACTTTAGAATGATAGGTGATACATAGTTCAATCGCAGATACGATTGATTCTTTCGAACATCGTAGAAACTTAACTTGCCTCACTCCCTTTTATCGCATTTTTACAAACAGAGTTCTATCAAAATAGCTAGCTGCTTTCCTCCCCTGAAACAAATAAGCCGCTATACCCACCTCGCTAAGAATGTCCATCAGTTATACATTGACTTTAAATTCGGTCGCAGATTTATGTTTTCAGTCGCAATACCCATATGTGGAGTGCTGTACCAGACTATATTTTTCCAATGCAATACGATTCACAAAAGCTAAGTATATCGGTGTCTCCTATTAAATCATCTTCTGTTTTCCTAAATGCTCCGACTTTGTTTTGTGAGGCCCGGGCCTAGGGCGCCAAATTTTTCAGACTGCCAAAATTTTAAGCTTGATAAAATGTAACGACAATTCATTCCTCTTTCAATTGGTTCGGCTTTTTTTTTCTTTAAATAGATAGGTATAATCCATTTTTCAATTAACTTTTTTATTCGTGCGTCCAATATTGTCCATTGGATTCAATTGATTTGGATCTGGCAACAAAAGTTTTTCGAAGTGTAATGCCAGAATATCAAGCTCCAAGGGGGACGAAACTGAATTATTGCGCCCACCTAAAATACGTACATTTTTCCAGAAAGATTTTGAATCACGGCTTTTAGTAAGACTCAAAGCTGATTTTCTTAAAAATTCGTTTTTTCGTTGGCATAAATCCATCATTGTTGAATTGTATATAAAGCGTTTGTATTGCTATGTATATACATATACATTATTTGAGCTTCTAAAAAGTTATAATAACTTGAACGATCTCTCTCTACTCTTCCTACACTTATCGTCATACCAATCTGATCTGAAAGTCCTTCCAGTGTTATTTGATGGAAATGACTGTTTGACTTACTATTTGAAAAACTAGATTTGTTGCTTCATCTACCGAGTTCGTAATGTGATGTGGCAGATTAACTGAGTGTTGCTTCGATTTTTTTATCTACCCTGTTAGTTCCATTTCCTATTTGGGATCGAATTGATTTATCTTGACTACTAAACTCTCAAGATACAACGATTGGTAGATGGTTTGAATAATTAGCAGGAGAGACCTCGAAATCTTTCAAATCATTGAGCCAGTCTCCTTTTAAGGCAATAATCGATATCCTTGATCTGATATAGACGTTAGGTTTCCTACACAATCACAAAGTCTTCTACCAGATTTATAAGACGGTTAACGTTTGAATTCATACTAATGTCAAAAGAACTTCTCTCAGATAAAAAAGCATAATAAAGTTTAAAAAAGGAGGGTTCTGAAGAAGAGGGTTCTATGTGACCGTTTAAGACCACAATTATTAAAATATTTTCAGTTATATAGTTGCTCCAAATCAGTGTTTCATGCGTTATAATTAAGATAAATTGAGACAGTTAAAAAATGTTTAAAATTAATAGTGAAATCTATTACGATTTTGCTCTGAAATAGAGACTAATGAATTGAAAATTCGTGCAGATGAATAAGTTAGTAAGTATCCTGATGATATGGAAGAAATTTCAGGGAATGAATGTATTCATTTGCGCTATCAGCTTAAAGATTCGCTATTAATCGATCGATGTACGCTCCACCCAAGGAATATGCAATTTGTTGCATTCTTGGAATCTTTGAGATGTTTATTCGAATGTAGACATTGCACAACGTATTTTTTTGAATATTCCCGCAACAAACTGTTCAGGAGAAAGATCTTTTTTTTACCTTGATAAGGGTAAAAACGTATTTACGTGCAAGTATGGGCCAAGACAGGCTTAATGCCTTAGCCCTACTGTCTATTGAAGCAAATTTAGTTCAAGAAATTGATTACGAAGAGATAGTTAATGTTTTTGCTCAGACAAAAACCAAAAAGAAGATACTTATGAATTACCAATACGGGAAGTATGGTTTTTCAATAAGAAAAATGATTATTTATTTTGTTAGCACTTAACGCAATTTCGTAGAGCTTTGGACAGTTTTGGGCATCTTCCTGAAACTTCTTTCACCTGTTTTCACAACCGTTTCTACAATCACATTCGAAATCGTATCTTCAACTGTATCTACACGCGTATCCACAAACCTATTTGCAACTGTTTACCGAGGCATATTTGCAAGCGTATCGAAACCTCTTCATTAAATTACCATAAAAACATTTAAATCGCATTTTGATACGTCAAAAAATAGATATTTGCAACCCTTTCTAATGCCTGCGTTGATTTTATTACTGGAAATTTGTACGCATCTTCGTTTTTTTTTCAGAGTCTAGATATTCTTAACCCAAAATGTTCAGTTTTCGTATACTAAGGTTATGTTTGAAACTGGGTTATTTTTGGTAAATCATTTGTGTTGTATTTCAAATTGTAGTTTCATGTGGAAAGTACCACAATTTTTTTTTAAATTCTTTTCATTAATCTTATTCCTAGACGCTTGGAAATTGTAGAAATCAACGTATTTTCGCTTTCAATATACAAAAATATGAGATAGGTAAGGCTTTTTATGAAGTGAATGCAATGTAGTGCTTACTTGAATGTTAGCTACTTACGTGTTAGTACTTACGGAGAAGGATCTTAAGAGGGATTTATAGTGGTTTATCTTCCAAATTGGCAGCATTTTTTTTTAGTATTTATCAATTCGACAACTGGTGGTTTATTTGTGTTTTGTAGGTTTTGCCACTACACTTTACTTGTTTCAGAACAACGCTTGCATACTGTGAAAATCATGGTTCAGCTCGCGCTACGTAAATTTTGCGGTCGATATAATTGTCCACCTGAGGAAGTTGGAAAACCATGGATCACTTGCTTGTGCCACACACACACTTTATATCATGATAATACGCATGAGTACTAAAGACGCGAAGTTAATACTGCTGTGGAACGTAGTTTTGGGAAGAACCCGAAAAGTCGACTCGTCATCGTGCAATCGAAGTAATCGAAGTTGTTGAACATTAAACTTCCCAATTACGCTTCTTTCGAACCAGCCATGAGGTTTGTTTTTGAAATCTATGGGCTTGAGAAAATCTTATATTAAAAACCAATACCATGTTGTGAAATGTTTCCTATTTCATTTCAAATGTTTATGCCTCTTAAAATCACCTTTTAGAACAAAGAATGGTAAGGAGCAGATCCAAGATCATAGTTTTTTCAATAGTCACAAATACACCACAACTTCCTCCGTCATTTATTTTTTATTAATTTTTACAATACATGTACTTTTGTGTCTTTATTATAAATATTTACAAATGATTACTTTAACTTAACAATATTATTTTTCAATGTAACTTATAGACATTTATTGTTTGATGCTTCAATCCATATGCTCATTTTATATACTTTTCTTTTGATTTTGTATTTTTTTTCTGTTTTCTTTTTGTATAAACGGTTAGTTTAACTATAATTCTAATGACACAATAATATTTATTTTATTTTCAAAATGCCGCTTCATATTCAATTCATGTTTTGTTTTTGTTTTTGGTACGTATATGTAGTTTTGGAATTGTATTCAAGCTTAAAAGTGATGCCAATTGAAGTAATGTGATAAATAATAAAAAATAGATAAATGCAAATTGGCAGCACTTTCAAACAATTTTGGCACACTTTTCTTGTTAAATTTATTAAATAACTTAACTCTAAAGTTATATTTTAGTTTTTGAATAGAAACAACTGCAGCGTAGTAAATTTTAACTAACCAATGTTCTTTTTCTTGTAACAAAAAAGACAGAAAGCTTGAAAATCCAACAGCCAGTTAAATGATTAATTTATAAAAATTTACATTTCTTAACGTTGAAGTTGGTAGCTCTTAGTTCATTTGTAAATGTCATGCTGTTTAATGATAAGTATCAAGTTATTTACATTGCTCATATTATTTGTACACTTATTTACAAAACAAAACAAAAGCACTTTAACGAAAAGAAAAACGTTTTCAAAAAGCCAAAGATCATTGATATAGGGATATAGGAATGGTCATAAAAGAGAAGGAAAAAGTTAAATGTTTTCCCTTAACACAAAAGGAAAGTTTCTTCAGTTTATTTTAATTAGTTGTTATCGATTAGTTTTAGTTTTCTTTAGCAAGAGTTTTCATCTGGAATGCGATATATGATAGTTTTTTTGTTTTGTTTTCTATTAAAGCCACAATTATTTCCATTTTTTTTTTCATTTATATAATTATAATAAACTTATATGTGTATTACTCTGTATAGACATTTCAATTTGATTATCATTGAATGATATATCTACAAAGGGAAACAAAATTAATAGGATTCGTTAACATAAGAGACTATACTTTACGGTAAAGGTAGAGTATTTCCTTACTTTGTCTGCTTTTTATTTATAAATTTAAATATTTATCTAACGAGGTAACATTTAATTATTTCGCTTTATTAATTACATATTTTATATGTTTGTGTTTGCTTACTTATTTTTTTTTTGTTATATTTTATATTTGCTTTTAGTGTAAGTTTTTATTTAATCTAATTATACTTACTTAGTTAGAAGCTATAAGTATCGATAGCTTTTTATGCTAAGCCATGATTGCTTTAAAAAGACTGTCGATAACGATGAGATCATTGTTGTCAGTGAGAGCTGTGTGATCCTTGTACAGCTGTTGTAGATGCCGGGGTCACTGCGTTCTTTATACAGTCGACCATTTTGATTACGTGATCCGTCTTCACGGCGATTCTCATTGAGTATTGCATCATTCTTCTTCTGAAATCAAGGGAAAGTGTGTATGAGGCTAATGGGATCGGAATATAAAATAAAACGAGCTGGGCATCCGCCATCACTCATGCACTTCGCAAGTGAATTGCCAGTGCGCACTGCACACACTTAGACAAATAGCTTATAAAGGCACCAGGAAAGCAGAAAGGCAGACAAAAATTTCCTGGTACAAACAAATACAAGTCACCAGCAAATGTAGGTATAATTTACGTTCAGTGTGCTTTTCATGAATGATCGTGGATGTACAGTTTTGTGTTTGGGAGGAATGAGAACAACAGCTGTCGAGCAATATCCGTCTGAACAGCTGTCATTTTAAATACTTAATATAAAAGTTAGTTACACGGAGAAAAATACTACGAAATATTTTGTGAGAATTTGTAGACCACTTGGTTTTAGTAAAAGAGCATTTATTGAGGAAATAGGAAATAAATTGAAAGAAATGAAGAAATGATGATGGGGGATATGAATATAAATATTCGTGAGGCAGAATCAAGCTATGTGAAGGATTACTTAGAAATGCTCACCTCGTAAAGACTTACGAATGTCATTACTGAATATACAAAAGATGATCCGATTAACGGGACGAAATCAGTTGATCGCGTTCTTGTAAGCAGAATTGATAACGAAACTAATTCTGCTATGATTGAGAGCGGCATAGCCGATCATTACGCAACTTTGCACTACACTGTTACTACAACGATATTAGAAAATCTCATAGTCAACACTTCGTACATTTGTAATAGCAAAGTTAATAATCTTATAAGTGAAGAAAACTAATCTTAAACGAAGAAGATCCTGATACTATATACAATAATCTCGTTAGCAAACTCGATGCTATATATAATTTTAGCCAGAAGATCCCAAAACAAAATAATTAATTGTCAACGGATAACCTCTTATCTCATCGAAGAATGCAGAAAACGGGATAAACTTTATATAAAGTGGAAAAATGAAAAATAGTAGAAACAACAAAGATTACGATATGGAATACAAGAGATTTCGAAATAAAACCAATAAAATAAACCAAATATTAAATATAAAGAAAAAAGTCAAATGTTGACGAAACAATGGCATAACAATCAAATTTTGTTGTTGAACTGCGTTAAATCCGACAATAATTACAATAAATCAACGATCACCTTAAATTGATTTAACCAAACAAATCAATTTAAGGTGATCGTTAATTTATTGTAATTAATGGTATAACATTTTGTAGCCACTGCAGTACAAAGCTTGTCAGACGAATGTGCACAACTTTTCGCTATGCAAATATCGCAAATTATTCGCCACTGCAGATTTGTCACATCGACCCATATGAGCCATACAATATAAAACACTACATATATGCTAATCATACAGGAGATCCGCAGCATGGTAATGTCTCTTGGTGAAAATAAGTCTCCAGGAATTGATGGAATAAGAATAGCTGATATTCGAAAACACAGAAATTTTTGCTCCAATACTATAGCCGCGTTTTATTGAAAATTTTCTATGTGCACTTATGTACACTTTCAATAAAACGATTTTTTGGTTTATATTCACTTCGGACGTCACTTTCAATTTTCACTTTCAGTGTTGGCACCCTTTGCAATTGTTCTAAGGATAAGAAACATTAAAAATTTGCATTCTAAGGATATAAATGCATACCTTTTACTTTCCATTTGTATTTTTCTCTATTTAATTCTCGATTCTCAATTTATTTGCCGCATTTCAACTTTTTACTTTCGAGGTAAACAAACAAATGTCACTTTAATTTTTTTTCGCAATGGCTGTGTTCAATTAGATTCATTTTGTGACTCATGTTTTTGGTTGCCTTGGTTCTGATGTTCTTATGTGTTCTGTCTGATGTTCTTTTTTTCTGACCGATTGCGAAACTTCCCTTGTGTGTGTGTGTGTGTGTGTGTGTGTGTGTGCGTTAGTAACTGCGTGTCTATTTATGTCCCCACTAAGTCACCACCTGACTCTTCTATTAGCCATTAGGTGTGTTTCTTTACTGAAAATTCGCACGAAATGCACCGAAATTCGGCGAAAGTCAGTCTAATCCCGTTCCAATTTTTCGTAGCAGTGCACAAAAAAGAGAGTGCTCTCGAGAGAATAAAAAAATTTCCCCGTCCTGCGAATTTCCGGCACCAAAATTTCTGTGGACAGAAATCGTGCACAGCCAAAACAAATACAAAAACTGTCAAACAGACGTTTTTCCAAGTGTTGCGTTGCTGCGAATGGTTTGTTCAAGGCGTTTCTTTACTTTTAAGACAATTACGCTCTTTAATAGATTTTCTGAAAGAATTTTACAACCACTCCTTAAAAAAAAATTTCTGTGCACAAAAAGTAAAGAAACAGACTTATTCAATCTGTTGTCGAAAATCAGAAATATGAACGAACACAACCCAAAGACTGCCAACCTCTGGGTGCCAAAAAAAGAAATTTACCAACCATCCCTGTGTGCAGTTAGCTTACTGCGATATTTATGTGCACTTAGGCTATTGACATAAGGAGTTGTTGTTTTCCCATGAGCGATGTTTTACTGAAGTGTACATAAGTGCACATCAGTGGCGTGGCGTGGATATTTTCAAATGGTAAGTCGAGAAAAATGAATCACCTACGAGCCATTCCATATGAAAACGGAGAACGAACATAGCGATTTTATGGGCTTCAGACTTTGCACTCTTAAATTGTCTGTATTCAAGCGATTAGGACGATTAAGGTGTCATTTTAAAGCTGATAAAGCATTATTTTCAAATCAATCAAAAGGTTTAAGATATTTGAGTTGCTTTAGAAACCTGATCCTTTTGAAAACAACACATTTTATATACATTTTTGCCATTTTTGAAGTTGTCCTGTGCCTAAAATATCAATAGTAATTCCCTAAAAATTTCCCTGATTAAAAAAAAAGCTTATTCTTTTAATAAAACACAATTCTTAGTTTCAAAGACTTTTTTTAATATCGTTCTATCCAAAAAATTTAAAAATTTTTTTTGTAAGCTTGTTTTTAATCAGCTGTAGCTTCAGTGTACATGCGAATAACAAAATGAAATTTTGAAGACTTAAGAATTTTTTAAGACTTTAAGTTGAAGAATAGACCTTTAAATCCTGCCCACTCCCGTATTGATATCTGGCAGTCAACATTCCCAAAAATGTGCCCAAAGATTAGTTTTTTCCATAGCTTAGAAATAAGCTTGTTTTTAATCATCTGTAACTTCAGTGTACATGCGAATAACAAAATGAAATTTTCAGGACTTATAGTTGAAGAATAGGCCTTTAAATTCTACCTACTTTCATTTTGATATCTGGTAGTCAACCTTCACCAAAATGCTCCCAAAGATTGGCTTTTTTTCAAAAGCTCAAAGTTTGAAAGGGATGTTTGTAAAGCACATAAAAAAAATTGTTTTTTGATCAACTTTGGATTTTTTATTTTGTAATTATTGTAAGGTTTAATTAGGGAAATTTTTAGGGACTTACTATTGATATTTTAGGCGCAGGACTACTTCAAAAAATTCAAAAATGTATATAAAATGTGTTGTTTTCAAAAGGATCAGGTTTCTAAAGCAACTCAAATATCTTAAACCTTTTGATTGATTTGAAAAGAATGCTTTATCAGCTTTAAAATGACACCTTAATCGTCCTAATCGCTTGAATACAGACAATTTAAGAGTGCAAAGTCTGAAGCCCATAAAATCGCTATGTTCGGTTCTTTGAGTATGGCTGGAGGGGAGAGGAAAATTACAAAAAAAAAAATCCTTTGACTATTACGTATTTCGATAGCAAAGAAACATTTCTACAAAGTTTGAGGAAAATCGGAGGTATAGCAACATTTCGGATTGACCGTTTTCATATGGAATGGCTCCTACACAAATTAATAAGGAATAAACAGAAGGTACCTTAAATTCCAAACGTGGATTAATCGAAGCCAATTTTTCCATACTTTAAGTCATTTAGGTTGAAATTCACTTTAAACTTGCAAATAATTCAAAACAATGATCAGTAGAACAAAAAAAAAAAAAACAGCACAACAAAACCGAATTTGCCGTACATTACTCTAAGGCGAAAAATGTATTATTTTCTCCAAGCAGAAATTGCAGTAAGACGAAAATTATCGTCTTACTTTTTTCAATAAGAGAACGTGTATTGAAAAGGGAGGCACCGGGGTGGAAGTATATCGTAGGAAAGACAGGGACAAACACAGAATATGTTCTGCGCGGCGATTTTCAATGCTTTGTGTTTTGTGTATGCTTTGTGTGTTGTGTGTGTATCTCGCAAATTTAAAAGTGCTTGAAGAACATTGTATGTATGGGCAAAGATAGCCTGTTGACTGCTTTGTAGACTTGTTGTAGACTTATGTTGCTGGTTTTTTCTACGAACAAGGGACACATTTTAAAAGGTAAGACGATAGGAATCGTGTTATATGGACGCCACGCCACTGGTGCACATAGAATTTCGATAAAACGCGCCTTATGTAAACTCATCATTTTAAGTCTGACGCAGTCTAGAATCCCGTCAGCAATGAAAACTGCTGTTGTAAGGCCAATATATAAAGGTGGAGTTAGCAATCAGCTTAGTAATTACAGACCGATTTCGATACTTCCTGCAGTTGAAAAATGTCTAGAAGGAGTCATGTCGGCAAGACTACAGAGTTTTATTGACAGATAAAAGTCTATACGGATTTCAAAAAAAGAAAAACACTGGAAAACCACTAGGCGAATTTGTAAATATTCTGATCTTTTTCATAAATTTTAGTAAAGCTTCCGACATTAAACGATAGGAGGCTCATACAAGCACTAAATAGGATTGGAATAAGAGGAGTAATGGCCGACTGGATCATTGACTATTTGCACAACAGGGCTTTGTGGTCAAGATTAAATACGTGACGAGTGATAAAGAGTATGTGCAATATAGTGTTCTTCAGGGATCTAAGCTTTGTCCGGTCCTCTTTATTCTTTACACTAACCAATTACTCAGCGTCTTTAAGAAGGGCAGTCCATTCACCTTTGCTGTTGACACAGCGATTGTGGTTCGCCACAGATCTTTGGACATGGCAACAATGATAATGCAGGAAGAGTTAAATGCTGCAGTTAATTGTTGTCACCACAATTGTTTGGTCATCAACTCCTCTAAAGCTGAGATGATGCACATCAGCAGTCCACAGTTGAAATCCACACAAAGGAGAATATATGTAGAAGTTGATGCCTTCCCCAGCACCTCAATTGAAACTTGGCTATTAACAAGAAAGAGTCAGTTTTAAAAAAATGGGGTGTACCGGCCTTAAACTTTTTCCAGAAAAATTTTTTACATCATAAGAAAGACCTTTAAGAAGTTATCCTTCACATAAGATTTTATAAAATTTGCTGTAGCCGTTTTCGAGAAAAATTATGTATTTTCATATTGGTTATATGGCAGGTACCGTTATTTCAAGGCCTAGAGACCCAATTCAAAAACTCTCTGTAGGCTGCCCCACAGACACTATCAGCAAAATTTGAAGAAAATCGGTCTAGCGGTTCGGCTGTAGATCTATATACGGACTGACGGACATGGAGACATACAGGCATACAGACAGACAACCATTTGCAGGACCCACATTTTTTCGTCTTCTCTATCATCATAAATTGCTATCTCAATTTTTTTTTTTGCGCGATTCGAAAAGTTGCCTTATAGTACCTATAATCGCAAGTAAAAATGGAGACAGCTCTCACTCAAGCATTCAGCTAACGAGCAAAGCCAAAGAGTATGCTTTAAAATTATATGTTGGCTTTGACGTTCTAAACGCAGAGAAAGAATTAGGCTTAAGAGAATTCAAGGTGAGGTGGTTGACTAAGCCTTTAAGCCTTTAAGGGTCAAGAAAAGCTTTTCTCAAAGTCGGTGTCTAAAAGTAGCAACCGAGGATGCAGTGCAATAAGGCCCGCGGCAATAAGACCCGTGGGTCTTATTTCCTCTTTGTTTTGGAAGTAAGGCCCACGGGGGTTATTTCCATGATGAAATGGCAGTACCAGCCAGGGGCCTTAATACCTTTTTCTGCGAACTCAAATACCATTTCGTAATGGAAAGAAGTCTCACCGTTTGCACTTAAACTTATTTTCAATGTGAATAAACTTGCTCAGGGACGTAACTCCACTAGACATAAGTCCATGCTCTGATTGTGGATTATGACATACCAAAGAGGAACACACATACACACACACACGTTTTAAGATCCCATGTGCATCAGACTCAAATAAATGCTGCTTCAAAATGGCAACAAAAGACATGGGCCTTAGTTCTTTTCTTTGGTGGGTCTTATTGCCTCTTTAAAGTGGAAACAAAGCCCGTGCATGTTATTTCCATTTTTTTGGGCAATAAGACCTACGGGTCTTATTGCCGCGGGGCTTATTGCATTGCACCGCAACCGAGGCGTGGTATACTGACTCTGTTATATAAGCTTACAAGTAATGTAGGTAAGGTAGAATGGGCTGACGGTTGATCTTATTTTCCTCACACTTAGTTCAATGAAAATCCATTGTGGTACCCTGGAGTGTTGTAACGTTCTAAAAAAAGGCCAATTTGAAGATCAACAAGCCGTTGCCTGGAGTGTTCTTCTATTTCGGTGAAGAAGTAACTGCCCAGGAACTTTTTCCTGATAGTGCTGATTGCTGGGCAGTGACAAAGGAAGTGTGTTGTATCCTCTTGTTCGTTCGTCTTCGTCATTGCATCCCCTACATTAGTAGGTTGTGTCCTGTTAAATCGTATTGAAGGCTTATTCAGGTATGGTGCTCTTTCCAATATTTTCCTATCGTATTTTGGTTATAGTTTCCTGGAGATGATACTGAAATCCAAGCATTCCATTTTTCATGGTACTTTCTATATTTACCAATGATCTGTTTGTTTGCACAGGGTAGAACCATGATTGCTTGGTCTATGAGAGAAGGGTCAAGTGTTGAGACAGGAGTAGTACATATCAATAAGTGTGTAGATCTATCAAAAGTCTGTATAACTTGTTAATATTTGTTCTTATAGATCTTACAGTAGAGTATGTGACTTCATTAAGGGTAAAGATTACCAGCAATAGAACAGCTGTTTACTAGGCACATTTTACAGGACCTGTGGCAGCCCCGAAAACTTGCCATCAGGAGTTCAACTTTTTATTCTACGAAGAAAGCTGTTATCAAAGAAAATGTCTATGAATCAATGGAGCACTACAAACAAAGCTGCTGAGAGTGAGCTCCTAGTTTCATAGAGGGAACGACGAGTACTGTTTTCTTAGAACAAAACAGCGAAAGAAGGAGGTCAAATCTATCGAGGGGTTACGTCAAGCGCAAATCCAAAAAGAGTTCCTCTAGAAGACGCAAATAACAGACTACTTTGTCTGTAGATTTCTGTGGATTTTTGTTTTTAATAAACCACACCTAAGTGAGTTAACTTATGGGTTGTATTTAGCGAAATATTCTTTTTATATAGTCTACGTTGATTGAGTAATTAACTAATTAACGACAAGCTACGAGTACGTGAGTAGCACGGCAACACTGACCTAATACAATAAAGCTGATGAGATGGCTGTGTAGATTATATGGCCTACTGTTAACACGAATGTGAGATAGCTCACCAAACACCACTTTTCCAAGCAATAAGGGGTTGATAGGCAAAACAGTTGCATTCCACATGCAACCACATCTCGCTATAAGCTTCCAATTTTCCTAATGCTCCTACTGAACATACCATTGTGGAACCTTGAGCGGGATTGCATTGCAATAAAAACTATCTACACACTTTGGATTTCATTAAAAATAAACTGCCTCAATCCCCAAGAATAAAAAAAACTTTCGCAAAGTCAATGAGCTAACATCGGTATTCCTCCTTACCAATTAACTTTTTTTTTTAATTCGCAGAGGTTTTCCTCTCTCAATAGCAAAAGAAAATTACAAAAAGAAAATAGAAGATGAAAAAAAAAACTAATTGCATTCTTGTTCAAACGCCCCTTTAATTATTACACAGAGAAAACCACTTCTTTCCTTTTGCTTACTTACCGCAACTTCATTAGCCTCATCGTCCCTTTGCGACTTTCCTTTTGGTCGTTCCATTTCTATACAAATGAAGAGAAACAAAGAAAAAAGGCAAACAGAAAACATTAAAAAAAAGAAGAACGGCAAATCGAATTTCAATTTCACTGAACGATTAAGTGGATGGTCGTTTGTTCTTGGGAGCTAATAAAACACTCACCGTAAAGTCGTATGGTGCCCTCCGTATCCCCAATGCTATTCTTTGAGATACACTTGTAACCACCAAAGTCACTGGTCTGCAAACGCCTTATGTGCAACACCATCTCCATGGCGTACATGGAGTTCTCCTTTTCCGTCAGGTGATATCTCTCACCAGCAATTATCATCTCACCTGTAGGGAATAAAACAGACGGAAAAAATGCAAACAAAGCAGGATGTATGGGATAAAGTTTTTTGTATGGCTCGTCTGCCTACTCTAACTGTGACTCGTCACGTATCTAATACTCAAGCTGTCTCCTCTATCACTCTATCTGTCACTTGAATGCCAATAAAAATAATCGCATCTCCAAACATACATGACCCGCCAAGAGCAACAGAGAGATTGGAGGACCCAGGACCAGCAGCAGCAGCAGAAGCAATAAAAAAAGTACTGCTTCATGCACAAGTACTAACTGGGAGTTGGGCAAAGATTCCAAATCGTTTTGTGTGCCGAAAGATTCCTTTCAATGTCAATATATCCTTTGCACGTATGTCCGACCAATTTTCGATTGTTGGCTTCCAAAGGAGTGAAAAAAAGCCCAACGCGACGACAGCGACGTTCTGAAAAATTCGACTGCAGCCACAAACATAGCTCGATGCTCTTTCCCCAGCTGCTACTGCTGTCCTTGTGTGTGCGTGTGTTTAGGGAAGAAAATTTACTTTACTTTGATACTGACCGTTTTCCCGTTGCCAATAATTTATCGCCTTTGGGGATGCCTCGACATTGCAAATTAGTGTGACATCTGTTAAAACGGGAGCACCCACCAACTGGTTGGGTACTTGCACCAAAGGATGAACTGAAAATAAGAAGAAAATAAGCATGAGCACAGTATAAGGACAAAACAGAAAAAAAAGAAGCAACAAACAACATCCTTGTTGAACAAATAACAAAACATATCACAATCCTTTTTCAATGGCAGACTGTTTCAATCAGGACAACGTCGTACAGAGTCAGGAAGGATAACCCGAAGGATATTAAATCAACTTTACCAAGAGTTAAAGGATATTCGGGATAGTTCAGAAGCCAGATCACTCTTATCTTCGTTGTTATTCGATTTTTCTATTCTGTTTTTTGTTTTTTTTTTTTCTTAGTTGTTGCTGTTGTTGGTCGTGCCAAAGAAGGATATATTATGTTTCGTATTGTATATGTGTTAGAGGTCAAATGCTGAACATATACAACCCATAGTGAAGTTTGGCAAATCTGCGGTCTGATGGGTTTTTAATTGAAAATGGATTACTTTGCTCCACTTTGCTTGTGGGTTGAGCGAGAGAAGGATGTGGTCCAATAGTGCAAGGATATGTGTATCTCCGTCAGATAGAAAATTTGTACACAGTAGAAAAAATAAAATTGAAAAAAATTGTATACAAGATTGCGGGCAGTGATTTTTGGACTGTAACAGCATGTTGGTTTATTGCTGGTCGCCGCACACATATATATATGGGCTCGTATGTGGGGTGAAAGTGGCTTTGGTTTATTGGTTTTGTTTAGCTTCTGTTGCAGATGGACACTGGCTGTGGTGCTGTGATGGAAATTCGAAAACAATATAAAATTTTTGTGGTAAATTAATTTTAAATTACAGACGACGATGGTTGAGATATAACAAAAAAGAAAATCACCAATCGAGGGAATGAGAGAATCGACTTTGAAGACGTGACATCTGGTATCCAGTGGGTTGGTGGCAAAAAGACAAAATGACGTATGTATATGAAGATGTTAACAGATGTTTTAACTTGTCGAACCAGCCATGTGCGAGAAGTGCTTTTGCTTGAATGAATAGACTGATATATTCAAGGAATGAATAACTCAAAAAGAGTTGTTGCCATGGATACCTTTGAGGCATACCTAAATTGAAATGTAACAATGACGGACACGGACACATTTAGAAAAAGCGAAAACTGAAAACAACGCATAGTGGCTGCAAGTAGGTATGCATCGAAATGCATTTTTTTGGACAGAAGGAGAAACTTGAAAGCAGACTGGACACATTTAGGACAAAAAGGCAAATAATGTAACGAACTGTATACCATGAAAAAATGATATTGAAGACGTTGAGTCTTATTAGCTTTTGAGAAAGTACTTGACTGGAGGTCGTTCTGTGGAGATGGATTCGTTTATTAGTTTATTTACTAACAATTTATTTTTTTTGATTCTTCTTAAGACTAACGAACTCCATAAAACCACATTGTTTAAAGCTTAAAAGTATTTACAAAGGTGTTTATTGGAAATGCAATGTACAAACTTTCCTAGTGTGAAGAGTTTAACATCTGGTATCAATGATCAGAAGCGAAACAACTTGTTATGACGTCATGAATCATCGAGTGAGCTTAAAGTGATTGAAGTGGCAGGAAACTCAGCCATCTTTTCTGATAGAAAAACGCCCCCTCAGCTCAAGGAAAGATTTCACATTGCGTTTGTGCTTCCATTATTCGCATTAAGTTCAAAGCGTTGGAGAATGTACAAAAAAGAATGAGAGCAAGTTGACGGCAATTGAAATGAAGATGAAGGTATGACGGCAAAGTAATAAAGCTTGATCGTATTAGAAGTACAAATATCCGTGGAAACCTTCACGTCAAAGATACCATCTTGTAAAAAAGAGAGCACTATCGGCTCCTTCGGTATTGTCATGTTCAAAAGAGAAATCAGGAGAATCAAGTCAAAAAGTCAACAGGTTTGCGAAGAAACAAAAATGATGGCAGACAATGGCCTTATGAAACAATCCACAACCGGTAGGATGACCGACGAACGCCGTCTGAGGTCAACGCGGCGCACGTACCCCACAAGCGGATCACTAGTGTGAAGCAGTTAAATGAGAGAGCTGTGATACCCTTCGAGAACACGATGTTCATAACGTCGACTCTTAATACCAGCGATGCCATTGGAGGAATGATTATGATGTTGACTTATTACGTATCAGTCACAGGTTCGAATCCCATAGACAATTGTTTTTTACAGGTACCACCTTCTGCGAAGATTCAGGTTGCTTCATAATGAAGTTAACACATCAATGTGAGCCAGGCTCACATTGATGTGTTAATATCGGAGCTCACACTGTACAATTAGTTGGACATACTTTGGAAGGAGTGGAGGATTATATGTCATGATGTTGGACGACAAGTCTGTTAAGTCTGAACGTAAACTACATCCAACCATCCAACATCAATCAAACTAAGTCTGTTCAACTAGTTTTAGGGGAGATCTGCTTAAGATGGCATACCCGACAAGATGACATAATTGCATTTTCTCAACAACCATAGTAGTGCAGTCATTGAAGCGAAAAATACGGTCTTACCTCCGAATTTTTTTACTGTGAACCGATTTGCATGAAATTTGGGAATTAAGCTCATCTTACTCTTAACTTCAAAAGTGAAAATGATTTGAACACCACCACCACCCTGAGGGTGGTTGCCACCCCTTTTCGGGGGCGAATTTTTTTTTCAAAATAACCTCGGATATCGATAAAAGGCCTAATTTTATGCAAAAAATCAAATATAATGTTTTTCAAAAAATTCAATGCTTTTCAAGTTATTGGCAATTGAAAATTCGCAATTTTTTCACGTTTTTCATCGGTTCTTGCAAATATCTCCAAAAATATACGTTTTACCGAAAATTTTATAAAGAACAAAATTGTAGCAGGTAAAACAATCAACAATTTGGTTTTTTATAAAGTATTCTAAGTACAATATTAAGCTAGATATTATAGTAAATGAAAAGATTAGTAAAGTTTTTAACAGTTAAAACACTTATTTTATTTCCTCAGATGTACATTTCAGAAGCAATGCTTCCATCGTCAGTGAGATTTATAAAATTAAATTAAATTAAATTATTTGTCAAAAAACTAATAATAAACAAAAATGTTTCTAAACAAAATTACAGTTGAGTTGAGTTGAATCTATTAAAAAATTTTTTGAATATTGAATCTTTGATTGGTCCATCATCACTATTCATTAGATTATTTTTGTTTTTAAATATGTAAAATGATTCAAAAGCATCTAATTCATAATTGCTATTTACATTCCTTATTAGTTTTAAATTTTGCAAACTAAAGCTATGACTATTTTCTAGCATATGTTCTGCAACACTTGACTTTTCTTTTTCATTATATTTAAGATGTGCAAAATGTTCTTTAAATCTTTTTAGAATAGGTCTTCTTGTCTGTCCTATATATTCTTTTGCACAATCATTACATCCGATAGAATAAATTCCTGACTTTTGAAGTTGTTCAATTTTATCCTTAGATCCTCCAATCAGATTTTTTATTTTTATTTCGCTGCACTCACTCATACGGATATTATATTTATTAAAGATTGGTTTTATCTTAGATGTTATTTCTGGATAGAAATAAAATTTTGAATATTTCTTTTCGTCATTTCCTTCATTCCTTATTAGATCTAAAGTTGTATAATTTCTCAATTCTTGTTTTCTTCTATGTGCAATTGTTAAATCTTCAATCAATTCTTCAGTATATCCATTAATTTTGGCTATGTCTTTAATTTTTTGGAATTCTTTTATTTTTGTTTCTATAGTCATTGGAATATTTAGAGCTCTAAAAATCATTGAGTGAAAAGCTGACATCTTATGTTTCATTTATTAGATTAAAAAACACGTGGAATATCTCAACTAAAAAACTCATTAGATATTATAGATCAAAGCCATTTTTTATTTTGTCTGAAATTTAATCGATGTGGTCAAAGCCATCTAGCGGCGAGCAGATGTATTTTATGCATTCTAATATAAAAGATGTTTTGTAGTGCTTGAAAACAACCTGCTTTGGCTAACCTGTAAAAAAAAAATTCAACCACCCAGTCCCGTACCGGAGAAGCAAGGCGGCCCCGATTGTTTTTCTACTGGTTAGTCGAGAAAAATTTTGAGTCGAATATATTTTTTTTTGTCAATTTTATTAACGAAGACGTTTCTGCTAAGGTGAGTTAATGTATTGAGCCAGAAGTGTTTAATACAACGTCATTTTTGTGTAAAATAATTGCCAGATCGTTAAAAGTTTGCGCATTTAATATTGAAAACGTTTTTGGTCAGGTCGGGCAAGATGACATGACGCTTGTCCGTCCAAGTTGACATATGTGATCTTACCATCTTGTCATCTTAAATTCGGGCTCAGGTACAGGCCAAAAATGAAAAAAAGAGAACCGTAAACGACCGTAAATTCCGACTCCGCAGGAATTTTCTGGTGATGATGACGATGTAGCTTGTATTTACTACAATGAGCTTTATAGTTTTCCACATCCAGGAAAACATTGGCTTTGCTGCCAGGCCTATGATATGGTGCCACGCATTGTGCGCATTTAGCGCTGGTAGAGACCACAAAATAAAACAATTTAGCTCCAAGATGGGGGACCGTCCGTAACTACTGCGTGCTGTTGTCATGTGTTATTTGTTCTATGTAGTATTTGTGTAGTTAGTCTTGTGGTGTATCAGCCAAATGGTCTTTGTCGCCCGGCTGCAACCCCCCCTACTCCGCAGATTTATGTGTGGAGTAGGTTTCATGTAAATGTAAATGTAAACAATTAAGCTCTGCAACGAAGACTAGTAAATTAAGGTATGTCGTCTTTCTTATCCAAAGGCACTATGTCATCTTATCCAAGTCTTGTACGTCAACTTGAACTAATTTTAAATTAATTTATTAAAATACATATTTTTTTTAAGACGTTTTCTTTTTCTTTACTGACCTGAAGCCCATAAAACAAACAAATTAAAATACCCAATAAAGGTCAAAAACTCATACTATTTTATTAACTAATTTACGTTTCATTTAATAACTGCTAAATATTTTGTGGTGACAAATAAACGAATAAACTAAATTCACTTTGTTTTTATTGCTATAAGTGCAAATTTTTTTATTTTTATCTTCAAAGAAAAAGTATGTCATCTTAAGCAGAACTCCCCTACAGTGTGAATTGCGCTAATTAGATTAGATTAGATTTAGAATATTTTATTAATTTCAAGCTTAAAAAAAATTATCAATTGAAGTTGATAAGTTGTCTGAGTCATACAAATTCATACTTAAGGAATTTTCCTCAAATTCTTTCCTTCTCCGTGTACCTCAAAATTTTCATAATATTAGCTGTTTTTGTGTGTGGTACCCTTGGCGTGATGTCTAGCATGTTCGCTGGTAACCGAGAGGCTCGTGGTTCGAATTCCAGCAGAAGCAACAATATTTTTGAACGGGTATCGGTTTCACGAGGAAATGGGCAGTTTTTTTTTATTAAAATAGATGAGACTTTAGCTAATCTGGAGCACTCACACATAATTACCGCTCCGTTATACTACCACCCTCCCTTTTTTTTGGTGCAATAGATGGTATTAAGGTCGTTGTAATTTCACATAAAACCTCTGGGGTGGCGCGGCGTCATGATAAAACTGGGACGCTGAAAGAAAAGTAAATGCTCAGCGTGGGATTCGAACCCACGCCACACACCGGCCTTATGTACTGAACACTCTACCACTGCAACACGGTTGCACTCTTTTGCCAAGTCCTCCGATAATAAAGTCACTGCCATGAAAAGCACTTTTTCGATTAGCACTGATGTAGTGATAACTAATATAACATGACCTTCAGCCTAACTTCGAAATCGTATAATGAAAGAGATGCATAGAGAAGTCATCGGTTATCTCACGAGTTGAAGACCGAGCCATTGACTTTTTCCGATCGTCTCAACCAAGTTCCGTAATCTCTCCTTTAACTTTTACATATTAAAAATTTTGTAGTCATTTGACAAATTTAGAAGTCTTTAATTACAACAAAAACTATCTTTATATTCATAAATTCATCCCCATGTACAAAATATGGACGGTTCATATGTCAGTGCATCTGGTTTTCTAATGCTTATAAGTTTTTATAAATTCCCTGAGCGACAGACAAGGCTGCTAAATTTTGAACTTTGGCATGGATCGGCTCCACTGGTGGTGCGCCCACTGAAAGCTACACCCTAGACTCAACCTAAAATACATAGATTTGCATGCAAAAGAATCAGCGGCAACTTGGGCTTTTCGGCGGAGTTAAACTAAACTCGTTTCAGAAAGCATAGACCAGCAGGGACAATATTTGCACAGACTAATTAGCTTCATGTCTAAATTAGGAAAATAATCAAATGGAAAGGACAACACATGTCTTTGCAGAAGGTTCATAAATCGATGACGGATTTGACACAGGATTGTTTAAGACATCCTGACAATCAGCAAGGTCTTCCAGGTTGAGACCCTCACCGTGACGACAGCTGACAGTCAAATTGAAATGTTGGCGAAACCAAACGCTGATATCGCCTTTTTATTCACAGCCAAGCGGCAATAAAAGCGATCTGTGCATTTGAGCCTACATCAGGTCTTTCTACCTGATGTCGCAAGGAGCTAATGGTACCCTACTGTGTTTTCGGTCATTATAGTTTGTCGGAAGATGAAAAAGCTGGTGAATTTGCAGGAACAGGGTCTTCGTTAAACCTTAGCTAGCGAAACTTTACACTAAAAATTTCAAAAACATCGGGAAGTGAGTACAAAGACTAGCAAACGATATATGAAATTCATCGGATCCCTGTCACAAAATCAATATACGGTAAAAAGATATTGACGACTTATGTTAAAGATGCGGTGATGAAGAAGTGGACGATGATACTCCACACAGTCTGGGGTCAGATTTTTGGTTTTTGGCAGATCACTTTTTGAACTTGGAGCTGCTTTCCCTCAAGCGACTAGGCATATACTTCTTATTTTGGAAACAAATACTGATGAACGATCCGCATACACAAATTCACATGGTATCTGCCGGGTGTTGTGGCCTTATTCCGCGTTTATAATGTACTTCGTTTGAACATACTCCATTCAATCCCATATTCCTCCTGCTTTCAATTCATGTTTTTGAATTACAATACATTTCAATTTCGACTTTAAATCAAAGATATGGGATATCACAGTATGACTTTTTTTTTTATCAAACCGCCTTCTTTCCAATCAAATCACAGTAATGACAACCGTTGATTTCATCAAACAATGTAAGATTGTTGCTATCATCAACAAAAATCAAAACCATTCACTTTCCAAACCACACCACACTAACTACACGTAACCTATATTATGAACATGCCCATGCTCCCCATTTTTGATTACTCACTCACCACAAAGAGAATTTTTCTCGTCCGATAACAAAAGAGCTCTTAAGTCAACGATGAAAGCATCTGCAAATGAAAATGAATACGGGCACATCATTCCCCTACAAATAGATAAATGGATTGATATTACCCCCCAACACATACACACGCTGAATAAATCACTTGAGTTTTCAAACGCGAGCGTTCTATGCTCCATTTTCTTTGACTATATCAGCTCTTCACTCTTATCTTAACGAATATCGAAGAAGAAATAAAACAAAAATCAAAAAAGGATACCAAGACAAGACACGAGCGACGAGAGCAGGATATTGAATTTTTATCTAACAGGTGGTGTCTCCATCGGTGCTTTAGGGCTTCGCAACACATACTGCCAATAACTAAAGGTGTTACGGTGAAATGTGCCATAGAGAAAACCAAATAGAGTTGGGTGGACGAAGAAGAAATCTCTGGCGTACGATGCCAGCACCACAAGCCACACAATTTCACGCCATCACACACCACACATACCTACACTGACCTACACCCACAAAATAACTCCCTTTATTGTTCTCGACCGGAAACAATGAAGCAAAATACTTGTGCTGTCATGTTGATGTAGTGTAAGACCCAAGTCAACGGTTGCCAACATTGACTGTGGATTGATAATGAAGTAAGTTTGAAATTAATTTTTAGGAAGAAACAGGAAGAATGATGATGGAACTTTGACTTTTCTGGGACAGCTTCCCTGCTTTGATTGTAAGTGGTAAGGTAGCCACTTGCGTGTCATCATACACCCACACTGAGAACTACAGTGACACTAAATGAAAAGCTTAGTTTGGAAATAAAAATAAACAAAAACATAGAGGGGCGCAACAGAGGGAGGAGCCCCAGGGCCTTGCGCATTTCTCACAACCATGCCTTGTGAGGGAATAGAGTGGACCAACTATTTTCTGCTAGTTCCAAACGGCTAATCGAGAAACCGCTTTTCACGGCAATGAATTTATTAACGAGGACTTGCTAATTTCTCTCCAAAGGCGATACCCGTGGAAAAACATTTTTGTTTCTGTTGGAATGCGAACCACGCCACGGACACCACAAATTTGGAGATACATGGGTGCATACTTAAAGGATCAATATTTTCAAATAATGGAAAAACTATTTTACTTTGTGGAAATATAGGAAAACTATTATACGGAAAGGAAAGGAAGTATAAGGAAAGCTCTGATTGTTGTTAACTGTGTACTGGCGTCGTACAACCCGTAATGATCTGTCAAACTAGTAAAGGGCCCGACTCATAAAATCCGTTGCGTCCGTTCGCTGCCGGATTCAACTGACAGCTCGATTAAATACACACGATCTTATGAGAGGTGACCCATAAGCATCGGATGCAACGGACGCAACGGAAAAAGTAGCCCAACTTTTAACTTTTGCGTCCGGCAGAACTGATGACATGCGCAGTCAAAACCAATTTGAAGTTTTCTCTTCACACCGCAACGGATTCTATGGGTCACCCCAATCCGTTGTGTCCGGTAAAACTCACTGCTGTCAGTTGAATCCGGCAGCGAACGGACGCAACCGATTCTATGGGTCGGGGCCTTAAGTGCGAATGTTAAATACCACTGCCTGAATATCAGTGTTCTGCCAGAGCTTAACAGTGAATGGATTCGACTAATAGAAGCAACGTTGGATTTCAGCAGTCAAAAAGCATATACCGCTGAATGTGGTACTCTGACAAATTTTTTTAGTTTAAAGATCTTTCAGCCTTTCAAGGTCTAGAAAACGAAGGATGATCGCGGATGAGCTCTTGGCAAGTCAAAGGCAGCTCTTAAGCTCCAGCAGCAGGGTACTGAAACCAAATTATCCGGGCTATTATGTTCAAGACGATATCAAATAGACTCGGCCCTCTTGGATAGGGTAGTGCGTATTGCTAACTAACCAACAACGTAAAACCCGCAACCGCCATCCAAGAAGTGTTATGGAATGCGCCACGGAAAAAGATGAAAGATGAGATGAAAAAGTGCGACATCTACTATGACGACTGCTACAGATGACAGAAAAATCTTTTTGGGTGCGGATTTGTCGCCAGAGGTAGACTTAGGGATAAAAATAATAACCATCCGCATCAGGGCTAAGTTCGCCAACATCAGCCAAATATGCGCCCACTCCGCCACATAAGAGAAAGAAGATAATTCCAAAGATTGAATCTATGAGCTCCTAGAAAAAACATATGAGTGGTGTCCTAGACACGACGTGAAAATCTTTCTTGGCGATCTTAATGCAAAACAAGGGAAGGAGGTCATCTTTGCTCTTTGGAAATACAATCGGTAAGCATAGCCTGTATGACAAAATCACCAAAAACGAACTCGGGCTAATCCGTTTTAAAATCTCGTTGTTAGAAGTACACGCTGCCCTAATCTCAAAATTCTTAAATGTAGGTGGCGATCCCTAGATCAATCAGCCGTCAACCAAACAGAGAATTTGTTGCAAAACACTCTTCCAATGTGATAGATGTCCGAACTTTCCACGTCCCTGATGTTTTAGGTTTCCATCGGCCTCGAAAACAAAATTTACGGTCCTAAGAAGAAAGCAGGAAGTCAAATGGAGACAAACGAAGAGCAAGACAAAGTTGATGCAAAAGAAAGAAAGGGTTGTATTTGGTCAGTAGGACGAAATTTGCAAGGAGAAAAGAAAGGAAGAACATCGAGTTCTCAAAAATAAAAAAGCAGGAGGCTGGCAAACCTCGAACTCAAGCCTGTAAAGACATAACGGGAACAAAAGGAAACATAGCGATAGAATCGCATTCGCTACTGAGAAACTGAGAAGACCACTTCTGCAGACTGCTGTGGGGAGACAAAGGCGGCATAAATTCCGCTGTCAATCAGTTTTACCAATTAACTTCCAAGATTGGCACCCTAACGACCTAGAAGAAGTTCAGTTTGCCATATGGAAATTGAAATCATATAATAAAACTAGAGATGGATCTAATGACGAGCTTTTCAAGCCAGCTGAAGATCGCTTGTAAAGGAGAATGCACCAGCTGATGAATAGAACCTCGTCATAGTATGTCCGTTCTTTAAAAAGGACTATCCTTGATTAATAACATAGGAATAAGATTCCCAAAAGTCGTATATAAGATCATGTCTGCTGTAATCTCTGAAACCTCACGTCAACAATTTTATTGGTCCGTATCCGTACCAATGTCGATATACAATATCTCTTAATATGTTTCAAGGCAGCGTATGGCATTATTAACAGAGACGAGCTGTTCTGAGCCATAACTAGTTTCGGCACCACTGCAAAACTCGTACGACTATGCAGGATGATTTTGGTGAGCTAACGCACCTATATTTTTGATGTCGAAAAAGGCAAAGCGACGCACTTATATGCGAAAACCTCCACCGAGCTAGACGGTAAAACTGGCGAGAGTTCGCTTGAAATGGAAATTGTTTTGGTGAAAGATGTTGGTTGAGAATCAGGGCCCGAATTACGGCATCAGTGGTCGAGTGAGTGAGTACTATTTTTCTTTCATAATTCGTTCCATATTACACAACATCCGTTTGCTGTTCATTTATCGACATCGATTCGTTCAATTACTGATGAAAGAATGTCAAATTGTGTTACTGAAGTGCTAGAGAATTGGAGAAGTTATGCCAAAAACACATAATTCAGTCACGTACTACTCGATCACGTGTGCGGTCATTCGTCCCCAGGTTCACCCCGAACTGTAATACCCACCCATGTAAGCAAATAAGTCGTTTATGAAAGTTAAAGTTGAGGTAATCATTAATGTAATGAGTTAAAGCTCTTCACTTCTCACAAGTTACGGTTGAGAGAAAAGCGTTCAGCTACTGGCCTTCCCGAGTTTGTTTTATCAGCCTCCTAATTTATTAATTTAAGAATTTAGTAGGAGAAACAAATGTTGCTTACTACCAATGGTAAGGCGCAAATAAAAACAAAATTAACTCCCAATACCCAATTTCGTTGAAAAAAATCGGAGTTTATTGAGCCGATGAAATTCAACTACCCATTTGTAAACTATATGAGTGCGTTAACAGATTTTACCTATATTTGATAAAAAAGTAAATCTAAAAATTATCGAGCTAAGAAAAGAACCTACAATCCAGTTATGCTTAAGAAGCTTCATTAACAAACTGCAACAATCACATTTTTGCACGAATATGTCAAAGTTGGCAACAATATTTCAGTCCTTAGATCTGCCAATAAGTCGCAGTAAAACCAACTAATACGAATAGGATGCATGCTACAATTGGAAGTTAAGTGTGTATATTCGATCCGCTGTTGGTGGTCTGTGGTAAAATTTATTACAGACTCAGAGCATAATCGAGTTTGAGTGGGTAATACACTCACTCTGGCTTCTGAGGGTGCTCACATGTCTTGCATGTTTACCATCCTCGAGTCTAGAAAGTTGTTCAAGGAAACATTCTACCATCCTTGAATGAACAAGAGTGGGACTTATACAATTAGGAGGTATTCCCTCGTAATGAATATATCTGGTCTAAAAATACTTACAGTGGACCTGTAGCTTCATGCGTTTACTCACTGATGGAGGCACTCCATTCGATGCTATGCACATATATGCACCCATTTCCGATCGCGTGACTTTTGACAGCGTCAGCATTTCACCCTCAACTGCCAAAGCTTTCAGTTCGTCATGTAAAAGGTAGCGCAAGTCATTCAATAATGTTGGTGAGCATGAAAAGAAAAGAAAAAGAAATTACGTGTTTTATTAGCGATGTTAGATTCAATCATGTTCCAAACAGGAAATTCACTCAAACATAAAGCATTTAATGTGGCAGAAGACTGACAGTGCAAGAAGGGAAATATGAGACGCACTTATACCACAGATTTTGTCTTCGTATAAATGATTGATGGGTTTTCCAGCCAACTTCTGCTTTATCATCAAAATATTTGGTTTGGAAGTCACCGAAACACAAAGCCGTTTTATTTTTTCATCACTTTCGCTGAGGTTAGAGGTCAAGTCAGAGGGTTTTTGATTCAAATCATGTGTTTTATGAAGTTTGATGGAATGGCCAAGTAATTGAGGTTTTAGGAAACGGACTTGCAAGCCAAGGAACAAATCATAGCTTAGGCTCATGAAACAGTTGTAGCTCGAAGAAAAATTTTGGCTGTTGCTCTTGAGTTCTCTAGTTAAATATTTAGAGAATTGGCAAGTTTGATTTACAGGGTGGTAAAAATGAAGTATTTAACAACTCCGCAACTATTAGTTACTTCAAGGCAAACTTTTTGGAACAACGACAATACTGACAAACTCATTCCCTCCAACCAGTGGCCACAGAAAGTTAAATGTAAATCATTGTGTTTTTGTCTGAAAATCAAAGATTAAACTTGTCTTGTTCTTCAACAACTTAACTTACCCTTCGTCTTTTGATGGGCTCCGTTGCGTGCAATAATTTCCCTGCCATCTTCGCGACGCCACGTTATTTTTGGCTTCGGGTGTCCTCGTGCACGACACACCAGTTTGGCAGAGCCACCCTCGGGTACCATCATATCGCCGGAGGTTTCCTCATTTACGATGTCGGGTGGTATCACAACCTCTAGACGAGCTGTCTTTGGTTGTTTGAGTCGATTTTATTAGAGTATTTTTTTTTTGTTTTCGTTTCATTTTGTCGTGTTTTGTGTTTTAGTTTGTCATTCCATTGTTTTGACAATTTTATTGGTAATTTTCGTTGGTTTTTAAGTTGATACAATGGTTGCATTCAGGAGCACAATGATGACAGCAAAAATCCGACAAAAAAGAAAGAAAGAAAGGAATAGGCCACAAAGAATGAATCAAATTCAAATAGAACGGTAAAACAAAAGACTGTTATCGTTTCATTTTTTCTTTTTTTTTTTTCATACAAAACTCAACAGAGAGAAAGAAGGGTGAGAGAGAAACATTTCATTTTATTGCAATTCTACACCAGAGGGGTTGGCATTGTTGTCCTTGGGGCTGGTTCTTTTTTTGTTTTTGTTTGCCATGGGTAAATAGGCGCGGTATTGGGGAACGAAAAAAAAAAAAAATTGTTTATAAATATTCTTAAGTGGATCGCGTTGACAGTCGAAATTGTCACGAGTTTAAAGTTGTGAATGGTGGTTGGAAATTTTATTGGCTATTAAGGCTAATTTATAGATGCCAATTGTTGGGCCTTTTTTTGTTAGTGTCTACGGGAGTGATTGATGAGATGGAAATTACTTCAGGAAGATGAGAACAAAGCAGGACAGGGTGATTTTTAATTACTGGCAGCTATGTAGCGTTTGGGGTGTTTGTTATTCGTTTATTTGGTACTTGAGCTTTGAGAGATTGGTGTTTTCCTTTTGGGAATAAATGAGAAGGACTTATTTAAGGGATTAACATGTTGAATTGCAGGTTATTAGAAAATATCTGTTTTTGAACAATTTTTTGTTTTGTCATGATGAATTGGACATCTGACAAATGAAATGTTTACAATTTAAGGATAATATAATATCGTCAATTGGAACAGCTTAATTAGCTGATAATTGAAGTGTCTAATTTAACTGGTGAAACTAATTTTAAGTCAGTTGTCTTGTGACAGAAAACTCCTTGGTGAAAGTAGCTGCTACATCCTACATCCATGATAATACAGCTGCTTCCGCCAACCACATCTAAGCGGGAGGTTTTCTTCTTCACCAGTGTTCTAAATTTGATTCCTCAAGAATTTTAAAGCGGAATCTATTTACAGACCCCGATTGGTTATGTCAATCATAACCTGTTCGGTCTGTTCGGTTTATTCCACCTTTTTTTGCCCTGAGGAAATGCAACGCAATCGCTTTACGTAGCTTCCCCGAGGCTACACGAACAATATATGGCAAGCCATTTACAATACAAATAAATAATTTTATTACACACACAATCAAATTTTTCTAATTGAAAGTCAGCGGGTAGGGATATTTCCAAGCCAGCTGAGAAGCAATTTGAGTAGCAATTAAATTGAGAGCTTCATCAAAACACCCTAAAAATTGAAAATGAATTGGAGAAAGAAAACAAAAACTGCTCTAAAAGTAAACAGAGTGTTCAAAAAAAATTATTCCTAGGGTTTTTGTTTGTGCTATTAATAAAAAAAATTAATAAAAAAGATTAATTGAAAGCCAATTGCCTGGCAATTTGAAAATCACCTACGTCTTATTCGAAACACGGACTGGAATTTGAAAGATTATTTGTATGTGAGCAGATGGCTTGCCATTTGTAGATCGTGTAGCTGCAGGGTTATTAAAACTTACTGAAAGGTGTTTTTCTAGACGTGTAAAACTTTCTTCGGAGTTGGTCTTTTTGACAACTGTCGCTTGATTTTTGCTCAGTTTGGTTTGCCATTCGTGGAAAAATTTAAGCCAAACGGGAGTGCGAATGTTCGGCAAATTGTCTCGAAACGGAATCGCCGAATTGGACGCCGAATTTTAAAAAAATTTAGTTTCGAATTTTAAGCCTGTTACCATCAAAATATCAATTTAACCCCGATGAACTAGTTTTTGTGGGTTAATACGAAATCTATCGTCTTCGAGATAAGCCCGAGACGGCTAACGCCTTGCAATAGAATATGCGGCGCGTTATTGCTGACATACGGCCCTAAATGTTGCATAAAGTTTTAAAAACAATTACGAATTTATTCGACCCAGCAGCGTTGGCTGCTTGAGAGAAATCATTTCTAAAGCATAATGGTAAACCCCTGTCTTTATGATAAAGCTAAATTGTTGGTTATAGCATCAAGCTATAGGTGTTTTCTTTCTTATTGAAAACCACACGTTTCTAAAAAAACATTCAGTGCATTACGCGATTGGTCGTCATAATGGACCAACTACTCAAGCAATCGGTGAAATTGTGAAGAAATTTGAAGAAAATGGAAGTGTTACTGACGCCATAAGGGCTGTGCACCATCGAAATGCATGATCGGGTGACGAAAACATTGTTCCTGCAAGTGCAAGTGTTGCTGATGATCTTCATTTTAAGATTTCCTATTGTTTGGAACAATTGAACTTGTCATGCGCCACACTATGGCGTAAATTGAATTTGAATTTGCAACCCTTATTGGCTTCAAATGACGCAAAAATAGAAACCTCTTTAATGTTGCTGTTGATACGTTTCTAAGGTGTTGGAATAATAGACAGTAAACAACAATTGTTCGAGCAATATTTTCCTCAACGAGGAGGCACATTTTTTGATCAGTGGATATATAAATGCACAAAATTGCCGTATATGAAACTGATGAAATGAAAATTGCCGCTCAGAAACCCCCAAGTATTTGATCGATACCAATGCCATACCACCATGCTATTCAAGTTCTGTTATTGGAAATGCGTCCTTTTGGTATCGACGATTTTCTTCTTCGTTGGATTAAAAACATCCTTTCCGTCTGATACCAACTTTATAAATGTTGGTGTGCCCCAGGCTCTGTTTTGTCTCCGACTCTCTTTGTTAATTTTATAAATGATCTCTTGTCTAAAACTTCTAGTCCTCTCGCTGACACGTCTCTGCTCTTCGGATATGGAACAGGAACGGCTGCGTATGATAAGCTCATTGAATTCTGAGCTTGACAGCATTGTGACATGGGGTTATGAAAACCAAGTAGACTTTAATACATTGAAAACTCAATGCTGTCTCTTTTCGTTAAAGCTTAAATTTTCTCCGTTGCTATTATCAATGAATGGTACCTGCATCCAATAAACCGATAAGCTCTCAGTACTTTTTATGTATGTAAACGATGAACTTTGTTGGAATGAACACATATTTGAAGTCGCAAAGAATGCTAAATGCTTAGATTTCTTAAGACGCTATCAATCGTTTCATCTGAGAAACAAATTGAGGGTATTTCAGACAAACGGGTTACGAGTTGACTCTCTGTATTACCCACACTGTGGCTTAGAGTAGACAGTAGACTTATGTTTCACAAAAAATAGAAGAATTAATCAAAAATTTTGATGTTTTTGGTTTTGTTCATCTATACAAAAACAAAAACTGGAAAATAAGACGTCTCATTTTATACTTTCGCAATGCTCACAGAGATTAAATCAAGATGATCACAATATAATTCAACGCTGGGCTTTCCCCTCAAATATTACCACACACATGTCACACAAAGGGTAGCAATTATCTTCATCCTACTACTGTGCTATCGGTGCCTACTGTCCGCTTTTATATTCATTCAAATTAAGTCACCTAAAGTGATTGCAGCAGTTGGAAGGAGTCGCTGCCGCGGCCTGCCGTGATAAGGAGCCTAAGCCCACGGTCACGTACTAAGCGGCAAAACGATAAATTTAGAATAAAGTTGAAAGTTAAGCGGCAGAGCAATGTCGCTTAGCTTTCAATTTTGTTCTAATCTTGCGGCTTTGCCGATCAGTACGTGGCCGTGTCTTAAGTCACAAGCAGCAACTTAAAATGATGTCTGTTCCGAATAACGCAACCTGATTCAAGAAATGTTAGGACATGCGTGAATGGCTCTGCAGTTGCACATTTGCATCCGAAAGCATTCAAAAGACTGTTTCCGGCTTAAGGCCTGGACACTTAAATAGGAACTGTCCCTTGGCAGGCGTTAAAAGTGTTACCAGACAACATCTTATTTGTTGACTCAGTTTGTAATAAAACTGTAAAGACATGTCCTGTCATAGTGGTGAACTTGATCAGGTTCATAAGCAGAGACTCAAATAAAATCAATCAGTGTGTTGTAGTAAACCTTTACACCCCATCCCATTGAAGGCCCAAAGCCCAAGTTCAGACCGTTTCTGGGAATGCATTTAATTAAGCCATGTACTTTTTGAACACTTTCTTAGAAAGCCAAAATCTACAATGCCTTCCTTGTTCCGCTCGTCTCATTCTGTACACAGAAGCTAACTACCCAAAGACGTTTAACGTCTTTAGAAATTAAGGACTTCATTTGAGAAAGGAAATCTGACTCCTTTAATTGCAACCTGAGTGAAGCAGTCCATTTTTGACTTTCGAGAAATTACAATCTTTGTTTCTGGGAGGATTGATGTATAGACCACTTATCGCTTATGGCACATTGTTGTCAATCACGTTGCATCTAAGAGGTTGCACCCAATAGAGAGCACTGAGTCATCACTAGCATAAGCCTAAGCATTGACGTTAAATTTTTAAGCACACGGAGCATAAACCATATCAGCGGAGCGCGCAAAAAAAGAGAGGTAATAGAACACCACCTTGAGCACAGCCTTCATTCAACAAAATTGTAACATAAGTTACCAGAGAAAATATTTTTACAGCGTATAGTTAGTTGAGTGTCTACACGTTATTGTAGCGACCGTGACAGGACTGTAGTGATCTTGCCTAAAAAAGAGTCGCTCAGATCGAACTGAGTGTGTCTGCTTTCGATTCAGTGTACCTATAAACTGTTTCCAACATTCTTTCTCCATTTTGGTGCATATACAACTGAATTCAAGCTTAGTCGCACTGCGAAATAGGCAAAATTTGGTGCTCTGTTACAATCACGTCACTATCCGTCTTATTTTAACTTTGCCAAATTCCATGTAATGATAAGGAAGAGATAATATGAAAAACGCACTTTTTTAAAAAAGATAAATTACAGAAAAAAATCCCTGTTCTACTCGAAAAATTGTAAAATATGTGACAGCCCGAGAACAACAACAACTAACCAAATATTCAAATCCTTTCACAAAATATCGTCAGCGCTATGTCCAATATATCGACCGACATCAAAGTCCTCCACACAAAGCCTCTACCAATTTATTCTAATCTAAACGTATGCATAGCTCACACTTCAACTATCGCGACAGCTCATAAATACTCCCTTAGTCATCATCCCTACACTCCCTATCAACCAAACGAACAAATTTCCATCAAAAACTGACTCTATGGCCAACTCTGTAATCCCATTAATATTTCGATTAACTTGTGACACTTTGAAACTCCTATTCGTCACTATTGCTTGCCTATATACCTGTTACCACGATGTCGTCCTTTGTCTGCGCCGCTATCGGTCACAATCGTACCTACGAGAGGTCGACTAAAGTCTACATTGTAAGCTGAATTTGTTTGAACAATACTCTGTGGAGCGACAACTAGCTTACAAGTCTTATGTAAAAATGCAATAGAGGACATTGCAGCCCATACCCAGCCCACTGCAATTTTCTACTCTTCTTCCAAACTGCTAAGCAAATACAAAAGCACAACAACACACAAAAAAGTTCTTATGGCAAAAGCTTTTGGGGGATAATTACTTGCATTTTCATTGGATCTGTGTTCACTTGACACATATACTGGCCGGAGTCCTCCATTTTGACATTTCGTATTACCAGTGTCCATGTATTGAAGTCATTATGTGTGACAGTTAATCGATCATTGTTCGTTATAACATGTTCGTGAATAGCTAGAATAGCTTTAGCGTCTGCCTTTATCCAAGCCACCTAAATTGTGGTGAGTGTTGCAGTCCACGAGGCGAGATACCGAAAAATAGACAAATCGGATGCAAAACCAAAAACAAAAATAAAATTGAGGAGAATGAACAAAAAAATAAAAAAGAAAAGCCAACAAATCAGGATAAGAACAGGACATATTTGGTTTGAGGTGAATGGACGTTTGTTTTTTTATATATTTTTGCAGTCGATCAAATTGCATTTAGATGGGGTGACGTCAAAAGAGCACCATCAATCGTTTTTGTGTTGTGTTGGTTTTGCATTGGGCGCCATTGTTTCAGTTGGGTAAAATCATCATCATCATCATCATCGTCATTACCAGCGCAGCAGCAATGGATTGTAGTGGTGGTGTCATCATTTGGGGTTTTAGTTTTTGAAAAACCGACCAGAGGTTTTTCATTCATTGGTAGTGACCATACGCGGATTGATTAAATTGACATCACCGAGCAGGGTGCAGATTTATCAGCGGATTTGATTTATTTCAAGAGTTCACAGATATTTGTGATAAACGATGATAGAGGGAGAATATTCAAAAACAAAAACACTTGATTAGAAATTTATTTAAGGCTGAAATATATTTTATGTTATTTAAGAAATTACGGCAAATCGATGGATTTATGGAAATGAATTGAAATTTATGAAATTGAAACATTGTGCTGGTGATCGAACTTAAAGAATAAATAAATAGATTAAAATAAGCAACTTTCTAGCTACAACATTGAACATGCAACATTTATTTTTATTAAATTTAATTGTGCAAGATTTGTTTCGGTTTTTACTCAGTGCTTTTTCTAACTTAAATGCTAAAATTATGTGAGCTGTGCAGGTTGATGATGAGAATTGATTGATAAAAAAATAAATTTTAACAACTTTTGATGACATCGTAAATATTTGAAACAATATTTTATAATATTTTAATTTTTATAATATTTAATATATCAATATTTTTAGAATATTTTAAAATACGTGGTACTAAAATACGCTTTCGTTCGAGCCTTATGAGAAAGTTAAGAGAAAACATTTGGAAGTGTTGTAACATTCCACAAAGTGCATTAAATGTAGTTTGTTAATTTTGTACGATTATTTTTGTTTTAAGTAATTTAGTTTGAAGTTTTTGTCCTACTGTGTGTCTGGCTGTATGATGAAGTTCACACAGGTCGATTTTTTGAAACATCGTGCAAATGAAGCTACTGTTTTCTTGTTCTTCTTCTCTGTTGCACCAATTTGACGGTATTTATTAAGTCGATTAGGGTAACAGAGAAAGAGAACAAGAATTCAGTCGCTTTATTCGCACGAAGTTTCAACAAATCGACCAATGTGAACTTCATCTTTGTCTGTCTGTATCTGTATGTTTGTTAGTATGTGAATCTACAGCCAGAACAGCTTGATAGATTTTCTTCAAATTTGCAGCTAGGGTCTGTGGAACGGGCTACAGATGTGTTTTTTTTTTAATTGAGTCCCTAGGTCTTGAAATAAAGGTTCCATTCAGAAAATATATATGATAATACCTACTTATATTTGTTGTAAAAGACTTTGTTTTGTTTTTTAATATTGTCGGTGGCCATCTTTAACGCATGTATAAAATATTTTTGTCATCACAACCAAAGGTACGTACCGATTTCAGAACAATCCGTGTAGAAGAAGGGAGTTAAATTTCAAATACTAAGATTGACCACTTATTCATAAGTTGATCCTTATTAATATTATAAATGGGAAAGTAATTAAGTTGTTATGCCATCACCTTTATTCAACTGAACCGATCTAAGCTAAATTCAGTACGCGTACAGAGATAGTCTAGAGTCTGGAATATGCTAAAGGCTATATTTCACTTCCATATTCCTACGGGAACGGATTGTAAACGGGAAGTAAAAACCTGCTGGGCAGATTTCTAAGATTATTTCAACTTAAGGATGTTACACTACATCTTAGAAACATAGGTTATTTTTCATCCCCATGTTTCCATGAAAACGAAAAAAAGAGAACGGGAACCTTAAGTCTACAGACCCGAGCAACGTCGCCGCTAAACGGGTCAGCTAGTAAACAACCAAACAGGACAAGCTTAATAGAACTGTTTAGTTAACCCTAAATCCATATAGGCACTCTTGTAAACTTCATCGGAGTTCTTTAAATCTTAGCAAATGAGCAGAATATGATCCAACAATAATTTAAAGAACATTGTACAGCAGCACTTATATTGATTACAAGACTATTAATTATGACTTAAAAATCACAGACCATAATTTAACAGGTATTCAGCTCAACTGTAGAATTTCTCGAGAAAACCAAATTTCCGACATCGAATTCAAGAAAATTGATTTTGTATCTTTAAGATCTAACCTAAACTTAGAATTTTGGGATGAAGTTTATGAATCGGATAATCCATCTGTTGCATTTAAACTGTTTCTCAATAAGCTTCAATCTCATATTGAGAATTGTAGCCAAAAGTTGCGTAAGCAAAGTAGCAAACTGAAATGCCTCAAGCAATGGATGACCCCCTCACTACTAAAGAAAATTAAAAAGAAAAACAAGCTTTGCTCAGCTGTCACTAAACACCCTAACAATCAAAGGCTAAAGAATTACTATGACAAGTTATGCAGTGAGGTAAAAATGGAAATACCTATTTGTAGAAATACATACTTTAGCAATAAACTAGCAAAAAACCTAGGTAATTCTAAGGAAGAATGGCGAGTTGTTAATGAAATTCTCAACAATAATAGACCTCAATCAGATATTTTTATTAATGATAGTGACTTAACCGTTACTGAGCCTTTAGAAGTTGCTAATCTATTTAACAACTTCTTTACTAATATAGGATCTTGGAATGAGGGTTATCCTACTTATCATTACGACAATAGTTTAATCCATAGCAATATTATACCAGAAAGTTTTTTCTTTGAACTTTTCTTCGCTGGAGATCTATAAAATTATTATGTCACTAAAAACATCAAACTCGTCATCTTCTGACTCAATTTCTAGTCTTATATTAAAAAATATTGCGTTTCATATATCTGATGTTTTATGTTATATTTTCAATTTTTGTGTGCATAAGGGTATTTTTCCTGAGTGTCTGAAAACAGCTGTAGTACTTCCACTTCACAAAAAAGGTTGTTTTCTTATAGAACGCGTTGACAGTTTTAAATACTTAGGGATTATATTGGATCAAAAGGTTAGTTGGAAGGACCATACGGACTATTTAAAAAAATATCTAAATTCTATGGTTAGACAATATTTCCACCTCAGTATGTACTGTAATCTACCTATTTTAAAACAGGTTTATAATGCTTTATTGAAATCGAAACTGCAGTATGGGATTACATGTTGGGGTGGCACTTATACAAATAAACTTGAACCATTATTAATTAAACAAAAACATGCGATTCGAATAATGTCCAAAGCTAATCGCAGAGTACCCAGTTTTGAGTTGTTCAAAGGTCTCGATTTACTTCCTTTAAGGCACCTATACTGCTACAAAGTTTTAAAAATATTTTTTGAAAACTGCGGATATTTTAATGCTAGAGTACATGACAGTCATAACTTGAGAGTCAACACCAGTTACCTTGTTACTGTACCAACAACACATAAAACCCATTTTTCGCGTTTTTATTATGTTACTGCTCCCCGTTTGTTTAATAGATTACCAGAGACACTTAGGTGTGAGAGAGTAAGAACAGTATTCTTAAAAAATGTTAAAATATGGCTTTTCTCGTTTAATCACTCTGAAATTGATGCTCTTTTAACATCAACGATATAATTATTGCTTGAAATTGTTTATATGTTATTATTCTTGCTCTTATATAGATTTATTCCTCTATTTATATTTTCCCCATCAAAAGTTTCAATTGTATAAGTTTTAGTGTATTATTTTATTTAATTATCACGTACATTCGTCACTTGTCTTAAAGGCAATAGATTGTACTTAGCTATTTCTGTCAAATAACTTAACCCGATCTGTTTGTTTGATCTTGTACTATATGTTGTATTTATTTAAGTTATTGATACGAAAAAAAAAAAAAAAAAAAAAAAAAAAAAAAAAAAAAAAAAAAATTTTCATGGTGAAACTTTGAACGCATTTATCTCGAAACTACTTTTCAAAAACAGCTCGTGTTGTAGCTCAAATAGTTAGAAGAGATTTTGGAAGGTTCCTCTAAGTTATATTACCGACAGGATATATGTACCTAAAGTTTTAAAGGTAGCGTGTAAAAAAATAATTTTTCGGAAGTCAAATACGTCGAAAAAAGTGCCGAAAATTCAAATTTTGGAGTACAAAAGCTCCCAAATTTCGAATTTTGCACTAATTCATTCTTTTTTTTAGTTATATCCTACCGATCAACCGATAAAGAGTGGCAACTGCAGCAGTTTTCAATGTCGCCGGAAACAGGCGTCCGGAAAACTTCAATAACGCCGCCGCCGCAATTTTGTTGGTCATCCCATTTTTTTTTTGAATACTGGACAGTTCTTATAAACATTTCTCTTAACTTTGAAAATGATTGGGTGATTTTATTTCCTCTAAAAAAATTCCCATAAAAGCAGGTTTTCTTACGCTCCTAAAGTGGTTTCCTGATTTAATATAAATTTAACAGAATTATGTATTAATTGATTGCAGGAAAAAACATGAAAGAAAACGCTAAAGAGTAATTTTGTGGTTGTTTGGTGCATCTGTGACTTACTGTTTTTTTAATTTTTTTTTTTGGGTCTTTGAATCGAATTGGGAAACTACAATTTCTACAAAAACTGATACAAGGAAGCTCATAGCAGTTTTAAAGCGCTGAATCCTAGGTTTTTGATAAAGCTGAGGTATTGTGGAGCCCGTGGCGTAATGGTTAGCATGTCTCTCTGAACAAAAAGTGTTTTTCCACGGGCATCGCCTTTGGCGGAGTTCTGGCAAGTCCTCCCATATTAAATTCATTACCATGAAAAACGCTTTCTTAATTAGCCGTTCGGAATCGTCAGAAAGTTGTAAGTCCACTTCATTACATCACAAGGAATGGTTGTGAGAAATGCTCTAGGCCCCATAGCTCCCCGTTCAGTTGTGTCACCCATTTTATTTATTTATTATAGCTTAATGCTATGGAGTACGCTATTGATTGCCAATGAAGCCCTTTCATTCTATACCCATATTGAGGGAGTAGTGAAAAGGTGTGCAGTCTGGCATTTCTTAGTGGTGACGGTGGCCATCTTGGATCTACAATGATACCGAATGTATTTATTTTACCGTCAACAGAACTAAAGGTGCGTGCCTTCAATATGCATTTTCCTGAACTTCTAACAGGTTGAAGCATTCCTGTACACAAACACCTAGTTCGACCATCCTGCCAACAGAAACACTTACATATCATAATATAAAATCTCACTAAATTTTTCACTTTTCTAAAACTTTCAGGCACTATGAGCACTATGCCAGAGGTCATCCAGCATATTCAGCTCCACATCGACCAATCTGAATCGTTGAGGTTCGTCGTGGGGTGCCTGCAGTACTCTTAGCATGTTCGCTAAAGTTTGCACACCCCGCTAGCGAAACGCATCCATCGCTCTTTTCTAAACCATTTGCTGAATCTCTAGGTCGTAGAGTCTAGGTTGTCGGAGACTCGCAACACTTATACAGAATCCAGACCTCCTCCATTTCATTCAATTCCCAGAATGGAAAAATGAAAAACTAATATTTAAAGTAATTTCCCTCGTCCCAAACGGTCCATGTCAATGAAAGAAAAATCCAGTTAGAGAGGATTCTTCATTTTCGAAAACTGCTAAGATACTTCGGTGAACCATACCGTGGATTTGGGGAAAGGAGATAATCCTTAAAGCAGTCATTACCTTGCTATGGTGAAACACTTTAGTTTGGTCAATCGGGCTCTCGTGTAATTGGTACAACAATCTCCCCCATCGGTCTTTACTATCCATCGCTGCTGTTTGAGTGACCAGCCGGTCAACGGCTCAATAAAGGGGAACCTATTAGGGTTGCTTTTCCAAGAAGCCTTGTAGTACACCACTAGCTGATGGACTTGAGCTGCTTTTACCTCTATTAGAACTTTCACAACAACAGGGAAGGTAGAAAGAGGAGAAAGGAATAAGACTAATAAAGGTCCAACTTTGGTAAATTTACCACAACAATTTGAGAAGAAGACACGATCACGAATTGAAGGCCAGGTCATCTTCAATACCTTTATGCTGAACTAAGCCACAACTCAAAGAGTAGGGCCTACTTCATCTTGCAACTACGCAATTCAATAAACGCCTTGGCCTAATTCATTTCAACACTCTGATGTTACCAACTTTTATTAAGCTGTGAAGAAAAAGTGTTTAAGGACAAAAACTTAAGTAATTTATGTCAAAACTCCGAAAGCAAAAACATTCTGACCAATAAAACTCATTACAAATGATAAACGAAGTGACACGCGACAATATGCGAGGTTGTGTTTATATTTTAATTACTCATAACAAGTATTGTGTTTTTGTTAATTGTGTTTTATTACTCTCGCAAAACTGTTTCTGGGTATTATAAAAAAAATCTCCCATTTAGTCTCCCTTAAAACGGCCATAAAGTTTATTTCAGACGACATGTAAAACCACAGTCTGCGAGCCAGTTTTACACAAACTTTCCTCCATTTTCATACGAGGAGTACGAGGACGTGCATACTTTTTTGTCGAAGCAATTAAAGTTCTTGTTTATTTATACAAAAACATCGCACAACAACCAACAATGAAATTCGAATACAAAAGTGTCAGGAAAAAGTAAAACTTTGCTGTTCCTGTGTGGACATGTTGTTTGGCATTCTCTCTTATGCTGCATGCGACACAACATTAACTTCTTCCCGGGGCTGCTTCAACACTTTCTAATTCTCTTACATTCGAACAAAAAGCAACCTGAAATACTGTGAATTATTTTGAACATGCAGCCACTCTGCTATGCAAAAATTGAAGTTAAAACATTTTCTCGAAAAAGTTTATCTTCTAATAAACTAGATACTGCAGTAAATTTCAAAATTAAACACAATGTGTGAGTGTGTGAAAAAGAGAGCTTGTTTTGCCTAAGGACGTCTATTAATTTTCAAACTTGTGTCACTAGATTCCACAGGCCAAAAGAACGGTCAATAGTCATTTAACAATTGACCAAAACTGACATATTTTCTGTTATTGTTGGGTTGAGTGGGTCAATACCATCCGAACTAGCTGTATGAAAATTCAATTTGATTTCAATGAAGGTATCCTGTTTGTATAATGGCTATATTGACATGTACGTGTGTCGTGTCTCGTGTGTCCTTCGTTGATTTTAATTTCATGCGCTCAAATCGAACTGTAGCCAGTGGGTCACACAAACACACTCCGACGACTCTGTTTTGGAGATGGTAACGGGGCGCAATGTGTAAGAAATGATAACATTGTCACAACGAATTTAATTTTCGAATACATTGCATTTTACTGGGCTTACGTTTTGGGATTTTATCATAGGTATGTTTGCGGCAATCAGTTGCACAGAAGGATGGGTGCGTTCGGAAAATTTGATTATATCAATAGTATACACTAGACGACACTTCAGTAAGGACACTCACAGAAACTATTTCGTAAGAATTCAATTGGAGTAGTGTAGTGTGTTTATGTGTAAATTGTTTATGCCAAGTATGGAATGACGAACGCTAATCGTCAATTGATACGTCATGACCGACGCCGTGCCGATATCAATCTGGTATCAAGAAGCGAGATAACAGGTTATCACCATTCGCCAGGAGCTAGCAGGTCCTCCAAAAAAATACGCCATTTAAAGTGATTTCTCGCTTTACTCGTTTGAACCAACAGAAATGAAATTTCTACAATTCCTAGGAAAGTAGGAAAGGTTGAGAGAAATGTATGACAGACGCGACGCCTTGTCACAACATAAGCTATTCCACCTAAATATTTGTAATTTTATATTTAAATGTTTTTAGTTTCATTCAAAATGTTTTTTTTTCATTAGACCTATGCCATTATACCGTTGATTTTCCTAACAATATGACTTTGAAAATTAAAAACGAAACTATTTTCAAAGTTTCAGATAGACGGCCAGAGGTTAGATTTACAGCGCAATAGTTTGATCCTGCTCAGGGTTTACAACTGAAACTTACGTTGTGCTCTAATTTCAAGGTGATTATACCCAAGTTTCAACATTCAAGCTAGTTCAGAAAACAATTAAAACAGCGTCCTTTACTCCATCTGAAGGATATTAATTTTGTAGTGTTTCATGGTAACTAGTTTGTTTTCAAAGGAAATAGTGATTCACTATCATTCAATTTACATTCTCAAGAACGTTGCAAGGAGATATTCTGAAGATAAATATGTACTAGAACCAGCGATCAAAAACTGCAATATCATCAAAAGCCAACTCTTATGCTAAGAAACATTTGCAAATTTGTTGGGAATATATTTGTTTGATATTTTACTTACAAAAAGAAAAAATTAAATTCGTCTCATCTGTGAATTAAAACAGACTCGGAAAATGCTATTCGATGTTCTAGTATGAGTATTCGATGTTCTAGTACAATTTTAAATAGCAATACGGTACGTGAGATAACGTATGCTGTAATCCCAAAATGGTTTCTCACACACTCGATCACTGATGTCAATCACTCACTCGATATCGTGAGCTGTAATTCGACCCAAGGTCACTCACTTTCCATCAACTGATGCATTTGAACACACACGCAACAACAGTCATACAAAGCAGATGTTATAATATTGGAGATATTCACCAGGAGCAAGCTCGATACATCTGAACAGTCATTAGGCACAATGGAATAAATTAAAAACAAATTTTAATTATTAACTAGTTATTCTCCTCATACTTTTCAATGTAGAGAATATCAAAAAATTAATGTACAACAGCTATTTGCCGAACGCGATCTGGTTGCATGTTAAGAAATTTACGAGTTAGATAATGTCGATGAACAATTAAATATTTTTAATGATGCGACAACGGCCTTGTCAACCGAAAAGAGTCGGTTCCCATTAGAACACCGTAATTAAGTCGGAATGAGCGCTGTTAGTGACAAGATGGGGGACCGTCTGTAACTACTGCGTGCTGTTGTCATGTGTTATTTGTTCTATGTAGTATTTGTGTAGTTAGTCTTGTGTTGTATCAGCCAAATGGTCTTTGTCGCCCGGCTGCAACCCCCCCTACTCCGCAGATTTATGTGTGGAGTAGGTTTCATGTAAATGTAAATGTAAATATTTTTAATGATTTGGTTATAAATCTTTTTGAAAGATATGTGCCTGCAAAAACTAAAATTATAAAAACGCCAGGCTGCCCATGGATTCCCGAAAGCATTTTATTAGCATTGGCTCTTCGTGATAATTTATTTCGCAGATGGAAAAGATTTGCATGTGAAGACATGCTTAATGAGTTCAAAAGAGCCAGAAATAGAGTAACGTGTATGATCCGCCATGCTAAACGTCTCCATTAAACAACCATCACTTATTCTAATGTTTCTCCAAAAAACTTCTGGAGTCGAATTAAAGATCAAGGATTACGAATGAAGTCAAGTGTGAGTGATAAATACATGGGTTAACATCAATGAGTTACATGAAAGATCTGCCAATCCTGTTCCCAACATAATGAGAAATTATAAAACTCAAAACACCTGAGTATCTATTTTCAAATACAAGTTTTTCACAATCTACATACAATAAGAAGCTTGTCAATACGACCTAACACATATAGCAACGTTATATCACGGTGCCAGTTTTTTTATTTACGCTGTTACTATTTGGAACCATTTTCCTTCGTCACTAAGATACAAAATTATAAAAAATATTCTTCTTTTATCTTTTTTTTCTTATCACTAAAAAACTCTCACTAAACATTAATTTTAATTAACTGTTAACTATTTCATTTTCTTTAAAATTTACTATTCTTTTTAATTTTGTTTTAAATTTTCTTTTTTTCTTTTTCTATTACTATACTGTTACCATAACATTACCTGTACGTTATAAAAATTCTTTTCTCATTAAACAGCAATGTCAAATAAATATAAATATTAATACAATGAAAAAACCACGTTATATTACAAAGATGTGAATATTATCCCGGTGTACATGTCGCAGAGGTGAATGTTGCAGTCAGTTAAAAGACTAATTTTAAACCTAGCATGGCTATGGCATGCTTCCTAGTCCCTTGGTATAAAAAAATGAACCATTAAATCTAGGCACATCAATGCGAAGGCCCTTATGACGAGGGAGGATATAACGGAAATTAGCAAGGAAATAGGAAACTGTTTTCTAGCGTCAAACACCAACGTGGTTAATTGCCGCAACACATCCAACCACAGAACTCCAAGGACAACCAAAATTGAGAACTCTGAGAAAATTAATTTTTTCCACAGCGAACTCCATCTTGGTATTCTTTTTCTTTTGAATATCTTTGGTTCCGAACATGCCAAAGTAACTAAAAATAAACACTCCCATATTTCAGCAAGAAAAAATTATTTCCAACTGAGCGAGTGCGAGCACGCAGATTTTGTATTCAGTAACAGAAAGCTTAACGATTTCAAAAAGACGTTAAAGATATCAAAACATTGCGACTTTGAAGTCTGGCTATAAAACAAGAGCTTGCAAAGCAATAAAACATCTTAGAACTAATACTAATGAAACAGCAACATCACAAGGTAACGTTAAGGCCATTTAAAATAAACTTCACGTTAAACTTTTTGACGACCTAGTTTTTTTTAACCCCATCTAGAAGAATCCTTCCAACTGAGTTTGGTGTCGGGTTGAGAAAAAGTATGTTCTTTCTGTAGTTGACAAACTCAGTCTAAGTACCTTAAAAAGGATGGCTCGCGTTATCGATCACTTTAGTACCACAATTTAGACGTTATTTCGTCAGTGTTTTAAGGAATTGAAGTCGATAAATGTACTGCAGACTGACGTTGTGTAGTATAGACCGAATTTTGAAAGAAAAAAAAAAAAAAAAATAGTACTCACTCACTCGATCACTGATGCGGTTATTCGACCCCTGGTTTTTGTTCTCAGTGCAACAAAAACAATAATACAGAGTGACTAAATGTTGTTTTTCCGTTGCTAGTATAACAGAGAAATCGAAGAAAGATCATGACAAGCAGGGATACCAGTGTAGCTCAAAACCTCAGCTGTATACTTTTCTTTCAAATCTCGAAATTGCATGACAATTTTATTTCGCCGCTGGCTGTGTAGCCTGTATAATCGAAAATAATCGCGGCATTGCACACTGCACTTCATTGGTTGGTCAGTTTATGAACGAACAGTCGTAGAATCAGAACTAAGCCAAACCCAACTGCGGCACATCAGGTGAGGAGGTCGTTGTCTGTGGTTCACAAACTGTCACGTACTATTTGGGTTGTTGTTTGAATCTGACCGCAACACTAATTTCCAGTGAGGCTCCTCTGTCGGCATTGTCAACAGTTTCAATGCCCATGTGTACTTTTGTGTAGGTATAAACAGGTACACACACACACACATCACGCCACGCGTCCTGTATATGCCGACAATCTATTTTTGCAAACGTTTTATGAGGACACTTTTGCCAAGGCGTTTTGATCATAGTCACAGCCATCCATGGCACTGTACAGTTGTGCAATTTATTCCTCTACTCTGACACACACTCCAGGTACAAGTAGGTAGGTAGGTATTCTCGAATATTCAAATAAATTTCGAGGCAAACACATTATTGTGATTAAGTGAGCAGTGTTCGTTGTTCGTATAGCAGCTACTACTCGTTGTCATTGTTGTCGTCATGTTCCAAACGAAATCGTGATCAGTTGCCTTTTTTACGTGTCCAATCCACCTCACCAATCGGCAATAAATGTGAGTCCCGATACCGTTGTGCGTGCTGCTTGCTATGCACATACACACACAGAGTGGAGTAGTAGCGAGTGTCCTGGAGGTGGATGGAATCCTGATGTTGATGCTGAATTTATATTTCCGCGAGGAAACTTCACAAAAGTGAATTTATTTTCATTTGTTGAAACTGTTATCTGAACTTAGAGAGGAAGAAGGAAGAGCGCCGCCTCTACCACTCTCCTAGTGCCTACACCCAGCTCCATCCGACGTCGTTATCCTTTCGCAAATTATTTCAATGGCTCAGAAACATTTGAGTTTTGTGAATGCGTGTGGAGCGATGTATATTTTATTGCTTGCGGTTGTGGTAGTGTTAGGCACGCATTTTCGTGGTTGAGTCTCGATATTGTGTATGTTTAGTTGTTCGATTGATTTTTGCTGGTAGATTTTCAATTTTTCCCTTCTTCATTGTCGAAGAACGATTAATCATTTCGGAGGTCCCTTTTTTACTGTTAGGTTCGTGGTTTGAATATTTAAGTTGTGAGATAAATAAAATTGGAAAACATGCCTCACTGGTCTTTAAAGAAAGTTAAAAATAAAAAAATAAAAAAAAACAAAACATTATTTAAGGAGAGTGGCTGTAGGTGAGAGAGAGAATTGCCATTAATTTAATTTGAAATACCCATGGAAAAAAAAAAGTTAAAATTGTCTGGGGATGACCTTTATAATGCTTTCGTCGTTATCTTGAGTCAAAGAGGAACCTTCGACGAACTCTTCGATTTTATTTTTGTTTTTACTTCGAATCAAAAGTTCATTGAAGGCTGAGACTTTGGAACTCTTCAATTATTTTTTCTTCACAGGAAATTTACGTTCAATGTATTTAATTTCTCATATTCTTGTGTATATTTTGTAAGGAAAGAAAAAATTAGCTCTTCTTGATGCGTGCAAGAAGTGTTGAGAAAACAGACTGGTTTATTTTACAGGCTTGAAGGCTTTGACCCTGATCCACTGTCGGTCAACTTTTATTTGGGGAGCACCGAAGACTAGGTAGCGAATTTGATACAATCATTCTTTTTGAGGTCTTTGGGAGAGCCTACAATTTTTTTACGATTCCGGATGGATAATCGAGAAAGCGTTTTTCATGACAATAAAATTAGAATCGGAGGACTTGCCATTTTCTCACGAAAGGAGATACTGGTGGAAAAATAGTGTTTCTGATGAGATTCGAGCCTCGCACCGTTATTGTAACCGACAGGCATGGTAATCATTCCAGCACGAGCTGCACCACCAGCAGTTTGCTTCTTCTAATCGATGAAGTACCGAATACCCACATTCCATTTAACTTTTAATAAGTTTTGAATCATTAGGTAGCCAGCGATCTTGTAGGAGATTGTTACAATTCGGAGATATAAAATGATTTTTGAGAAATCTTCTTATTCAATCACTAAAGCATTAACTGAAAGAGAAATTTAATTATTTCATTTTTTGCAAGTGGTTTATTGAAAAAAATTGTTTTCTTCGAGCTGGAGTGTTCAAATTTCACTTTCACTTTCATCGATTTCTTCCTGATCAGTGGTTGTTAGCTTATTTATAAATTGCCGAGCCTTATGAAAGAAAATCGCTTAACCACGATAAAAAATAAAAAGCTCCATAATTGTTCGGGCTGAACTCGCCCGTTTTTTCCGTCTTTTTGGTGATATCACAAGTTGTTCTGGGATTAAAGACGATTAATCGGAAATGTTAAATGCTTTCACCAAGCTGAGAAGCGTGAATCAGGTAAGTGGGAAGTCAAATCGAAATCAAGTATGGCACATTTGAAGAAATACAAGAAGTAAAAGAAAAAGCTGAAGAAGAAGGGAGACCTTTACTAACACTGTGACTGTTTTATTGCAGAGGTAAGATTCGCAGATTTTGATTACGGGAGTCCACACACCAGAAAATCTATATCTAGTGCGTTCGATAAAGCCTTGTGATTAACAAAATATGAGTTGAACACCTGCCTGTTCCAAACATCAGTTTGAATTTAGTTTGTCAAAATTCCGTTCGTCCGTTTTCACGAAAAGATTCTCACGATTATGAAAAAATAGATGTTATACATCAAATTGAACGTTCACTTTTTTGAGTTCATTTTAAATCGATTGAAAGTAGAATGGGGTTCTCTGTTCCCGCTTGCACAGTTCCTTACTCGCAAGCATCTATCTTAACACACCTCCGTTTCTTTTCACAAAATCACTTAAACGAATTGCTGGAAAAATGCATGAAATACACATTCAAACGTATTTTTGTAGGTTAGGCAAGGTAGAATGGGCTGACGGTTGATCTTATTTCCGCCACACTTGTAGATCCATTGTGATACCCTAGAGCCTAGAGTATTGTAACATCCTAAAAACCTATGAGTTTATGTTTGGCCAGTTTTTAACCATTTTGTGGCCTTAATGAAGTTCAACACCGTATTTTGTAACGTTGCATTCTTCTGTACATTTGTTGCATTATTAAAAACACTACAACGCAATCACCGAATAACATCAGAAATATATATAATATATATTATTTATATAAATATGTACATACTAAATTTTTCAAAAAATAAAGTTAATCATACGCCAGAGTGAACATTGAACTTTTAATTGACAGATAAAACGAAGATAAAACATATAAATGTCAAATTTGCACTGACTGCAATCAAAATTATAAAAGTTGTCTCAAACATCTTCAGCGTTTCGGTATTGTGTATTCGCTGGTGTTTATTTATTAGTCACTCCCGCTGAAAGCAACACAGACTGGAACTTAGAATGGATCGCAGATATTAAATTTTTTTGGTACATAAAATGCACAGAAAAAATAAATTAAACAGCTAATATCTTCAACAAATATTTTGTTTTTTTTTTTGTCTAAGTTGCAGTCTTCCGCATCGTTAAGAAACTTTTAAACTGTCAATTGCTTTTGAAATGTCAAAAAATGCGTTTACACATTTCTGTCCATAGAAACTTTTTGGGCTTGAATGTGCAGTATGGGGAAACTGTTTACTCACTCACGGAGAAAGTTTTCTGCAAAAATGTGTTTTTTACTTGCAATTATGTAAAGTACTATGAGGCAAGTTTTGCATTCGTGCAGAAAAAATATTTGAGATAACAATTGGATATTACATTACGATGATAATGAACACGAAAAAAGTGGATCTGTCTGTCGGCCTATGGATATACAGCCTGAATCGCTTGACTAATTTTCTTCAAATTTTGCATTTAGACCTTGGCGGCGGGCGTTGACTCTGATGTTTCAACCTTGCAACTGATAGTACACGTCAACTGTGCTATGTATTCCTCCTCGCAGTTAACACTTTAGCAGTAAAAAAGCATAATGGTTTTTTCAGGTTCTTCCAATACAAGGAAAGGGTATTGAAATAGAGGTGGCGAATGAGCTCATGGTGAGTCAAAAGGAGTTCTCAAACTTCTGCAGCAGTGTACTGATACCGGATTACTGGGCTCTTAGTGTTCAAGGGGATCCCAAAAGCATCTGTCCTTACAAGTTGGGGTTATGCGTGGGGCCTAACTACGTGGTTCCGAAACAGCAAATCCTTTCAACCAACCGTAGCAAACGATAAAAGGCAAAGACCTCTTGATCAGCACATGGGACGTAAGATTTCTTAACGGACTGTCTATAGCCAGTGAATAAGCGGAAGTCTTAGACTCTTGCAGCATCAGATACAAATACCCTCCAAGAACTGCGACGGAATGGGCAGGGCATAAAGGAGAAAACAGTGGCATCTACTATTGCGAATGCTACAGAAAACTCAAGCAATGCTTACTTCGGTGAAAATTTGTCGTTCGAAGTAGACTTAGGCATCAAGACTAAATTCGACAACATTGCCTTAATATGCGCCCTAATCCCCACAGAAGGGGAAACCGACTGTCTCCACGAGCTCTTCGAGGAAATATATGAGAATGTCGTAGACATGAAGTGGAAAATCATCCTTAAACTAAAAATCTAAGAAATGGAGCAGCCTACAGATTGGTTTTTGGAATTGGGTTTGTAGGTCTTGAAATAGCGGTACCTGCCATAGGGCTTATAAATGAAAATACTAATTTTTCTCGAAAATGGCTCAAACGATTTCGATAAAATTTGGTGTGAGGGATACATTTTTGGTTGTCTTTCTTAAGAGGTAAGAAAAATTTCTAAAAAAAAGTCTAAAAGGGGTACCTCCCATATTTTCGTTTTTCTTTTCAAACCCGACTTTCTCGTTAATGGCTTACACAACTTTGACGAAAATTTGTTCTAGTTTGTTTAAAAGAAATTGCGTATCAACATTTGAAAAATTTAAATATGCTTGTTTGTTCGAATACCAACAGAGACCGGAAAATGTTTCTCCACGGGTATCCGTTGTCGCGAGGAATCGGCAAGTCCTCCGATAGTAAATTCATTGCTATGAAAAGCGCTTTCTGGATTATAGCCGCTCGGAATCAGCGGAAAATTGTAGGTTCCCTCCATTCCTTCACAAGGTGCAGTGCATATTTTGCTGATAGAAAACAAGCAGTCCAAGTTGATGGTAGATTGTCTAATTTCCTCCTAAACATTACAGGTACACCACAGGGTTCCATACTTAGTCCACTACTGTTTTCGATGTACGTTGATGAACTCCCATCTTTATTTGATGATTGCTCTTCTCATGCGCATACTTGTTGGTAAAGTATATGGAGTACTACGTACATTATGTGTAACTAAGACTTTTGCACCTTTTAAAATACGTTTACTTCTTGCAAAGGCTTTAGTAATTCCGATTTTGGTGTAAGGTTGTGAAATTTACTGTAATTGCAACTATATAGGCAAGCAAAAACTCTTTAGTCGTGTTTCAGTGAGAATTTATATTCACTTCAGCTAAACATCGCAAGACATCGCTCATGAAAAAACAACAACTCTAAAGTGAACAACGTAAGTGGACAAAAATAACTCACTTGCTGAAGGGAACAACAGGGATGGTTGGTAAATGGAGTTTATGGAATAAAGTTGTTTAAGTGACCACAGCGTTTTATTGAGCGCGTAAGTGAAGTGAATATAAAAATTCCCAATAAAACTCGGTTAATGTCACCTTTGACAGTACCGTACGCTTCATCTTTGGCCTACGAAGATACGATAGATTATCTAATTTGCCTAAAATGTTGCTGGGGATGCCCTTTGACGGCTTTATTGAGCTTCTAAATTTGATTTTGTTCCCTGACATTATGACTACATGCCAACCACAATATTGTTTTGACAAAATTAATACCGTGACTTCGGTAAGATCTCAGTCAGATAATTCATCTTCACCATCCGTCTCTGGAACTCATTACCGCGTCATTTTAAAGAAACCCAAAACGCAACTAGAATTAAAATGGTCTCAATAAATCACTTTCGAAAAAATATATAAATGATCTTGGAATTTCAAATTTTTGTGCACAATTTTTAATTCTTTTCTATCAAACTAGCCTATAACTACCAAAAAGATATTGTATCTTACAGTTTCTAAGAAATCACTAAATAAACTAAGCTAAAAAAAAAAAAATATTCAGTGGGACCCCATTTTTCCCAAAAATTTTATCGCAAGTGTAGAAAGCGATTTGAGCTTTTATAAAAAAAAAAAACCGGCATTTGCTAACAGTCATCTATCACCTGCCATAAGTCATTATGTCATTATGATCTTTTACACACTCAAGCTGAGCTAACTTAACACAAAAATGGAGCTGCAGCTGTAGTAAAAGTTTCCTGGTCACTCCACAAAATTATTTGAAATGTTATCTTAAGGTTGATAACATTTCAAATAACAGTATGTGTCACTGTTGCTGCTACATCATTGTGTTCAACAAAGCGACTAGTTAACAGGAATGTTTGCAACTTTATTGAAAATAATCAAGCGGTTTTCGAAACATCGTATTTCAAATTTCTTCAACTTCAGAAATATGTTCTGAAACGAAGAAATTGTGTCAGGAAAGAAAGAATAAATTGTTGTAAAGTAAAAAGTGCAAACATTCATCATCAAAAATTGTTAAATTGCTTATACTGGTTTCTAGTGTATGAAAATTAATGCGGTGCTTCTAACTGTGCTGGTGCGTATTTGTGCTGATAAATTTTAAACATTTGATTAAAATTCAACAAATTTTAAAATATAATATTAAATTTAAATATTTTGTGCAGTGCCTTTTATTTATTGTTAATTAAAATCAACTGCAGTGCGTCTATATATACAAAGTTTTGAAACAAGAGTGTTTCAAACAAGAGGTACTTTCAAAATAGTTAGTTATTATAGTGCGAATAGTGCGAGTGCGGTGCCACACATTCCGGTGCATCTTAAATCCAATATACGAGTATGATATTTGGTGCGAACTGGTGCGAAATACTGTTTTTTTTTTTGTTTTGGTTTATTTTATTTTTCGATATTTTGTGCACTTAAAGGAATAAAAAATTGATTTAAAATAAATTTATTTTGCAATTTGAATTTGTGGTCTGAATTTTGTGTGAATTGGCGAGAGAAAAACCGATACATACCCTTGCTTGAGCTCCATCAGCACTCACCCTATAACCACCGAGGTTATTTACAACGCATGTGAATGTTGCATCACGACCTTGCGCTACGGTCACATTTTCCAAAGGAAACACAAAGTCCGGCTCAAATGCTGCTACTGGAATTCAAAATATTTATTGAAAAACAAATTACAAGATTCAAAAACCAATGAATCAGGAGAGGGTTGTGCAGTGCAGTGCTTTGGAAAATGTTGTTCCGTCAAAAGAAATTTCATGCCAACTCTGATGATGAGTTGACACAGATCTTCCAATCACAACACACGGAACGTAAACCCTTCCATCATCACAAATTAGTTTTTGAGAATAATTGTGAGTGTCCAAAGCTTACCATCGCATTCACCAATGCAGTTGAATATGAGTAGCCCCATCAGAAGCCTCCATCCTATGCTTATGTCTGACAATGAATACCAAGTCAATCCTCGTACTAAGGACGTTCGCGTTCGGTAGCTGAAGGGCAAATTCGTCATCCTGAATTTCCTTTAAATACCATTGCTGTTGATCATTATCTGAAGTTCTCTCTGTTCTCGATTTTCATTTGTTATCTGGAAAATTCACAAAAAAAAAATGAAATAAAAAAAGCAAAGAATTCAAAATGGGGGCTGAAAGAGTAGTTGAGTGAAAAATCATCAGTTATGTGTCAGTGAGTCGTATTTCGTGTACAGAGTACAGCTACCGACTTCGGGGTACTTAATTTTTTTTTCTTTTTTGTACCCCCATGTATGTAAATCCTTTTCGATGGAAGTAAAAGGCTTTTTCGAATTCGTTGTTGTTTTTATGAGGAATGGAAGGTTTTGGGTGTTTTTTTTTTTGTTTTGAGTTGTAACTATACCGGGCTTTTCAGTTTCGATAGCTTTGTATTGGTCCTGTCGACACACAAGCACTTGCACAAAGGCTTACATACTTAAGAGGTATCTACGGGGTCATATATCACGGACAAAGTGGAGCTGATAATGGATTGCATTGTTTGGATATTTTATTTTTATGGGCATTTTGAAGCATTGTTTTCGACCATGTGCCTGTGCTGTGCCTTTGCCTGTGACGAGCTCAGAGCACAGTGGTCATCCCTGACAGTGCATATTTTTATTGTTTTTTTTTTTTTGAGATGCAGTGGCACTTCAATTGGAATGGCAATATAATTTTTTGTTCAGATTTAAAAATTTCCCCCATGCCTTGTTATTCAATGAATTTTTTTTTGGTATTTTAGTGGTGCTGTTGAAAAATTCGTTTAGATTGAAAAGCTCCCTTTGACGTTTGGTTGAATGTGTAAAACAAACTTGAAGTGCTTTGATTTGCAGACAAATAACGTGTATTTGTGGAACAATGGATTTTTATTAAACCGTTGACATAAATAATGGAATTGGATCTGTCATTTGAATAAAATATTTGAAATCACAACACCGTAGAAAAAAGGAATCAAATGAATGAAGCTCGTCGAAAGGTTTGTTTCCTAAAAAAAAAAAAAATAAAACAATTTCGTTTACGGTTTCCATAGCGTTTCAACCATGAAACAACCAATTAAAACTGAGAAAATGCAGATCACAACCAAGCCCAGTTGAGACCTGGAAATCTAGGCTAATACCACTTCTGTATACAGCATCTTTATTGTAAATCAATGGCGACGAAACCACCCTTAGCAAAAAATCTCTGTTTGTAGATTCATCGCTGACGGCCCTCGTATATTTTCACCTGTTATTGAAGCATAAAGAGTTGAAGATCATTTCGGGACTGCGATGTGTTTTTTTGCTTTCCATCCGAGGATTTTGGTCATCGGATTAGTCAGAGTCTTTCTTAAGAAAACCCCGAAACTGGAGAAGGTCTTCGGGACTTATGTACAAGTTCTTTGTTCAATAGGAAACAAAACTCTTGGAAGGTATAATCAACAAACTTAAGTTTAAATTTCATTGGCGTGTCCTGTAATGCCCCTATGGCAAGTCCCCAATAGCTCCATGTGGTCGTCAATAAATTGCTGTCTGGTTCCTTGCAGTTAAAAGGGTATATTTGTTGCCTCTTATTGCAGGCAATATTTCTGGTCGATCACCTGGTGGCACGGAGGGCATAGGAACAGTGGCGTAGCATAGGTGGACGGAGTGAGCAGACCACCCCGTGTGTCACCTATATAAGGATGACAACCTAAAGCTGGCAAGGAATAAACAACTATACTATGGAGTTTAAGATAGCAGAGTTCAATAAAAAATTTGCACCTAACTTAACCAGTTTGTTATTCACAAAAAAACAACAAGGTGTAAGGTCCATTGACTTGACGTGTCGCATTGCATTCAACTATTGACTTGTTGTTATTTGAAACGCAGATGCGTCGACAAAAAAAGCAATTCTCGGGTCGTTCTTAGACACGGCTAGTTTTCCTCGAACTCTATACTGCGGAAATTAAAATCATGCTATTGATAGGTTTTTTTTAAATCTTTTCCATAAATCTCATCTTCAACGTTTGTTAAAGCTAAGGGATTAAGTGTTGATCACTAGGCTACAAAAATAGAAACCCTTCACATAAATATTAAAGAAAATCGGGCGAAAATGGTAGAAGACTCAATTAACCTTGGTAAGAAAATATCGGAGACATATAATGTTCCAACAGAGAGAAAAATTCTTCATAAAAAGCGAATGCCTGGTGAGTTGTCAACCGATGGAGGACTTTCACTGAACACTGAACTACGTAAAGACATATTCGAGTGCCTTGAACGATTCATCACTCAATTTCGAATAAGAACTGAGTCAAGTTCAAGCGAATACTTTGCTTTAGCAAACATTAATAATTTGAGAATAGCTGTTCCAATGTTTGCTAGTATCTATAATGCGGTTTTAGAACTTCTCTCAGAGATACCAAGGTTGAAAAGTGATTTGAAGGTAGCTAAAGTTAAACACCTTTACAGTCTGAAGCACTGCGTCCGTGGCATAATTGTTAATATATTTGCCTATTCCGCAGGAGGTTCGAGGTTGGAATCTCAAAAACATTATTCACGGGTACCACCTTCTACGAGGAATTGGCAAAGTCCTCCGAGAATAATTACTCACTATGAGAAGTGCTTTTTAACTTTAGCCGATAGGAATTGGCATAAAATTGTAGGCCTTCCAAAATTGTTAGGTCTCGAGGCTTCCACCACCCTTTCTTTGAGCCTGGAATGTAAAAACTCTGAATATGGGAAAGAAAATTTAGAGAGGGCTGAAAATTAAACAAGTGGTACCCGTGGCGTGATGGTTAGCATGTCTGACTGTTAACCAGAGGCTCGTGGTTCGAATCCCAACAGAGGGAAAAAAATTTTTTCACGAGTATTGCCTTTCGCAAATTGACAAGTCCTCCGTTAGTAAATTCAATGCCATCAAAAGCGCTTTCGCGATTAACTGTTCGGAACCGGCTGAAAATTGTAGGTCCCTTAAATTCCCTCACAAGGCATGGTTGTGAGAAATGCTCTAAACCCAAAAGCTCCTTGCTCTGTTGCGCCACCCTTATTTATTTTCGAAGTGTAAACATAGAGAGATTAATCACCTCTAAATACCTAACTTAGAGAGCTGCACGATAGGCCTCTGCAAAACCTCAATAAAAGAACTAAAGACTAAGGTAAGGAACGAACTAAGGAACTACGAACGTATATATCGCTAGTTAAAGTGCAGGACCTCATAACAATATTAAAAATATTTATATATTTATTAATAATATTAATAAAAAAAAAAAACAAATTCAGTAAAATCAGAACCACCTTTTGCCGTTTTCAGTGTATGTAATTATGCTGTTCTGAACATTTCGTAGAAAAGAAAAGAGTCTTAAACATGTTACTTTCATAGCAAATGGTGCGTGTCTACTTTTTTTGCGATTTCTGCAAAACATGCCTAAAATATTTACGAGGTCCTGCACTTTAACTGACGATATGCAAAGCAGCTCCTCTGCCAAAGACTCTTTAAAAGATCTACTTCTAAAATATAACCACTACACAAAGCTAATGGCACCACCTTAGCCTCATATTGGCTGAGACTATTGGAAGGGAAGTTCAGCTTTATCAATCAGGCGCATAGAAGAACCACAGAAAGCAATCTTCGAACAACCCGATCCAACGATCAAATGATGCATTAAACCGTTTACTCCAATGGAGCTACAAAGTGAGTTAACTATACATGACACCTATAAAACATTCCGAGCACCAGCTTCACATGCAAGAAAACAACGTATGTAGAACGTGGTACTAACGAGAACTAGCTTAATAAACCATTGTGAAGCCAATGGCTACCATGGACAAAGAAGCTGCAAAGACAGACCAAAACCGAATGGATATAAAGAAGCTTACGGATTTGCAGTCTTTCAAGAAATTGGGAAAAAACTTCTAAGAAGGCTCAATAATTGAAACTCGTTAAAATCAAGGGTCATAACTCATAACCAAATAACTTTGGTCATGAATCGACAAATAGAAATCAGTTAATCACTCACAGGTCTCGTCGCGTCGTAGTAGTTTCGAGCTTCGATTTACGAACGTCAAAGAAAAGAAAGGACTGAAAATATCTCCCATAATTAATGTCGTTCAACTTTTTAATCATTTTATCAACAGTGACAAATATCGTTGCACAACATTCCCTACAAGAGAACCCATGATGCTTCCTTTTCGGCATTCGTAGTTCGGAATTGTTCAAAGAGGCCTTGTGATAGCGGCCAATTTGTATTAAATAATTTTACTTGTGGATTAGGTACTTCTCATATCTTCGAGGAGGAACAAATTCGCCATTATTTGACCGGTAGAAAATAATTTCCTCACTCAAAATGTCAAACTTAAAGTCTTTGTCGAATATCCATCGAAAACAACCACCGGAAAATGAGCTCACTTTTGGGCTCTTATTCCTTTTAGTACCTATTCAATGCTGTTGCTAAAATATGATCACTTCTATAGACACTTTCCATGTCTATTAAGACACGTCTAGAAAATGATGATGAGGAGCCCAAACTTTAATTTTACTTAAACGACAAGAAATTAAATTGTCTTTGCTTGAGCTAATCACCTTAAGTGCACTGTACGACCGACACGACGCCTCCACTGAGGTCTCATAAAATTTTACTGCTCATCTGGGAATAGACTGAGTTGGACTCCCAAAAACGCTAATACCATCTTCCATTATCGTTGCTTGAAAGACAAAATCTCCTACGAAATTCGCATTGCCTTCCGTTGCCTTGAGTAGGACTCTCATACAAAATGGAAACTAAAACAAGCGTTATGAGAAGTTGTATGTTTTTCCACTCGAAGAATCCGTAGCTATTATTTTTATCAGGCAGAGATGCAATTTCTTTCTTTTTTTTTTTGTCTCGCTCCGTCTCGCATTGAGAGATAGTATCTGCACCCGGTTATCTCAGCCGAGTGCACACTATCTGGCTCTGGCCCATTCTACCAGCATCACATTGTGGTATTTCGTTTTTCTTAGAGGGTAAACCAACCAAAGAGGAAGTTACTTTCTGGTTTATTCGGCCACGGTACACATATCTTGTATGTAGTCGGTATCCTTTTTGGAGGTTAAACAGTCGAAAAGAACTGAAATCCATGTCACTGGCTGTAATGACTTTGTTAAGTGAAGAGTTCGAGTAGAAGTGCATCCCCACTGTAGTTGAGAAAAAATTTCCACCGTCCCTGCTTTGTACAGGAGACATGTAAAGATGATGCATAGAACAGAAACAAAAAAGGTACCACAAGCTTCCTCACTGAACCAAATGAAGTAAAACAGTTGGATGCTCGCCGTGTGTCTCTGAGTTGGCCCCTTTACCTGCTTTCATATATAACTGATGTTGTTGGTGTGACCCACAAGCCTTGAATGCAAAGGAAGGACCACCAGATAGCGATAAGCTGCTGTATACTACTGCAGTGGATTTGATTAAAACAGCAGTGGAAAACTTTTGATACCAAACGTCATCCACACTATAGAAGATAGCGGTACACAGACATTACACCCAAGCATTCTTCCTCTTCACTCTGCACACCACCGACCGGTTCTCCGTGAAGCAGTGCAACAACACCACCTGCAGAATGAATTCATATTGAATAAGGTCGGACGGATAGAAGCCATGACATTGTGGGTGCATATGGGGCTGAAAAGGAGAACTCTCTCGGGCGTCCCCTTAAAGAATTTAATTATTAAAATGAACGATTTCGTAATATGATGCATCCTGGGAATTGTGGCATTGCATCCAGTTTGTTTTGCTCTCTTGGCGTTTTTGCAATGGTTGACTGTAATTGTTTTTTTTTTTTTATTTTATTTTTATTATTCTTTCTTTTTGTGCAACGTCTGTGGTGGTTTGGAGGTTTTATTAAATTTATTTATTAAACAAATTTGTGGTGTTTTGTTTTGATTTCCCCTAAACTATTCTCTTGTGAAGTAAGATCTGATAGTTTGCTCTTATGTGAAAGTCTGGCTGTTTAATTTGAAGAATCAAAAGTGCATTAGCGGTTGGAATGGTAATGATGCTGTCGAAATTTGAAAGTTCTTATTTTAAACACCGTGTTTTTTATCGAAAGTACAGCAGAGAGAAGTTTCAAACTTGAAAATACTATGAGAAGGAGACAAATGGAAAATGCCCATTTCCGATAAATGAATTGGCTAAAGAAATGATGAGACAATACCAATAAACTTGATTTATCGGCTGAGAAAGGAAGGGGTATTCGGCAACGGGCTTACCAAATAGCCTTGACCATTTGCTTTTTGAAATTTTTGACGCAGTGAAAACTGTGTTGCGCGTGTTCTGCTTCCCAAACTTGGGTGTGGACAGTCAACAGATACCATCCCTACCATATTCCCAACCAAAAAAAGGACGTCCCAAAAAAATAATTTTCGTTTGTTAGCCTCGAATTGAACGGACGTTACGAGAGGGCAAACGTGGGTTTGCCGTCGTGGGAAGACAGCCTTGAAGGGTATATGATACAACAACAGAGACTTCTCAGGCAAGTCTCTTTCATTCTTAAAGTGTTACGTCTTTATAAAACAAGACTGACAACTTGTCATCCTTGTCAGTGGTGATTACCACTTGATAGCAAATTCGAAAAATTTCGGGTAAATGACTGCGAGTCAGCTTCGGTCAGCATGAATGAAGTGAGCTAGTGGAAAGTATGTGGAATAGCCTGCTAGGAACTTTCTATAAAAAAGATATAAAAATAATTACTTGGAACTTCAAAAGGACAGAACTATGATACCTGATGATGGAATATTGTAGGTAAATTATTGAAAGATACAAGAAAAAATTTACTTTATAACCGGATAAAAGCTACATACGCCTCGAAGTGAAATACAGGTGCTGAAGCAAGAAATCGAAAACGTTTTCTGAAATACAAACAAAAGAGCAATGTCTGCCCGACTGCTGAGGCAAAGCAACTTTGATAAACGAATTCAAACAACTGCTCAAGAAGGGCAATATTTAGAATAGTTAATCGTCAAAGATGTTTAAGCAATATTCTACTATCCAAAAAACTTAAATGGCACGGGTCTGCTGCAGTTGCAGATAACTTGGCTGTAGTTATTAACATCGAGGTCGAAGAAGTTATTGATACGGCCAGACGTGAGGTAAACCAGAAAGTGTGTGTACTTACGAACACAAATGATTCACCACCGCATTAAATCTAAAATATCAGCAAATTTCATCATGTCGGTGTTTGGCTCTCAGTTTGACTCATAACTTTTTTTCCAAACGCGCCAAAACAAGTACATATAGCTTCTAGAATTGGAGACATCAGGCTCTGATTACTTTCGATTTTCATCACCTTGAGCTAGCATTAGGTAGCCAACTTTATGACAGAGCTAAGCCAACCAACAAACAACCCATTATAGCGTCTCGTGAAAATCTACTGCGCAGTAAAACGGGTTTAATTTCCCTTTAAAAGTGTCAATGGTCCATAACCAATGCTTGTTTTGAATGCATCCATTCAAAATTTGAAACACTACAATTTTTTTCTTACTAAAATATTAGAAAAGTGAGTAAGTCAAACCATTTTTAAGAACGTAGTTGCGTGTGCATTTCAGTCGCATTATAAATAAAATATCATAATTTTGACTCCTTACGACATGATCGTCTCATTTTTTTCTTGGGCTAGCTCACGACGACCGTAAGCTCGAAAAGATCATAACTCTTTCACTTATACGTTTCGCAGTTTATTTTAAGTGATCCGTATTTGGCATACGAGCGACGGACGCACTGTGGTCCGAACTGACTTTTCTCGTGGCAAAAATCCTAACTTAATTTGTTTTCTCCTTAAATGAAATTTCCTAGACAATAAAAGTTTAGAAATTGATTCACAGGGTGCTTCGCAGTTTTTGGCTGAAATAAGATTTTCGTGGTAAGCAAAATGTACGAAATAAGCTTTTAAAATAAGTCCTAAATGTTGCGAAAAAAAGTGTGTGACACAAAATATTCTAAAGTACAGTGCCCTTCACTTGATTAGACGCATACATTTTTTTTTTTAAATAAACCTACTTTTTTGTAAGTGTGGGCAGTAATTATTAAACAATTGCATTTATTTGAAAGCTTATTAAATTCTCAACAAAATAACACTAACAAGTCGAAGGTGAGTGGAAGTTAACGGATATTTTTTCTCTTTTGTCTATGCTCCAAGAAAAAGCACAGTTTTTTTGCTCACATGATTAGATGCACCTATAAAATTAGTTAGTTGGTAGCGATCTGTTACGTGGATTAGAGTTTGCTGCAAAGTTTAAGCAATAAAAAAGCGTTTGCCACAGATTTCCGTCCAAAATGTTGGAAAAAAAGTTTTAACTGCAGAAGGAAAAGGGAAAATTGACGTGTTACAATCCGAAGAGTTTTCAATGAAAAGTATTGCAAAAAAAAATAGGCCGAAGTGACCATGTTGTGAGGGATTTTATTAAAAACAGTGATTCATACGATAAAAACTGCAAAGGAAGGACAAAAACGGCTTTAACTCCTCAGGATAAGAGAAAAATTTTAAAAACTGGATCAAATTCAGCTCTCTCCACCAGCAAAATAAAGGAAAAAGTGGTGGCAACAACGAGCATATTAACTGTTCGTCGAGCTATTTTAGGCGTAGTTGTTAAAAAAACAAAAAAAGCCTCCTTGAAACGCCATAAGAGTGAACAGCGGTTGGAGTTCGCACGCGATCACATCACCTGGGATACCAAGTTTGGAAATGAGCTAAATTGGCATTAAAATGTGAAAAAATAATCATGGAAAAGTGGTTACATCCATCAGGATCATCTAGGTTAAATTTTTTCGTCTGAAAAAAACACAGTAACTAAAGTTGGAATCAAACCAGATTCCACACATTACAATTCGGATTAAAAACTATTTAAGTAAGTCGAAGATACTTAGTTACAGCAATTCTCAGAGGCCTTTATATAAAAACGGGCTTGGAATTGGGTGGATTTTTGAGCGATCAAAACATTAACAAAACTATTTTAAATATATATTGATATTTCGAGATAAATTGGTAAATTGATATTTTGAGAATCACATCTTAAGCACTCTGCTCTTCGACCTCACAAATAATTGAAATATTCATTAAAGAAAATTGGTTTTTATACTAAAGTAAGAGCACTGGGAACACGACTTCTTTTTAAACAAATTAAAATATTTACGAATGTTGCAAGTTATTGCAGCTACAATTTTGCATATGTTTAACAAAGAGTTGAGGTCAACAACCGCGATTGTTTTTCTGCAGGACTCAGCAAAACTTTTTTTGTAGCTCAAATCAAATCCAAAAAACTACTTAAAAAGATTTTTAGGTTTTATTTATAAAGCATTTTCTTTTTATTTACATTAAGGGTGTTTTCTACCCTCAAACAGAAGGAATTTTAAGTGGAAAATAACAGTATACCCTTAAAATGGCCGCCAAAAATTTTTAAATGAAAGAAAAATTATCAGAGAACGTTGGGGGGAAGATTTGATAATGATTTGACAAATTTTTCTTGGTTTTCTATTCCCAAATAATTTCCAGCCGAATTATGGTGAACACCGCAAATTGTTTTTTTGTCAAGATGTTCTAGGGAAAGCCTTGTCACCGGCTTATGCTTCAATATTTCTGCATGAAAAAATTACCCTATAGTGTCGAAAGTATGCTCAATCAATCCATATATAAAAAAAAAATGTGCAAAAAAAGCCCCCCCCCCCCCCCCCCCCCCCCTTTATAGGTGGCTGGTATTGACTATTTTAGTTCAGGAGCTCTGTTGTGTCTCTCACGTTCTGAAAAGACTTCACTCTACTCATTAGTTCACTCACTACGATGAAAGCAGTTCTCAGTAAGTATTTCTTACCAACTTCGTCAAGAAAAATGTATGGATCACCAGAGCATTTTTTTTAAAGTACACAGATAGGTATAGGCCTTAGATTTCAATGTGTGGTAATTTTTATCTTATCTTAGCCTCCCTTACGTCAAAAGACTGATTTCAATAATTAACTTAACTACCGTACGTCAAATAAATTTGAATTTCTAAGAAAACCATAATCAACTGACAGAGAGTAGAAAGCCCATGTTTGGCTACATCTTAGATCAAATTAAGGCCCAAGTAGATATTTGTATAAACCACTATTTTTGTAGTTAAAGCATTTTTAGTTGCACGTGTATTTAAAACTACACGTTTTCACGTGTGAATAGTTTCTTGATACACGTAGCAAGAATACACGTTTTGTTAAATACACGCAACGAATCGAGAGCTTTTAAAGGCAACTATGAGCTTTGCATTGGGTGACCCTCAAACAACGAGGTACGAAAATGAAATCCAAAAAGTAAGAAGTTCTAAATCCTTGTAATTGTGTAATTTTTACTATTGTCAAGAATCTGTCACTGTACGAATCAAACTAAATTAGATGGGAACAAATTTGGGCCTGCAAGAGCGGTGTCGGTGACGTTTTGGAATAAGCATACCAAATTGTTACGTAGAAGTTTAGGCCACAAATTTACTTCAGCTTTGTTAAACGCCTCTGTTTATTATTTATTAATATATTTATTTCTTCATTTTTAGAACTCGGATCAGTTTTAGTCTCTTGTTTTCTTGTATCTCTTTTTGAATGGTTGTATTAAAACGAGACATGCCAAATTAACATACAAGTTATGTCAGACTTACATGACAAATAGACAGTGTGACTGTGTAAAGATGTCATTATTAAGTAGAGGAGGTTTTTGCTTTTTGTAAAAAAAAAAACAGATTGACAGCTGTTCAAAATGAAAATACCTCATCCTCATTAAGCTCGTGCCTCTCATGTAACAAACCGATTTATAATAAAACTGAATCCGATAAAACACTACAACTTCTGCTATTACTCATTCAATTATTTTTCACATCCCCCTACTCAAGCAATACTCCCGTTCTCCTCACAGAACTCCATTGCATCTACTCAAAAGCTCGTCATGTATGGCCGGAGGATAATTTTATTTATGAACTGAATGCATGAATACCAGGCAAATAAACAATTTTCTTATTTGCGCCAACAGTTAATCACCCCCGGGTAAGCCATTTCAACCAATTTATCCATCAGAATTCAAGATAAGTGAAGTTCCTATTTCTTTTTTTGTTTTGTTAATCTTGATGACTCCACTTGGTATACACTTCGTCCTGCAGTCGTTAGGGCACATGCAAAAAGTGCGTTATGCAAATTCATAAAAGGGGGGTTACTTTCAACGAAGGCGTAGTAGCAGAACTTATTTCCTTTTTATTCGAATATCCTGTGAGTTCTTTCTTGGTTTTTCATATATGTATGTAATTGCTGCAATGATATCACACCACCAAATCGAAACTATGCGCGATGCAGTGGATCCTCGTTTTATTTGCACAGTGCATGCATACCACTGCTGCTTTTTTATTTCTTTCTTTCTTTTTTTCTTTTTGGTTGCCTTTTTGCGAAGTGCACTCCTCAAGGGAATACAGTAGTTGTGTTTCTTTTATATCTTTTTGGTGTTGATGTAAATGTATTGGTTTTCAAAAATATCTAGATACGGCACGTTTCTAATAAAACCAAAGTGTTTGCCCCTTTTGGCACGTTCAGTCGCGCTTCTTTTTTTCATTTTGTGTGCGCTCCTTGGAAAAGTCCTTAGGGATTGCATCCCTTTTATATCCCCAAAAAACCATCTGTGAGCGACTTCAATATCCGTTTGACGGTCGAATGGTGTTGGTATTGTTGAAACGGGAAATTCTTTAAGAGGTTCTTATCATGTTTTCGCCAATCCTTGAAGGGCTGTGTTGCTGTGCTTTTTTCTTCTGAATAATATTAAAGGGTAGAGCAGAGTCCTTTTTTGCGCTTGTTTGTTAAGGAAAAAGACACGGACATTTTAAACAGTCTGCAACCCAGTGAGGCGGTGAGATGCTTAAAAAAAAGGGAAACAAGACAAATACTCGTAACTGATTATACTGTATAATCAAAATTGATGTACATAGCTTGGAACATGAGAAAACATGAGACAGTGGGCACCCCAAAGGCTGATAACAACAAATCCTTTCATCTGACCGTAACAATCTTTACTCTTAGTCTTTTGTCTGAAGTGTCTGTTAGCAAGTTCCTTTGCTTTTCATCCCATGCCAATGGGTATGTATTGGATTTGGGAAAATTGTGTGTCTGCTGTGAACCGTCACTGAAGGCAAAGTCAAAATAGTTGAGCATCAAGCCAATACGTTTCGAAAGCTTGCCTTTGAAGATCAGTTCTCAGATTGAACTGACTTTGTTTATGGCTTTGTCTTAGTCCATTTATGGTAAGTAGAAGCCCTAAAGCTCATTGAATTAAGTTTGAGCTCCTTTCCAAGGGTTTGAAGTTTGGTAATAAGCAATCTAAGCGCCGTACCAAGGTTTCAAGGATCATTTTAGAAAAGCTTTGAATTGAGAACAGAAAAGAAAAACAAAAATTTTTAGCCTAATTAGTTGCAGATTGGAAGGTTATTAAAAGCATTCAAAGATTGGTACCAAGAAAAGCAGGCTTGTATTTCTTTCTTAGTTATACATTCGTGTGTTACTATAAATTTTCTTTTCTTGCGGAAAAATGTAACGTACTTTCTCTTCTTTTCCTAATTAACCCCTCCTATTGAACAGCATAAATTCTGTTGACTTGTTCCTTCGGCAACTGCTTTCAAACCTCCTAAACGCTCACCTGGAGTCAGGATTCGAAAAGCCCAACAGCGGAAAAAAACTGAAAACGGGGTCTTAATTATCGTGTGAGGTATCCTGAATCATGGAAAACCAGGAGCTCTCAGGACTATCTTTTTTCAATTGAACTTAGTGGTCATAATGGAATTTCCTAAAATGCTTCTGAATTCCCACCGCTCAGCCTTCAATGCAAAATTCAAAGAGGGAAATGTAGATATAAATTCAATCGTAGCTGAAAATCTGATACAAAATTTCTTTAATTTAAAACTTAACTTAAACTTAAATTAAATTAAGAAAAACTTAAACAAAAATCATATCAGAGAGTGAAGAGCGGCTCAAAACGAGAATAAGATCACTTCAAACAGAATAACTAACTTCTCCAATTTGTTATCAAGACATGCCACATATTTATTTGATCTTATTCCAGATTTTCAAGTGAGAAAAGCTTAAGTAGTGTGGATCTGTGATCTGTAGAAAAACTTGTGATGACGACATTTATCAGCGAGTGTTGGGTGGATCAAGTTGGCTAAAGGGAAGACACTACACATTTTTGTAGTGCGTCCTGACATGCGGACATCATACAAAAATATGACAGTAAGTCAACGGCACAACCAGAATAACAAGGAGAAAAAAATTTAAGAACATCGAATTCTCAAAAAAAAAAAAGAGAAAGAAGCAACATGAGAAGAGTGTGAGGAAATTGAGAGATGCCATGACAGGAATGAGGTTCGGAAGTTTTAGGAAAAGGTAGAATGCCCCATTCAACTTGGACGATGATCAAGAATGCCGTCCTCCCGACCTAGAAGGAGTGAATCTTGCCATATGCAAACTTAAATCAAATGAGACTGGATGGCCTCGCTGCCGGACTTTTCAAAGGAGCAGGAAATCAGTTGGAAAGGAGCATGCTCCAGCTGATCTGCATGATATGGTCGGAAGAAAGCATGCCCGATAAATGGAACTTCCGTATCGCATGCCCGATCCAAAAGATGGAAAACCCTCACAATTGCGCCAATTATAGAAGGATAAGCCTCCTTAACGTCGCTTATAAGATCTTGTGTGCTGTAATATGTGAACGTCTGAGACCCCACGTCACAATAGACCAAATTTTCACATAACGGTAGAAGAAACCCGAGAATATAATATCGATAGGTATACACCATTTTTTTTTTGTCGATTTAAAGGACGCGTACAACAGTATTATCAGAGCCATGTCTAGTTTTGGCATCCCTGCAAAACTCGTACGACTGCTCCGTCAAGGTCGGTGAAGAACTCACCGATGCTTTTGATGAAAAAGGCTTTCTACAAGGCGACAAACTGTTTTCAAGCGATTTCTTCTACATCATCATACTTGAAAAGATTGTTCAAAGCCCAAACGTGAACACCAGAGGAACAATCTTTCAAAAGTCTGTACAATTACTCGCCTACGCAGACGATATTGACGTAATGGGAAGAAAAAAGCGTGATGTCATGGGTGCTTTTGCGAGTATTGAAACAGAAGCGGCAAAAATGGGTTTGATGATTAATGAGGGTTAAACGAAGTATATGCTGTCATCAAACAAAAACACAGAACATCGTAGAATTGGACAAAACGTCACAATAGACTGACATTACTTCAATGTAGTGCAGACTTCGTCTACCTAGGATCCGCTATAGACACGGAAAACAACATCAGTGCGGAAATCAAACGGAGAATAACTCTTCCCAACCGCTGCGTTGCTTCTTTGGGTTAAGAAGGCAATTAAGAAACAAGAGCCAATTTTGAAGATTTATTGCCCTACACCATATCAAATTAACCGCTTTGGGTGCTGGCTTGAACACACGCTGAGAAAGACCGACAGCGGTATTTTTAAAATGGCATTTGAAGTCGACCTAAGATGACATGGAAAAGAAGAGTACTAATTGAAAACAAACATATATCTTAATGAATAAATGAATTGGATTGCGGGAGGCGCAACAAAGCGAGGAGCTCCTGATTCCAGCGCGTCTCTCCCAACCATTGCCTCTTTTAGGCAATGGAGAGAACCTTAAATTTTCTGCCGATTTCGAACGCCTTTATCGACAAAGCGCTCTTCATGGCAATGAACTTACTGAGAGAGAACTTGCCAAATCATCACGATAAGCGATATCCATGAAAAACATTGTTGATTCTGTTGGTATTCGAACCGTGGACCTCCCTGTTAACAGGCAGACAGGGTAAACATCACGCCACGGATACCACATAATGAGACCTTGAATGAAATCAATCGATTGGCCCAATACCGATCAATATGGAGAAGAAGCGGCTACTTTTTTTAAATTTTTTCAATGATTACTGCAATTTAATGGAATAATTTTCAATATTTACGAAGAGTGTCAAGATATTCTAAATACACAACGAGTGTGATTATGATCATCCATAGCATAAAGAGGAGCTAGGCAAAACTTTTAGTTAAAAAAAAAAAAATGGGCACGACTGGATCACACGCACTTGCGACTTTGTGCTAAGTTGTACTCAAAGTCTTGAAAAAATAAGTTTTTTAAAAATTATGCAATTATTAAGACTTTGCCAGAAAATGTTTCGACAAAAAATTTGAAAAAAATCAAAAAGACAGAAGGAAAATATTCGAAAAGGTAAATTTAAAAAAAGTTAGTAAAAATTTCAAAAATCTAAATTTCTCAAATGTTGGCTCGCATTCTTTTTTAAATGACCTCGGACTTCAGTAACGAGTAAGTCGGTTTTTAAAAAAGTGGTACTATCGGAGATAGCGTTCTTAGACTTTTCCAAAAATGTTGTAGGAATTCTGTCCACTCTATTCGGACAAAGAACCCAAAAGAATGACAAACATATCTATGCGACATACACGTACCCTTTATTGACTTTTTCTTCAGCACTTGCACCATGTAATACGAAACATTTCCCTTGTTCCATCTTAGAGCCCTCTCAATTTTAGTTGTGTTCATTGAAGTTAAAAGTGGTTTTGTTTACACCACGTTATACCTTCAGTGTTTTAGTAAGACAACAAAGATACAATAAGACGTACTCCAAAACACAAGGAGCCTTGAAAATGTGTTTACTTACAGGAGACGATGACGACGCTCACAAGAAATAAATAAATTTCAAAGTCCAACGGGCCATCCCGAAAGAACTTTTCATCCCTTTCGTTCATGTCGTCGTCTACTCACTCAACTTCTTGCGAGTTTCCTAAACAAACACAACAATACCCCCAACGTGTTGCATTTTATATTTTATTAACCTTATTCGTGCTAGGGATATAATACCAACGATGAAATACAGTAGCAGTATATCTAGCACCCAACGCCGCCAACAAATAAGCACCTAGAGCCTGTGAGCTATTGTGCCACGTTTCGAGATCCTTTTTGAATTTGAAAAGCATAAGGCGTTGGTTCGTTGTGTACGTGAGCACAGTTATTCAATTCGATGCAGCGTGCACTGAAACAGAGCATAATCTGATTCAAGTTTCAGTTTCAGTTTCAGTTTCAGTTTGAATAGCTGCTGCAAGGACAACGAACGACAACAGGGTTCATAGTGACAATCCAGCCAGCAATCGAGTTTCATTTGGGTTAAGTCAATGACGTATCCTATACACGATCCCATTATTTGCACAGCTATTCAGAAGGAGTAATTACTTCCGTCAAAGAGAGGAAATTCAATTCCTTCGTTTTTCGATTTTGATTGCACTCGGAACTTGTATGATGGCTTTGGTGTTGAAATTATTTTATTTGGCATGGTCTGGCGAAGCTTCTCACAGTAGGTGAACGTGAATATTGTGTTCAGGTGTTTGTTTATGTATTTGTTGTTGTTTTATGAGTACTATTTTCAAAAAAGGAAACTGCAATAGTGAATTTCTTCATTATTATCTGCCCAGAGTATGTATAGCAACGGTAGCTGAGTTCTTGTCGATGTTATTGTTGTTGTTTTTAGACGATGAGATGATATCATATTCGACATTCAATGCCATTCATGGATGGCTTTTATTGAATTTTTGAATTGATTGTAGAAAATTTAATGAATGCACCTGCTTCGGAGAGGCATCCTTCACCTATCTACTTTAGTTTGATTGCTTTATACAGAAAGGCTTATACCTACAGAAAGGTTGTGCGGAGTGTTGCCTCAAAAATACTGAATCCTGATGATTGATATATGAAGCAGTGGCTATGTAATTCATAAAGTTTACTGGTTGAGAGTTCTTGATGTGGTAAGAACAACCGAATTGAGAAACGCACAGGTCCAAGGTGAAATTTGTACACCACTCTTTTCAAATCTCACTCAAGCTCACCAAATTAAAAGAGGAAGTTGGTTCTTTTTTGATTACAACTCGAACGGAGGACACTTCCAAGCGATCGGCATTCCATTAGCTTCCCAGTTTTTGTGATAGTTAGCATGTCTGCTGTTAACTCAGAGGTTCGTGTTTCGAATGCAACAGAGGCAAAAATGTTTTTCCACGGGTATCGAGTTTGGCGAAGAAAGGTCAAGTTCTGCGTTAGTAAATTTATTGTCATGAAAACCGCTTTCTCGATTAGCCGTTCAGAACCGGCAGAAAATTGCAGGTCCTCTCCATCGCCTCACAAGGCACGGTTGTGCAAAATGCGCTAGGCACTCGCTGGGGCTCCTCTCTATGACTGAATTAAAATACGAAGTTAAAATTCCCGAAACGGACTCAGAGCTATTTATTGTATAGTTATGTTGTTAAAACCGAACTTAAAGTGGGATTAAAAACCCAAAAGGTACAATGATGGTCGGTTGGACGAACCGTAGAAAGGTAAAAAAAAAGAAAATAACCGGAAGAATGAAACGAGTCGCGTGTCTCACAATTTTGAGAATTTGAGATGACAAAGATCAACCAAAACTCTTTACAGAAAAAAATTCTCAAAATAGGAGTAAACTACTCTACTAATATCTTTTTTCTCCTCTCCTGCTCCTTCCTCCTTCAAATTTCCTGTTTTTCGACCTTTGATGATTTTCTCAATGTCCTGATTTTACTCCTCCCGCAGCCTCTAAACAATTTGTATTAAAACAATCTTTTTCTTCAATACAACGTAGGCCAACCATGGAGTAGTTGATCTGGCAGGGTTGTTCTTTCTCGGCCCTCAAATTCACCAGTACATTTATACAATCAGTTTATGATGTCTCGAGGTTTTCTGTCACGGCTCTCTAGCACATCACATGCCGCGTTATGGCTGACAACATATCCGTTGTTGAATTTCAGCGATAATTTGACACTCACACAATTTTCCAATCAAACTGAACTCGAACAGTTGTTGGGGGTGTTTCCCAAAACTTCTCCAGATCTTGAGTCGAGATCAGAGGATCAGACCCTTCCCATAAAAAATCTCGATAAAAATTAAAGCTACTGAAAGTTGAAAATAATACTTCTGGCTTCTGGGCATTTTTCCAGTTACTCTACTTCATATTCTACTGAGTAAGGGGAAGGATAAAATTCTCTATTTTACAACTCTTTGAAAATTGAAGATGGGATGAAAAGTTCAAAAAACCAAAACCTATTCGGTGGATCTTTGGAAAAATGGAAATCGATTAACGTTTCATTCATTTTATTTGGTTTTACAAAATCTAAACTTATTTAAGGTTGTTTACACTCGTGACTCGTGATGTAGTATCGCGTCCACAAGGGCCATTTAAATTTTTCTCATCTATGTGTGTGTAATGTGTATTCTGCATTGCGTACTGTGTATAAATGATGATGAGTGTATTTGATGACGTGTATACGAATGATGATACATGTGAATGTGTAAATGATGGTAGTGAAGCTAATATTAATGTTTGGGAATGATGATGATAATGTTTGCAAATTTTGATGTATATGTGACTGATGAAGAATAACATTCAATTTGAGTAAATGGTGTGCGAGTCTCCAGAGGCTTCTGGCTTGACACACCTAACGTTGACATCGGCTTCTCTCATCCGCTGATTGCGACGGACACCTTTTTTGTCAATTACTCAAAGCTGTGTTTCGATAACATTGCTGAGAGCAAACAACGGAAGAATGCTGGGGCGAAGAAATGATTGGGAGAGTTCGAGGAAAAGAAGGGAAGATTGAGGTCAATATTACCAATTATAAGAATGGTTTTTGGTGAGGGAATATTTACCATAACAACAAAATCAATAATTGAAAAGCTATCATCTGTCAATTTAGGTCGGCCATAATATAAAGCGTAAGAGCTTCCATCAGATGACAAAAGACCAAAACTTGTGACGATTCGTCAGAATTCGTGCTCATTGTAACCTGCTTTATGATATGCCTACCAATTTTCTGATTCGAATGCAGAATAATCTGGAACGTGAGGTGGTTACATGTCTGTGATTTTTCTGTCAACTAATCAATCCTGGCTCCTTCGTCAGGGCTAACTGACATTTTTGAATCATCTACCCTCTGCAGTCAGAAACGTTATTCTCTAAACTGATTTCATAGACACAAAATTGTAGAGGAAACTAAGGAGGAGAACTGCTCTTCCGAGCTTTCCCAGTAGAATTTATTAAGCCCCGAACAGAACAAAACGATCCGCCCTTAAAAAATTCGCGCTTGGCCCTTGGAGTAGGTTTTTATAGGAACTTGTGATTTCATCAGAATCTGCGCTAAGCTTCTCTCTATAAGCCAATGCTCTCTAAACAATCGCGCAAAAAAAGTGATGGGCAGACTGAAGACCTATCACTCTTGACTCTACAACTTTGAGATATTGTCAGATCATACTTTTCAAGGAGGATTTACAAAAAATGTCTGACGTACTATTATATTAAGTTAATTTTAGCCTGACCTTAATTTTAACATACGCTCATCTTCTCAGTCTCTGGTGTGTTGTGATGAAAAAACTATCTCTTGGCTTGACTTGCCTCTAATTTAACGTTTGAGAAAAGCCTCTGTGACAGACAGATGGTCTTATAGGATTATCTATATTCCATGGGTTACAATACAAGCTAACTTTATTAATGTAACTTGTATTCCATGGGAGCTTCAGTTCAATTAAGCCTTGGTGCCACTGGGGTAATGGTTAGCATGTCTGCTTGTTACGTGGGAGTTCGAGGTTCGAAAAGAAATATAAAGGGAAAAGAAAGTCTTTCCATGGGTATCAACTTTCGAAGGGAATTGGCAATTTCACCCATAGTAATTTCATGCCATGAAAAGCGCTTTCTCAACTTGCCGTTCGGAATAGCCAAACTATTTTAGGTCCCTTCCATTATTCCTTCGAAGATATAGTTGAGAGAAATGCGTTACATAATTTTTTCAACAATTTGGATCTGTATTGAAACTGTCATGTTTTCCTGTCATGAGCATCTCCCTGTAGTTTTCGGACTACTCTGGTTCTGGAGACGTTTTTGAAGAATTCATTACGTCATTATTTATGTTTGGATGCTTTTTCTTTTTCTATTTAGAAATTACGAGAATCGGGATCTCGAAGTCGTCACAGTTCTGCTATTTGTCTGCTTCACACTATTGATCCACGCGTGGGGTGCACAGAGTGATGAGTACAATGAGGACTCGTAGTGAGAAGGGATCGAGCAAGCTTACTTTTGCAAGCTTAAATAAGAAAAACACACAAATACAAGTTCACTGGACTAATTCTTGGAAGCATGTGTTGTAATCTGTCTTCCACCATATTCCCGTCTCTTTTCTTTTCGCAACAAACAAGCTAAGAAAATGTTAAAGGTTTGTTTTGAAGTTGAATGGGAGCAGAAGCAGTTGTAAACATTCTAACTAAGTACGTACTTGTTTATCGTTTTGACCCTAAGCCACTTTGCCGTGTGTGAATTCAATTTTATAAAAAGCTGCAAAATTGGCCAGTTCCAACTTCCAAGTGAATTCCAAAATTATGCTTCCACGTCCGGACAGGGCAGAAAAAAGAAAGAAAAAAATTAACACAAATCGGTTGCCCTCCTAGCAAACTCTTGTACTGACCAGCTGAACTGTACTTAAAAACACAACAAATGTCGTCCTACATCAATTTACTACCCCAACCCTATTGACTCGAAATGAAAAAAGAACAAGAAAAAAAACATAAAAAGAAACCAATTCAATGTTGCAACGAGCCAGCCATTTCTGGAATTCCTTCTTAAGCCATTCAAAGACTTTTCGACACGTATTTCTCAACAACTAAAAACGACAGAACAGTGAGGAGGACTGAGGCGATGTACAAGGACACAATCTAAAGAAATCCGCTGCAGGGCGTTGGGTTGGGGCGTGTAGGTAAACCATTACAAGTGCCATCCGGGGAATGGGCAACGGAGCACGTTACCCATTCGGTCACATACTAAACGAGAATGTTGGCGAAAAAGTGTCACTAGTGTCACTCCCTTTATTGCCATTGCAAGACGTTATACAAACGATGAAAAGAAATCCAAACACACACACTTACATACCGTGTAGTTATACCTATAGCGACCGCCATATAAGCAGAATACAGCACTATAACCTGGAGTCGCAGGACAACACACAGAACTGAGTGAAAGTGCTGAATGTGTTTATGTAGAAAGCAGAACAGAGATTGTCTCCCGGGGGAATCCTTTTGCTGGGATTTGGAAATTTGTCCTTTATTTTTTATTCGTGTATCTACTAACAATCCCCTTTGACCCAAGACTTTACTACATTAAAGTTAAAGCTGCCAAACGAAATTGGGACCGGGAGCAGGACGAAAATTCCAGCAAAGTTATTTATTTTTTATTTTTTCATTCTGTTCTGTTGTCCCGTTATCTTAACAAATATTGCCATTGTGTAGTTAAAGCTTTCTAACACAATTAAGCACCCAAATGGAATGGGGAGAAATTGTGAAGTCAGACCAAAGGACATGCATCAAGAGGGAGTCGCACTGGAGCAACGTGTATTTTACTAAGTTTTGGAGTCAGAGTGCAGTCAAATGAAATTCTCCTCTGGGAGTTTATTTAAATCAGTGAAAAGAAAAAATATATATTCTTTTGCTCCAGCAGAATTACACTGGAATTTGAACGTTCTTTTTTTTTTGTTTCCCATTTTTTCTTTTTTTCTGTTGCCTGCCATGCATTCACTTTGAATGTCCTGCTTTCGTTCATGTCGTTTTGTGATAATCGTGGCTGTGTGTCCGTTTTCTTTGTACAATTTGAAAGTCATGCTGACATGGAAGCAGAGATATGGAGATGTGTCCTTTTGGCATTGGCATAACGAACGAGTTACAAATTGCAGAACTGAAAGATGAGTGGAGTCTTTCATTCTTGCTGTTATGAATTTGTCCAAAAATGCAGAGCAATATTATTGTAAAAGCAGCGTTGCGGGGAGGGTAGGGATTTTTCTTGTGCATTCTCGTGAAACGGTCAAAGGTTTTGTAGTCTGTGATATTCAATATATTTTATCTTGAATCTTGAGCTAAAGAAGTTTGTAAGCCTTGAGGCAGTTTCCAACATTATATTTTATTTTGATGATTTGAGAACAGAGCCACAGCAAAATGGGAAAGTCTTAGGTTTAACTTAAGGAGTTGAAAGGGATATACTCCACTACTTTAATACAAATAAACCATGGGAATATTTTGAAAAGCCCTCTATAGCATATAGTAGACTATAAGCAACATTCCGTTTAACTCTTCATAATTATCAAACTATTTATTATTTTAGCTTTTCCCGCATTGTGGAATGTCGTCTACACTCCTTTCTTTCAATCCAAAATAATCAATAAGGTAGGTGTTCGTACTTAACTCTTTTGCTAATTCAGTCTGAAAATTTTGAAGATATTTTGGTATTTGGTGATATTTAGTGTTTGTAGCTTTTAGGCTATGTTATAAAGAAAGGGGAACTCTTTTGTAGGAATCATGCGAGTAATTTGATTGAATATTAATTTGTTTTAGGATGGCCAACCAACGCGACGCCATGACCACTATTCCTGTGCACTCCAAGATGGTTCCGATAGCGAAGATGGTCTTGGTTTTGATGACGATAGTTTGGCGGATCCTGATTTTCAGCCAAATTTTGGAGAGTTTCTTGAACAGTCTTTTAGGGACGAATATGATATTGATACATAACTAGGCAACTTGGATGAGGGCATACGTAATTCTAAGCCCGAGGAAAAACCAACCCCATCTAGCTCAGTCATTCAAACTCCGTCTGGTCCCCCCGCAAAACGACAAAAGCCTGAAAAACCAACATTACTTTGGAAAAAGAAGAATCTAGAGCTAAATGCGCAGCAGCTGCTTTTTACTGGCAACGAATCATTGGGTTCTGATATCTTGGATCTTGAAACTCCTATACAGTTTCTTTCCCTTGGAACTTATAAAGAAAATTTCTGAAGAAACGAACCTGTACAGGAAAAATTAAAATTATTGGTATGGTATATATTATGTCACTGATCCATTTACCTAGAGTTACAAACCATTGCAGTTCTGTCCTTGAGGCACCTCTCATTCAACAAAAATATATGGCATCAACCAAATTTGAAAAAATCAGACAGCATCTCCATTATTCAACGACAACACTAAATTAAAGTCTTCCCAGGAGTAATCCTGATACCGATAGAATATTCAAACATTTCCTTAGTAATGGAGTTATGGTTAAAAAATGTGAGCATATTGAAGTTATTGAATTTATAACTCTTTCGACGCTTTTTTGAAAAATTATGAGATAATTACATGGTAAATCTTCCCCGAAGAAATTCACTTGAAGCTTCCAAGCTTTATTCTGCCACCCTATTAAATTATTTTTTATTTATTTTGTTTAACGAGGAAAATTTTATTTAAGTTCAAGAAATAAAGCATTTTTTGTCATATAAGCTAATTAATATTTCATCAAAAAAGTCAAAATAACGAAGCTTTGCTGCCACCTGCTCTGTTAGTGCTATCAGTTCATTTGTTGCCTAAGCCTTACCAGAAAATGCATACTTATTCTTTTCCTACACCACAAATAAAATACTAAGTGTAAGATTTTCAAGTTGCTGTTTAGTAACTTAGAAAGGAATTAAGTAATTGCTGTAAAAGGAGAGTAACTACTGATTTTTATACATACGAAATAAGTAAATTTACTTAAAAAGTTCATCCGAAGTAACAAGTACTATTGTAGAAAGTTAATACTTAATTACGATCGGAGCTAGAAGTACATCGTTCAACTGGTTTTAATCCTATCTCAGTCAAATGAAAATAGTAATTGAAGTAGATGCTATTCAAAGTTCGTATTGTGAAGTAGAATTTAGAGTACCACAAGGCAGTGTACTTGGTCCGACACTTTATTCTTTATACGTCAACAACATAAAAGAACTCAAACTGAAAGGACAAATCTTTATGTTCGCAGATAATGTATGTCTTATGGTCTGGTGTTACGTATAAAAATTCCAAAAGACAACTTCAATAAAAAAAAACTGAGCACGAATCTAAAAAAAAACATAAAATGATACAAAAGAAGTAAGCAACTCGTTGGGTACCCACATGATGAGATAGGGCATTAGCACATCCGACTCATGTAGAGGATACCAAGATGAGGAGGAAGGATCATTCTACTTCCTCTGTGAGTGTCCTAGCTTGGCCCACACTAGGAAAAAGGCCCTCGGAGAATACTTCTTCGAAGAACTGGGCGACATCTCTAATCTCCCATTTAGCAACGTCCTGAAATTTAGTCAGGGCTCCAAATGGTTCAGTGGGGGTTCCCTACCCCAATAAGCCAATCACCAACCCAACCCTCTACCTCTCCTATCCTCCCACCTCCTCATCCTCTGTTTTCCCGGGGAGCACAATGGATCCTTGAGATCCGAGTGAGGTGCTGCCGCTTGTGGTTCAATCCCCAATGCAACCTAGCCTAACCTAAGCAGTGGCTTGAAATGAAAAACCCACACCATAGTTTAAAAACCTAGGACTATGGAGGGACCCATCATGTGGTTTCAATGTACACGTCAACAAAACAGCTTAAGAGCTGTGCCCTTACCTTCTCTACACGATTCACAGAACGTGGTATCACTTAAGGCAAAAGAGAATAAGCTTTCTGCATTCTTTTCTACTATGGGATGGAGGCATGCCATCTACGGTTGTATTCTTGACAGATCTATTCGTTGATTGAAGCCCTCGCTGAGGACTCTGTCAGACCTAGCGATGGTTCAGGCTCTGAAAAAGCGGTCTGAAATCTTTGCCTCGCAAGTTCATCGGCTCTTACATTTCTGAATAACTTTCGAAGTATTAATAGGGTTGAGAAGGGCCTTGAGTGCACCAGGCCTGAACCGAAAGAAGGTTGACTGTGTAACGCAATTTAATCTTTGGGGTCACCGTGTCGGGCGGAACATTCATTAGACGTGAGTCAGAAGATATGCTGCTTACGAGTTCCTCAAAACTCCGAATTGTGCTAGAGACCACATCTCTTTAAACGAGAAATGGTCTTGAGAGTACACCCCATGACGTAAATTTTTGGATTTAAGTTTTTAGTATAACTAGGACTGAAGGCAATTTCGAGTTTGATATTTATAGAAAACCAACGAATAGTTTCGGCGTTTTGTAATACACGTCGGTATATCAAGAGAAAACTTGTCAGTCTTGAAGCAATTGTTGCCTAAAGTCTTTCTGTTTTTTTATTTTTCACGAAGCTAATTTCAATACTCAACTGTCGAATACGGAGTGCTTGCAACCCACAGATACTCCATGAGACGGAATTGCACCCACTTTGTATTACAGTGTGATGTGCAGCAACTTCTTCGATTACTGAAGACCGTTATTTGAAGATGTTGAGAGAGTTTTTCTATCCAGCATTAGGTACGCCTAAAGAGAATGACTTTCTAATCTGGGTGGTTTCAGGAAGATGGTGCAACTCCTCACTTAGCCCGGTCTGTTATGACAGAATTGCGACGAAAATTTCCCGATAAAACCGAAGCCGCCTTGCATGACTTCATCTGACTTTTGCTTGTGGGGTTATTGCAAACAGGAAGTCAACAAAGCAAAGTTAACAAGTTTGAATGATCTAAAACAATCCATTAGAGAAACTATTGCGGTTATTCCCGTCTCAACTCTCCAAGCAGTAATGAACAACTTTTTGGTAAGATCTGCATAAGCATCAACGAGCAGACGGCTTTTAGAATCCTCGAGGACTTCTAATATAATTTAAATTTCCACTTATTCAATCCTGTGGATTCAAAACCTGTGTTTTTGCTGTTTAGCATGGACATTATCGAAATTACGAATTACATGTAGCAAGGGACATTTTACTTAGCAGAATGTTTCATACACAACAAAAAATACTAGTTTCAATAGATTGTACTTGCTTAGTAAACTATTTAGCAGTAACTTCCTATAAAAGTTCCTTTTGCGAAGAGTTAAAAAATGCATTCTCACGTAGCCGTTCGCAATAAGCAAGCCTTTGGTCCCACCCATTCCTTACAAGGTTAAAAGAAATACGTTAGACTCAGGACTTCTCATCCTTTCTGTTTTCTTTTTATTTACTATTCCCTCATTTGTATTTGTGCATACTGATCCTATTCTTCCGGAGAATATTTTGATGGACGAGCAACTCTGGTCTTTAATTCCACAATCAAGTCCCTGTCTCTTAGATGTCAATCTTCAGTAGTTGTGTTGACGGGATTCATAGGCTTACTCCTCTGGAAGAATATCAGCTGAGAGCTAAACAAGCTCATTAAAATGAACGATTCGTCGGAAACTTTAGACCAATAGACACGTTTAGCTAAAATGTGGAAGAGAAAAAGAGTATCTGCCACTAAGTCAGCGCATTTCTGTTTTTTTTTCTTTTTTTTGTACTGTGGTTCGTCAACCACCTCTCCTTCACCCTGCTTCTGCCTCCTCCTTACCACCCACTTTCCACGGCAAACAAAATGAAGCTCAAACATTTATTTAGGAGAGTATCTCCGGAATGATCCGATCAGTGTGGCTTTGGAATATCCCTCAATCTCAGAGCTGGTTAAATGTCCCTTAAAATGTGGTTGTATTGTTCCTCGCTCTTGGCCAATGAACAACTATGAGATAATATATAAAACTAGAAGCTGTTATCACAGTCAAGATATTTTTTAAGGTCGACTATGGGATTGGTGAAGGCAAAAATAAACAAAAAATAGAAATACTCTTAGTGCGGTTTTCTTTTGTTCTCCTTGATGTACTGTCGTGTCCTTATTTTCCCTTTACTTCATCTTCCTTTCACTTGATGCAAATGAAATAAACTCCATCAATGTTTGGTTGATGTGAGGGTGTACACAGGACAGTGTACAGAGTACATTCCTGGTCACCTATCAAATTACAAATCCCCTGATGGACTTTTTTACGTCGGAATGGACTGGACAATGGAAATTGTGTTCGTCGAAACCCTTTTAACCTCAAATAAGAGGTCAAGAGAAACTTTACTATATACCAGTGTATTGGTATGGCCTTTAAGGCTGCTGCATTGCTCTGCTGTGGCAGTTTTGTAGATAGCTCTATGGTAAATATTAATTTATTTCCTAGCGGGAATGTTTTCTTATAAGGAATTCAATACATACTCGTATTTGGAGCTGAGTCCCACAGTTCAGACGTATAATCCTTGAAGGAAGATGGCATCTTTAAAGTATGCATGGAGCAGCGATAGAAGATGCCGGCTGCACCTTGTATAATGGCTTTGGTTCCCCTATTGGGTCGTTGTATTTAAGAAGGCAATGCTGAGAGTTTTCTGACAAATGAATGGTTTTGCATTATTTATTTTCATTCGGAGTATAAAAGTAAATACCAAAAACAAATGCAAGGAAAGTGATGAAAGGAAAATGTCCTCTTACTCCTTAAATTTTTAGTAACTTGGGGTTAGGCGACCTGATTCGAGGAAGACTTGTGCGGACGTTTTAAGTAAGTTTTGAAGGAGCAAGACGTATGGGAATGCCTTAAATCTTGCTTGAGAAGGGGTTAATTTTTATTAATTTATATGAAAAGAAACCATCTAGAAAGATCGTATAGTTGGTACGCTTCTATTAGCTAAGAGCACTACACTTAACATATATAAACTGACAAAGGCTGCTATGGATTGGATTCAAATAAATGTTTTGAAGTGTCACAAATTAGCGTTTACGGCCTCGTTACATGCTGTAGAAAGTTAAATTTGGGGAAAAGAATAATTGTTTACCTATGACGAGGCAAGTTTAAGGACAACGAGGTAATACAACTTATTTCGCTTTTAAAGTACAGGACGTGGTGAACGCTTTAGTATAGGGTTTTCCAAAAACAACTTGACAACGCATACCATTTGAGTAACATATATAAAAACTTCGATATCGGCCTGGAGTACAATCAAAATGTTTATGAACGGAACTTGATTTCGTTCATTATGGAAGCCGGGGACTTTTTTTCTGTTGGAGGTTTTTAAAATACCAGCTTGAGCACTCAGACCTAAATATCGTTGTACGACCAGATAGCAACCTTCTTTCTGTTATATTTTTCCAGATGTTCGTAATAAGTTAGTTAATCGTTAGAAGACGAGACATAATAAGGAGCCTAAGTTACCAGCTCTCACCATGTCTGCTCCGAGTATGTTTGACCTCGTGTGAAAAAAAAGGAGGACAGTCACAGAGAAAGTGCTCGCGGTGTCCTCATCTTCTCTACAAAATTCACAGAGCGTGGTATCACTTAAGCCCAACACGTTTATGTGTTTGGCAAAAGGGAAGTGCCCCGTTGCAACGCCAATAAGGTTTCTACAGTCATTTCCAGTTAAGCCGTGATGGCCTGGAACCCAAGCTATACTCAGAGAATTTAGTCTTCCGACCGCATTCAGAGAGCTCTTGCATTCCTGAATCACTTTCGAAGTAGTTAGGGGGTTGAGAAAGACCATAAGCACAGCTTGGCTGTCGCTGCGAACACAGATACTTCTCCAAATCCAGCCATTATTCGTAACGTAGCTTATAGCCATTTGGATAGCATACGCCTCCGCGTAGGGGATACTTCTGTAGCAGTCTATTCCTTGGACATAATTGAACTCCACGCTGTGGTCCCAGTTAACTTTTCTCGTGGCAAAAATCCTAACTTTTGAACGGATTAGGATATTGGAACAATTTTATTTTCTCCCTTAAAGAATTTTCCAATGCTATAAAAGTGGAAAATTTGAAGAAAAAAAAAATTGATTCACAGGGTGTTTGGCAATCTTTGAACAAAATAAGATTTTCTTGGAAAAAAAAGTTACGAAATGTTATTCATTGGATCATTTGCTACGGACGCCTGAGCGACAGCAATATTTTTGACACTGCGGCAAACCCGATGTCTCACTAACATGGCAACATCACACAGCGAACATGTAGGCTCAAAGGTTTTGAACTAAATTTGTTATTGCCTGTCTACTTGGACAAGAATTGCGACTGAAAATTGTAGTTCACGCTCTTAAAGTTTCGGTAGTAAGTTTTTATATTTTGCAGGCGTTGCTCGTCGGTGTACTTTACCAAGGTAAAAATGTTGAGTTTATAAAATACCTAAATTAACAATCATAGTTTAATGATAAGTGAATGGATGCGTATACAATTGAATTCAAAGTCTTGAACTTCCTTTGGGAAAAGTCTGTTCCACTTTTTCCCGACGAAACTAATAAGGTACAACCGAATCCATGACTTGGACTGTAGTAAACTAATAAGTTAGTTAATCGCAATGAATGATTAAGTAACTATTAAGATGAAAAATGAAATCGAGGAAAAACAATCTATGCACACCGATGCGCGCGCCACCGCGAGGTTTGTCGAATTTAATTTTATGTTGAACTGTCAAAAGGCAGCTGGGTGGGTTTATCTAGAGAAGAAAGCAACATGCCACAGGGATGTATGCTGCCAATGCCAACTACTCAGCAAGGGATGGTTCGAAGGAATATTTTTTATTTTAGCCAGTTAATGAAGTGGATAATTGATTAAAACACATTGCAGGTAGTTCTACAAAATTTAGGGCACCCGGAAACTTTTAGTTGGAATTTCCAAACCAATTTTTGGACTGAAAATGATCTTTAAACGAAGTAAAATAATGTAAGGAATTTTGGAAAAGGAATAAAATTGATGTTTTTATTTAGGAAACCCTTACATAGTATAGAATAGAATCTGAAATTTTTTCGTTAGCAAAATCTGGCAGAAGGCCAGTTGACAATGAAAAAACAGAGGGTTGTGAGTTTTTTCCCAGATTGAAATAGAAAAGCAACAAACGATACATGTGCTGTGCACCCTGCACAAGCTAGAAAACAACTTTTTACTGGGAGTTTTCCCTAACAAACAAGAAGGTCAAAGAAAGATCGTCCGTCCTTTAATATCAGGATAAATTTCGAACAGCGAAGGGTTACCGGCACACAATATTCGGCAAAATAGTCAAAACAAAACTTTACATCTTACTTTTACATCTTTTCTTAAAAGTAGAAAATACTTATCTTTCGTGAAGATTCCTGTCTTTGAGTTTTCTTGTCCATACTGGCCTTTATGCTGAACTCCTCCCTGATTGGAGCCTTCTTGCACACAAATGATAAGTTCAGCCTTCCTGCCAACACAAACACTTATCACAGTATGAATTTGCACTACTTGCAACTGCTTAAAAAAAATAAACGATTTTAATCTTTTCGGAAAATTTTTTCACTTGTTTAAAAGTTGCTGGCACTATGACTTTTTCATGGATCACCCAAAAAGTGCCAATTTCTTGCAGGTCTCTTTGTGCATCGGTGCAATCAGCGTATTCCACTAAGAAACGACCAATCAGCAGTGCCCACGGTGGCGGCGTAATAGTAAGAATGCCTCTTTTCTACGCGGGAGGTAAACAAGAGAAACCAAAAATTATTCTCACGGATATCACCTTTCGCAAAATATTGGCTGTTAGTAAAACTCATTGCCATGAAAAGCCCTTTCTCGGTCAGCCATTCGGAATCGGCAAAAAATTGTAGGTCCCTTCTATCAAGGCATGGTTGTGAGAAATGCGCTTGGCCCTGGGCTTCCCCTTCTGTTGTGCCACCCTATTCATTTACTTATCGACCCATAGAACCGTGGAGGATTGCCACGGGGTACCTGCAGTACTCTCAGCTCATTCGCTAACTTTGCGCGAGCGCCGCGCCGCAAGCGAAACACATCCATCGCTGTTTTCTCAACAATTTCTTTGCTGAATCTCTCGGTCGTTACGTTAGGCACTCTTGCCCTTTTATGTTGAAAGACGTCAAATGCCAAGTACTGGGGCCTATAACAAAAAAAGTACAAGTAAAGAACCACTTGTAGGATTACCTCCATTGTACTTGTAGAAAAGCTAGTAAGCTTTTGGCTTTGTGTTTCAGAAGTTTTTTTTGCACTTGTTATATTCACTTGTATCACAAGTACTTGTAGTTTTGTGTTACAAGCCTCTGGTGATGATTTCGTAGTAAACGTTAACAACGCATTACGGGTAGGTATCCTTATCTCTACCTTACTATGATAGCAATGTGTTGTCAGAAACCGGCTGTTGCTATAATTGGTGAAATGGTGTTCAGAACCTTTTCGATCCTTTACCGTCGAACGCTGCTGTTTGAGTCTCCTGCCGTCTACTGACTCAATGCAAATGTATCTCTTTGGGTTGCTTTTCCAAGATGTATTTTAGTATACCACCTGCTGATGGACTAGGGTTGCTCTGCACTCTGCCAGCAATTTGAAACCGCAATAAAGAGAAAGGTAGAAAAAGGATAAAACCAAAGTTTCTAACCTGTTAAGGCAAAATTTACTGCAGCGACCCCAAAGTCAAAAAAAAAAAATATAGGCTGCCGATTCCGAACGGCTAATGAGAAAGCGCTTTTAATGAAAATGAATTTTATTATCGGAGAACTTGCCAATTTTTCGCGAAAGGCAATTTCTTCGATACCTCTTTAAAATAATGACATTTATGAAAATGCGTTAAATTTCAAGCACGTTAATGAGTCTCACTCGTTTGCAGCTTACTTCATTGGCTTGAAACTCATATCAAAGACTACTTCAATAAGGCCTTTGAAATTCAGAATTTTAAATTCTTCAACTATCAAAAGACCTCCACATGTCAGCTTCTAGAACAGGCTTTTCCAAACTTTTGTCCCGTTCGAATGGCTTCAAAAGATTTTGGGCGAAAACAGGTTCTCACGCGACTTCATATAGCTGACACATTCTTGTGTGATAGAAGCCAATGCGTACTCCAAAAACTTCCAATAAAACAAATACCTTACCTTAACCAACCGAAGTTAGAGTTCCCATTTGCAGTGGTCACATAATAAACACCATCATCAAAAGCTTTTAGTCAAAACAAAAAAATCCAATATACACTGCTGCAATTCTATGACATGCCCGTACAGTAGGTTTGTTTGAAAAGAATTTCCTCTCCAAGAGAATTCCAGGAATTTTCCTTAAAAGTGTCACTTGGCTCCCTGTGAGCAGCGTTGCCAAAGTGGCACAATTGTGCCATTTTGGCACCCTTCAGTCTCGATTGGCACCTTGGCACCTTTAGCTCTCATTTTGGCACCTTAAGAGCTTGATACATTTTAATGAAGAAAACTCAATAAAGTCACTCAAAAAAGACTTTTTTCAAGTAGTGAAACATACATATAGTGTGTTTTTTTTTTTTATAATTTACGTGTGTGTACTAATTCATGCCCAAATAATCGTAATGATACTTTATGGGAAAGTATTTGTTTTTTGTGTTTTTAAATATTTCCCTACCTTTGAAGGGCTGGTGGCACCCAGTTGGCACCTTTGGTTACCGAAAATGGCACCTTAAAAAATTTTACTGCGGCAACGCTGCCTGTGAGCCTTTGTAAATGAGCACACTGCTATTGCTAGTGAACTTTAGAGATAATAGTTCATTTCATCTGCAGAGGGAATTCCTTTCGTTTTTGTGTTTTTCACTTTTAATTTTGTCCACTATACGACTCCGAAGTCCGACCTACGACCAACGCCAGCGGGAAGTGAGTTTTTTCAGTGGCATTTCGGTTTTCTAGCTTCTTTTTTCTCTGTTTTGTGTGTCCACTAAGAGGACAATAGAAAGACATGCAGGCAGTGAGACAGGAGAGACAGTAGAGACAGTCATGGTTGTTTCTGCGCTAGCATCGGCTTAGATATTACTAGGAGCCTCACTCAATGCCCTGCAATTGGTATTTTAATTTAATAGACTAGGTATACAGGATACACCCTTTGCAGGTTTCAGTGTCAAAGGGCAAGAGGTCGGGACACAGAGACGACACCTAGTTTTATTATTACACTTAGTATCCTTGAATACGAGGTACAGGTCGGGTCGCTTCTTCAGCCGATATTTACAAAACTGACATCATGTTGTCCTCTCTGGTTCCCTTTGGATCCTTTATTTTCTCTCCATTGAATGGACAAGGATTCTTTCCTTTCACTCGTATTTGTTTATTCATCCCTTTTTCGAAATGGGAAAGGTTAGGTACTTGGCCTTTTGTTTTCGGAGAACAGAGAAGGGCGGAGGACTGAATGAAATGAATTTGAATAAATTTGTCTGCCATGAGATTAACTTCTGCCGAGAAGCTCCTGTGAGGATGGTGTATAATTGTAACTCGAGGGAGTTACACAGTGGGTAGATGTGTCTTCTTCTTTTTTGTAATTTTTTTTTTATTTTTTATTATTACATTTAGGAAAGAGGGTGTACTACTGGTGTACAATCCTGAGAAGAGGATTTTCCAGGGATTACAGGAATAGGATGTATAGCTGTGGATCAAGGAGACTTTAATGTTATGGTTATCACCTTAATTCGTTTATTCGGCTAATTTTGTGGCAGTTGTCGCGACGATTTAAACTTTTTTTATTTGCTTTTGTTTTTATTTTTTAATAAACAATGTTGGGTATGATAAGATTGTCGTAGCAGTGAGGGAGTTGGAGCAATTTTTTATGAGGGACTTTGCGAAGAACATTAAAGCAAATATTGGAAAAAAAATTGGCTTTTATTCAGTTATTTGTTTTGCTCGTTGAAATAGCTTTAATTGCCATTAGAGAAAACATCAAATCAATAAACACTCTCGCAACGGATATTGTGAGAGAATTCAAAGAGGTTTGACAAAAAAAAGTTTGTACGAACTGAATAAGTTTAGTTCTTTGAAAATATAAACCAATTATTGAAGGCCGGTGGTTTGCAAATCTTGTGAATAAGTAAAGCTTTGTTTTCGAAGTAATTTTTTTTACAAGTGTTGGGGTTTTTATATCTCAATGAAGAAAACACGAGACTAGCAGTCAATGTAGGAGCCTCTTTCTGAGGAGGCCAAAAGACCAGCCTTACAACAAAGTTATGACAGTTGTTGCCAAAAAATCCATTCCAAAGTATAAATGTGTAAGCTACACTTCCAGATCCACTGTTGATATTGAAATGAGCAATACTCAAAAAAACCTCTTTAATAATAATCTCACTTCAGTGTTAAACAGTTACTCGACCGCAATAATTATGGCGTTCGTTCTAGTTCGTGTAGCACGATATAAATTGAGTAATTTTTGGGGAATAGTTGATCACAATGGGCCCAGACTTTCCTGACTAAAATGAAGTTGGCTAAATTGCAAATAGAAACTTATAAATAAATAGGGTGGCGCAACAGAGCGAGGAGCCCCTGGGCCTAGCGCATTTCTTACAACCATGCCTTGTGAGGGAATGGAGGAGACCAACAATTTTCTGCAGGTTCCGAACGGCTAAATAAGAAAGCGCTTTCGCATGACAATGAGTTTACTAAAGGAGGACTTGCCAATTCCTCGCGAAAGGCGATACCCGTGGAAAGACCTCGAACCTCTGCGTTAGCAGGCAGACATGCTAACCATCGCGCCACGGGTACCACTTCTCCCATGAAAATATGTGCCACAGTTTGAGCCTTTCGTCACCGCATCAAACTTAACATCAGTTAGAAGTGCTTATGTATTCGCTCCGAAGGTGATGAAATTATAACAGACAATTATTCGTGTCGCAAAGTTGTACAATGAACACCCAAAAGAAAATTTTCAACCAAAAGCAATAGACTCCACTACACCTTGCAGTAAGCAACAAGTCCCTGATAACCTTAATAACTGATCTGTCGTGTCTCGTGTCCAAAAAAGGGAAGCCTACAAAGGAAAACGATGAAGTTTTGATATTTTGGCTGTTATCAGAAAGATCGATGATGACTGAAACCAATTAGTTTGGTTTCCAGTTTTTGACCATCTAATACTCATGAAGTAATGACAAGGGCGCCGAAAAATGCCATTGGAGGATGAGGTTCAAGTCCCAACAAGATTAAAAACGCCTTTTTATGTATTGGCTTTAGAGAATTTAAATCCTCTAAAGTAAGTAATGCCTTAAAAAGAAATTTCTCATCCGGCAAGAAATTGTGGATCCATACAGGTTAGGTTGGGTTAGGTTAAAGTGGCTCGACTTACACACTTAAGCCCGATGGGCCCTTTGTGGTACCACGGGAAATCTAATGTTCCTAATGGAACCATTTTGAGCTTACAAGGAAGCGGGAGAGACGCAGGGCGACGATGTGAGTAAGATCACTGGAAATACGAACCTATGTCAATTCTACATTTGTGAGCTAAAGCCGGGCGTGAACAGAGAAAACGAGGAATAGTGTCCTCCTCCCACTCATCCGTACATCTTTTGCAAAAATCGTTTGAGGCGATTCCTAGCCTTGCGACTTGTCTTCCAATAAGACAGTGTCCTGTAATTATACATATCGTGACACTAATGTGTATTCATTTGAGAGAGATTAAGCTGCTTGACCACTTAAGGTCTAGCTTGGGTCAGATTTATTTCGTTGCGTTACACGTTGTTTGTTACACTCCTGTTTGAGCAAGAGTTTGTATGTAGCGATTGGTATGCCGATACTCTCCGTTATCGGTGAGAGGATCAGAAGTGTTCCGTTTCTATCGAGTTTATCTCTACAGTTTTCAATGATGACTCTTTGCCCCTTCACCCAGCACAAGTCAAAGTTAAACTGCTCTGACATCTCCCTGAAAGATGATCGGTAGTTAAGGGCTAGAATAGAGTTGAAGGAATTTGACGCTAAGGATTTGATGGCTGCCTTACTGTCTGAGAAGATACATATATCCCTACACTCTTCGCAGAATTGGTAATGCATTCGAAGCAACCAATTCCAAGTTTGTGCCCAAATATCAACTCATTAGTTTATTTATTCTTTCCCGACACCATAACCGAATATCATCCACTTGTTAAATAATTTCCCCAAATGTTTTGAATGCTTTCGATAAAAAAAATCCTCACTGCGGGTGGGGAAATGAAATTAAACACTCATATAAATTTTCTTATGAAAAGCGATTTAACAGTCCTGGCCGATCTATGTGTTCTCATGCTCCAAAAGTTTGGTACTTAAAAACAATTTAAAACAACCATCAATAACAAAATTAGCTTGCAACAATCGACAAGCTATTTGCCCATTGCTGAAATTCGATCACAACAAAGTGAAGTACTCTGACGATTAAACCAGCTACCCTCATATGCCATATTATTTGACTGGTTAGCTTTTCTTACAAGAACTCCGATGGCTATGGACTCGGTACAAATTATAGGCCCCCTTATTATGGTCTTCCTTACAACGAATAGGAATGATATCAGTAAAATTATGTCGCGATGCGTACTCTTCTACAGTTCGTTGCTGAATATTCTTCTCCACACATTTTCTTCACGATTGGGACCATAGATCAATAGAAAAATTTTCTTTCAAAACGACCTTACCATACGGTTTAGGTAAGGTCCGTGCTTCCGAGCCATATATCAGGACTGAGGTGATCAAGATCTTATAGAAAGCATATTGCAGGGAAATCGTGGAAGAGGAAGACCTCGTATTAGGTGGCGCAATCAAGTGGAAGAAGACCTCAACCGACTTAGAGCTGGAGAAATCTCGCCCGAAATCGAAATTGTTGGCGTAAGTAAAAGCACCAATTTTCTCACTCTTACATCGATCCATTACGTCAATATTATCTGTGTTAGCGAGTAACTGTTTAGACTTTTGGAAGATTATGATTTTGGTATTAACGAATGACTTTTACACAATCATTTCATGTTTGATTTAAAAAAAAACTGCCTGACAGTTTATCACCTTGACGAAAATATTTCTCGACATCAAATGTCTCGGTGAGTTCTTTACTCAAGGCACGGTGAATTGAATTCTCCATTATCATTCTGAAAAAGAAGAAGTTTTATTGGGAGAGTGTCTTAAGCCGATCGCAATCTTTGGATATTTATGAATTTTCAGATGTGGAAAGCTTGAGCTGCTAACAATAAAGTTCACCCCCCAATAAAATTGATTAGCCTGAGTTCGTTCTTATAGATTTTGTCATGCATTCAGTCTATGCTTGCCAATTGTGCATCAAAAAATGTCTTCGATTTTTAGTTTCGCTTTCAGATCGCCAAGCATGATTTTCACTTCATGTCTAGGACTTTGTTCATATATTTCTTCGAAGAGCTCGTAGAGTCTTTTAGTCGTTTTCCCTTTTGTGGGGACGTGGGCGCATATCAGTTGGCGAATTTAGCATTGATGCCTGAGTCTACTTCCAACGACAAATTTGCACCGAAGTAAGCATTGCTTGAGTTTTCTGTAGCATTCGCAATAGCAGATGCCCTGCCCCTTCCTACGCACTTCTTCGAGGATATTTATACCTGATGCTGCAAGAGTCTAAGACTTCCGCTAATTCGCTGGCTACAGGCAGCTCGTCGTTAAGAAATCTTACGTTCAACGTGCTGATCCAGATGTATTTACCTTTTATCGTTTGTTACGGTTGGTTTAAAGGATTTACTGTTTCGGAACCACGGAATTTTTACGTAGTTAGGCTCCACGCATAACCCCCAACTTGTAAAGCCAGATCCTTTTGGGATCCCCTTGAACACAAAGAGCACAGTAATCCGGTATCAGTACACTACTGCAGAAGTTTGAGAACTCCCTTTGACTCACCATGAGCTCATTCGCCACCTCTATTTCAATACCCTTTCCTTGTATTAAAAGAACCTGAAAAACCATTATGATTTTTTACTGCTAAAGTGGTAACGTGGTAACTGCGAGGATAGCACAATTGACGTGTACTATCAGTTGCAAGGTTGAAACATCTGAGTCAGCGCCCGCCGCCAAGGCAATACCAATCCCCAACACAGTACCTGGTTTAAGAAGGATGATGGTGACTTCATTATGTTTGTAATAATTTCCACCAATTTCGTTAGTTCCTTAATCCTTAAAAACAAAGCTCATTACAATGATCTTAACGAGAAAATCGTTTTCCACGTTCAACTTGCCTTAATCATTCCTAAACTCTAACGAAATCCTCATTAAACTGGCCAAGTTCTATTGCGTTAACCCTCAAAATTCCCAGCTTCTCATTTTCCCAGAACGACTTTGTCTCCCAACCCAATTTCAACTATTTACAACTGTAATACTATAAATTCGACTGCTTTCCAAAATAAACAAACTTTTAGCAAAATACTTCTTCTCTCCCGATTTCAAAATGTCAAACAAAACAAAAATTTCTCACATCTTAAAGTTACGGCCATCGGGCGAATAGTTTCTAAAAATAAATTTTCCAAATCCCATACCCACCTTTTCGGCAAAAGCAAACTTCCAACTTTATAATGTTGCCTGATGCTGCTGCAGCTGAATATCATACGGGCTGACTGTTTGTTGGAAAGTTCCAAGTTGCACCCTCCATCTTGGTTCAACAGATGAACAACTTGTTCGTTGTTTGTCGAAATATTATTTGATTTTCCGAAACCGATTACAAGTTTCTTCCTTCCTCTGCCGTTTTGCAAAGGACGAACTCACAAAATCTTTCCCCATTTTCGTAAGATTTGCCAAGTCCAAGCAAAGATAAGCATGTTTAAGTGGCGTATTCCACAGTATGAAATGCGGAATATTTGAATTGCAGTAATAGGTCCTTACTTCTCTCCTTGGAGCGAGTAAAACTCTTTTACGGCCGAGAAAACATTTTTGACGGAAATGTCTTGTTAACCTGTTTGTTTTGTCTGGCCTTCTGATTTCAATTTTCGTCGGAATGCCGTTGAGGGTTAAAAAGTTGTGGTAAAAAGAAAGATTTTACGCTTAAATCAAAAAAGAAACAGCAGCCCCTATGCACCCTCATTGTTGACTTTGATTTAAAAGTCAATAGGTCGTTGTTGTTTGCTTTGCTTGTTTCCTGGTTTTTCGCTGTGTGTGTGTTTTTTTTTTTAGTGTTTCCTTTTGTAGATTTTGTGTGTTTTTTTTTTCTTTCATCGGATCAAAGCCTTAAAACAGATTGTTATCCTTTGAACCAGACGTCAACGACTCCCCAATCATGAAATTCAAATGTAATCACCGACACTGAACTGTGTGGGGAAACATTATTTGCTGTTCAATGATTGAGCAGTATGTACAGCAAGAAAATATCACACGAACTTTATACCAAATTAAAAAAAAATTGGTCTTTATTGGTAGTAATGAACGCCAAGATTAGGTCAGGTTAGATGTGGCTGTCGCGTCGTGAGGGTCCATTTTGATACCACTGAGATCAGAATGTTTACTTCCCTCTGGTCCCTGTCTATCGCAGATTAGAGAGTTGAATCACCCTCTAATCGAACCTGGACTATCGAGTTGATCACCAGTAAGGTAAACTATTCAGAACTTTCTACGATAAGGGAGACACTTTTCGGGCATTTGTTAACTAAATCCCTGGAGAAGTCATTGGAGTGGACACCAAGTCTTTTGACGTGTCTACCTATTAGGCAGTGTCCTGTAAGGACACCTATGGTAGAGCTTATATGCAGACGATTTAGAATCAAGGAGCTCTTTGAAGATGCTAATGAGTAGCGATAGGTATACCTATGTTATTCCTCTTAGGTCGGCAAGTTCGTCTGCCTGGTATGTCCCTGTGACCCGACATCCAAGTAAAGTGAATGTTGAACTGTTCTGACATCTCCTCTAGAGACGTACGACAGTTTTGGACCGCAGTAGATTTTGTAAAGAGAGAGGTAAGAGCTTTGAGAGCAGCCTGAGAGACATAAAAAGCAGTTTGACAAAAGTGCAGTTTGACAAAAGTAAATTCAGTACACAATGTTTATCCGGGTCGAAGGACCAAGCGCTGAGTCGTGGTTGATGAAGGAGATACGCCGTGGTATAAAACATGGCCAAATACTTTTCACATTCTAGAAAAACCTCTTGGTGAAATGCGATTGATAAAACTAGAATTTGTTAATCTTCGAGATCATAGCTGCAAACCAGCTGAAGGCGATCATGGACCTTTTAAGATGTAAAACGTAGTCGGGGAAAATGTGCTCCCGACTGCAACTGTAACAGAATTTATATTCATATTGATACACTTTGGCATCCTTGCAAAACTTTTTCAACTTTGAAAAATTATGAACTTAAAGTGGTTCTTCCACCCTGGAAGAAATAGTGCACGACCGCACCATAGATCCAAACAACAAGGCAGACACAAACCTTTCCGACACATTCAATGCCGCGTTGAACCCCCAACCCCTAAGCAGTGTTGCGACATGACGATATTCGTAACACCAGAAATGAAGAAGTAGAAGAAGAAGAAGGAGATGATGATGATAATGACGATGATGATGATGATGATAATGAAGATGAAGAAGAAGGAGATTCCAATTCACCTCTTCATAAAATTGGAAACAAGACTGGCAACACACCATCCTTATCATCAAGGACACATAAAATCACATCCAAACCCGAAAGGACAACTACTGTCGATAATGGAAAGTCTAGAAAAACTTAATACCTTTAGTATGTGCTTGGATTCTATTATTCCCATGTACAACTTCAAACTCAACTTCTCCATTGTCATCCTCCCCTACGGAAGACTGGGAGAACACAAAGCCTCATCCTTCAAGGCAAGATATGGTCTGGTATACGGACGGCTCGAAAATGGAAACTGGTACAGGTTCCGGCATTTTCAGCGAATTTTTCAGTACATCTGGGTAGTCACTCGTCCATTTTCCAAGCTGAAGTCTTTGCCACTAACGAATGTTCGAGAATAATATGTTCATCGAACACAAAAAAACAAAACAATATTCATTTTCTCAGACAGCCAAGCTGCACTAAAGGCGTCAAGCTCACCTGTCATAAGATCCAAACTAGTCCAAGAGAGAGTCATGTCACTCTCTGAACTAGCATGGAACAATCCACTGGCGATTCACACGGTGCATCTAAACCATTCGTCGGATCTGAACCCTTCTGCGGTTTAAATAAAAGCACCTTCAAAAACACTGCCAACAACATCTTACTGGAAGCTTGGGTTAACTCATCTGGCCAATCCAGTTCATCAAAATTCCTACTGAACCTCAATAGGAAAACGCTAAAAATTTGCACAAGACTACTAACCGGACACTGTTCTTTAAAGAAACATCTTCGCTAAATGAGGCTGGTAGCGGACCTCATCTGTAGACTATGCCTCGAAAGTGAAGACACATCTCTGTAAATTATTACGGAATGTCCAGCACTTTTCCGCCTTAGAACGCAAATACTAACTTGACTATGAAATCATTCCACTAGATAAACTCAAACTCATTCACCCAGAGAAGATTGCTAACTTCTGATTCAACGTAGGAACAGGAGAATTGCCTTGAAACCTCACATGGGGTGGCACAAAAGGTTTCATTCAGACTACGCATTGCCCAGAGCTGAGCAAGCTCAACCCGTCCTCTTAATCTAATCAAATCTATAGCTTCTTCAACCAAACTAGACACAGTTCTTCAGGATTCGAAATCGCTTGAGAGGTAAATTGGTTGAAGCATAGACCGAACCAGGACTTAAGTGTCCTGTGTTTAAGAGCATGCTTGTGAGTTATGAGTAAGTAAGTTTTGTTAAGCTCAGGACTTATTTATTCAGCGTGTGTTTGTTTATGAGTCGATAAACGATTACGGAAACATCATTGAATAAAAAACACAATGCATCTTCCTACAAATGAAGAAATGGCAATTTCATGAAACTGACACAAAAAAAAAAAAACAGTTGGAAAGACCAATTCCTGGTAGTTTAGATCAAAGGAATGCTTCAACCGTAAGTCGATAAAGTAGAGATATATTTATTTATTTATTTATCTACAAGCATATGCTAACAGATTAAGATTATTGTGATTAAAGACAGTATTTAGAGTAATAAGAAATTTCAATACAAATAAATATTTTATACAAAAATAAAAACAAGTTATCAAAATATAAATAACAAAAGTTTTGATTTGAACATACACTGCCAGCCACTAGGATGAGGCCACAAATTTTGCGATCATTTTTCGCTTTTTATAACTGGTGGAAGTTTTGTACCCGAAAAAGTTTATTACCAGTCAATAGGTACGTATTTTCACATAACAAATTCATCAAATTAAAGGGTTAATTCGAAACGACAGATGAACTACTGAAAATAGGTATAAAAAGGTGCTCCACTAGGATGAGGCCACATGCAAAATTTTAGAAAAAAGCAGAAAAATTAGTTAAATGTTTAGATTTTATGGTTTAATAATATTTATTAATAACGTTTTTTTACATTAATAATGATTATGTCCGCCATTTTTGGATAAAGCCTCTATTAGACGGTTTGGAATAGAATCATACAGTTTTTTTTTTTAAATAATCACATGAAATTTGGGTCCGGGCACTACGAATAGCATCAATTAAGGTGTCCTTTTCTTCAAATTGGTGGCAGACAAGTAAACTTTACGAGATAGCCATGACCAAACCTTTTTTAATAATGTTTAAGTCCGGTGAATATGGCGACCATGACTAAAGTTCCACGTCTTCTGATTGAATCCAGCTTCTGGCTACCCTGCTAGTGTGGATTGGGGCATTGTCTTGTTGAAAAATTCAATTCAGAGGTCCAAACATGTTTTTAATTTTTGGAAATTACCGTTCCAGCAAACATTTGTAGCTATTTTCGTTCAATGTTATGGACAAAAAATCCAACTCCAATTCTACTATTCGTGCCATAGTAGGTAATAGCTCCCCATACCATTACACCTGATGTACGGCTATGATGTCTTGCCAAAATAAACTCATCCTTTCTAATATCATAGAAATAAAAGTTGTAACCATCAGGACCGTAAGGTCAAACTTTTTTTCATCCGAAAAGACAACGCGTTTCCATTCACTGCTCCGATCAACATGTTGTCTTGCAAAATCCGTGCTTATCTTTGTGTACTCTGGCTTCAAAACAGGTTTCTTTTTTAGTTTCCTCCTTTGAATAGTATCACTTTTTTGTATTATTCTTCGAAGCGTTGTTATGTTGGCTGAAACTCCGCTTTTGGCCCTTATCATAGTCGCTGGTAGAGTGGAATTTGAGGCAAGTCGTAGAATAAACCGATTTTCTCTTGGTGTTGTGGCTTTTCCCGTGCGTCCTTTTTGATTTTTGTCATAGTTTTGTGGATCAGCAAGATAATTGTTTACAACTGTCTTGCTCCTGTTAAGTCTCCTTGCTATTTCACGGCCTGAGAGTCCTATTTCCTTGAAAGCATATATTTTTGCTCTTTATGTCGCTGTCAAAATCTTTCCGGAACCCATGTGTGCTTCAAACTAAATAAAACGGTTATTTTTAACACACTCATAGATATTTTATACAAGAATTCGCACATGCGCAGTCCTGCACGGAAATATTCGCAATGGCCTCATCCTAGTGGAGCACCTTTTTATACCTATTTTCAGTAGTTCATTAACTGATCTTGGGAAATTCCAACCGTCGTTTCAAATTAACCCTTAAATTTTATGAATTTGTTTTGGGAAAATACGTATCTACTAACTGGTAATAAACTTTTCCGGGTACAAAACTTCAACCAGGTATAAAAAGCGAAAATCGATCGCAAAATTTGTGGCCTCATCCTAGTGGCTGGCAGTGTATCTTTCCTCCAGCTTAGGTCTACATTTTGGCAAACTTCATTGAAATGTCTTATACATCTACAAATGGGTTCATTTGAACCATAATTTGTTCTGTGGTATTGTTCAAAAAGCAAATCTTTTGGACGTAAAACCCTTGATGGTGCGCGTATATTGGTATTTTCGATAGTAAGGAAGGGCATTTAACGTGATAACTCAAAATATCCCTCACAAACCTTATATCATGCATACGCCTTCTGGATTCTAGTGATTTGATTCCTAAAAGTAGGCAACGGGACTTGTATTCAGGGATAAAAGTCCATTTCATTTTATAAAATATGAATCTAGAAAATCTTTTTTGTACTTTTTCAATACGTTCAGAATAAGTTTTCATAGCTGGGTTCCAGACAATATCTCCATATTCAAGTATCGATCGGACTAGCGATGTGTAGAGAGAAAGTAAAGCATGTGGGTCACTAAAATCTGTACAATTTCTCTTAATGAAACCAACTAGTAAATTTGCTCTTGAAACCATTATAGTCAATATGGCTTTTAAAAGAGAAAGTTGAATCCAGCATTATACCGAGGTCCTTAATTTTTTCAACACACGAGAGTATGTTTGAATCAATTTGGTAAGGAAAATTAATGTACGTATGAGTCCTATAGAAAGAAATAACGTTACATTTTCCTATTTTTAGTTTTAAACAACTTAAGTTGCACCCCCACTCAAATGCGGCGTACCCCACAGGCGGATCACTAGTGTGAAGCAGAAAAGTGGGAGAGTTGTGATCGCTTCAAGATCACTACTCGTAACGCCGGAAATGGAAAGAAGAAGAAGAAGAAGTTGCACCACTCAGATATTACATTAATATCTGATTGTAGGAGGGAGCAATTTGAAATATTTCCATAACTTTAGAGTTGTGGTGACTCTGGCGTTACGGTTAGTGTGTTGGCCTGTTGAGTTTATGCTCGGGACTTAAATAATAGCTCTCTCCGCGAGTAGTATAACACTGCCAAGAAAACTGCTTTCTCCCTTTTCTCACAATTTTTGGTTACGATAAATGATCCAATCCTCAGAGTACCTGTCATGTCACAATATTTATAAATTTACTAAGCAAATATTGAAAGGGATGCAAGATGCATTTCTTAAACAATGGCCGATGAAAGGTTTTCCTCGAGTCATTTCGAAATTGTGGATTCAGCTACATTCCTCTAATCTCTGATTCAAATTGACTTCAACTGTATTGAAGTTTCGTTTATCTACCTCAGTAAAAAGTTAACATAGAAAAGTTATGCTTTTCGAGTTGAATCAAGTATCTTTTGAAAGTTCTGATTTATCAACCCTCACCTTGTAAGTGAAACTGTCCTCGCAATCCATTCCACCTTCTAAGTTCACGTTATTTTATTTTACTTTTTTTTTTTTAACTTTTCGCTCATTGATTTATCTTTTTTTTGACACAGTCACACTGTAACGTAAAACCGAGAAGACGACAAACCAAAAAAAAAAGAATAAATACCAAAAACACTCATCCTCGTGTATAGCATGCGGGAAGAAGGGTTTAAAACTTCCTATCCTAAATTTTTCCGGTCCTTTTTCCAGATCTCTACTTCTCAACAAACTTTTTCTTACTTAAAACCATACAAAATTCGAGGCCAAAAAAAAGGAACCGTTCTCAAATGCGGGGCACCGGTACGGTACCTACTGTTTTGAAGAAAGAAAGGATTCAATACTTGCCAGCTCGTGCGAAAGAAAATCCTGTTTTGAATCTCATGGAGAATTAAACCGGAGAACTTTTTCTTCTCCGGTTCTCGTTGTTGTTATTATCCTTTTTTTTCCTTATTTTTTATTTGTTTTTTTTTTTTCTCTTATTCTTCTGTGTTAGTAGCCAGGAGCTGAAGAAAAATGTGCTTTGTTAAATCTCCTTTTCTCCTTTTGTTGGTTCAAGATGAACCATGAACCAGCAAAAGATCCTTAAAGAAAGTGCTTGGCAACAGGATTAAAGTTCTCCGAACTTGTTATACCTTCTGCGTTGTCGTTCTTTTATTCAGTGTTTCAGTTTCAGTTTCAAAATATGCGATAAATGTTTATACTCTTGTTTTGCGGGTTCACTTTGGAAGTCGATGCTTAAAAACAAAACAAAACCCAAACAAAGTTGTCATCCCTTTTCCCATTTGAGATTTCGGCCACAAAAAGGGAACTCATCAAGTTACAAAGAGACTGACTATAAGTGTATACCAGAGCAGGTCCTTAAGATTTTATCTGGGAAGTGTACTTTTCGCGAGCTGTCACCCGAAAAGGGTTCATTTTATGACTCGATGATGATTTGATTTTCGTAAATAGATTACCGATGTTACAAGGACTTCATTCATTAGAAGAGGTTGCTTCTGTCATTTTCAGTTTCCATAACGAGGAATCTATGTTCAAATTCCATTCCATGAAATTAGTCTTCCTTTTTTTTGTGTGGGTGTGGGTATTGTTTTGTTCTTAATTTTTTATTTTTTGTTGTACTTCCATTTTCTTTTCATAAAAATTAAGACTTTCGAGAACCTTTCAACTTGGATGTGTATACAGTCGAAGTGCTTTTGTATAAAGGAGGGCAGTTGGTTGCACTTGACTTCTATTCATTGGAAAGCTTAATGAGTGACCTTACATCAGGTAAAAGCATTTCAAATGTGCGCCACTTATAGCCAAAGAAAATATAATACAAATGAGGTCAGAGTTCTTTGATTTCAATTGGAACTGAGTGAATAGCTGTGCCGTGTGTTGCTTAGACTGTTGAAGAAATTCATCAAAAGCACCGTCAAGGAGGCCTTGGCTTTGAAAAAATGGCGGAAACGCTTATTCAATATTCTTTCTGTATTAATCTTTATCTTAAGTTTCCTCAGACTGCAAAATTATGAAGAGGAAAGATTTGTTTGTACTTCTGTTTGTTTGTATTGAATGAACTCCAAAGCTACTCAGCCGATTTGAATGAGTTTTGGCACAGAGATGGGCTATCTCATCCGCATATTTCTACGGGAACGGAAACGGGAAATCGAAGAACCACTAAATCGATTTCTTTGTTATCCCCGAGTATCCTAGACTATATTCATCTTTTATATATAATTTATATATATTATATTTATTACGAGAACGGCAAAGTAAAAAGGACTTAAAAACTACTGAAAAAATGTCCAAAAGTCCCCGAAGAACAGAATGCTTCAATAACAAATATTTTATTTCATTTATTAACATTGCTAGCAGAGTCGATGCTCTACACTAGATCACCGTAAGACTCGAGCTGCGCAGACCGGCCGGGCGGGTCAGCTGGTTTACTATTACGACGTAGTTTGTCAGGAATAAATTTTCCTAGCAAAGGCGAAAAATTTAAAAATTGGTACAAAGACTCCGATTATTGAATAAACTCAGTCCTGGAATTAAATGTACACTTGGGCTGCATTTGGTTAGATCTGTAAGTGTTATCATTCCTTAGTCTTAAAAAAAAGACTTGAAATCATATCTTTACTAGGCACATAGGAGAATCTTTTAATAAAAGCATACTCAATGTAGTACACTTTAAGGACTTTGAAAGCTGCATCATCCACTGAAACAGCAGATTTTCGAGATCTGATATTAAATGAGCTTGCTCGAACAGCTGCTTAAAAAATCAGCAAAATGCATTGCAGTAAGCGCAGTGTATTTTGTGTTCCAAAATAAAAGAAAAACTCAATAAACATGTTAGTGCACTGTTCCAAAGAACCCTTATCAGCAAACCTACTTTTAGCAATCAGAATTTTTTTTTTTAATCCTTACTAATGTTATATATGTGAAAGTAAATCTGTCTGTCCGTTTTTCTATGTAACCATCTCTCGCCCAAACTACTGAACCGATATAAACGGAATTTTGTACAGAGATCGTCTAGAACCTGAGGAAGGACATAGGCTATATATTTTATCCCAATACTCCCACGAGAACGGGAACGTAAGCGGGAGCTAAGAAATTATAGCACCGATTTCAAAAATTCTTCCACCGTTAGAATGCTACACTATCCCCGAGTTACATAAACTTTAACTCATCCCCATATTCTTATGGGCACTTACTTCATTACTTAGGTGGGCATTAAATATTAATTAAAATACGCCAACGATTTCGATTTCGGTAGAGCTCTCTCCAGTTTTGCACTCTAAGTCGGTTGAGGTCTTCTTCCACATGATTGCGCCACCTAAGACAAGGTCTACCCATTACAGCTCGTTGTTGTATCTTCTTCTACACACATTGTCTTTGCATACGGGATCAAAGATCAATCGGAGTATTTTTCTTTCGAAACGACCAACGGTTTCCTCATCCGCTTTCGATAAGGTTCATGCTTCCGCACCGTAAAGCAAGACTGGGATGATCAAGGACTTATACAGGGTCACCTTGGTTTTTCTATAGAAGTACCTCGAAGAAATGTCTGTCTATTTTGACGTTTTGTCCAATTCGTCGATGTTCGATGACAACATATACTTCGTTTTGCTCTCATTAACCATCAAACCCATTTTTGCCGCTTCTGTTTCAATCCTCGCAAAAGCACCTATAACATCACGCTCCCTTTTTCTTATTACGTTAATATCGTCAGCGTAAGCGAGCAATAGTACAGACTTTTGAAAAATTGTTTCTCTGGTGCTGACGTTTGAGTGTTGTAGCATCTCTTCAAGTATGATGTTGAAGAAATCGCATGACAGTTTTTCGCCTTGCCTAAAACCTTTTTCGACATCAAAGGTCTCGGTGAGTTCTTTACTGAACTTGACGAAGCAGCGTGAATTCTGATTTATATGAATTTTGGTACAGAGATAGTCTAGAACCTGAGGATGGACATACGCCTTAGGTATATGTTACTCCTATACTCCCACGGGAACGGAAACGCAAAAGTCACTTTTCCATGTGGAGGAAGTCGTGGGCACTGCTAGTTATAAAAAAATTATACAAAAATAAATATTTATGTGCCATTTCCTCAACTATTTCTATGGAAAATTGAGAAATCCGACTAGACGGCTATCAGTCGCTATGTAGAAATAAAATTTTAAGCTTGTTGATTTCTTGTTCATTACGCAATCACTCTGGCAGTGTGACCAAACTTATTGGAAAAACATATTAGTTTAAATTGTGTTAACTTCTAACTTCTAAATTCTTTGCTATTTCAGTCTTCATTGGAATAATGCTTAAAAATGGTAGAATATGTTAAACATAAAAAAATGCATAATAATAGTATTGAAGTAAATGGGTTTAATCTTATCTTACTATAATATTATAAAGAGGAAAAGTTTGATTGTTCAATTGTTTGTCTCGAATAGGCTCCGAAACTACTGCACCGATATGAAAAATTCTTTGACCGTTGGAAAGCTACACTATCCCTGAGTGACATAGGCTTTATTTAGTTTAAAAAAAAAAATTTATTTCCTTACCAAAACTCCGATAGCTAATATCTAATTAATAAAAAAAAAAGAGAGCGCAAGGAAATTGAGAATAATGACAAATGCTGTAGAAGGTCTTCCATCTTTACATGAACATTTAGAAAATATAAGCGATTCTTTATCAGTCTGTCTAGGGGAAGCTTATGGTTAAAACGAATTGTCGCAGCAATGTTTTGGGACGGTTTGTTGAGCACGGATCACATCAGCTCTCTAACATTCATATTCAACCTATTTAAAAATATTTGTTGTTTCTTTTTAAACACTTTCTAAGTGCGTCTATTGTCTGCCTGTCTGATACAAAGCCTGCAAGTTGTCCCCATAAGTGAAAGAATGGTCACTACGAAAGTGTTTTTTTAGTTATCTTCTCACTTCAAAAATAAGCAAATAACAAAGTGTGAAATAACTAAGATTGTGTGTTAAGAATTCAGTCTACCTAGCCTTTCGTCTTACTTACACTCCATTCCTCAATAACAGGCAATTTCCTATCACCCTTTTCAATAAGCTTTTTCAAATAAACAGTAAGTGTGCTTAAATAAGAAGATCACGGCTTTCAAAACATGTGCCAACAGCAAGGACAACCAAAATACGTCGCGTTATAGAGTTTTCAATAGAAACAGACAATCGCCCTACAATTCAAAGGGAGTATAGCTACTTCGCAATCTCGAGCTATAGAGTCTATCACGAAACGTTCAAAACATTTTGCCAATCAAAATAAAAGAAATTCACAAGCTCGCGTATCGGTGTCTATACAACCAAGCGTTTTCAGCGACTTTAGTATCAAAATGACAGAACATCACGAGCTTGCTTTTCGGAGTCTAACACCGAACGCTTTCAGCGACTTGAACGTCAAAATGCCAGAACCTCACAAGGTCACAAGCCCGCGCTTTAGAGTCTAGCACAGAGCGCTAAACAGATTGCCTGAATTCTTTTAACATTAGAATGTTTCTTTTTCTTATTCAAATATTGAGAGCAGAGAATATGCTATAAACTAGGACCCGAGCTACGCCGCCGCCGCCGCCGGGCGGGTCTGCTAGTTAAATATAAATATAACTTTTACATATTCAAGTAATCTGGATTTCAACAAAAAGTTATCGTGGCTGCAAATGTCCAGCAGCGACAGAGGCGCAAGCACAGAAAGAGCCCTAAAAATGAGTTTTCTTTGAGCTTTATCTTCTTCTTCTTTTAGTTATTCAGCAAGCATCTTCTTCGGACCTTACTTTTTATAAATAAATATTCTTTATAAAAAGTTCACTATCAACAGACATAGGAAAGCAAAAAAAAAAAATTGAAATTGATCTTACAAGTATTGCAGCAAAAGTAAAGTAAAAAGTATATGTAAAATTTTACACCGAGCACTCAAAAAATCACACTTCATTTTCTCTGTCGTTTTCTGACAAACAGGAGAGAAAAATATTAGCGTAACTGATACAATCATTGGCATCCCTAAGAATTTTTCAGTTTTGTTATTTTATACATACCAAATTTAAATTTATAGAAAAGCTTATGTCTATTTATAATTTTTACTTTTTTATAATGAAAAAAGTGGTTGAAATGGGAAATTTAAAAAGCTTAACACAAACTACAATTATTGGCACTCGACTATAATTGTCGGAACGCCAAAAATGTAAAGTGATTGGCACTGTTCCAACCGATTTTATAAGGCTTAAAAACTGCAACATCAGCTGGTTGCTAGGCCTCGATCGACTTCATAAATGTTTCACGATCCTTTTGCTGTTAGAGCAGATTTGACTTTATGACACAGTAAAAATTTTGTTTCATCCTCGTTAAACACTCTACTTCCATCTTAAAGGATTGAGAAAAAATAATTCTTTACCAGACAGTAAGCAACCGCCGATACATTGGCGATTGTTGATCAAACTGGATCAATTGGTCTAAACTTTAAAAGCAAAGCCAAAGAGGGATAACGCTTTAAAAATGACCTACGGCATCCTTTTATTAGAACTGCCTCGCTACCAAATCGGTGGTTTCCATCGATAATTTGGTTTAGAAATTCTTGAACAGCATAAAGAACATCTTCCTTTCTTTTCGGAAATCCTTTTATTTGCAAGACTTTTAATTATTTAACGATGGTAAATTCTTCTTCGTCAGATAGGTCAGTTTTATCTGACCCTTTTAATTAAAAGTCTACCAATAAACTTTACAAGAAATTGTTAAAAGCAAGTATTTTATATAATCTTGTCATAAAAACATAGCCTTTTGATAAAGTAAGCACATATTAACAACTGAATAAGGCTTGCCAAATATTAGGTTCTTAGAAGAAACACATAAAATTTTGAAAACATTTGACTTTTTATAAATGTGCTGACATATGCAAAGCACTAGCACACACCTAATGAAGATCTTATTCAATCAAAGCAAAGACACAAAATGTGAGAGATAGTTCACAATTTACGAAAAAAATCTAATTGGCTTTCTATGATCGATGGCTTTCGAAAAAAAAAACTTAATTAATTTAGGGGAGAGAATAATTTGTTCAAAAAAAGGGGTGCTAATGATTTTATCCGTTAGGCTAATTTCTCTCGTGATGTTTAATATTTTTGAACAGATATTCTTTGCTTTGTTTATGTTATAAAATATGTCAAATAATATTTCAACAGCATATTGAAAATTGTATAAATTCATGTATTCTTGAGCCAACACCAGTGCCCCCTACATGATTGTTTCTCTTGTTTTGGTCAAATTCAGCTAGGCGTTAGAAATTTACTATGATGGAAGCATTGCTTCTGAAATGTACATCTGAGGAAACATAAAAAGTGTTTTAACTGTTAAAAATTGTATTAATCTTTTTATTTATTAGAAATTTACAGTTCAAGTATGACTGATAAATAAATAAAAAGGATGGCTCAATAGAGTTGGCCTATCAGTTTTACTCTCAACCATAGCCTGTGTGGTATGGAAGCGGCCTAAGGAAAACAGCAACAGCAAAACAGCGTGTGGCCCACGCGGCAAAAGAATGTTAGTACCTATAGATCGCAAATAAAGAAATACCTAGGATAAAACTTTTATTAATTAAACAATAACAAAAATTTTGTTATTTGTATTTAAAACAAAAAAACTTTGTCAATTTCTAACCGACTATTTTTCTACTACTCTGGACTCTTGACGCTTGTGGTTTGACAAAAACATCGATAATAAGCCTGTTCATTATCATAATGTGATGCTTCATTAAATCCCCTTTTTTTTACTCAAAACCAACACTTATCTCTACGAATAAGCTAAAATTAAACCTTAACTGTTTTTCTATTTGCCTTTGACGGGTTGATCTTCAACAAAGATAGAAAAGTAATATGATATGAATGGCTGCAGGAGGAGGAGACACACTCCCGTCTGTGGTTAGCTTACACACAAGCTATTTGTCTTCAAAAAGAGTTTTCAATTCCTTTGTTAGTAACATCACCCCCAACTCCTTGGTGATACATTTCCAAACAATCACTTAAGCCTTAATGATATAGAATTTTAGAAACCACAAAACCCATCCAAAGTCTTTCATTCCGACAAATCAAGATACAAAGGGCAGACTGTATTGAATTACCAAATCCCTAGCTTAAGATCCTTTCTTTTAGATAAAAACTCAAATGCTATCCGATTGTGTGAGGTGTGAACGAATAGAATATCACCAGTGAAAGGTAGCATCAAGATAATACAGCCAACTCCGGGGCCCCCATCATAGAACACGAATACCAAAACAGGAATATTAGCAGCAATATGTTCATTTTTATCACGTCTTTTTAGCTAATTTATTATGAAACCCTTTTTGTGTGGCGACACAAAACGAGAACGAGATGTGTGATAAACTCCAACTGTCATGATGGAAAGGCTAATAAAATATCGGTTGTTCAAATTGAACGAGGACTATTTTGAATAGGAAATTTGATAAAGTCCTTTTGTTGTTCATAAAGCGACCTCTATTCTGATGGTGAGATTAACTTTATTAATAAAGAAAAAAAGAAAGTAAATAAAGGGTGAAATATTATTGTCATAGCTACCAAATAAACAACATTGCAATTCAGTCAATGGGGGAGGAGTGGGTGTACGATGGCGTATACGTAACTTATTTTTGAACATCACACTAATTTTAGTTTGAATACACACAGTTAAATGACTGAGAGGGTGGCTTAGGGACGAAGGGGATTAAGTGGTGATGTATGATGAACAATGTTTTTGTGTGTTCTTCAAGTGCGTGTTGGTATGCAATTAAGCCTCTTGAATCGTTTATGTTTTGCTATTTGCCGTTGCTGAAGGACCTCTTATTGTCTGGTTGGGTTATTGCCAATTGAACAACATATCAAGAGGTGAAATCAGGGTTCTAATCATAAATTCGGATGATATAAATCCGAGAGCCGGCGAGTATGAATATGTATTTATGTATTTATGGCTCCCAAGTTCTCGGAATTCACTGTCAAAGTTCATAAAGTAGACGATTTTGTGGTGATAATTGTGGTTTTCGTTTTTTTGCATGTCAACGAAATGTTTCTCATTTGTAATCCAATTTTTTTTCATTAATCTCGATTTATCACTTTAAATACATTTTTTTTTTTTTTTTGTCTGGAGTAAATCTTCAAAAGACACTTAGTAGTATTCGATACCAAGTAGTGTGGGATTCTTACCCACTAAAAACTCCTCATAATCAGAACCAATCTATAACGATCGACAACAGATTTTTCTTTCTCAATAATATTATCTCTTTAAGGGAAGCTTAAACTTTTAATGCTTCCCATGACTTTTAGGCCATTAGCTCGTGTGGCTTGGTTCTTCTTAATCTCCGAACATTGCCTCTCGTATTTAATACGGACTCCATTTCAGAGTTGATATGACTATGCAGTCGCTGATTGTGTGATACAGCATGTTTTCTTACAACTTCTGTAACCGTTTCTATTTGTAGGTCACGATGTAAATCGCTATTTCTTATATACCATGGTGCATTTACTATTCCACGAAGGACTTTGTTTTGGAACTTTTGGATGATTTCAGTATTTGTTTTCTTTGAACAGCCCCATAATTGGATTCCATAGGTCCAAACAGGTCTAAGTACTTGTTTATAAAGCATTATTTTATTTTCGACAGATAAGTCCGAATTTCTACCGAGTAACCAGTACATTTTTCTATATTTCAAGTTGAGCTCTTCCCTTTTCTTTTTGATATGCTCTTTCCATTTTAGCTTTGCATCCAAATTCATCCCAAGGTATTTGGCCGTATTGGCGTAGGGTACAGCTTGATTGTTGATGAATATTTGAACGTAGCTTAACTTTTTATTTGTAAAGTTTATATGTGCAGATTTAGCTTCATTGAGCTTTAAATAAATAAAATAATGTTTTGAACTGTGCAGCTGAAAAGGGAAGATGTAGTATGTTAGTTTTATTTAGCTTAGTTTTTTCTTGAAATGCTGTACACCATGCAAATTAGTGTTAGCCTTGAAAGTATATACCCAAAAATCTTACAAAGGTTGGAGTTCATTTGTTGGGCTAACTTTTATTAACATATCTATTGGCATTTTAATTTTTGGTGTGTTTTTAAGGATTTCATAACTTGCCTGCTAGTAATTTTAATCGCATATCAAAACTGTATTACTGAATATTTTGATAGAAAGTGTCAATTTTTCGTTACAATCCAGTATTTCAATTCTTTAAAAGTTGGCTCTGCTGAAACGAAGGGAGATTGATCCCACTTTCGTAGTTTTCTTTCGACAACATGCACGATTCTGTGCAACCAAAAGATAAGCTCCATCGATGGCCCAAAAAATTATGCGGAGTACGTTAAAACAACGCAGCGAAATGTTTTGAGAAGAAGGAGGAAAAATAGGTAACGCGTACTTTTAAATTCTAAGTCGGTTGAATTTTTTCTCAGATATTCAACAGGGGAAGACTGACAAATAACGTGGTTTCCTTGCAACAGATATCTAAGTGGCGATTAGTGTAAGATAAAATTTAACTTAAGAAATGAAAACGCATAACTTAAAAAATACTCAGCCTATTTAGGTAATTACTTAACCATGAGCATGCTACACTATTACTGAAGAATATATTCGATCGCACGGTCAAAGACAAGCGAAGCCGCGGATGAAAACAAGTTTATTTTAATTATCAAAACAATAAAATATTACTGTACAAAAAATAGAGAAAAGCAGTCTCTTTCGGTTTTGAAGTTAATTATTTTAATAAACTCATAGAAAAAAAAATTGGCACAACCACAACCATCATAAAGCTAATATCTCGTTCCGTAAAACGTAACACGTTTAATTCGAAAACAAGAAGTTTGGACTTCAGGTCTGAAGTATTTCACAAGTGCATCTTAAATATTGGTACGAACAAAATGAAATTTCTTAACTTTGTTTCACTTTCTTGAGACACTACTTTGAACGCAGGTTTACTGGCTAAATTTGCAATTTCTCTGTACATAATATAACTATAAATAATTATTAAATAATATTCGTGTTTAGCCAGACATACATGTTAAAAAGTCGGCGACTTTATATATACATTAGTAAACAAAACAAATGTACTGATATCTAATGACGTAATGACTCAACAGAAATTGAATTGAATGCGAGTTCTAAGTATTTTCTTATTCTTTCTTAAAATGCTTAAAGGTTTTTTGGAAAGATTAAAGTAAAATCTAAAAAATGAATCGGCAGGTAATATACATCAATCATCACACCACCCTCTTCATCAATTTGGGCAATGATCAGACAAAAAATCGTTTAACGCGCAAGCTGCGCAAACTTTGTAAATAGTATTTATTATGATACACCGATTAACTTGATAAAAATTTCTCACTATAAAGCTCTAGAATCTAGATTGATAAAGAGAATAGTGTGATGACGGTATTTCAGCATTTTGTATCGGTGGCCATCTTGGATATTCAATGATACCAAATGTATTGAGTTTTATGGATTCACTGGATTTAAACAAAAGAAATAAACAAATAAATAAGTAAATCAACAAACAAATAAATAAATAAACAAAGCAAGCAAAATAAAACTATTAAAAATAAAGAATTGCTACAATAGAGAGCAAAACTAAATAATGTAAATGCATAGTATACAAATGTACGTTTTTAAAAAGCTCATAAGTCATTCTTTTTACTTGCAAGTTATGCAATTGTGCAGAAAAGATTTTTTGAGATTAATATCAAACATCGCCTTGCGATGATAGAGAATACGAAAAAAGTTGGTCCTTCAGTCCTGTCTGCCTGCCTGCCTGTATGTATGTATGTCTAACTGTCCGTATAAAAGTACCCGCTATGATATGACTGTGCACCGATATGATATGACTGTGAAGGATTTATTTCAGGTTGTCTTTTTATGATTTTAAAAAATATTTTCATAAAAAGTTCAAAAACAGTACCTCCCATAGTACCGTTTTCTTAAAAACCGACTTTCTCGTAAATGGCTGACACATTTAGGAAAGATTGCATATTAATTTAGAAAAACTTTAGTTTTCGAAATTTTTATGAATTTTATAAAAACATTTGAATTTTTTTCAAATTGTTTGCCAAAAGAACTTAGAGCAAAATCTTAAACCTTGCATACTTGACTTTTAAATAACTCGTTTTTAAAAAAAGTGAAAAATAACCGGTCCAACGATTTTGTTCCAATTAGCAACTGCAAAATAATGTCGTTTTTATATTTTCAAAACAAAAAAACTTTTGGAATACTTCAAATAAATTTTTTTAATATTTGATGTGATTATATTCAATTTTCATAAATAAAATGTGTAGTTGGCAGCCCCTTACCACCAAATTTTTTATGAAGAGCCGACCGCGTCCTGTTATTTTTTTAGCAAAAAGCTGGAAATTAGTTCATTGAAAAATTGATTAGCTTTTTTTTCTTAAATATTTTAAATAAATTGGAATAACTAACTAGAAATATTATCGAAAGCTTATAGTCAGCGTATTTTACAGAGATTGTGCCAGCTCTAGGTAGTATCAGTCTTAAAACAAGATGAGGTCTTCAAATACAAACGAATCATAAACACCTTCACTAACTAGTGATGACCTGATGACTTCGAATGGATCTATTTGAAAAAACATACGTGAAAAGTTCTCAAAAGACAGACCATAAAATTATTTAAACCTTAGTCAGTAGTGAAAAATAAAAAAAAATTTTGTTTGAAAACAAAAATCTGGAGTAATAGTGTAAGTTCTTTTTATAGAAATATTTGATTCAAAACTTAAAACTAAAGTTAAAATGTAAATTTTGCGAAGTGTCAAGTAAATGGCAAACATAAGAAGAATTAAAGTAAACTTTTAAGAAAATGGAATGGGGTGTACCAGATTTTACATTTAAGGTGCTTAAAAAAGTGTTAACTGCAAACTAAAGTGTTTTTAAATGACGAGATTAGCGCTGTTATACTTAGACCCAAATAGGACCGTATTCTTTACAAATAGGCTATATATATTTATCAATAATTACTTCAATAGCCGGTTATTGATCAATGACTTCTAGAACCATTTGCCCAATATCGATTTTAGCAGTTATTTGATATCTCTTAGATGTAATGAAGAATGGTTTTGTAAGAATAATTTTATGGGCAACTGCTACAAAGTATTTGCTAAGAATAAAAGATTTCCATAACTGGAACTGTTATAACGTTTATTAAAAAAAAAAATCTTATGTCAAATTTTTTTAAAATACTAACAGAAGCACTCAAACCAAAATATCGGTCCACAGAAAACTCGATAGCAACCCTTCTTGTTACATCTTTCCATATGTTCAAAGAAATGCCAAATAAAAAAACCTTGCAATGATAAGGAGCCTAGGTTACTAAAGGGTTTTTTAATAGGTATGATATTTATTTTGGAGTGGCGTTTCGGCCACTTGTAGTATGTCATGTTCTGTCATTTGTTTTTTATTGCATTCAGAAGTGTTTACAATTTCACCACTGGACCACCACCACCGTAAACGTCGTGAACTTTCTGATTTTGCCTTAGAACAACTTGAAATCGATAACGATTTTTTTAATAAAATCATCTTTTCCGAAGAGGCTTAGTACTTTTATTTGACTAGTGCGTTAAATAAACAAAACTGGCGATGAAAATCCACAAAATATTCATGAAAAACCATTACATCCACCTAAATTGACAGTTTGGTGTGGTTTTTGGGCTGGTGGAATCATCGGTCCCTACTTCTTTCAAAATGAAGCTGGTAACACCATTACCATCAATGGAGAACGGTATAAATCGATGATAACCAACTTTTTATGGGCGAAATTGGAAGATATTGATTTTGACAACATTTGGTTTCAACAAGACGGGGTTACGTGTCACACAGCAAATGCAACAGTTGAATTATTGCGAGAAAAATTTAGAGATTCGATTATTTCAAGAAATGGTGATATTGAATGACCTCCAAGAAGTCGTGATTTAACACCATTAGAGTATTTCTTGTGGGGTTATTTTAAGTCATTGGTCTTTCAAAATAAACCGGATTCTCTTCAAGCTTTACAAGTCAATATTGAACGTTCCATTCATGATATACGACTTGATTTAGTAGAAAAAGTGCTCGAAAATTGGGTTCATCGAATTCGTTGCTGCAGAAGAAGTTGTGGTGCCCATTTGAATGACGTTTTATTTAAAAATTAATTGTGTTGATTGAGCTGTACATTAAATAAAAAATATTTGAATTTCCTCAACAGAAAGTGTGTTTTCTTCAAAAAAGAAATCATATCACTCTTATTGAAAAACTCTTTACAAACAGAGCTTCAAAAAGAACAATCAAGATAATTTTGTGATTTTTATTTTGGTTTACAGAGCTTTTTAAGATGGTCAATTCTATTCTTGGAAAAAAAAAAACAGAAGAAATTAATTTCTTTGCTTTTTCTGCATCTCCGAGATTTAAGCGGTACTGAACTTAGAGCAAGCTCATTTGTACACACTTATCTACACTCTGCATCATTTATGAAAGTGTTAGTGGTTAGTAAATAACGTCAACACAAGCACAAAGAGAACGTAAAGAAAATAAAACACGTTACAATTATTAAAAAAAAAAAAGTACATGAATAGAACAAAATAAACTAGAGAAACATTATTAAAAAAACTTTAATTAAGAACAGAAATTAAGTTACAATATTAAAATATCAAATGCTAGTCATGCAGGTGGCACACTGGTTCTTAGTATTAACTTTAAAGAAAGTTTACTTAAGTTGAAAACGATCTTCTTTTTACAATTGTTGAATATTTAACGAACAATCTTAATTTTATTCAACGAAGTATTTTCATGTAGTAAGAAAATAAAATTTTTTTGCCAAAAAAAACATTTGATTTTAATAAATAAAAACTTTTTTAAGTAGGATTTGGCTTGAGTTTAGCTACAAAAAAAAGTCTAGCTGAGTCTTGCGGAAAACCGTTGATCTCAAATATTTATTAAACCATATGCAAAATTGTAGCTGCTATAACTTGCAATCTTCGGAGATATTTCAATTTGTTAAAAAAAAGTCTTGATCCCAGTGCTCTCACTTTGGCTTTAAAGCCAAATTTTTTATTGAATATTTCAACTATTTGTGAGATAAAAGAGCTAAAAGCGTGAAATTTAAATTCTTATATCAATTTAAAAGAGTTCATATTCATATTTTGACCGTTCAAAAATCCACCCACTTTCACGGTCCTTTTTATATAAATGCCAAATCCCAAGAAGACCTCCGAGAATTGCACAGAATCAAATTTATCATGTCCAATTCGCAAACAGACTCAAAAAAATTTTATCAGAGAAGACGATTATGCCGAAGAAGACGAAAGAAATTATGAATTTGGAATTTCGCTACTTCTTCTTCTTTTCCATTTCCGGCGTTACGAGTAGTGATCTTGAAGCGATCACAACTCTCCCACTTTTCTGCTTCACACTAGTGATCCGCCTGTGGGGTACGCCGCCGCCGCTACTACACGCTGGAATAAGATGTATTGAGTTTATACTAAAACTTGCCTGTGGACTATACGAATAAGATGAGAGCATTGACAAGAAAGAATCAGAAAAAAAGAAGAAAGGTCGAAATACAAACGGAATTTAGGGAGCAAATCGGGCTAATTATTGATACGCCAAAACATGGATCTGGTAATACTAATGACGGTAACACTTCACGAAGATTTTTCGAAGACCCAGAAGTAACGTCAGCTACAACCCGAGTAGACAAGGAACTCACAAAGAAAAAGTTATTTTAAATGCACTATCATCGAAGGAACCCATTAATGTAGACAAATTCAACGAGTTTGCCAAAACTGCTCCATATCTTTACTAGAATGTAAAAGGCAGGGATTAGTTCACCAGATAATCTGAAGCAGCTTAAGTGTTTTTAACCAACTTTGTTTTTAAATAGATAAATAGGGTGGCGCGACAGAGCCAAGGCCTAGCTCATTTCTCACAACCATACCTTGTTGGGGACCTACAACTTTCTGCCGGTTCAGAACGGCTTATCAAGAAAAAGCTTTCATGGCAATGAATTTATATTCGGAGGAATTGCCAATTCCTTGTGAAAGACGATGCAATTGAAAAAACCTTTTTCTTCTGTTCGATTCGAACCACGAATCTCCCGCAATACAGGCAGACATTCTAACCATCACGCCTCGAGTATTACGAAACAAACTTTTTGCTGTCTGCATATGAAACGATCTCATTTCAAAAATTAACATTTTTCTATTTGTTGAAAAATAAACCCGCATCATTAGAACCAACTTCAAAGGATGTTGAAAACTTAGTTTGTGTTAAAATTTAGCCCTTGATCACCATCAGACGATTTCATTGTTCATGGAAGTTTTGTGCTGAGACGGTTGTTACGATTTTGGTGACAGTCTTAGTTGCAATACTGGTATATCTAGTCACCCATAGACTCTTTTTCCTGTCGATGGTAATAAAGTCAAGAACTTATTGAAATTGTTAACAATATTTGATTATCAGGATCTTAGAGCATTCAGAAAGCAAATTGCGTTGGACAAACCATACAGCTTCGCACAAAGCTTATTTGGATACGTCAGCCGGCTATTGACCGGTCTTTGACTACAAGCTGACTCTCATCTTAAGGATTTTTTTTAACTTCTTTGCTCGAATTAAACTTCATTTTTTTTTATTTTCTGAATCTAGGCAAGTTTATAATTTAACAGATTGATTTATTGAAGAAATTCAAATCGAGAGAAAAGATGAATAAAAAATTCCCAGTTTGAAGGTCAACTTCGAATAAAAAAGTATCTTTTTTGAACAAACGTTATATGAAGCTGTTAAGTCTCGCCATCACTATTCTCCATCTAAAAGCCTTTCGATCCTGATGACACAAAGTAGTCAACAATTTCAAGAACTCAAAATGATCTATAAGTCACCAACGATCAATTTAGTAGCAAAAGCATTGCTCTGAAACTTCCCATGAGTTGTCACAACATTTTTCGATTAGACACCGCGGCGCTCAAAGCACCACAAGGCAGCCCTACCACCTAACCTAATCTATAACCTAACGCAGTAAACATCAAATTGCCAACCGTTGTGAATAAACGTCAAAAGCTTCGCTAATGCGTCATGTATTTTATTATGTTTTGCCCATGTTCTTCATGTTAAAACTCAAATCCATTCTCATAAACATACTCCACTGCACCGTGTCGAAGGATTACAATAGCTACCAATCAAATTGATTGAAATCTATTCGAAACTTTGGCAAAAAAAAAAACATCATTTTATATTTTTATAGGTACGAAAAGAAAATCAATCATTTACCCATGAAAGGAGCAACAGTAGCGAACAAATTAAATCAAGTTCGGTTATCCTCGCTCCTGGTTGTGGCTGTCGCAGTTAAAATGCCGCTACAGCAATCTATGTCACTCTTCGTAACTGTAATCCCTCGAACACTTTCTTTCTTTTTTTTTATGATATTTTCTTTGATGAACGACACTTCCTTTATATATTGTTGCACCGTTGTTTCACTTAATTTTAACCGCGCCAATGATTTTTCTTCTTTTTTTTTCTTCTATTTTTTGTATTTCAACTTCAAAGACGAAGTGAGGGAGAAGATTTCTTGAAACGTGTCTCCTGGAGCCGCGAAAGAAGAGTAATAAATCACTTTTTATATTAATAACACATAAATCACTCTCCACACTGCGGAACTTCACACAGAAAATTACGACGAACAGACGAAGAGGAGACAATGCACAGCTTTGAATATCCTTTAAGCGGAAAAGGATCCATTTACCATGCTATGCCAAAAGGGAACACACGTACACCAACCACATTGGATATCAATGCACCGGACCTGGTTAACGAGAAAAAAATTCTGACAGCTTGAAGAAACTTTTCATCCTAATTAATCGATTAACTTTAATTATCCTTCTTTTTGTTTTACTTCTTCGTCGCGATTACACACAAATCAATTATGGTTTTTGTTTCTCTTTTGATATTTTATAGCCAATACAATTCAAATACCTAACGGTCTTGCTTCAAAGACATGAAGATGTTTTGAAGTAAAAGCAAAAAAAATTAACACGAATTTCCGAGAGCCAAAGATTTGTAATGCCTTCACGTCAAGTGGTTGCACGAGGACTAACCATTTTCTGATTTCTACGATATTCGCAGGATATATCGTTGTGACTGGTATAAACGAAAACTGATGGCTTTTGCTGCACAACAAAGTTGTGGATGTTGTTACGTTCCACAAGGACTCAAATTGGTTGAATTTTTCAGTTTGTTGATGTAGGACGAGACTGCGCTCTGTTGTGGATGTTGTTTATTGGTGCGGAATGTTGAGAGTGAGTAGAGAGCGGATATCCTTTTTGTGAGTAATGTTTTGAAAAGTAAGCCACAGCATTAGACCATTCGCTTGGATCTTAAACTGGTGTGCAAGCGTAGGTGAGTGCATTTGTCAACTTGGACGTGAGGCTTTGTCCAATTTAATTGCACTGTCATTAAGTAAATCCATTCAGCACTCGACTACTTCAGGAATATAGTGGATAGTGTTCTCATTGTTCGAGCTAAGGATTGCTGCAAGGTAGAATTTGAAATGTGACACCTGTTTGATGACGTTAAAGAGATTCAATGAAAGGAATATTGGTCGTTTGGCCAGAGAACTCGAGCAACGTAAATTAGGGAGAGAGAAGTTCTGAGCTTGGAAGCAAACAAAAAAGGAGAGAAGGTCATAAATATTCGATAGTGCACGTGGAATAGAAAAGGAATTGTCACCATCTATCGGAGGAATTTACTTCGAATAATCCCGTAAGGAAAAGCCCTTTCGATATTTGGATGTTTCATCAATTAAATATTTCGGTAAAATAAAGCAACGGTTTAACCAGGGCCTAGCGCTTTTCTCTCAACTATTCCTATGAGTAATAGAAGGGATCTACAATTTCCTGACGGTTTCGAACGACTTAATTTTATAGCACTTCCTCCCTCTACACCACCGATGTAGAGAGGTGAAGCACAAGCGGTAAAAAATGCACTGGCCAGGGAATGCACTCGCAGGGAACTAGTGAAAGTTCAACCCTCTCAGAGAAATGCTACTACCCCACCAGGTTCTACCAACGTTACGATGAATAATGAACTTGATGATCCAAATGTTCCGATATAATCACTCCACGTATTCCAAAGGCTATCCAAGTTACGCAACGAATTTGTTAGTTGTAAGTTGGAGCACATAAATGTGGCAGTATGATCCGTCTAAATTGTGAGGTTGGAAAGGTTATGAGAGGAAAGTGTGTGGAATTGTCGAAATACCTAAACATCGGAATGATTAAGTGAGTTCATTGAATGTTCTGACAAAAGCTTTTTCTGGAGAACGGAAAGCAGCAAGTTCAGAACTTATTTCATTTTTGCGGAAGAACCACTTGGAAGCTGATCAATTTTGTAATAAATAGTGATCGATTAAATAGATAAATAAAAAATAAATTTGGTGGTGCACCAAAGGCATGGAAACCTCTAGGTCTAACGTGCTTCCAGGATCTACAGTTTATGCCACCAAAACGCTTAATTGGAAAGCGTTTTTCTTGGCAGTGCTCTTGGAGGACTTTGCTAATTCCTCGCGAAAGGCGGTGCAATTAAAAAATTCTTTTTTTATATTTCTGGGACTCGAACCTTAAACCTCCCACGAAGCAGACAAACCTTTACGCCACAGGCACCGCTAGAGGCCGATTAAGTTCTTAGATTAGTGTTGCCAAGATAAGTGTGGAATGTGAGTGAGTACGTTAAGTTCGTCAAAAACTACATACTTTTTCTACTGGAAGAACCAACCTTAAAAATCTTAAACAAGATCACTACCCTTAAAACTCGCGTGGAACTTTCTGGCTAAACATTGAAGAGCTTTCCTACTTCTGAGCGTTCATAGAGTGATCTCTGTTTGTTAGCTCCTTTTCTAGCTACAGATTTTTAATGAATGGGCACGCTGAAGAGAGTGAAACAGCTGGAGTGCGATTGCAAACTTTTCTATGATTCGCATAACATAATTTTCTCAAAACAATTTGTAATTTATAGGTTTGTTCAAGATCAACAAACCATCACCATATAGTTATAATAAATAAGTTTCTGTTTGCCATACTATTAACCATTAAATTCATTAAACTTGCTAACCATACTGTACAATCCTCTTTACTTTCAAATTTCGTTAATTTAGCATTAATTTGTGAATTCAACTTGTAACACGATAACTTTGAACTCTACCAATAATTTTCATAATTGTCTTTTGTGCAGTCAGCATAAACACGCATTTGTAAATAATTAGGAATAAGCAGTTTTTGTGTATAAATAATGTGTGACAAATAAAGACCTCGCAGATAGCTACGAGACAGAGACCAAGACTTTTAATTCATTTCATCCAGTGAGTCTGCTGGAAGCTGTTTTCAATTCTATTACAAGTGAACAAGGTGTTATAGTGTTTCACTGTAGCCACCTTACTCAGTCACAGTACAAGAACTGTGGTCTGGCCGTCAATTCACTTGTAAAGAAAAGGTTATCCAACTAGAATTCACTACGATAGAAGCATCGTAAACAAGGTTAAAGAATTGAAGGGATCTTTTAAACTTAACTTAAAATTAATGTTGGGGTTTTCTGGGCTTGCTGGGATAATCCTTTTCATTATCCGTCGTTCAAGCATTTCGTTAATGAAATCAAACAAACAAGATCATAAAACAAGGAAGTGATTTAATCTAAATGAAGGGAAGATGTCTGGGCTTCATTATCCATAGAGTTTCAAATGAAGTGAGCACAGCGCACCAAATGAATCTACAAAAGTGACAGTAGTGATCTTGCGGAAATCTTGAAAAGGAGCCGAATCACTACTTGGGGCTTCAAATGAAAACAACTATCAATAGTTAAATAAAAAGTATAATGCGGCATATACACTGTTCAAATGCTTGTCAAGAATTAAATAATGGAGAAGATAACTGATAGTCAAAATTTTGTTCTAGAATTTTAGGAGTTAACCGTTCGCTACCAGCTTTGTGCAACATAAATGGAAAGGAATACACCAATCTAGGCCTCAAAAACAAACAAAATGAAACGCTTCTCAAAAAATATCAAGAAATGTTTCCTGAAGCAACAAAATCAGAAGTTGCTTTTCTTGATCATTCAGGACCTCAATAATTGCTTCGCATGTTTCACTGACAATACGTCCAATAGAATGCTCAGATATGGCACTAAGTAGCCAGAAAGCGAAGTGTTATTGAAAGACATTGGCTGACAGGTACAGAATCTCGCATTTTAGTACTTTTTTTCATTTTTTTTAGTAATTTTTTCAATAAGCTGATCGAAAGTCTCCAAATCCATGCGAACGAGATTTATAAAATCATTAAATGAACTCAATCGAAACTCATTGAGTAGATTTTCGTATGTTAACTCGTTTCGTCTTTGGAACCATTCTTTCATCCACATCCGATTCTTAAGACATTCGTTTATTCTTCACTTCAATTAAAAAGAACCATTGACATACTTGATACGGACTGAAAGTGCATTCTAGTATGTCATTGAAAAAACAAAACGAAAATGATTGAAGACTCAAGTTAGAAGTATGTATATCCAAAGCCAAATAGTATCTACTAATACACTCTCTCATGTTTGACAAGATGACAAGCATTTGAACAGCATAAGGCAGTGCTAGCTGATAAGTACGTATAAGGTGGCTTTCGTAGACTTTTACAAAAACGTAAAGGAAAGAGCGCACCTTGAAGATGAATACAAAAACTGAGGACAGCTCCAGTGCCAGTTGAAGCTGGAAGATTACCTAATACCTACCCTAACTGTTTATTCACACCCAACAATTCAAGACCTGAGTTGAAACTGTTTATATAAAAGTTACTATCTTTTAAATAAGTAGTCACCCGGAAAAGAAAAGTTAAAGAATCATTCACCAAAACTCATTGCTGCTTGTGGATGACGGCATGACCTCGGCACAGGCAGTGACAATTTTTCAAATAAACAGTTTCCTCGAAGCACTTTCCGACAGCATTTGTCTATTGCCTCAGGTATGGAACTATTCAAAGCCATTAAGCTTGCCAACGCGACAGCTATCTCAACTGTGAGCCTCATAGGCCAGTGGCAGATTTTTAATTTGTTCGATATCAGAATAAAAAGACTGCAGTTAAAGGAAAATCAGAAGGGAAAGCACCAACACTAAGCGAATACCTTCCTCATGAAGGAAATGGTTTTATTTCTGTTTTTAATGCCTATACGGCCTATTTAGAACTGAAAATTACAATTTTGTAATCAACTTCTTCGTTTTCCCAGGTATGCAAGTTAAGTCACACAGTTACCCAGTAATCTAAATGGGAAATTGACGATTCAGCAACCGAATCAATCCACTGAAACAATCCACGAAATCAATGTGTTATTGTAAACATCCCAACATCATGATTGAACGTGTCACCGTGGATAACTCATCATAGGCAGAAGCACAAAATAGCATTAAGATATTCTTAAGTTAAGTTAGGAGGGCAGTTCGAGTTTGTCAGTCGGAAGTGAATGATGAATAATAAAAATCTTTTTTAAAAATTAATTCACAGTCTGAAAGAATTTAATTTGCAGAAGTATTTAATTCACAAACTTGTGATCAAGGCGGACACAATTGTATTGTAGATTACAACTGTTCGAAATTTCTGTTGCATCAAGGAACGGTTCACGTCCTTGAAAAGCTGTCTGAGATCCCTGCTTCGCAAGTTCATCGGCGATCTCGTTTCCAGTTATGCCGTGATGGGCCAAAACTCATTCAGAGAGGTCACTTTCGATGTAGTTAGTGGGTTGAGAAAGGCTTTAACTACAGTTTGGCTGTCGCTGTAGACACAAATACTTTTCCAAATCCAGCCATTCATTGTTATAATCGTAGCTTAAAGCCATTTGGATAGCATTCATCTCTGATTGGATGACGGATGAGTATTTGCTTAATGAGGCATGCAGTCGTATGTCATCCCTCCCCACAAAGGCACCAGCGGGAGATTCACTATCAGTTTTGGAACCATATGTGAAGATTCAATAACAGTTCTTTCCTGGGACAGATTCTAGAGTAGTTGACCATTCCTTGACTGAAGGAAAGCTGATTGTATATCCATCCATTATCCATATCCATTAGACTTGAATAAAAGGTTATGCTGCTTTCGAGTTCTTCAAAGCTCCAGTGCGAATTGTTCCAGAGACCACATCTCTTTAAACTATAAATGGTCTTGAGAGTTCGCCCCTTGATGTAGGTATCAAAGGGAGTAAGATTTAGCACTGGGTCGAGTGCAGCACCTGGAATATTGGAAAAGGCCACAGTACAAGACATAATATTCTTTGTATTTTGGTGAGAGCTTATTCCACCTAACAACTGACTCATAGCTGATGATTGGTCTTATCATAACCGCATGGAACCCTTTTTAGGGACAGACCCCATGTTTTTCCAAAGGCTCCCTTTAATTGTTTGAAGACTCACAGTGCCTAAGATTTTATTGACTCGACAAGTTAGACCAAAAAAGCTTGTTTTCTAGTATAAGTCCAAGATGTAAGGCTTCGTTTGAAAATGGGATGTTGAAGCTTTTAAGTGTAAGTTGGGTCAGACCAGTCAGTTTGACCTGAGCTTTAAAAGGATTGATGGAGAATTATTTTCTAACACACCAAGAGTCGACCAGATTTAGCGCAGCCTGTGCTCTAGAACAGACAGCTAAGAGGCTGGAACCAACCGAGAGCACTAAATGAAAAGCTGCTTTAAAAATGTTCAAAATTCTCAAGGGAATCAGTTCTGATGCCTCCTCTTACGGTTTTTCAATAATGAAGTTTTCTGTCTTTCGGGGGCGAAGGATTTTCTTTTCGGAAACTACAAATTTTTAAAGCTGGTTTTGGAAATGGTCTTCTTTTGGCTGAGTTTAAGAATTGCACTTTGTCTTTCTTAGAAGTTTCTTCTTTGTTGGGTTCCGTAAAAGATGAATTTTTAGAAGTTGAAAGCTGATCTTGGGCTTCGTCAATCTCATCTTGATTCACCGTCTGGTAGAACATTATCAGAGCCGTTTCAGATGTTCTTTAAGCTTTACTGACTGCAGACATCTATGTAGCATATGCGAGGGAATCCGCATATAACATATTCTTTGTTGATCTAACCTGAAGATGCTGTAGAGATACGACTTTGACCCTCATGGTCTCGCTATATTTGATATTCCTTACCTGTTTTCTATAGAAACAAATTGTGAAAGAGGCTCTTTTAAGACTCAGGCTGCAAAGTCTAATTAAATTTGTTACGTGCAGTGAAAAAAATCACCTTTATCCTTGAGAAGTTAAAATGGAAGAGTTGATCCAATCTTGATCCCAGCCCCTATAGTTTCTGTATTTTCCCCCGAATTCAAAACGTTTCAGAAAGCTTTCGGGTACCTACCTTAGAGGCCGGGCGTAAGATTAGCTCTGAGGAGACATATAGCTCCGTTACATTACCATATTCTGCACCAATTGATTTTCTTGACAAATTTGGTGACCAGTTTCTAAGTAACTGATGAAGTAGAAGAGTTATTAAAGAATATTAAACCAAATCATGTCTTCCTTAATCTAAAATCCAACAACTCTCTTGCCACTAATCTTCTGCCTATGAATTTCTCAATGGTGCGATGAAATGTCAAAGGACCTGCGTAGAAATGGACGAAAGTCTAAATTTAAACTCTTGACTCTTGACATTAGAAATTGAATAAAAGAACAAAAAACAGCCTTCAAAGCACGTGCTCCAAAAATTAGGAAAACAAAAATAGAATTCCGAAACACGCTATTCGAAACCAGTTTGAAAATCAAAACAAAACGAAGTCGAATGGGAAAAAAAAATAAACAAACAAAATTTCCAAACTCAAAGCCAAAGCAGAGAATTTCAGTTTAAATTGAAATTATGCAAATCATCGGGTAACAATTTGTATCCACGTCAGGAACTGATACACCCTCAATATTCTGGAATTTTTCAATTTAACACACATTGGAATTTATTGCTGTTGTCGCTGGCTGGTGATCTGACTTCGGATTACATTGACAAAAGAGTACGCGCGTACTCTCAGATTCATTTTTTTCTTCTTATTTTGATTTTTTTTCTTCTTCCTTTTTTTTCAAAAGCATCATATACAGGATACGGCAAAAGCTTATGCATAAGTGGTGTTGTGTCATACTTCGATTGGCAGCGATGATGTGTGGTATTTGAAGCCACTTTGATGAGCAAATGTCATAGCATGTTATCGGATATTGGAGCTGTGGAAAAACAAGGATTAGGAAAGTCAATGCGTGGCAGTGGAAATCAGGGATTAAAATGAAATCAGAGATGTGGTACGAGCTTATGAGAATCTTTTTTCCCCCCTTCATAATTGATGGCTCAGTGTTAATAAGTGTTCATCACTTTGAGGCACACAACAATTTACAGAACTTTTATGTGCTACCTAATCGATTGAGGCACTCGCCTTTTTCGGGTGCATATTTATGAAAGTTGTTCTCAAGTTGTTGGCTGTACATTATATCGGTCCTCTCCCATCATAGTGTGCCTACAATTGAGATTTATACGACTTCATGACAGTAGAAAAAGCTGAAGCTCACAAAATTCGAAAATCACAAACGAAAATAATATGCTAAATTAATCTTAAAGATAAACTATTTTGTTTCGATTGCAACAAAAAAGTTTGTCGCCTTTTTCGCTCCCACGCCATATTTACGGGACCGAAGAAATTTATTAAAATCATTGAAAGGTGTTTCACCTGTGGACAACAGGATGAGAAGTGGTGTACGTGTACTCCAAGACATCTATAAAAACAACCCCAATAGATACTCCTCCAATGACCTGTTTGCGCATTGATCAAGGGAACAGTTTCTTTCACAAATCAGAGTGGAACGGAAAAAGATCGTTTCCTTTTGTCGTGAATCAAGCCCACCAAATTTGATATTCCAGTGAGGTTCTAACTCGAACGGTAAGGCAAATTGACAAATTGACAAATTGAACGAAAAGTCCAAAATATCATTTGAGAGTCCAAGTTTGATATTCTTTCAATTCAGAATTTTTCGGGAGATGAAATAAAACCATAGTTACTCGGGAAAAAGTAGCACTATTTCCTGTAGTTTTGAGTTCCTGTTCCCGTTCCTATTGGAATACGGGGATAAATTATAATCTATATGTCGAACTGATGTATCCATAGGCGGATCCACGGGGGGGAAAATAAAAGATGTTATTTGTAACATTTATCTACCCCTAATGTTCAAATTTCGTTACGGGACGGAAAAATATAGCATGAGCAAGACAAAAAAGTAAAGGAGAAGTAATATTATTGCTTTAAAAATTCAAGAATTTTATTGATTATAAAAATATAATCGACTTGCTATTGATAACCTGAAAAATATCATCAGATTGATGTTTGCATATGTGACTCGATCTGATAAAAGGGACGGTTGTTGGATCATGATTGATTACACAAGTTATTTTACTGAACATTCACGAAGCGCAATCAGAAATTGTAACATCGCTATTATTTCGCAAAATATAAATTCAGAGAAACGATTTTTTTAGATGGGTTTGAATGGTACATCAGCGTCTTTCAGAGCGTGCTGTGTAAGCTTTCAGAGTTCAAGGTGCCTTTTCTCGGATCGCGTCACATATAATATTTTTTAACAAGTAAATTTTTGATCGAAAGATACTAACCAGTAAAGCATCAAGCGCATTTTGGATGTTCTGGCCCTGGATTCGTTGTCTCCACATCTTGACTTCTGACAGAAAATTTTTTTTCGAACAATCCGATATATATCTTCGTAAAATGTGTAGAGGTCAGCGCATTTCTTTTCGGTAAATTCTTGTTTAAGAAACATTTGCCCGAAACTTTGAAAAATGGATTTGTGTTCCGAGATCTGAATTTTGAGTTGAGAAATGAACGTATCAAGAAACGGAATGTAGAAAGAAATTCTGTAGTAGTCTTCAATACTTTGTGCTTGAACCCTTGAACGTTGCAACGATTTTTTTGTTGATTGCAACGGCGGCGGCGGCGGCGCGTGGCAATTTTCATTGTGATTTCGTATTCAGAACAAATTCTAGCAACATGCTCATAAATAAAGTGGAAAGTAGAATCTGCGTTTTCGCGTTCGTACGTAAATTCATTCAAAGCGTCATCTGCCAGCTTAGTAGCCTCACCCAGATCTTGGTTTTTAGATTACAATTCCTGACTCAAAAGCTAAATAATCAAATTAACTGATTCCATAATGTGACAGGCGATTTGGAATTCATACGTCGAAATCGCTGTTAAAAGATGCAATGCATTTGGCGAAGTATCTCGATCTTTCCACGTTTTGATTTCTTCCAAAGATTCAATAACAGCCGGTTGCAATTCAACGTACGTTCCAACTGCTTCATGAGACTGAGCACACTTGGTAGGTCAAACAGATTTCAACTTTTGTTTTTTTTTTTCTCACTTTTGTTTGTCATTTTTGAAATTTCTTGGTGTAGAATGTCTTGTCTTTTAGGCCAGTGAAAAAATGCTTCAATCGCTTCGATAGTTCCCAACGCATATTTGATTCCTGACATTTCGCATGCTGCATTGACTCCCAAACTATGTGCAGCGCAATGTACATAAGTTGCCATCATGTAAATAATTTCTGATTGAATCTGCTAAACCTCGTATATATAAATAAAATTACTGGATGTATATATTGTTTCAAGGTTAATAAAATCCTTTCAGTTTTTTTTGCGTGTAAGAGCACCACACATCCACATCCAATTGTTACAATCCTCTGCTTTTGTAATAGAAGTAGGATTTTTGTGGGCCCGAAGTTAGACACAAGCAAGATGTTTTCAGCTTCAGAGTCCTGTCCGACGGAAAGAAATGGTCATCAATGTTGTCTAGATGTTTAGATAAGATGTCAGTGTTCATTTGGACTAACTGTTTTTTTTTGTCTGACAGTCCTGCATTTATAACATAGCTCCAAATGCGCTAACATAGATTTCTATTTTGGACTTTTATACAACCCTCTGTCTTACTCTTCTCGTGTATTTGTTCTTTTTGGATTGAGCACTGTGCAGCCAGAACCTTAGTGCAACACTGTATTTTCATTTAGACCAAATTTTCGAATTACGGCAGATCTTTGAAAAACCCGAAAATATAATATTGTAACGTGCGCTTAGTTCGCAAAATTAAAACTTCACTTTTCAATTTATTTCTACCACTTTTATTCAGTATCAATACTTTATTCGAACTCAACTCGACTTTTGGACTATCACTTGTTCACAACAATTCACTCTTAACTTTATCACTCTATAATCAGAACTGCCCTCTGGTTGCCTCGGGCGGGCTATTTATATCGAATGACATTTCATCTAGAACTCTCCAGTAGCTTCCACATGGTCTGCAACTCTCCACTGTTTTGGCTGTCAAACATTTTCTCTCCTAGAATTTCTACACTTACACTAGTGCTCCCAGATGTGTTTTTCGGTTGAACGTTTTCGATTAGGAAATTGGTATTAAATGTTGGGTTCACGTTACACTGCCCCCTCCTTAAGATTGTTCGTCCCGAATAATTCCATCTGCAGCCTCGCCACTATATCGATGCAGCCGGTCACAATGAACTACTTTTAACTTGCCTCTTAGTCCTCTTTGGATGCGGTAAACCACGTCGTTAATCCTCGTGACAACAGTATAAGGACCTTCCCAGTTTTGCTGAAGTTTCGGTGACAATCCCTTTTGACGATGAGGATTATAAAGCCACACACGATCTCCTGCTTGGAATCCTGACGTTGTCGCTTTTGTGTCGTACCGTGTCTTCATCCGGTCGCTGTAGGTTTTCATCCGTTCCCTTGTTCTTTTATGGATGTCAGCGAGTCTCTCCTTGAGGTCGTCCACATACTCGTTTGTGTCCTGTGGCTCCTCTGTGGGGCATCCAAATTTAAGTTCGCTGGGCAGCCGCATGGTTTTCCCGAACAGGATGTCAGATGGTGTTTGCCCTGTTGAGCTATGTACTGCACTTCTATAGGCCATCAGAAATAGCGGTACGTGCCTATCCCAGTCTCTTTGGTAGTCGCCTACGACCTTGGTGAGGTGTTCTTTCAAGGTCCGGTTGAATCTTTCAACCATCCCATCAGATTGTGGATGAAGCGGTGTGGTTCTCGTCTTCTTAATGCCAAGTAGTCCACACACTCCTTGGAAGATGTTTGACTCAAAGTTCCTCCCTTGGTCGGAATGGAGTTCCATAGGCACGCCAAACCTACTCACCCAGTTGAACACAATCTGGTCGACCACCGTTTTGGCTTCTTGATTTGGGATGGCATACGCCTCAGGCCACTTGCTAAAATAGTCCATTACAACCAGAATGTACTTGTTTCCAGCATTGGTTTCTGGAAAAGGCCCAGCCACATCTACTGCAATCCTCTCAAAAGGCGATCCAACGTTGTACTGATGCATCTTACCTTGAATCTTCCTACCAGGTCCTTTGGTTGCAGCACACTTGTCACATGTTCGGCACCACTTCTCCACGTCATCTCTAGCGTGTAACCAGTAGAACCGATGTCGCACCTTCTCCAGTGTTTTGTTGACTCCCAGGTGGCCTCCAGAAGGTCCGTCGTGCATCTCCCGAAGAACTTCACTAACTTTCGATTGCGGTACGATCAGCTGCATCACATATGACTTACCGTCAGCGGATTCCCATCTTCGCCTGAGGACACCTTCTTGCACATATATAGTGAGTCCCACTGTGCCCAATAGGCTTTGAGAACTGGACTCCTGTCAGAAATGTCTCCCCATTCAGGTTTCTCTTCATTTTCTTTCCATGCGAGAATGGGTTCGATATCTGGATCCTCCTGTTGAGCAGTCCTCACTTCCTCATTGCTCCATCCGCTTATTGGGTCAGCTCTTGTTCGCTGAGCGGTAATATTTTCTTTGTCTTCTTGCCGCCTACAATGCTTACAATCCACTTTGCAAGGTCTTCGGGATAATGCGTCAGCGTTTGAGTGCAACTTTCCTCTGCGGTGTTGAATCTGGTAACCATAAGTCTGCAGTCTTTCTATCCACCTTGCGACTTGACCTTCTGGATTTTTGAAGTTCAACAGCCAGTTCAGAGCACCATGGTCTGTCCGCAGAAGGAATTTCTGTCCATAGATGTACTTATGGAAGTGCTTTGTTGCCAAGATCAGAGCTAGCAGTTCCCTTCTGGTCACGCAGTAGTTTCTTTCGGGTTTGGAGAGGACCTTGCTGTAGTATGCCACCACTTTCTCTTCGCCATCATGCACTTGGGATAGTACCGCCCCGATTCCAACGTTGCTTGCATCTGCGTCGATGATGAATGTTTTGCCAGGTGTTGGATGTGCCAGCACTGGAGCGTTACAGAGGCGGTATTTGAGTTCCTGAAAAGATTTTTCACACTCACCTGACCATTTGAACTGCTTCCCTTTTTCGGTGAGCTGATGCAAACTCTTTGCAACTCCAGCAAAGTTCTTAACGAAACGTCGGTAATATGTGGCAAGACCAAGAAAGCTTCGGAGTTGATGTTTGTCCTGTGGTGTTGGCCAATTTTTGACGGAGTCAACTTTTTCAGGATCAGTCTTCACTCCTTGGGAAGAGATGATGTGTCCCAAATACTTAACTTCGGTTTTGAAAAGTGCACATTTTTCCGGATTCAGTTTAAGGTTAGCCTCTCGAAGTCTCTGAAACACGGCTTTTAGATTCTTGCAATGTTGGTCAAATGTTTTCCCGTAAACAATGACATCGTCCAAGTAGACAAGGCACGCTTTCCACGTCAGTCCTTGAAGAATGCACTCCATCAAACGCTCGAATGTTGCCGGAGCGTTGCATAGCCCAAACGGCATAACTTTAAACTGCCAGAGCCCATTACCTGTAGAAAACGCCGTCTTTTCCCGATCATCAGGGTGGATGTCAACTTGCCAATATCCACTCTTCAAGTCCAGCGTCGAAAACCACTGGACTCCCTCCATGGCATCCAGGGTATCACTGATTCTCGGCAGGGGATAGCTGTCCTTCTTAGTCACATCGTTCAGCCTTCGGTAGTCCACACAAAAACGAGTGCTTCCGTCTTTCTTTTTCACTAGAACCACTGGTGACGCCCAAGGACTTTTGGAATTTTCGATAAGACCGTCCTTCTTCATTGTTGTTATCATTTCCTCAACCTCACCTTGTTTGGCCAGTGGAAGACGTCTTGCGGGTTGACGAATCGGTCTTGCATCTCCTGTGTTGATGCGATGCTGCACCAACTGTGTCCTACCGTATTGTCCCTTTTGCGATGCGAAGATGTCAGTGTACTCTTGTAGGAGATTTTCAGCCATCCTTGTTTGTTGGTGATCAAGGTTGGATGAACTCAGTATTTTAGCTCTGATGGTTATGAGCTCCTCCGGGGTTAACGTTTTTCTCGGGGCCTCGTCTGTGATCTTCGTAATTGCTGCAACCGATTCGCAACGTCCAACGACTTCTCCTTTCTTCAACTTTACATCGTACGGTCTGGTGTTTAGTAATCGTACAGGGACCATTTTGTTTTTCGGTGCTACCAGTGTTTTCCCAATGATGACGCTTTGGGAGGAACACTCTGGGTCTGGTTCCACCATGAGGTATCGAAGGCTTCCAAACTCACCTTCCAGTTTTGTCCAAACGAACACTTCAGAAGAAGGAGGCAGAATCAGATCTTCCGTGATGACAGTTCTCAGTGTTGACGTATTTTCATTCGAATAGGTCATTGGAATTTCTTTATTTTGGTATTTCAAAACTTGATTACCGATATCCAAAATAACTCCGTGCTGTTTCATAAAGTCGATTCCAATGATGCACTCGTCACATATATCTGCCACCAGGAATTGATGAGTAAACACTAGATCGGCCAGTCGGATCTTGAGACACACTTCTCCATATACTCTTGCTGCTTCCCCCGTTGCGGTTCTTAGACGGTAGCTATTGGTGTTATGGAGCCACGTCATCTTTACCAGGTCTCGACGTACTATGGATGCTGTGGCACCGGTGTCAATGGTAGCCACATGTTTGTTCCCGTTAATAGTAGTCTCCACAGTCAGACTTTTGTTGTCGCGTTTGGTCTGGGAGACCTGGATGGTGGTTTTGGGGCCATCGATACAAGAAACCAGCCTCTGCCCCTCGAAGTTGGTTCTTACTCGTTTCCCTGATGGGAAACGGGCTGATAGGCAACGCTGGTGTTGTTGTTACCTTGCTCTGGGTTGGATCTCTTGCTTCCACAATGTTGACAACCGGTTTTATTTGGTGGTAGCCGGCATTGACGCTGTAAGTGCCCGGTCTTGTTGCAGTTCCAACATCTTACTGGTCCACTCCGCTGGTTCTTTTGTATTTCTGATCTTTGGCACGAGCATTCTTCGACTATGGCCTCTCTAAGTCGATGTACTCCATGAGAAGCCTGTTCTGCTGCTTCGATTGTCAATGCGAATGCTAAAGTTTCAGAAAGAGTACGTGTTCTAGCAGTTCGCACAGACCTCTGAAGATGTATATCGGAAATGGCACGAACGAAGGACTCAACAGCAAGCTGGTTGATGATTTCTTCTCCAGCATCCGGGTATGCCAGGTGAACCAGTCTTTCGACGTCTGCTTGGAGCTGCTGTAAGCTTTCACCCCTTTTCTGGACTCTGTTATTGAGTTGGACTCGGAAGACTTCTTTCAAGTGGCTATCTCCAAAGCGTTTATCTATAGCTGCCACGAGAGAACAGAAATCGCCGCTCGTACCAGCTGGAACTGTTTGAAGTAATTCAGCTGCTGGTCCTCTAAGAGCAAGAGTCAGTGCAATGTACTTGTCTTCGTCATCCCAGCCATTTGTTGTCGCGGCTGCCTCAAATTGTCTCTTGTAGACTGGCCAAGAAGACTGCCCATCAAATGTTGGGGGTTTCATCTCCTTTTCCTTGCAAACTCTCCAGCAGATTCTCGAATTTTTATTTTCCGTATTTGGTCTAATTCCTTGGACAGAACAGAGAACTGGTTATCGCATCGGCTTTCCAAACGATTCTCTACAACAGAAAGCTGTTTTTCCACACCTTCAACTCGTTCGTCAAGGGCACATACATTTTTCTCAATGTTACCCAATTTTCCTTCTAGAATGTTTTTCTGACCTTCTAAAACATTCTGTTGCGCCTCAAGTCTTTCGAGAATATTCTGTTGTTCCTTCTTTTGTTCGCTTCGTTGTGCTTCAAGTTGTTCGAGAACATTCTGCTGTTCCTTCTTTTGCTCGTTTCGTTGTGCTTCAAGTTCTTCGAGAACATTCTGCTGTTCTTTCTTTTGCTCGTTTCGTTGTGTTTCAAGTTGTTCGAGAACATTCAGCTGTTCCTTCTTTTGATCGTTTCGTTGCTCTTCCAGACGTCCGAGAATATTCTGCTGTTGCTCTTCAATCAGCTTCTTTTGTTGTTCTAATAAAAGCTTCATCATACTAGAAAAATCTACACTTTCACTTTCTTCCTCTTTCTCCACTTCTGTTTCAAAAACAAAAGTGCTTACGTCTTCCCCTTGCTGTTCCAAATAGTTGCACAAGCGCAGGACGAGCTCATTCTTCGATCCCGCTCTAGAAAGATTTCGCTTACCTAACTCACTTTTAAGCTCAGTGCAGTTGAGCTCTTCCAACAACTTACCCATTTTCACTGTATTTAACTTTTTTTTTTTTTTGCACTTAACTAGTTTTTTTTTTTTTCTTTTTTTTTTTTTTATCAAATAAGTTTTATTTACACTTCTGACACCAATGTAACGTGCGCTTAGTTCGCAAAATTAAAACTTCACTTTTCAATTTATTTCTACCACTTTTATTCAGTATCAATACTTTATTCGAACTCAACTCGACTTTTGGACTATCACTTGTTCACAACAATTCACTCTTAACTTTATCACTCTATAATCAGAACTGCCCTCTGGTTGCCTCGGGCGGGCTATTTATATCGAATGACATTTCATCTAGAACTCTCCAGTAGCTTCCACATGGTCTGCAACTCTCCACTGTTTTGGCTGTCAAACATTTTCTCTCCTAGAATTTCTACACTTACACTAGTGCTCCCAGATGTGTTTTTCGGTTGAACGTTTTCGATTAGGAAATTGGTATTAAATGTTGGGTTCACGTTACAATATCGATATACACCATATTTTTATCGATTTCAAAGCTGCGGATGACAGTTTTTACAGAGACGAGCTGCACATAGCATCTTACGTAGCACCTTACTGGGCAACCAAGTATATGCTGTCATCAAACAAGGAAAGCGAACATCGACGAATTCGATAAAACGTCAAAATAGACAAACATAAGTTGGAGTAGTAGCCGTGGCCTGATGGTTAGCATGTCTGTCTATTAACCTTTTTCGAATCTCAACAAAAGCAAAAATGTTTTTCCGCTCGCATCGCCTTTCGCCACCGCATCAGTACGGTGATAAAACCGACCGCTGCACAGTGGTTCTACTCTCGAACAAAGGCGGCCATAATTACTTACTCACTTGATAACATATAAAAACTATTTTTCCTAGTATGATTTGGGCTCTCTGATTATGAAACTGCCATCAGTTTTGATGAATCTCAATGTCTTGAGATGAGTGCGGTAAAAGGGTTCAAGATCGGTTTGCTTCAGTTTAGCTATTGGGACTAGAAAAAATCCTGTAAAAGGTATGTTTTCTACATTTATCAAAATATAATTTTTTAATTCTAAATATGTTAACATAACTTATTACAGCATGCTCGTCCATTACATCATATTGTGTAAAAATTTAACTCTTAGCAAAACACCGAAACAACTAGCTATGCAAGTATCAAATTAAGTTTATTTTTTGTTTTATATAAAACTTTTTCAAAAAGTGTATAGGTTTATGCATATATGTATGTACATCGGTAGGTACGTACAAATATTTTTCAAAAACTAACAATAAAACGTAGGGACCATTTCTAGAGATCTATCAATGGTGTTTTCTATTCCTTAGACCTTAACTAATTTTACCGTCAAAACTGATAAACCATTTTGAGCCAAACGAATTTATCGATATACGTATCTTTGTAGGAAATTAGATTTTCTTCAAAAAAGGTCATTTTGAAAATTTTTGACCGTTTCCAAGTAATCAAGCTTGAAAAACTGGTATGCATTTTTGATTTTGCTCTTTTATTTTGATTATTTTCAATCGAACGAAACGAACAAATCAATATACGAAAAATTGCAAACATATTTCTTAGAGAAAGTTTGATGCTCTACAAAAAAAAGTTTTGATATTTTTCAATAAAGTACTTCCTTCAGATGTTATTCACGATTAAAGTTGAAAATATAATAAATTTCAATCTGAAAGTTTCTGCAGCTCATTGTAGGTGCACTAAATAGTACATTTAATAACCTTTCTGGCAATGCATAACTTTTTAGGGGTGTTAAAAGCTAAAGTCAAATAACATTAAGCTTTTCTATTTTTATTTTTTTTTATCTAAAAATAAATAAATAGGGTGGCGCAACAGAGCGAGGAGCCCCTGGGCCTAGCGCATTTCTCACAACCATGCCTTGTGAGGGAATGGAGGGATGGATGGAAATGGATTTTTTTTTTATCTAGGCCCAATTTATAAACGTTGATGTAGAGTCTAACACAGGCTCTCCAAAAAAAAGAATAGTGGAGGTTTTAATTCCAATAAAAACTCCACAAAAAGATATGAAAACATCAAAGCCAACAAATAAAGTCTTACTAATACTTGGAGCACTAAAATTCAAATGTCATGTGTTTGCAATGCTATAACTTCGAAAGTAAATAGTTAACGGTATTTAGGTTTTCATTTATTATGACTTTAGGATGTTCTCAGCTTATTTAAACCGGTTTTTAATGTAACCGTTGCAATAAATTTTTTGAATTTTGTGCGCTGCTTCTATGGGTTAAAAAGCAATAATTCAGAAACAAAACCCTATGTAGAAAAACCAAGGTAGCCCTTTATAAGATCATCCCAGTCCTGCCATACGACGCAGTGCGGATGCCTGGACCTTATCGAAAGCGGATGAGTAAGCCATTGGTCGTTTGGGAAGGAAAATACCCTGAACGGTTTTTAGTCCCGAATGCGAAGACAATGTGTGGAGAACAAGGTACAACAACAAGCTGTATGAGCTGTATCGCGTCGTGGGTACAGCTAGAAGAGTACGCATCGCGAGACTACGATGGCTTTGACATGTAGAGCAGATGGATACTAACGTTGCAGCTCAACGGGTTTTCAAAAACAGAGGGAAATCGTGGAAGGGAAAGACTTTGTCTTAGGTGATTCAATTAAGTGCAAGAAGACCTCAACCGACTAAGCGTACAAAATGGAAGAGAGTTCGCCCGAAATCGAAGTCTTTATCGAACGATGTTGGTTGAGGCTCAGTTTCACCTCGTACTATAATGCCCACCTAAGCAAGTGAGTGAGTAAGTACCTCACTGGCCTTGGAAGTCTTCCATTTCATCCTCAGTTAAATATTCTGTCGGTGCATTTGACCCGATGATGAATACTTTTTTCGTTGTATTCAGGAATACAGGTCTAAGCTTTTCAGGTGATTTCCTAAAAGCCATTTAAACCTAACCTTAACTTAACTCGGAATCATCAAATAAATTGTTGGTCCTCTCCATTCCTCGCAAAGAATAGTTTGAAGAGGTGTATTAGCCCCGATTTATGTTGTGCCACCATTTTTGTTTCCGTGTCGATCGCGTCGATCTTCAGAATACCAGACGAAGAGCTCTCTGCAGTCCCCGAACAGAAATAAGAAGAAGAAGAAACGCTTATCTGATGACAGGGTAATTACTTTTGGAACACTTGCCGATTCCTTGCGGGTATCGTCCGATTATACCCGTGGAAAATTAGTTTAACAATTTTACTTTTCAGCGATTCGAATCAAGAGCTCCCGCGGAATGGCTGACATGATCACTTAATGGGCACCATGTGGATGTGAGCATATTATTCGTCCGTATTTAAAGGGTGATTAGCAATATAAACCAGTTTAATAGTGCTGCAAACTCGCCACCTCCTAACATAGTTGTCTTCAAACTAAAAGGGGAACTCCTGATATCCAAAACGGCGCTACTAAGAAGCTTAAAGTAGGGCTTCAATATTTTCGTCTACTGGGGCGTTTCTTATGAGAAAAGACAAGTGGAAATAGATGGCTTGTGCAACTCTCTACATTTTATTTTGATAAAAGGACCTTTACTGCTTATTTAAGTAATAACTAGTAAAATAAATGGAAAACCCACCTTCAAATTCACTTTGGTTAGTCTAAGACAAAAAGTTTTTAAAAGTTCTATTGTAAAAGAAAATAAACACTACCATCGGACTGTTAAAACACCACCCCTTAAGATATCATTAAAATATCGTCTCTAAATATTTAACAATTCGCTAAGGATCTTCAATCTTCAAACGCTCTGAACTCTGAATCCACCACCAACCAAATTTCTATTTATATTTTATGACAAAACAAAACAACAAACAAAGTTTGCTTATCATGAATAATCCGTCCCCTCATTGTTTCTGATTTCTCAACTGAAAACTTCTTAATATGCTAACTTTAAATCCACTTTATATCCAAGTGGTGTTAATGTGTCAAGAGTAAAGTATCACATCCCCTGTCACAGCCATCATCAGTCCATCCTTACCATGATTTGCAATATCTTTACTCATCTAATGACAAACCAAAGATGAAATGTTATATTCGTTTCCAATAAACGACTCAACTCGCACAAAGGCAGATTCAGCTCCAAACAAACATAAACAAACGAACTTTTATTTCCTGTTTATCTTATCACAATATTGTTAGCCCATTTCGCTTCGCCCCCAGCCTCAGCTTTGCCAAACATCGTCTCTTTCAATTCTATCCCATTCCCATCCCTTCCGACGAACCAATAACACTTTGCCAACTCGTTCTATAAACACAGAACAACCACAAAACATAATCAAGCCGGAGGCTATTTTCCCATTTTCACAGTTCAAACAAGTTACAAATTGTAATGAAAGTTAAAATTAAATTGTATTTAGATATGCAGAGCTGTTTTGCTTCATGCGCCAATGTGCCAACCCAGGCCAAGACCAAAAGTAAACCCATATTACTTGCCGCAGTTGACGGAATTACTCAACAATCGATTTCGACCCTTCGAACTTCAAACTGAACCCTTTCGATAAAATCCAAGCAGAAAGAAAAGAAATTAAATAAAATTTGTTATCTCCTCACACTTAAGACCGGAAAACAAGTTAACCAAGCAATTTTTCCCTCTGCCCCGTCATAAATATGCTCTGGAAGACAGGGACATGAAAGTAAACGTATACCGGGGCTTTGTTTGACCAAATATGAAACTCACTTCTTTGTCATTGCTCTAGGTATAGATTTCCCGTCCCATTTTTTTTCTTTTTTGTTACTTGTTTTGATATGGAAGAGTGATTGGCTTGAATGGGGGAAAAGTGTGTCTGGAGATGGGACATTCTTGTCTACACACTTTGTCATCACTCTCTGTGTAGTGTTAACCATTCAACAACTCCACACGCACTCAAACATGATACTTGCAATAGTGTCAAGTGGTTTTAATCAGATTTCGTGTGCCCCATAACCCTTAACCAATTTCCAATTTTCCTTCGATGGTATATACAATGTATCCCGTATACGTACCTTAAACTGGGATGTTCCATTGAACGGGAAAGGGTTAGGGATAGTGTCATTTCAGCCCTTTCGGTGTCAAATATTAAGATCCACTCTTTGGGAATGAAATGATACCTTCGTCATTTATTTCTTTACAGTGGAGTTGAAAAGTCACTTTCTCACAAGACAATAGAAGAAGACCACTTGTTCAAGACGTCCCAAAAATTCAGCTTTGGTAATAAGAGAAGTTGTCTTCAAGACAATTGGTTCGATCGTTGAACTTTAACAAGTGTTGACCCAGGTTTCCTTGACAACCTTGTGTGTTTTCAAAAAAAAAAAAAACTGAGGGTCCTCAAAAAACGCTAAACCACAATATCACCACACATCCCTCTCATTTCTAGAAAAAGATGTCATTTGAAAGCCCCGCTCTTCACTTGAACTCGTACCAGCAAAAATATAGTGCAACTTCAGGGCGAGTTGAAGGCGAAGGCAGAGCTCAAAAACACTCAGTTTGACATTCAGGGCGAGTTTTGGTTTTTCAAAAAACGCTTTGTGGCGACCTCAGAATAACCCCATTCAACGAACGAAACGGATATCTCTTACACAGTCTTTTTTTCAATAAGAAAGGCCTTCTTCATACAGGCTGTTTTGCTTAAGTTGCATCAAAAGCTTAGGATGGATAAATTGAGTCGAGACTAGAAAAATCGATTGAAAGCGGGGTCTACTTCCCTCCGATTGCTCCTATGACTTCAAGGGTGGCGTTAAGCTAAAACTGAAAGTCTAAAGGGGAAGAAAATACTCGTCGGCAGATTCAAACGTAAGCGCCCGGTGTACATTCTATATTCTTTATATATATAAATATTATATATTCTATTCTTCTATCTACAAGACACTCCATCACTGCAATTCTGCCACTCTAAAGGAAGAAAGTTTGATCAGCACACTAAAGAACAGATAAACAGCCTTATTATGAGTTTTGCGACGAAAAAGAAAAGGCAGGCCAAAACACTCCTGGTACAAGCAAATGCAAAAACAGCAGCATTTGGTTGGCCTCAGACATGGAACAATCCAAAACCGGGAGGGTTGCCGACGCTTTCTGAGGTCAACGCGGCGTACCCCACAGGCGGATCACTAGTGTGAAGCAGAAAAGTGGGAGAGTTGTGATCGCTTCAAGATCACTACTCGTAACGCCGGAAATGAAAAGAAGAAGAAGATTATGAGTTTCACGTGAAATCATTCCCCTCGAAAAAGATCCCATTTCACTTTTCCCTTATTATGAGTTTCGGGGGAAAAATTGTCCATGTTCTAAAAATCTCCCTTATTATGAGCTATTTTTCCCCGTGAAATGTGAAAACGTTGAGAGCAATTTATTTCACTTATTTTCGTGAGGCGAAGAAGTGAACAACAAAAGCGGAAAAATTGTAAGTCTGGAATTTTGTTCAGGTGAAACTCATAATAGCTTTTAAAATTCCGGGCGAACAAAAATGTTCCGGGCGAAAAACTGTTCACGTGAAACTCATAATAAGGCTGAAAGTCTATCTTAAGGCGTTAGGCCACCCTAGAATTTTCAAAAAGTCGATTCTTTTTTTTTCATTCCAAATGGTCTCTTAGGACCCGAAAAATGATGCGAAACCTTTAGGTACTCGGTTTTCGAATTTTAATACAAGACCGTCTGGTCCGCAGCGAGCTCCTTTTGTGAGCGCAAGGGGGAAGGTACGTTAGGGGAGTAGAGCCTGTATACGGCAGCTGTTATTGAAAATATTTATTTCCTGACTAGTCTAGACTAGAGTTAGACTTGTCGAACGTCTCTTTCAGGCATCGCAGATTAAAGGTTTTGTAAAATTATTCATGATTTTCTACTACTCAAAACTTTAAACGTGTTTATCTCAATACTGTATTTTTCAAGTTGTTCGGACTCGTAACTCAAGCAATTTTCAACCGATTAACTAGAGATTTTAGGAATGTCTTGAAATATACATTGTCTATGGAAGTACGTAGGATTATTTTTTTATATTGCGTAGTTCATTTGTTATTAACAATTATCTGACTATTTTTTAGGTAAGTTTTTCACTTTTCACTTAAGAAAGTCGCCATTTGGCCAAAAATCAATAAATCGCAAAAATCCTACATACTTCTATAGCAGTTAGTATATATAATCGAAAAAATTCATTTGCTCATTATTATTTAAAAAATTACACGAGCTGTTGGTCCGACCGTGGACTCCGAAAAAAAAGACGTCGTCTCAAAAACGTTGCACAGCCTCCATTTTGTAATAAATCCTCAAAAAAGTTATTGTAAGCAAACCATAAAGCATATTTTTTCAATCTCTAGGGTGGCCTAACCTCTTAATGAGAAATATTGCATACCAAGATACTTTTCTAGAAGAATAAGTTGACCATAGGACAACCGCTTTTATTGGCAGGAAGGGTAACTCATAGCAAACTCTTGTTTGTTTAAGTGCTGCATTTCCAGAAAACATTTTGATCGTACTGAGCTGTTGTAAGTTAAACAGGGGCACTCCAGACAACTTTATTTTGTTAAAAAAAAATTTTTGCAAGACAACCTCTTTCAATTATCAACTCAATAATATGCCCTTTCTCCATGTTTTAATCTCAGGGCGTTTAATTCCTTGCTTTCTCATGTCTCCTGAGTCCTGACTCATATTGTGTTCATGTATTTTCAAGACACAGATCGCCGTTTGGTTTGTTTTTTTTGGGTATTGTATCGGGTGATTTTTAGAGGTTGGTTTTATGATTAGGGATAAAACTGACATCTTGTGGGCAAATTGGCCAACCATAATGTCATTTATGTTTGGACAGAACAACGCTTGCAAATCGTGCAAATTTATTTCAAAAATAATGGGTCAGTAACCGCAAACTCCGTCCATTTTATGGTTGACATAATAGTCCATCAGAGCAACTAATTCGGTTAACCATGGATCGTTTACGCACTACTTTTACTTTATTTGATAATATGCATCCGCAGAGACGTCAAACAGTAGGAACAATTGCCGCTGTAGAGCAAATATGACCCGAATGAATCGATTCGCCATCGTGCACATCAATTGTAGCTTTTTCCATCATCTTTATTGAAGATTTTGCGCAAAAATCTTAGCAGACAACCTTACAAGATCCAGCTTGTGCAAGAATTAAAGCAGCGAGATCATGCCATGCATCGTGATTTTGGTGTTACTGGGCTATACTTCTTCCGAATTGATGCTGGCGAGCCAGTTACCGTTAATGAAGACCGGCATAGAGCCATGACAACAGACTATTTTGTTCCCGAATTGAATGGCATGAATGTGGATGAGATGTGGTTCCGACAACACGGTGCTACTTGCCACACAGCTCACGTTACAATCGATTTATTGAAGGAAAAATTCGGTGAGCGCATAATTTCGCGGAATGGACCACCAAGATCGTCAAATTTGACACCATTGGACTAATTTCTTTTTGGATATGTGAAGTCGCTCGTCTACGTCAACAAACCAGAAGCGTTAGGGGGCAAGGAAGCCAACATTCGTGAAGTTATTGCTGGCATACGACCTCAAATGCTCGAAAAAGTGGTTGAAAATTTGACTTCTAGACTTGGCTTTATTGGAGCCAGCCGTGGGAGCCACATGCTCGAAATTGTATTTAAACATTAATGGCAATAAATTATCCTTTCCAATAAAGCCTAATTGCATTCAAACGATTTTCTTGTATTTTATTTCAATTTGAAGTCAATTTAAACGCCGTTTAGCTCTTTTCATAGGGGCTCATATTATATTCAAGTACTGATTCAATAGTTTCCATATGCATACAAATATTATATGTATTGTATTACCTTTTCTACAGCCGGTCATTAATGAAAATGCGTTACTTTTAGGATAGCTGAAAGGGTTTCACACTCTTTTCTTGCTGTCCACAGTAATTCTTTCCCCAGGATTGTAGTTAGATTTCGTAAGGATCAGCGTTTTTGGAAAGGCCTATTGCAGAGGTTTTGAGGATGAAGAAGAGGAATAAATGTCCCACTCTGTCGATCTAATTTACGATTCAATTTCTTGTGCTTGCACTACTCCACTTGGGCCTGTTGAACCTAAAACGAGCCTTAGCCAAGTGGATATCAATGCTTTCTTACCATATCCAGCCACGAGTCACAAAAAAAGTCTCATATGTCAGTTGCCTTATGGCGGACACTGTTCATATTCATAACAACATAAAACCATCCACTTTGGTATAGGCGCACTCAACTTTCGTTTGTGCTAAGCAAACTCACCGCAAGCAATTTTAAGCTCTCCGCCTTTTAAGTGGTTTCCACGAAAAAGGCATGAAGACGATTGAATGCTTGTGTGCGTGTTCACTTCAAGTGCACATCTCTACCACCTTAGCCATTGCTATGGTTCCATTTTCTTTAAAATCAGCCGCCCAAGCCCAACAGATAGGCTTCAACTAGTTGGTATAGTATTAGTAGTAGAACTGAACCAACAAGACTTCTTCCACGGAGAGCGATTCCTTAGATCTCTCTCGGTATCCATAAAGTGCCAGTGTTAACAATTTCGCTTCAATTTATTTTTGGAATTTTAATGAAATGGCACAAAACGAGGTGTTTATTACTGTTGGCGTTGAAGATGGCGACGTGGTGGTAGTGTGCTTCGCTTCTACAACCAAAAACTCTTCTAAGGAGCTCTGGCTTGGCTAAAGAAGTGGGTGCTCGACTGCTCGTCTGCTCGTCTTGGGTTTTGGGGATTGGAGGAGTATCCACTTCACAAGAAAAAGGGTTACAGTGTTAAGTGTGTAAAATATTTTCCGAGTTAATGTTTGCATTCGAGCAAAATTGAGAGCTGTTTTCTAAAATTGATACGACGATGTTACTTACTTTCTTTTTTCATGTTTTTTTTTTTGTTTTTTTGTTCTCTCTTTGCAGCACCAACCCTCAAGTTTGTATATTCTTCGTTTAACCTTTGGTTGGTGTTTTTAGGTTAGTGTTTTGAAGAAAGCCTCGAGGAAATCATCTTCGTAAATTTATTGAAGTTCATTTTTCGTTAACGTTGAAGAGGCTATGAGGTGTTGAAGTGGTGGTGATATAGATGCTGAAAGGTGTGCAAATAGTTGTTTTATCATCGCAAGATGAACAACAAGAAAACGGGGGAGAGAGGTTCAAATTGGGTTTTCATAGCGGGATGGGGTGGATGGATAATAGCAAATTTATGTGTCGTCTTATGGCTGAAGAGATAAATTGTGCAATTTAACGTCGTCTTTGAGATGATGCCCCAATATAAATTAATAGACTCAAAAACCCAGCTAAACTGACTGCAAATGTTGTTAGCTTTATAGATGCTATGCCTCGGATGTGTGCGCTGTACGGGTATGAATAGCTTACAAGAAGGTTCATGATTGTTTTGTGTATATAGAAGGGGTGAATGGATATAACGTGTTTTGAATGGGATGTTGATTTATGGAAGTCATTGTGTAAAATTCGTGTGAATTTTAAGTAATTAAACGATATTGATTTTCGGTTAAGAGAAAGGTAATCGGTTAGGAAATGTTACACAATATTCTTCTCAGTCAATTTGTTGGAGAGAAACCGATGATCAAACCGAATGCTGTTATAGGATCTTATTGTTGTATAAGACCATGGAGCTCAATAAAATAACGAATTATGAAGAATGATAATTGATGCAATTTAATGCGAGCCTAATGAAAACCATGAGAAGCAATGTCATCAACGATCACTCTTGATTTTAATGTACCAGGTAATAAGTAGGAATATGCTACACAATATTCAAAGTAGTTTAAGAAAATACGTACAGGTGAGTGTGAGTAGGTATGTACAGTCTTGAGTAAACTTTAGTTTCTTGTTGTTAACTTTCTACTACTAAATAGTTTGAGTAGAGAGTGTTTTCACAATTCAGTGTTAAGAAGTGTTGACTGACTAACTGTCAAAATTGTTTGAAGGAAAGGACGTGAAAAATAAAAGGAAGAAGAAAAACAACAAAAACTAAAGCGAAACGAAAACGAAACAACACATTGATAAGAACAGATCTACTTCATTTTCTGGGTTTTATATAAACATACATAAATGTGTTGCTAAGTTCGGAAGAAGAGTTTTCTTTCCTCATATACTCTCGGGGAAAATGTTTTTATTTAATTTGCCTAAAGTTAAACTGTCATGGAAAGTGCTTTTATCGAGACAGTCTCAGCAAAGTCCAACGTTCAGCATGCATTTATAAGCTGTGCCTTACGCACTACTTCTTCTGCGGCACTGAACATCCTGTTTCACCTAGTCCCACTTGACATCTACACTAAACAAATAGCTGCGAGTTTGGCTATTCGATTACAAGAAGTCTCAATGGACCAACGACAACATCGGTCATGCTTACATTCTGAACAAACTCGGAATCTCCAAGCTAAAAACAGACTACACCACACATAAATTCGAGTTTGGTAAAAAATTTCCGAATGAACATTCCATCTAGAACAGATTGAGAGGACCAATCATTCTTGGAAAACGACTACGTACATTTTTATACCAACGGCTCAAAAACAAATGAAGGAGTAGGTTGTGGTGTCTATTCAGACGAAATGAAATTAAACATTTCGCTTCGTCTTCCAGATCATTGTAGCGTGTTCCAAGCGGAGGTGATAGCAATCAGCGAAGCTCTGTCTCGGCTAAGAGAACATGATATTCATAAGGGATATTTGCATTTTCTCAGACATTCAGGCTGCCATCAAATCACTAGCGTCAAATTCCTTCAACTCTATTCTAGCCCTTAATTGCCGATCATCTCTCAGGGAGATGTCAGAGCAGTTTAACATTTATTTGTGCTGGGTGCCGGGGCATAGAGATATTCTAGAAAACTGCAAAGCAGATGAACTCGCCACAAACGGAAGATTTCTGTCCTTCTCACCGATAACAAAGGGTATCGGCTTACCAATCGCTACACACAAACTCTCGCTCAAGCAGGACGAACACAAGAAAACTTATCTGAGATGGTCAAGCAGTTTAATGTGTAACGTAACTAAACAAATCTAGCCCAAGCTAGATTTGATTGATTTCTATCAAAAGAAAATACATTACAGGACATTGTCTTATTGGAAGACATGTCGCGAGGCTAGGAGTCGCCTCAAACTATTTTTGCAGAATCTGTATGGATGATGAGGAGGAGTAGAATATGCCCTTCCTTCTCTGTTCATGCCCCGATTTAGCTTACAAACATAGGATTCACCTAAGTTCGTGTTTCTTTAATGAACCTAGTGATCTTACTCTAATCGACGCCCTGCGTCTCTCCCGCTTCATTGTAAGGTCAAAATGGTTCCATTAGGATGAGGATACTTTAGATCCACCTCGTATCGCAATGGGCCTAACGGGCCTAGGTGTGTTAGCCCAGCTGACAGCCACTTTAACCTTACCTAAACTGACCTAAGTCAAGTTTTGCAATCGTGCAGAAAAAATTTGAGATAACAATAGGGTTCCGCAATACTTTCTATCTGTCTGTCTGTCTGTTTGTCTGTATGTCTGTATCTCCGTATTCTCTTCTGACTGATTTTCACCTATGAGATAATACTTATTTTTCACGAAACAGCTCTAACGATTTCGATAAAGTTTTACGTGAAGGATTATTTCTAAAAGGTCTTTCTTATTATATTAAAAAAAAATTTAGAAAAATTCTAAGAATGGTACCTACCATACAACCGGTTTTTTTAAAAATCGACTTTCTACTTAATGGCTTACACAATTCCGATGGTAGTTAAAAAAATGGGCACGACTGGGTCGCACGAACTTGCGATTGTGTTCTAAATACGATATCAAAATCTAAAGGCTGAGTTAAAGGTTTTGGTATTAGCTCTTCATAATATATTTTGTGGTACAGGGTTGCCAACTACACATTAATTATGGAAATTGAATTAAATCACGCAAAATAATGAAAAAATTAAATTAAATATTCCAAAGGTTTTAAGCAAAAATCTAAAAACGCCATTCTTTTGCAATCGCTAATACATATGAATGATGAAAATTTAATCAAAATCGTTGGAGCAGTTTTTCCAAAAAACGGTTTTTTATTTTTCACTTTTTTTTAAAAACTGTTTTTTAAAAGTCGAGTATGCAAGGTTTTAGATCTTAACAGGAGTTATTTTGAGAAAAAATTTGAAAAAAATCAAAGTAATAGTTTCGAAGTAACTTTCGAAAATCAAAATTTTTTAAAAAAATTTATAAAAATTTCCAAAACCAAGTTTTTTTAAATATTGATATGCAGTCTTTCTTTAACAGCTTACGACTTCTTAAATCCAAAATTTCGTCAAGATCGTGTCAGCCATTAACGAGAAAGTCGGTTGTAAAAAAAACGGTACTATGGGAGGTACCGTTTTTAGGCCTTTTCCAAAAATTTTTCTTACATCATAAGAAAAACAATCCTAAATTAATCCTTCATACAAAATTTTATCGAAATCGTTGGAGCCGTTTTCGAAAAAAATAAGTATTATCATATCGGTTGTATGGCAGGTACCGTTATTTCAAGACCTAGAGACCCAATTCCAAAAACCCCTCTGTAAGATGCCAAACAAACCCTAACTGCAAATTTTGAAGAAAATCGGTCAAGCGGTTCAGGCTGTAGATCCATATACAGACAGACACACAGACACACAGACACACAGACAGACAGACAGACAGACACACAGACAGACAGACAGAATTTCAGGACCCACTTTTTTCGTATTCTCTATCATCGTAATGTCATGTTTAATTGTTATCTCAAAATTTTTTTTCTACACGATTGCAAGACTTGCCTTATAGTACCTATAATCGCAAGTAAAAATATAGCGCCATTTGAAAAGTTTAATGTTTTTGATTTTTTCAAATTTTTCTGTGGGAACATCTTCTGGCTACGCCTGAAAACTTTAAAACTTGATTTTTTAAAAACTCAATTTTTTAAAAGCAAAAAATCAAAAACTGAGAAAATTTTCATTTTTCAATTTTTGCTAGAAACCATTGGAATATTTGATTTAACTATTTTCAATATTTCACGTCATTTTATTCAGTTTACATAAATTAATGTGCAGTTGGCAGCCCTTTACCACCAAATATATTGTGATGATCGAATACTAATACTCCGCCTTGAGATTTTGATATTACACACAATCGCAAGTTCACGCGGCCCAGTCGTGCCCACTTTTTTTTTATTATTTTGAGGATTCATACATTTATTAGTTCCAATAAAAGGGTTGACGCAGTACTCTACTACAATTTGTTCATTTTTGTTTTCTTTGATGCTATTGAAATTCTCGAGTAATGCGTTTAACTTAAAGTACTGTGGCAATACCATTGGTTCAAACGCTAATCAGCAATAAAATCAGTCAACATTACACTGTTCCAAGTAAAAAAAACATGGGTAAAAATCTGAGGAACAAACGCCTTTTAATTTGAAGAGCCAGAGCTGTTAGTCGTAGTCGAAAAAAAACCTACTGAATGTTTGCGTGTTCGAAGCCTTTGATGAACTTTATGACTTTTTTTTAATAATTTCACATTCAAGACTATCCATCAACTTCTTAGAGTTCGATGTGGGCATCAGCCTTTACTAAATTTTAAAGTGCGAACTAGTTGATTAGGGAACTATTCCATTAGCTTTTATATAAGAATAGCTTTGGTACTTTTTATTTTGTGTCATCAAAATCATTGAACTTTTTCATGTGCCATCTGTCACCTGTCATCTGTCATCTGTGATATTTCTTCTGTTTACTCTGTCTATTGCGTTCGACCAACAATATGTTTCTATTTCTAACTTTCAATAATTCGCATTTTTCAAAATCAACAGTTTTTCTTCTTTTAGTGCCAAAAATGATATTGAACCTTCATCAATACATGATCTCTACTTGGGCGACAACTGAATGTTCAAAACTTCTAATGGTACCTACACTCAATGTGCGACAGAAAAAATGACCAAAAATGACTAAGCGCAGCGAACTTGACACGCTCAGTTCAGGACACCTTCCTCGAGTGCAAATATATTTTTTTCTCTCTAGTTCTTCCTTTACTGCGCCGAAGGTGCCACGAGCGTTGTGATCTGTAAAACATCACAGCTTTTATATTTATTAGTCCACACACTAATCATCCAAATCCGTCGTGTAACCCACGTTCAGTGCTCTGTATGAAAGTAAAAAACAGAGAAACGAAATATTTCATACAATCTAATTTTGCCGCAATTTGTCCTAGATTGCGCTACAAGCTGCCAGATCATTAGCTCTGCATATGCTTTTAGCTCATCGACTAGAATAGAAGCCAATCTATGATAGTGGGAAGATCCAGAAAGGCATCCGTTCCATCACACACCTATCAATAAAAAATGTCTGCCAATATCATCTTCATCTATATTCGAAAATGGGAAAACTTTGAAAAGAAAAACCAATCGCTAGTTTCACTCAGTTTAAAGTGAAGAGCCATACCTAGCTGCCTCCGTAGCCTAATGAATGCTATATTAACGCGTATGAAGTTCGTCAATACGACGTATACTTCATTGAAATCAATTTATTTTCAGACGCACCCATCCCAGCGTAAAGTGCTCACTCTCTACCAGCCACTACATCTCATTCGAGCCGATCCAAGGCAAAACTGACATAATTGTGAGAGTGCTGTTGCATCAATCGAACCACATTCTGACCAACCTACCAAATGCGAACTGACACAAGCTCCCTCTGTGCTCATGTGCCCCACCACTGTGCAGTTCTACAGATAATTTGATCAAATTCGAAGCTATTAAACGGCTTTTATCTGGTGAGTGCTTGGCAAATTGCAAAAACCGCACAAAAGTAAAAGAGCTTTTAATTTATTATGACCGCAACGCGACCAATTTAATTTATTATATATTTTGATTTTAATTCAGGTATAGTGGAGAGCCTTCGCCAACGCCGGCCGATGGGCTCTCCTATAAATGTGCGTCTATCATTTGTAGGTGGTTCTCGTAGGAGCAGATAATTAATTTTGCTCTTTTATTCAAAGTAACAACATTTCTGCTGTGGCTAAAACGAATATGAACTGGAACACCGAAGCACCCTTCCCTATCCACTTTTGTATCTAAAAAAAAGTCAAAATCAATTTCAAGTAGATTTTCAAGCGGAAGTCCTTTTTGTCGAATTAGTTCCATCATCGATGGTTAATTAAAATAATTAATCAACTTTTGGTGCGAGAAAAATTTCTCTGCACCCACACAGGGACACCACACAACCAACCTCAAGGCAAGTGATGCGAGGAAAAAATATATAAAATCCCTCAGATTGGGTGAAAATCCTGTGACATCATCCGGCGACGATCAAGATGATGATGATGCTCAGCACTGAGCACTGAGGATAAGCAAGGAGCAGGCGGGTGGTGTTGAAATGAAAAGTTGCCGGATTAATTTCAGTTGATTTTGATTTTTGAATTTTCGTTTATTTCAGTTGGAAGTGCTGGGAAGATAGAGGAAGAGGAACGACTAGGAGTTGTGGAATGTGGTGGGGAATGTGTTCAACTCGAACACACCCCTTTCACTCGTTCCAATCGCCCACCACTGTGAAGCTATTCCACTGCTCGGCATGTTCATCGTTCATGTCCTTTAATCTCCTTACGAATGTTCTTGACATCGGAATTAAAATGACAATGGAGTTATTTGAAAATCTGCTTTGCCGCCGCTGGGGATGGGCTAGGCCCCGCCATAGAGACGGAATGAGACTTTTGAGGGATGTAAGTGGTGGGGAGCGAGTGGAAACAGATTATGGCTTGCGGAATTCTAAATGGGTGTCGAAGGGCGAGCAACGTTCGTTCTACACAAACTGGCTGACGAATACCGAAATGGAAAAATTCCTCTTCCTTAACCGATACCAAGAATCGATGTTGTAGAGTCAATTGGAAAATTGTTGTTGAGAGTATTTTTTTTTCTTGTTGTATACTTTTCGTTCGCTTTCAGCTATTTTCTATTTTATTCTGTTCCGTTGTCGTTGTAGTCCTCTCGTTTGTTTAAACTGGGGTATGTGTGTGTTATTTTTCGATTAAATTCTTTTCTTTTGCAATATCTGTCTAGAGTCGTGCTGCTGGGTTGAGGGAATGTGCTGCTCTTCTTCGAAGTCATATGTGAAGTATTACGAAATGCAATTGGTGTTTTTTTCTATTTTTCTCCTATTCATTCTTTCCTTTTTTTAAATCATTCTTTGGGCGCTTGAATGCCCTTTGGTTAGGAGTGTGTGGCATGATATGGCCCATAGAGAATGTCCAGTATTTTAAATTTATTGTAAGTGCTTAGAGAAAATTCGAGGACACATTAAATGATATCTCTCTAAAGGATTATTCTTTGATATACAACAAATGCTGTATTTCATTTTTACTTTAAGCTTATAGACTCCATAGAGATAGATTAAGTCCTGGCTAAAATAATAGGCTTTAATATTTTGTGAATTATCAAGCAGTCTTCTTCCACGATCTACATGCGGAAACAAACTCATTTGATTTTTATATAGGGTGGTTAAATTTTAAGGGCCGATGTTGAATGGGAACCACACCCAAAAGACATTTTTTTTTTCGGCATTTCATTTGACATTTCTCAACTTCTAACTAACTCAATTTGAACCATGGATATTTACACAGTCGAGCAAGGCGTTTAAGTTATTCAGGCTTATTATGAAAATGGGCGTTCAAAGAAAAATGCAAATCGTGCACTTTGTGATTTTCGCGATGATCGCGATAGTATGGTGGAAGAGCCGTCCACCTCTACTCGTCGTCTTGCCCAGCAATTGAACCTCTCACGCTCGTCGTTAATGAACATTATGCATAAAGACTTGCATTTACACGCTACAGGGTGCAATTGACTCAAGAACTAAAGCCTACACCGTTATGCTTATATACCTCAAATATTCTTAAAGAATTTAAAATCAAATGCGGATTATTTAATAAGAGTAATGAATAGACACGACACAAACCTTCACAAACAAATTATGCAATACGCTCTCCGGAAACAGTTATCACCTTTCAAAGAATGACAAGAGTTGGCTAATCGCCACTGCCTGAATCTTGATCTCTTGAATACACCCCTGACCAATTGGCAAGACGCATTCTATAGATGTATAGCTAAGGTGGATGACTCACTTTATCTTGAATGTTTGAATAGAGCTCAAACATCTACAACAAGATTAATTTACAAAGATTTAAACCACGTACTGTACCAAAATAATTATTTTAATGATAAGCTTTCATTTAACCAAATAAGTATCATTTTCAAAGCAAGAACTGAGATGCTCAATCTAAATTATAAACCACACAGAAGTGACCTTCACCCGTTATGTACTTTGTGCAACCTTAATGAAACTGAAAATACGTACCACTTTATAGCTGTATGCCCAATATTACAAGAAATCCGCAGGCTTTATTTTTCGAAGAGTTTTCTTACACTTGAAGATACAAAACAGATTTTGAACGGGGATTTTGGTTGGAAAATTCCTTGTTTTTATATTAATCATGCCTTAGGGTATCGTAGCAGTTTTTTAGACTGATTAATGAGATCGTAAGTGTAGGCTCTGTATATTATGAAATTCAATTTTTTAATTTTATATATTTTTATTGTTTAAATGAATTCACGCAACAATGTATTTTTTATTCTAATTTTTCTAAAATCATGTTTTCTTTAACTTTAACTTTTTCCATTTTGTAACAAATCTCGAAATAAGTCAATCGAGGCAGACGGCAAATTTTGCCATGCAATCATTCTTAGAAAAATATAAAATCTTGTAAAATATCGAGAACTTTAATAAAGAATTTATAATAATAATAATAAAGCCTAAACCGAGGTTGCGGGGTTCATTTGGCCGATATCATGTTAAATGCACAATTGAACCATGGCAATATTATCACAATAAAAAGAAATGGCAATAATTTCCTAAATGATTTGAGTTTTATTTAAAACCAACATCGGCCCTTAAAATTTAAAAATTGTTTATTTTATCGTTTAACACGGGCGAGGAGTCGTGACGCATCGCGTCGGGTCTTAAGGGTACCCTTATATGATCCCTTTTGATACCGAATACTAAATACTGAATTATCACACACGGTATATCATTTGAAAAATAGAACGTTCCTGATGCAAATAATTTCACAGTTCGAAAAGTGTTAAAGTAGTGAATGTTGCTGCTTTTGGTTTTTCAGCTCGTCAATGCTCAAACACATTGTATAATCACTTCTTAAAAGTACCCCGATTATTACGTCTTGAGAACGGACTTTTTCCTGTTACTGCCTGGGTCAGCATGAGTCTTTAACTTCATTAACTCTTCATTAGCTTACATCCCAATACAACAAGAAACTACGCGACACCATAAAATACTTTTTTTTTATATAAAAAGTGGAGGTTTATGCTAATCTGGAGCACTTAGACCTAATTTCCGGTCTGTATGTACTACCCAGGGTATCAGCCTTCCCTTTTAATTGTGCAGTAGATGGAATTGAGGTGTTACTAATTTCACAAATAACCTCAAAAGCGGTGCGAACTCTAGATGAAACTGGGAGCCTGAAAGAAAAGTATAAACCAAGAGCGGGATTCAAACCCACGCGTCCGGCCTATCTATACTGAAAACTCTACCAATGTGCCACGGCCGCCCTATATAAAACATAGTAAATATGGATGGAAATTTCAAAAGTTTCTCATAAACGCGAAAAATCCATTAATAAGCTGCTTGAATAAGTGAATAGGGTGGCGCAACAGAGCGAGGACCCCCTGAATACTTCCATATTTATGAAAGTCATGATGATTGATGACATCTACATCATGACTCCCGGAAAATTCACTACAACACTTTGTGAACTCCTCAAGAAAGCTATTAACAAACTCAATAACTGGGCCAAAAACTGCGGTCTAAATATCAACCCTAGCCCTTCACAGACGGTTCCAAAACGAACAAAAGAGTAGGGTCAGGCATATTCTCAGACTACCCTCCTATAAACAGCTTTCCCACTTTTGCAGTGTATTCCAAGCAGAAGTAATTGCAGTCTGTGAAGCCAAAAAACACTTGGCTACGCAAAACTTGATCGACAAAAGTATTGACATCTTCATAGAAAACCGGGGGACCATCAAGGTTCAAAAAATCGATTTTTGTTTTTTTGCATTTTCTTAAAGTATAGTATTTTAAAAATATTCTCTGAAAGTTTGAAGTGAATCCGACAAATATCTTTCGAGTTATTCAGCTTTATTTTGAGCTTTAATTACTGTAGGTACAAAAAAGCGACTGTAAAACTTTAAATGCGGTTTTTCTCAAAACTATGTTTTTTGAACTGGTGTCCACTGTAACTCAAAAACCGCTCGATATATTTGAATGAAACTTATACAGTTTTTAAAAAACATAAAAAGCTAGTGCTTGTTTGAAGCTTTATTATTTTTTTTTTTTTTTCAAAATTAACAAAATGTCACAAGCCCAATCCTCTGCCACACCCCTCCTCTACCTCTTCATCCAAGGACAATGCTGAGTCCTTCCAGAATTCTGTTGCAAAATGATTCTGATCGCATCGATCCTTGGACCTGTTCTGAGTGCAATAAGGTCGTTGATGTACTCTAAAGCATGAAGAAGAGAACTAGCTCACCGCTCTCTGTTCCAAACCGCTCTGAATCTTAAAAGTTCATGTAGAATGCCACTTTCGACAACAAACGCTTTACCATTCAGCATGTCATTAAGAATATACCTAATTGCTTACTCATGGCAAATTAGAGCAACTCAACTCATGAAATTCTTTCTCCAAGTAAACCAAACGAGTTTTTTTGCAATTAACACGCACATCTAGGGGTTATGAAATTGAATTCCCTTTTATTGTTGTAAAACACAGTGGTAGAACTTGGGCACATGGGAGAGGATTTAGCAGGAGACACCGATGCACATTGCTTTCGAGCCTTTGTGAATTGTAATTCAGGGGAAAAACAGAATCTAGTCAAGCGTTCCACAAACGAGTAGTCAGACCAAAATATCAACCACAATACTTGACTGTATGTCCGAGGTTGGACTCAAGGTAAAATTTATGAGCATTTCCAGCGAGGCGGGTGTTGCGGCTGAATTTCTTCAGGTGAGGAATGCAACTGGCTAATGTTTGTGAAAGAAGCGGTATAGGAGTGTGAGGCCAGTAGCGTACAATTCTGTTTATCTATACGTACTCCATAAAATATCCGACACTGGTTCAGACGCAGGGAGTATTGTGTTATGACCCGCTTTTAAACCAAACTGAGTTTCTAGAATAATATTTTGTCCCTATATCCTTTGTGGACAGTGCTCTATTGAAAACCTTCTCAAATACCTTGGTGATATTCGGAAGAAGACAAATTGACCTGAAACTATAGCTGCACTGGAATCATTCTTTTCTATTTAAAGGAGAGGATGGAACACTGCCGTCTTCAAACGCACTGTATAACGTGCATTATTCAGAGCATTTGAAAAATGCTTTGTTTTTTGTTGATTTCCGCTCCGCATTCGACAGAATTTCTCGTGAAGCTCTCTTTTATAATCTTCATAAAGCTGGTCTATCTACCAGAATCATAAACATTCTGAGAGCTTTATATGAACATAGTATTGCTTTTGTTTGGGATGTTGACTTGATTTCCGAAAAGTTTGAAACATAAATGGGGTCGAACAAGGTTGTATACTGAGTGCATTATTTTTCATTCTATTTATCAACGATATAGCCGAGGCAGTGAAAGGTGGTATTAGTTACGCTGGAGTGTAAATTTCAGCATTGATGTATGCGGATGATATCGCTTTTTTAAGGGAAACTGTGGATGATATGCATATTATGATGATGAACAGGCTGAACGAGTACTGCAGTTGCTGGAACCCTTCTGCGAATCTGGAAAAATCGAAAATGATGGTCTTTTGGAACGGAAACGGGAATTGGAGATTCAATGAACCAGACGTTGAGATTGTACGTACCTAAATACAAATATCTCAGTATGGTGATTAAATCCAACCTAAGCATGAACGCACATTTACATGAAAAGCTATCGAACGCAAAACGTGCAATTACATCGATCTGGAAAAATTGCTTTAGCAGCAAATTGGTCATCTAAAAACAAGCTATTTGATTCAACAGCTGGCGCAGTTATGTTATACGAAGCCCAGGTGTAGGGATTCCGTTCATGTGAGACAGTTGAAATACTCCTCCGTTACTTCTTAAAAAGAATATTTCAGCTACCACAGAGTACAACAAATTACATGCTCTTCATAGAAACTGGTACTTCACCTTTGTTCTTACGTGCTTTAGAATTGCACTTCAACTATATTATTAAAGTACATACTAGAAATGGAAGAAGTATAGGAATCCCAAAAACTGTTTTAAGACATACATATAATGCGAGCTAGAGGAAGATGCAAGAATGGCTGAAAGTAGCACCAGACTGTGAAACAGATTGGAGTATAACAGCTAGTGAACACCCAAATTCAAGAAATAAATTTTACCTTGTGTTGACGAACCTGCGGGACGAACGATGTACGATCGATACGAAGCCGAATCCTCTCTGTATAGATGTTATTTTACCACCATTTAAAGGATTCAACCTACTTACTTAATTCTAACACAGTTAACAAAATCAGCACAATTTTCAAAATAAGAGGATAGTTACTGAGCTTAAACTTCATCCCCCACCTTACTGATTTACCACTTATATGTAGCATTTGCAATATGAACAATAGAGAAGATACTCTTCACTTTCTTACCGTTTGCCTGATTTTCAAAAAATTCCGTACTAGGTACTTTGGATAGGTTAGGTTGGAAAGAAAAGAAGCCCTGATAATTTTAAATGGAGAACTAGGATTTGATGTTCTTTACAATTTTACCACGGAGGCTTTACGATACAGACGATGAATAATAGATGGAGATTTTTAACTTTTTGAATTTTGAATAACAAATTAACTAATGTGTAGGTTATGATAAATTGTCAACCTGGTAGACGGCCATAGGCCAAACCAATTAGGCTTATAATATAGAACAACATTGTAACTATGAAGCAGAGATAAAAGTCATTACTTACTTTATTACTTACGACTTCAGAGCATTGTTCAACAAAGTGGTGTAGATGTCCACTGCTTTCAAAGGGTGATGTCGTAGAACAAAATTGGGTATGCCGTCAGCTTTACTGCTGATTTCTTTTTCATTATGGCCATTTTAAATGTTGCGCTAAATTTTTCAGCTGAATATTCAACGTAAAGGTTTGTTTTTTGTAGCTGCTAGAAAACTAAGTTTAAGTAAGTTTCAAACTTGTGCATCTCTTTTCTGCGTCTCATTCCAGTTGCCTGTGTCACCAGCGTAGAAAAAACCATTTCAAAGACTTCAAGCAGATCGAAGGCCGAGTGGGTCAATAAATCAAATTCAAAACTATTTCATTTTATGTCAATTCATAATTTCCAGCTTATAATTACTGTGTCTATATTGAGGAGAAATTATATCTCTATGTCTAGATTCTGCTTCAAACTTTAGTCAACTGAAGTCTTTTAAGTAAAAGACTTATCAGCTTTCATTAAAAACTTTAAGCTCTCTTGCCCAATGAAATCAATTAAATTGAACTTTGGTATAATTAGGTTTAGTTTAGTTTAAATTTATTGTAGTAAATACTCAATAAGATACAATATCTTGTAATCTAGAGTAAGTTTCAGTACCCAGTACTATTTGAAAAAAAAAATGTAAGATATATTGTGCTACAAATATTAAAAATTAGAATTCATTTCATTTCAGTTAGTTTTAAATAACAATTTATAATTTGCAAAAAAAAGAAATTAAATCTTTTTATATTATACTAGCTGACCCGGCAAACGTTGTTTTGTCATGTAAATAAAAATAATTATCTACTATAAGCGTGCGGGGAAAAAAAAAATTTAGGGGTGAACTACCCTTAACATTTAGGGGGATGAAAAATAGATGTTGGCCGATTCTCCACCCTGGCCGACAATCATGCTAAGGATCACAAAAATCGGTCGAGCCGTTTCGGAGGAGTTCAAGTTCGAACACCGTGACACGAGAATTTTATATACACTCATGGTCACACAATTAAGTCATTTTTATAAAATTAGGTTTACATATCCATATATTAAGTACAAATTACAACGAAAGCAATATTTGTTCAAATTCTAAATATTTACAATCACAATCATTAAAAAAAACCAAAGAAAATAAATTTCACTATAACAATAGTCATTTCTTTAACAAAAAATCAATAATATATAAAATAAGTGTGGCCATATAATTAAGTCACCTGAAAAAAATAAGCAAAATATGATAAAAAACATAGTTTTTTTTAACCGCACAGTTGATATTTCGTAGGATAGCTTTTCTGTTTCGATACGGCGGATATTCTCCTTGGCATGGAGTCCACCAAACCTTTCCATTGCTCTACGCTACTATTTTTCCACTCTTTCTGCAAAATACTCCAGAGAGTAATCTTGCTGGTTGGTTTTTTTTCCGCAACTTTTTTTTTAGAATGTCCCCAAATTTCCAATAGGGTTTAAGTCCGGTGACATTGCTGGCCACCCGAAAACATTCACTTTATGCTCTTCAAGGAAAGATTTCACAACTCTTTACTTGTGTTTGGGATCATTGTCGGGCTGAAAGATTCATCATTGGGGTAATTGGTTCTGGCAGTCGCCGAGAAGATTTGTGTCCAGTATGTCCCGGTAGTCAATACCTGTCATTTTACCGTTTATTTGATACAGCGGACCGACACACCATGGCTTGTGAAACACGCCCAAACCATTATAGAACTGCCGCCATGCCTAAAGGTCTTTTTGGTGTATCTTGGGTTCAGCTCAGCATTTCTCATCAACAAATATTGTGTGAGGTGAAGATCAACATTATGGAAATGATGGCAAACCGTATGTTAGACGTCCCAGAAATGCTGAGCTGAACCCAAGATATACCAAAAAGACCTTTAGGCATGGCGGCAGTTCTATAATGGTTTGGGCGTGTTTCACAAGCCATGGTGTGTCGGTCCGCTGTATCAAATAAACGGTAAAATGACAGGTATTGACTACCGGGACATACTGGACACAAATCTTCTCGGCGACTGCCAGAACCAATTACCCCAATGATGAATCTTTCAGCCCGACAATGATCCCAAACACAAGTAAAGAGTTGTGAAATCTTTCCTTGAAGAGCATAAAGTGAATGTTTTCGGGTGGCCAGCAATGTCACCGGACTTAAACCCTATTGGAAATTTGGGGACATTCTAAAAAAAAAGTTGCGGAAAAAAAACCAACCAGCAAGATTACTCTCTGGAGTATTTTGCAGAAAGAGTGGAAAAATAGTAGCGTAGAGCAATGGAAAGGTTTGGTGGACTCCATGCCAAGGAGAATATCCGCCGTATCGAAACAGAAAAGCTATCCTACGAAATATCAACTGTGCGGTTAAAAAAAACTATGTTTTTTATCATATTTTGCTTATTTTTTTCATGTGACTTAATTATATGGCCACACTTATTTTATATATTATTGATTTTTTGTTAAAGAAATGACTATTGTTATAGTGGAATTTATTTTCTTTGTTTTTTTTTAATGATTGTGATTGTAAATATTTAGAATTTGAACAAATTTTGCTTTCGTTGTAATTTGTACTTAATATATGGATATATAAACCTAATTTTATAAAAATGACTTAATTGTGTGACCATGAGTGTATATGATATGTATACCAAAAAAAGATTTTAAATTAAAATAACATCACAATCGCTCAACATCAGTATCGTCATCATCATATGCCTTCGTTTTTAATTAATACATCAAGTCGCTTTATAGAATTTTTTTAATGAATTGTTAAACTGAGTTTTGCAGGTTATCATTTTTAGATAAGTAGGGAGAGAATTCCATAGTCGAACAGCATTAACATAAAACTGGCGCTCAGAAACGAGAAATGAACAACGCGAAGGAACAAGGTTGCAAGACCTAATAGATCGAGGGTATTGTATTCTGTTAAAAAGATTTTCAGGTTTTCGAAGTTGCATAATATTGTGCAGCAACGTTATAGTTTTGAACTTGAAGAGATTGGCGAGTGTCATACCATACATTGACTTCGAATAATTAGATATGTGATCTCTCCTTTTTAATCCGAAAACATACCGTGCAATGCTATTGAAAGCAACATTTAATTTAGTCTTATAGTCTAGTTTCTAGTTTAGTATATAGTACATAGTCGCAATTGCAATAAATTTCACAGCAATAAAGTAAAATTGGAACTAACAACGTCTTCGCCAGGATCATTCGCGTTCTAGGAGGAGTTATATGATGAGAAGCCCAGAGTAATCGTAAGCCTCCATAAACTTTTCCTAAAGTAAGTCTAATGTGATCATTCCAGGTTAAGGTACGATTAAATGTGAGTCCCAAGTTAATTGCAGATTCAGCAAACTCAATCGGGGTGTTATTCAAAAGAATGGGAGGGAAATACGATGTATCTACCAGAGTTCTTGCTATAACCATACATTTGGATTTTTTAGCATTTAGGCAAAGATCATTTTGCTTAGACCAAAGTACAATTTTCTTTAGATCATTATTAACTTCATAAATCCCATTTTCCAGCATTCCAAGAGGAAAGCTGCTGTATAATTGTACATCGTCTGCGTACATGTGCAAGGAGCAATTTAGAGAGCAGGAAGACAGGTCATTAATATACATTAAGAAGAGCAAGGGACCCAATATAGAACCTTGAGGAACACCTCTATGCAATGGAAGGGGAGAAGACAATGTATTGTTAGCAAAAACTGATTGCGATCTTTTAGATAGATACAAGTGAATTAGTTTAGCTGACGACGATGAAAAATGGAATTGGCTAAGTAGCTTTTCATATAGTATATTTTTATTGACCGAATCAAAAGCTTTGGAAAAGTCTAAAAGAGTAAGAATGGTTACATTATCATTGTCAACAGCACTTCTAATTCCTTCTGTAACATCAATTAGAGCAGTTGTACAGCTATGTGTGGATTTGAAACCAGACTGATGAGAACGAATCAGTTTTCGTTCGGATAAGAAACAGCGTATTTGTTTGTTTATGATTCTTTCCAAGACTTTCGAGAGAAAAGGTAAGATAGCAATCGGTCGATATTCATTGCCATTTCTATTTTTCGGAATTGGAATTACCTTAGCTTGTTTCCAAGCAGATGGAAAGGTGCTTGTCATGAAAATACTATTAAACAAATGTGTAACATATTTAAGTATGAACGGTAAAATGGCTTTTAGAAAAACCGGTGGTATGCCATCAATCCCAACAGAATTGGATTTTAAGTCTAGGAAGCTTTCGAGTACATCTGATTCATTAACAGCCAAAAAGTTGAATTCTAACATTCGATTATCCACCGTAAGAAAATTCACTTCGCTCTCATCAACATTCATTGCATTTATATTATTTATTTCGGTGAACTTTTTGTTAAGATCTTCGCAGTCAACATTTGAGACATTATTATTATTTTTACGACCTACACCAATATCTTTGAGATTCTTCCAAAGTTTCTGTTTAGCTAGACGAGGCTCAAGCTTTGGAGCGTAGAACTGCTTTTTTGAATTACGTATGGCGCACACAACTCTATTTCTCAATCTTTTAAAACTGCTATGCAATTCATCAAGCTTAAAAGTTTTCCATCTTCTATATGCGAAAGTTCATTCGTTGAACTTTACACAGGGTTAAATCAGGTTTCCTTGACAACCCTGTGTATTGTCAAAGAAAACCTGTGTTCTCAATAAACGCTAGACCACAAAATCAACCCCACATCCCTCTCATTTGAAGAAAAATACGTGCCATTTGCCATCCCTCTTCACTACCTGAATTCGCCCAAGCAGAAACCTAGTGTAACTTCAGAGCGAGTTGAGGGCGAACATAGGGCTCAAAAAAAACTCTGTTTGACATTCAGGGCGAGTTGTTCAAAAAACGCTTTGTGGCGACCACTGGGCAACCCCAGTACTCCAACGAACGAACCTATTTTGTTAAGATTTGGTGTTATGCGATTTGAAGAGTTCTTTTATCACTTCACCACAGATTATACAACCGATTCCCAACTTCACCAGTGATAAATTGTAATTTTTATTAGAATCACGTGCCTAAAATCTCATCCAGAGACACACGACACACCTCATTAATTAAATTTAATTTCACACTCAATAAATTATCACACCGAAGCAATAATCCTGTCGCTTACTTTTTCCACTTCATGTATCAAATGGAATTCCACTAAATAAACATTACCTTTTCGTTCGTTCTCGCCACGTCAAGGACCATTCATTTCGAACCCCTTTAAGAAAACTAATAAAATTCACCGAAGCCAACCAAAGCCAAAGCACACGCACATCACTACACACAATTTACACACATTGTGTTTGTATAAATAGAAAATATTTTGCAAGCACGACCAACTACAACTCCAAACAACAATATATTTCCCTCACCAACATTCATTTTGACCACAACTAGGGGCTGCAAACGTTCGCTTTTCGCCCATTTTATTCGAAATTAATGTGGTCTAACCGAGTTATTTTCTTTTGGCTTTGAATGCTTGAAAAGGCTGCCTTAAATAATACAAAAGGAGTTCCTCTTCACTTGGCTTACTTGCCACGACGACCCACGACCAATCCTCAAACAAAACTATTTGCGGTGACAGTCAGTCACTTGGAATGATGAAACGGTAGATGGTGGTTTTCAAAAGTTTTCCTCACAAGAAAGTTTTTGACTTGTATTTTTACTTTTTTTTTTTCTCATTTATAATCCACCAGTTGATATAGTGGAATTCAAATGAAATTAATGATGGTAAGTTTGATGAGTGAGTGGAAGTGGTAAAAAGGACTTCTTTGGAACCACATGAGGGGTTCAGACTGCTCAACTGAAGTCATTTTTGTAGTTTCAGAAAGGAAATCAGCCTGCGAAAATATAAGGACACATCATGAAAAGATTTTAAAAAAAGTGTGATCGTATTAAAAATTGACGTTTGACGTTCATGAGTGTTCCAAGAATCGCGGTTGACTTGGAAAACTGTTTTATTGTTAGATCGTTTTCTATTGCAAATATTTGCTGTTTGAAATTCATCTGCGCCAACCACCGCATCTTGGATTTTCATTGGTTTCATTGGTTTATTTGTGCAGCTTCTTTCAGCTTTGTTTGTGGACACATCGCACTTAAACTGTTCAGCAATTTCCTTCTTCAATTTAAATTCGGCCTCAACCGAGAGGAAGATTTGTAATTTTTGTTTATTTGAAAGCCTGATCAGTTTCCGGCCTTTTCCAGACATTTTTAGAATTGTATAAACAAATTTTTAAATGAAAATGAAAACAAACAGCTTTTACGGTTTTACCTTCACATCACAAAATCCACAACAAAACTACTTTGACAGTTTAAAATTTAAATTAGCTACCTTGCTAGTCTTCACTATTGTACTAGAAAACTAGACTAAAGTTTCTACCTTTGTATCTTTCAAAGCAGGAAGCACAAGGAGGCACTAAAGCAAAAGAAGATATACTTATTGTTGCAACTTGTATCAAATGTCGTACCTAATCAAAAGAAATTTGTCAACTAAAAATCCAACCCCAAAACAAAGAAGAATTTCGCCAACTGTAATTCGCAATTCGGTCCTATTGCTCATATCGAACCAAGCCTACAAAACTATGCAAACCAACAGCTCGCAGCATCATACGAATTCCTGCTTTTGGGAACATTCTTCAATTTCTACCAGATGGATCGTCTAGGATTCATGAAACTCTTCCGCTCTTTGTCCGACACCGCTTTTAAAAACTCAATTAAATAGATCAAGGATGTTGCCAAGCGTGGAGGAGTAACAGACCTCAAATTACATAAAGAAGTACCAGACTTAATCAATGTCCCACCTGCTCCAACAAAGATCATGGACTTCGAGGAGCTGCCCGTTTTGGCTAATGCTTTGGACATTGAGAAACAATTATAATTTGCGTTGCCATGGCAACACTTTTTTCCCGACCATACGAACTTTAACCGAGTAAACGACTTGGATTATAATATAAGCTATAAGTATTTGTATATAAGTACGGATGATTAATTAATTATTATTCACAGTTGAATTAAAACGATGTCAACGAACATCACCGATGTGCCGTGGTGATGTTGATCGTATTTAAATTTTAGGATGAACTGTCAAATGACAGCTGGGTGAATTTCAATGGGAAAGAAAATGCAACAGGTAGCTAGAATATATGGTGCCAATACCAGCTGATCAGCAAGAAGTGGCTCGTATACAGGGTGTCCCGTTATTCGTTTTACATACTTTGGGATATGATTCTTGGTCATATTCTAAGAAAAAAATTGTTGCATAGTAAAGTCCGTTTCTCACGTTTTACATCACTTTTTGACAATTTAGAAAAAGGCTAACTTTGGTGTACCCTGACCTCTGTTAAATTCGATATCTCTGTTAATACTAATGATAGAGACCTAATTTTAAACTTAATTTTTTGTAAAAATAACAACCTTTTAGACTGTGTTTAAGTTGAGCTTCCATAGGCTTAGGGTTGCCAGATTTTCAAATTTAAGTGGTGTTCAAATTTTCTTCCCAAAACAAAGTTTTGACTTTGAGGTCACTTTTTTTCAGAAAATGTCCGATAAACATAGAGTTTCTTTATTTTTTACAGATGAACAAAACAATAATAAAGAAAAAACTCAGCATTAAGTCAGCTCAAAAACCCATGCATTTTATGATACTTCGAAAAATACAAAATGGGTAAAATAAAAAAAAAAAAATAAAAAAAGTTTTTGCTTTGAATAAAACAATAATATGGTCACTTTTAGTAGTTTTTTATGTATTCCATACAAATACAATTTTAACAAGTGCTCAAAGCGTCCTCCTTCGCTTTGAATCCATGCCAGAGCCCGTTTTTGGATTTCATTGGAAATGCCATGATATATGTACATTGTATATAAAATTCTACAATATAAATTTATTTGCCTCATTTATTTATTTTTCTGTAGTTGATTGTAAACACAATTATTTATTTAATCACTTATTTTTTCATTTATTTATCTATTTATTTATTTATTAATTAATTAATTTAACGTTTTACCAATTTATTTATATATATATATTTATCTATTTACCTATTTAAACATCATCATTTATTTATAAAAATTTTTTATTATAATTATTTATTTATTTATTCTTTTTGTTAATTATTTGTTCATTTTAAATTTATTCATATATTCATCAACTAGCAGTGCCCGCGACTTCGTCCGCGTGGAATAGTGACTTTCGGCAGCATTTTTAATTTTTTAGGCTACTTATTTTGCAAATAAGACACATTCATGCGTTTTAGTAAACTATTGTTATATTTTATTTAAGTACATTTTTGCACACGACGTTCTTACTTTTTTGTCAAATAAAAAGGTTTTGCGAGTTTGATACACTCTTTTAAACTAAAGTGACTAATCAGTGGGAACTAAAGAAATACGGGGAATCAATAGTTTTCTTATTTCGCTGTTCCAGTCATCATTAAAACTTTTATGATGCCGCATCCCAGATTACTCATTATTGGCACTGAAACACTAACTTGCAGTCACTCATGATAATTCAAAGGCATTGAGAAACTCTATAGCGTGTGATGTGACTTTCTCAGTGTCCATAATATTGTCTACTGATAGACATTCGACAACATCCCCCAATACGTCAAACATAATTTATTAGTTTATATGGTTAACTATCTCATTAGTCGGGGCCGAAATCGACTTTTCACACAGGCATTACTGATTGCCAATATTTATTTGAAGATCAAGGTAGACATTTCTTTTCAGGTCAACAGTGTAATCGACCATTTGACAGAAATCACCTCACGGTGAAAAAACTTTTGAAATCGATCCAGTAGTTTCAATGTACGTTGCCGTTCCCGTAGGAATATTGGGATAAAAAATACAGCCCATGTCCTTTTTCAGGCTCAAGACTATCTCTGCACCAAAATTCATACAAATATGTTCAATAGTTTGGGCGGTAGATGGTAGCAAAAAAAACAGACAGACGGAGTTGATTTTGGATCTATAATGTTAGTACGTACTTCCGTTCCCATGGGAATATGGGGATAAATTAAAGTTTATGTTACTTTGAGATAGTGTAGCATTCTAACGGGGAAATAATTCATGAAATCAGTTCAGTATTTTCTAGGTTCCCGTTTACGTTTGCGTTCTTGTGGGAATACAGGCTATATATATTATAGCCTATATGTCCATCAGGCTTAAGACTATATCTCTGTACCAAAATTCATATAAATAGGTTTAAAAATAGACAGACAGAATTATGATATAAGTAAAGACTCCCATTCCCGTGGGAATATGGTGACTACTTGATATGAGGATAACTTACAGTTTATGTTACTAAGAGATAGTGCATCATTCTAACGGTGGAAGAATTTTTGAAATCGGTGCAATAGTGTCAAAGTTCCCGTGTGCGTTCTCGTTGCCGTGGTAATATAGGGATAACAAATACAGACTATCTCTGTACAAAATTTCATATAAATCTGTTCATTAGTTTGGGCGAGAGATGGTAACATAGAAAGGCGAACAGACAGAGCTTCTTTCGCACTTATTATATTAGTAAGGACTCCGGTTCCCGTAGGAATATGGGAATGTATTAATGTTTATGTTACTCGGAGATAATGTAGCATTCTAATGGTGGAAGAATTTTCGTAATCGGTGCCGTAACTTCTAAGTTCCCGTATACGTTCCCGTTCCCGTGGAAATTTAGGGATAAAATATATAGCCTATGTCCTTCCTCAGGCTCGAGACTAACTCTGTACAAAATTTCATTTTAATCAGTTTAGTAGTTTGAGCGGGAGATGGTAACATAGAAAGGCGAACAGACAGAGCTACTTTTGCATTTATAATATTAGTGAAGACTGGTTCCCGTGGGAATATTCGAATGAAATGTAGCCTATGTCCTTCTTCAGGTTCTAGATCATCTGTGTATCAAATTTCATTTAAATCGGTTCTGTAACTTGGGCGATAGATGGTAACATAGAAAGAAAAACAGACAGAGCTTCTTTCGGACTTATTATATTAGTAAGGACTCCGGTTCCCGTAGGAATATGGGGATGAATTAGTTTTTAAGTTACTCGGAAATGATGTAGCATTCTGATGGTAGAAGAATTTTCGAAATCGGCGCTGTAACTTCTAAGTTCCCGTATACGTTCCCGTTCCCGTGAGAATTTAGGGATAAAATATATAGCCTATGTCCTTCCTCAGGCTCTAGACTGTCGCTGTACAAAATTTCATATCAATCAGTTTAGTAGTTTGGGCGGGAGACGGTAACATAGAAAGTAGGACAGACAGAGTGACTTTCACATTTATAATATTAGTAAGGATTTTTTTTTTTTTATTATAAGCACTAAGAAGAAACATTTCAATGAAAAGATTTTCCTTTACATTAAAATATTTACTGAAAATGCAATTCTGTTTTCACTTCTGTCGGCACTCCCGGAGTGCTTCTTTTTTTTTAAAGAAATCATATCACTCTTATTGGAAAACCCTTTATTAATTCAAAAATGATTAAACAAATCTTTGGATTTGGATCTTTTTTTCACCATGTTAACAATACTGGCTACCTTGATTTTTTCAACTTTTTCCTTTGCCGCCGCCATTTGCGTTACCCAAACCATACCAAATTTTTTTTTTTCGATGATTGATGATTACTAAAATAAAAAAATCACGTTTTCGGTGATTTTTGACAAAAAACAACAAAGTTGCACTAAGAAAAAAGTCGAAGAGCTTTGCAATTTTGAGGGAACTTTATGGACGTTTTGATGTTGAATTACCGACGATATCTTTCGTTCATCCAAAGTTATACCAAATATTCATAATATCTCTAAATTTGTCAATTTTTAGTTTTTTTCAGTCAACATTATGATATCGAAAAGTTTTTTTTAACCAATAGTCACTGATTGCATATCATAACGAGTGTTTTGCAGTTTTCGAAACCTTACACTACGCACATTTTCTGTGCGATTATTAGTTTTCGAGTCAGAGTTAAAATTGACTTTTTTGCTTTAATCGACGCATACTCGCAATAAATCAGCGTACAGAGCTCAACTAAAGCTCAAATAAAAGCGAAATGAATTTCCTAAACAAATTATTCGTTTGTTTTTGGATTATTACTTGAGAACGAAAAAAAATTACTTTTCACTTTCAGAGTTACAAATTTCTTTCTTTTACTTTTTTGTGCGGCCAATTCTCTCTGAGTTATCATTTGTTGAAAATCACACTGAAATTTGGAATTTTTTTAATATCCTTTAATTTTGCGAGTAGTGTATATTTTTTGGAAAAAAAGATTAAAACAGACCCGAAACAAAAATTAGTGAAAAATAATAGAAGAAAAACAAATTGCTGTGGAAAATAGCTTCAACTGTCTCTCTTTTTAAGCAATCTCGAGGGGGCACGCTCCGCTGAGCTTAGAATGCGTCGACAAACCTCCCAGTTTTGGATTGTTTCAAGTCGGAGCCTCAGGCCAACCAAATACTGAAGTCGTTGCATTTGTCTGCACAAGGTGTGTTTTGATCTGCCGTTCTGTTTGTTTTTTCGCAATCGTGTCTGAACGATGTGTGATTCTGTCTTTTCGACGCGTTATCTGAATCTCTCCTTTGAACATTACTATACCAACTGACTCAGGTCGTGTTCTATTTTCTCAAAGACGGTATTACTGACGTGAAGGCTTTCACCGATTTTGGTACTTGCAATGTGATCAAGCTTTGCAGCTCCTGTTGTCATACGAAGAATCTTCATCTCAACTGTCGTTAAGTTCCCTTATACTTTTTTCTACATTGTCTTACTTTGTAAACCGTATGTGAGTGCTGATGCACGACTGCGGTGCACGGTACAGAGTGCTTCCTTCAGCTTTTTGTTGTTCAAGTGTTGATCGTTGATCTCAGATATTTAAACTTTTCCCCTGATGACTAGAGTATTTATTTGTGGATTCTCTGATCCGTCATTGACGGGTCGTCAACAAAGTATTCAGTCTTTTTGGACAGATTTGGGTACCAAATTTACCTGGTAAAACTTTACTTATACGTTAAGTGAATCTTCCATTTCAGCAGCTTTTAGAGGATACAAAAAATAAAAAAAATATACTGCGAGTTCAAGTACTTATGATGTTTTAGAATGTCATATTGGCATCGCGACGGCTGGTCAAGCGAGACCAAAACACTCTTCCTAAAAAATCTAGAAGAGACATATCTAAGAATTGAATTTGGAAAGATGTACCTAGTAAACTCTGACCAGAAACCAGTGTTGCCAAAGAGTGAACACCATTACTTTGAATGATAGACTTTGAGGAATGATTCGGTTTTGAGCTTTCTGTCGAAAGTTCTCCGATTTTCGTTCAAATTTACCTCAACTACTCAAAAGAGTTGAACCCTTGAGCGCTTGAAACACTTAAATTGATTGGGAATCAATCTCCAGAGACCAATTAATTGGACTCCCTTAACATGAGCTTCAACACAAATAGACTGCAGTCGATTGGTCTCGTGCTACCGTTTTGAACCCGTTTAAGTAAAAGTTCAGTCAAAAAATGTTTGCCCTCTCAAAATAAAAACACAAACAGCTTAGAAAAAAGGAAAAATAGTCCTTCTGAAACTAACCAGGGCTAATATCAACCATAAATCACAACAGTCAGGTTGACTACCCCTTCACCTTCATATCGAGCGTACCAAAGCTCAACAACTGAAAAATTTGCATAAACTTAGATTGTCAACCTGTTTTTTATCCTTGTATAACAGAAATCCATTCACTCTGGTAACATTTGAACCCCGTGAAGGGTGTCATGAAGAGCTCCTCACGAAATGGTATGAACTTAACCTAATGCAGGGCAACATTTCAACAACCTTTCTTCAGTACAACGCGAGAGACGAGTACTACGAAATAAAAAAGAAGAAGGAAAGTATTTCATGGACAATAATGGTGTTTACCTTGTGGAGCTCGCACTGTGTATAGCATACCACCCGCTATGGCCCCGTGTCGGAGTCAAATCTCATTTTTTATAAGAAAGCGAGAAAGCTGACTTGTGTTTATCCTTTCAGAGCCTGTTATCGCAGACAAACACATAAAGCAAGCATAACGGAATGCGAAACCTCCGTACCACCTACTTAACGACAACGAAAACGTAAAAGGACTAGCGCCTTATAGCAAAAAAAAGGACTTCTTCTGTTCAACTGAGAAGCACATATACCATAAGAAAAACAGGATAAGAAAAAAACGAACTACAAACATTCAGTGCGGAATATTATTAGGTGTACCCTTGCTTTCGACATTTGTGCTTGTTATCCTTTATTTCCTTGACTTGCTGCTGCTTTGCGGGTGCGACGATGCCTTTAAAGCAAAGGAGAGAAAAAGTATTTGCTTGGAAAGGTTGACACCTCGGCGTGTGTCAGTTATGTGCATCGGGGGGAGAGAATTCCTTGGCACTCTGTGTGCGGCATGAAGAATTACCGGATGGATAGTTCCAGCTCTATATCCTGGTTTTTCCTTAGGGAGAATTAAGACTATTAAATCGTTTGCGTTTAGGATACCCGGAGTGTGGCTGCAATTTATGCGGTCAAGTGGTGGATAATAATTTATTGCTTTTGAAAGATGGTTGTAGATTCGCTGCCTCTGGCTAGGCAGTAACTTAATCGAGGATATGATTGTTGGTGCGGGTAGTTTATTTATTGATGTGTGCTGACATTCTGATTTGATAATTAAAAGCTTAAGACAAATAACGTGATTGGTGTAAGCCATCGTTTGAGTGGTGTGTCTCTAATAAAACTCGAATTTTTTTTACAGTATTTAGAAAGCTTCATAAGGCCTACTGTCAACCAATGGAAGATCTTTCTACTATTTATCAGAGTTAGTCTGACTAGGTTGAATACGCCCAACTTAAGACGACCAACTAACTTCTAACCAACTTCTCTGGCAATGAGACATGCCACACATAAACAATCTCAGTACTTCTATTGAATTCTTCTCTCACAAGCAATTGGAGTTTCCAACTTCCAATGTCCTAAGGTCCTTTTATCTAACTCGGTTCTACGAATGCACAAAATAATTTCTCCGTAGTTCTTAAGAACCTAAAATGAAAAATAAATAAATAAACGAATAGGGTGACGCAACAGAGCGAGGAGCCCTAGGCAATATCGCCTAGGCCCTATCGCATTTTCTCATAGCCTTTGTGAAGGAATGGAGGAGACCTACCATTCCGAGCGGCTTATCGAGAAAGCGTTTTATATGGCAATGATTTACTATCGGAGGACTTGCCAATTTCTCGCAAAAGGCGATATCCGTGGACAAACATTTTCGACGCTGTTGTCTGTTGGGATTCGAACTACGAACCTCTGGGTTAACAGGCAGACATGCTAATGCTTTCTTTGAATTGAAGAGAATAGAATTTAAAAAGAAATATTTACTACCAACGATAGATCAATGACTTTATACTTGCGATTATAGGTACTATAAAGCAAATCTTGCAATCGTGCAGAAAAAAATAGGTCCTGCAATTCTGTCTGTCTGTCCGTATATGGATCTACAGCCAGAACCGCTTGACCGATTTTCTTCAAAACAACCGGTTCGACCGGTTCAACCGGATTTTAAAGACACTGCCATAACGATTTTGGTTAAATTTTCAACGTTTATAAGTTTTAATAGCTGCAAAATAATGGCGTTCTTAGACTTTCGCTTGAAACCATTGGAATATCAAATTCTAATTTTTTTTATATTTTGCGTGATTTAATTCAATTTTCATAATTAAAGTGTAGTTGGCAACCCTGAGCACACCAAATATATTTGACCGTAAACTAAAACCTTTTACTCAGCCTTAATATTTTGGTATTGTACTTAGTACACAATAACAAATTCGTGCGACCCAGTCGTGCCCACTTTTTTTAAAGGTGTTGAGTAGAATCAACCTCTAGTGTTGCACTGCTGTTTTTAATTCGAAAGAAATTGAACTTGCTGACGGCAGTCTATGAAGAATTTTTTGCTTTGCTTACTTAGCTCATATCACAACTTCAAAATTACTGCTTTTGCACGTATTCATCGAACTAGTACACTCCCAATGGTGTGCTGCTTCCCTCAGTGTATGAGTTGTTCACGATCTTGTACAAGTCGTTAGCATAGCCTGACAACTTTCGGATGGTAGAAGCTTTTTGTTCCAATAGCTCTTCTTGGAAGAATCACCTGAGTGGATTGATATAGATTAGATTGATAGCCTTATTTTTCGATATATTTGATCTTGTTTTTTCATATTTTCATATATTATGTAGTCACACTTAACCCGGGGTTCACGAACATTATAATATGACAAGCCATTTACAATACAATATAATTAAACTTTTTTTACATGCGCAATCAAATTTTTCAAAATTGATAGTCAACTGGTATCGAATATTCCAAACCAGCTGAGAGGCAATTTGAGTAGCCATTAAATTGACATCTTCATCGAAACACCCAAAAAAATTGAAAGTGAATTGAGGAAAAAAAATTAAAAACTGTTTCAAAAACAATCAGTGCCAAGAAAAATTTTGTCTATGGTTTTTTTTTTGTGCTATTCTGAAATTAAATAATAAAAAAATGGGCACGACTAGGTCTTACGAACTTGCGCTTGTGTTCTAAATACGATATCAAAATCTTAAGGCTGAGTACAAGGTTTAAGTATTTGCTCTTCACAATATATTTGGCGGTGCAGGATTGCCAACTCCATATTAATTATGAAAATTGAATAAAATCACAAAAAATATTGGAAGAAATTTAGTTAGATATTCCAAAAGTTTTAAGTGAAAATCTAAAAACGCCATTCTTTGGCAGTTGTTAATAGATCGGTATTAAAAAATAAGTTTTTTATTTTTCACTATTCCTTAAAAATGAGCTATCTGGAAATACTGTATAATGCAAAGTTTAAGATCATGACGAAATTTGTTTTGACAAAAAATTTTACAACAATCAGAGATACCCTTAGTTTTGAAGTTATTTCAAAAAATAAAATTTTTTTAAAAAAAATTATAAAAACTCCAAAACTTTAAATTTTTCAAAAGTCGATATGCAATTTTTCTCAAACAACTTTCTTAAACGACTTTTAAAATACAAAATTTTGTCATCTGTAAAGCATAGCCGAGAAAGGTTTTGAAAAAAAAAACTGTACTATGAGAGGGACCGTTCTTAGACTTTTACAAAAATATTTTTTACATCATAAGAAAGACAACTTAAGATTTTTCCTTCACGCTAAACTTAATCGAAATGTTGAAGCCGTTTTCGAGAAAAATAAATATTATCATTTCGGTTGTATGGCAGGTACCGTTACAGTAGTTCCCGTTTATTTACCTCCTAGCTTTGAACCACAACCCGTTTATTTAAGCAATTTTTTTCCACTCTTGTGAGAGATTCATGTTTAGATTCTAAAAGCATGCATTTGTTTCGGATAACTACCTTACTTACACAAAGTAAAAGTCGAACATTCCTTTTTTTGTTTCAAAATCAGCACAGGCTCACAACTGACCTCACAGCAATTGAAATGTCATCAATGTCCAACAAAAACATAAACAATACTACATACATCTTCGGTTACGAACGCTTTATCAGCAGGCACGTAACCGGGTTTGAATAACTAACTTTCCCGGTTTGCAAATTTTGAAGAAAATTGGTCAAGCGGTTCAGAGTGTAGTTCCATATACGGACAAACAGACATACAGATATACAAACATACATACAGACAGACAGAATAGCAGTCCCCATTTATTTCGCATTTTCTATCATCGTATTGTCATGTTTAATTGTAATCTCAAATTTTCTTTCTGCACAATTGCAAAACTTGCTTGTAGTACCTATAATCGCAAGTAGAAATTGATTGAAAGCCAATGCTTGCCATATGTTGATGTTGTAGTCGCAGGGTTATCAACTTGTTTCTTTACTTTCCACTAAAATCATTTTATTCTTATGTCACAATTTTAACTCTCTCAATAAATCTTGTCGTGAGCGGGCATGTGTCTTTCTAACAATGAACACATGACCCAAACAAGCTTCGTAATTGACTCATAGTAGAAATTAGTTTATTCTGGGCTGCCAACATTATATAAAAGAATCAGAGGCTTAAACTAAGGATATCGATTTTCGTATCGCCTTGAAGGACTAGATCTCAAATGACTTTCAAACACTTGCAAAAACAAGCTACAATCACAGTTATTCAATCTATAAATCATTTAGCTAATTTGCCAATCAAATTGCTAAATTCCAATCTGAATAAATTCAGTTCATAGCTTCTTACTACAAAAACAACAAAAAAAAACACAAACACAATTATATCCCCAACATAAACAACAACTCAGGGGAGGTGTTTAATTATTATTGTCCTTTGAATGATAACAGTAATTATGTACATCCCCTTGATACGCTTATTTCACATACAATAAATCCCCACCGTCAAGAAGTCGTGTCCTTATTATGTTCATGTGTCAAAGCAATTATGTTCCAAGCGTAATTATGATACGAGGTGTTTATTAGATGTTGTGTAACAGCACTCTTGGTTGGTGTTATGGGGATTACCGTGAGGGAGGAAAAAAAATGTTTGGCATGTAGAAGATGTTCGTGTGTCAATTCCCGTCTCCTCCCGTAATTACTTGGGATTTTGTTTTTTTTTTGGTTGGAAATTTAAAGCAGCGTGCTATGCTTGTTCAAAATGAAAGCAGTTTGGTTACAGGTCGTTAAGATAAGATTCACAAGTGCACAACATGTAACTGTCACAATGTCTTGCTTAGTGAGCAGAGGAAATTGAATAGGTATGAGAAAAAAGTAGTTAAGGCTTTGCTTTGCGATGGTTATGCCCAGTACACATCGAAGTCCTTAAAGTGAAACTCATAAGCTGATCGTGATAACGCTCTATCCTTCCAAATGTTGAATTGTTTCTGGATAGCCAGGCATTAAAAGAGCATAACGAACAAATTGCAGCAGCCCTTAAAACAGAAATGTTTCTGTACCAAACTTCTCGAATTTTATTAAAACAAACGCATGTTGAAGCGAAAGAAGCACTTAACCACTAATAGGCCCACTAACATGACCCACTGTATTAAACAACAACCACCCCAGTAGGAATGCGGTTAGCAGAGAACCCACTCGCGCTACAATAAATCAACAAAGTTGTAAATTATCCAATAAAGACCATTCGTGGAGTAAATAACCAATTCGAACCGAGAACTCATCCATTGGAGATGGTTAAATCCCAATTTACCATTAATACTCTAAATACTTCATCTTCCTTCCCTCCATCTCCATGCCCATTGAGAATGATCTATGTTACCGACTACCAACTACCGACCGCCGAGGCTCGAGCGCCAAGTACACCCTTCTTCTGAAATTCACCGGATAACTTTGCAGGAAAATGAAAAACCTAATAAGAGTTATTTGTTGGAGATTTTAATTTTCCAATAAAACCAAAGGCCTTCTCCTTTCGGCAACTATACTCGTACAATACGCAAACGGACCGAACCAGCTAACAGAATGTTCATTGGACGAAATTTATGAGCGCTATAAAATCATACGCTCCCTCGCCCGCATCTACGTAGCGTCCTTTCTTCGCTACCATTGGATCCATTTGGGATACATCCGGTAAAATATTTTCCTTCAGTAATTCCACAATTTCCTGTGTCGCATCGCATCGTCTTCGAGTCATATTCAAGGAGTTGTTGGGAATAAATAACTTATCCTTCTGAGTTTCGGCGTAAAATTAAACTACTGCTGTAACTATCGCAATTGCGAGCCGAATCGGCAATGCGACGATGATGCTTACGGAATGGTGCTCTTGCGAAGACTTTTAAAATGTCATACAATATTTTATCCTCATTTGCTGTTACCCTTTCCTCCCCCCACATCATCTTCTACTTGAAAGTAATTTTTACAAGAACCCTTCTTTTCAGCTTGATCTGATTTCGTATGCTGGCAAATGGAGGTCCTTATAAATATTTCAGGGCTTGATGCGTAAAGCAAGGACTGCTTATGCCATCAGCATACATGTATCTTGCGTCGGATGTCGTATGTCGGATGGATTTCACATGTTGCCCTTTGGTGGCAACTGGCAACAGACGACAGCAAACCACCTACGACGCCGACGACTCCATCTGGAGTCCCAATGCGGATGATCCGGGATAAATGTTTGCATTGTGCCATATTTTTCGGTTTATGCTCTTTTTTCCCCCGTCTACAAGAGTATATAGTATACGTATAATGTGCAAGGACGTCGGCCCGGGCGGTGAAGGAGCGTGTGAGAGGATTTTAGTGAATTGCCTGTGGAACACTTAAAACAGTGAAAGCGCGCTACGCTCTGCTGTCAGAGTTGTTCAATTATTCTGATGAATGGGCTGCAAATTGAAATTTTATGGAGAGAAATGTTATTTAATGTTCCTGAGAGGGGGCGCTTCATGTACGTTTGTTTGTTCTGGATCTAGATGCGGCAAAGGAGGAGCGGGGTGCACAAAGTTAAATGAAACGAACCCATGTGAAATGAAATGGATTTTCGGGAGGAATTTAGAACGTCTTTTTTTTCCCTGTTTCATTCTTTCTTACACAAAACACATGCACACGGGGCTGTGCGGGGCGTTAATGGAAGAGAAGGAGGCGGTTTCGGTGTAACGACTTGGTAGCAATTTGTTTTCGTAGCTGATATGACTTTCAGTATTGTGTTGCTTCTGTTTGAAGGAATGGCATAGAAGTAGAAGTGGAAAGGAACATGGATGGCAAAGAGATTAATGAGTATGGCTTTGGAATTGTCTTTTATTAACAACATCAGCTGTTGTCTATGCGGGAGTTTAACAAGGAATTGAACTGCGGAGGGATCAATTAGACGCAAGCAATTAAGGAACAACCAATGTAGAAATCTTGACGAAATTTTTGATTGGGCTTTCTAATTTAAAATATTTACAATTGTGTTGATATAATTAATTCGGAGGTTATGGGCTTTCTCAAACTAATTTCGACTTAAATAGAACCGGAATGGCTTTTGTTAGACATTAGAAAAAGATATTTTCTTATATCTAAAAGTAAGTTACGGCTCTTTGTGGAAGCTTTCCCACTCTTACCTAATCGACTATCCAACATGCGTTAAATCAGCGAAGCTTTGAAATGAAATTAAGGCTTTTTTAATTTTTGAACATTGTTACGAAGTTAAAGAAATGTCTTCTTTTTCGGAGTTCAACACTGTCACTAACTTTGTTTTCCACTCAAAAAAATACTTTATTATTTTCAATAATTGTCAATGCGCCATTTTGTTGTTTTCTGCTCCAACCTCGTTTTGTTCGATCTGACAGTTCAGTACCAGATTCTGCATCTGGTGCAAAATGTTGTTCCTCTTTTTGATCAACATAAAGTGAAAAGAGGTGGTCCAAGAACAGCTCCTTGTGGAGCACCAGAACTTTACTATTTGAATTCTGATTTCTCCATTCTTTCTTTTATTCTTAATGATCAATGATCTTAAATTGAGGACAGATTGAGGTCTCCCATGTCTCATATAACATTCCTGAAGATAATGTCACATCTTGCGCTTCTTTTAAAAACATTTAACTGAGCTACCATCTGTTTTAACTTATAAGTTATAAGTGCTGAAGAAAAAACGAGCCATGATCATTTTTCCATTAATGGCCTTGAGTTCCTTTAAATAATTTATAATTATCTTTTCAGTCTTAAAAAATATATCAAAATCCATGTCGTTGGCTATGGATTTGATTGGATATTACTTTTTTTTAAACTCTGAATGCCTAGTTTAGGTGGTAATTTCGTATTTTAATACCGTATTGACCAGGTGCCGAGGTTCCGCATTCAAATTTGAATTTACACGTTTTAAATCAACCTTCATAGGGCTGCTCAAACTGAACAGCTTGTTGGGCAGACTATGTTGAATATTGTGGACCTTCAAATTATGGCTTTGTGGAAGGTTTTCAAATATTTTTAATTATTCCGGTGTCAGACAAATCTGATAAATCGACGCTAAAGTCTATCAGACTTTGAGAAAATTTCAAATAAAAAATTTAAAAAGGTATGCCCCTCTTAAAACTACTGAGCGTGACAGTTGTGACTAACAAAGTAATGTCATAGTCCGACACCAGCTTTATCTTCGAAGCTGGTACCAACCAGAGAAGAAATTGAACAGCGATACATTTTTTGGCAACAAAAAGCAGAACGCTAACGCTTTGGAGAAATCTTGAAATTCAAAATCGAACATAGAAAGTCTCATAAACTCACTTTTGAACATTTTTGTAACTCAAGCATATATGCAAATATTTAGTCAGAAATACAATATTTGTTTTTTCATATATCTAACCTGTGTTAAGCCGAAGGTTGTTCGGAAGTTAGAAGTTTCCTGTTCCAATTACCGTGAGAACATGAGGCTGAAATGTGTCCCCTAGATTCAAAAGCAATGTTCTTTTCAAAGGGCGGCCGTGGTGTAGTGGTAGAGTGTTTGGTAGAGAGGCCGGATGCGTGGGTTCGAATCCCGCTCTGGGCATCTACTTTTCTTTCAGCCTCCCAGTTTCATATGGACGCCGCCCTTGAGGTTATATATGTGAAATGACTAACAACTTATTTCCAACTACTGCAACACAAAAAAAAGGGAAGGCTGCTAATCTGGTAGTACAATGGACTGGATATTAGGTCTGAGTTCTCCAGATTAGCATAAGGCTCCTCTTTTTTTAATAAAAAAAAAAAAAAAAAAAAATGTTCTTTTGAGATATTCTAAAAAAATTTTAAAAAGTCTATGTTACTTTCAAAAACGAAGTATTTAATCGTTTTAACGTTAAAAGAATTTTTAAATCGGTCTAGTAGCTTCTAAGTTCACGTGTACATTTTCGTCCTCATCCACGCATTAATGTGGGCATGAAATATAGTCTATGTTACTCAGGGGCAATGAAGCACTCTTACGGTGAAAGAATTTTTGGAATCGGTTCAGTATTTTCCGAGTTCGAAGTTATGTTTCCGACTCCGGAAACTTGTTCTGTTCTGAAGTAAAGCTATTCATTGCGAAGTATCAAAACAAACTGATCATAAATACATCATCAGTTGTTAAACTGACAATCACCAGAAACAGTGTTGCCAATTGAAAAGCCAAACCCCTGAAAAAACTTCGTTCTGGGCCATATTCGATTAAAGTGTATATAAGTTTTTTTTTTTTTTTAGTTATAAGACTTGACCGTCATACTCATGGGTCGTGGTGGATCACTTCTGTGAAGCTGGGAAGTGGAAGAGTTTCGATCCCTTCCAAATTATGATCTTCGCAGTGCAGAAAATGAAGCATAAGCAAACGTTCGTATTATGCATTGCGTTTCTTTCATTTTGCATAAACAAAATCGACAAAGAATTTTTCATCTGCATCTAATACCTTTCATCTACTATTCTAACTGGTAGTACAATGGACCGGAAATTAGGTCTGAGTTCTCCAGATAAGCATATGAGCCTCCTCTTTTTTTATAATTAACGCGCACATCAAGGGGTTATAACTACACTTATATGGTAATGTTTTAGAATTCAGTAAGAGACACACTGCTTTTGAATTTTTGTGAATCGTAATGCAGTGGAAAAACAGAGTCAGGTAAAGCATTCCACATTCGAGAATACGAATCTCTATACTTGACTGTACGGCCGAAGATGGGCTCAAGGTTAAACTGATGAGCATTCCTAGCGAGGCGGGTGTTGCGGCTAAATTATTTCAGGGGAGGAATGCAACTGGCTATTTCACTAGAGCACTGATTGTAAAAAAGTTGATAAAAGATAGTGAGACAAGTAACGTTTCGACGACGTTCAAGAGAATCAATCGATTCTAGAATTGAACTATCACCTATCAATCTCAACGCTCTGTTGTGTGCCCTATCAAGTAGGCGCAAATATGTTTGAGCCTTTTAGGAACACCTGACAAGATATGGGAGATTTACTACAGTTTTGGGTGGAAGAAGGCCTTATAAATTGCAGCCAGATCAGAAGGGATGAAGGTGCCTAAGCATTTAGCAGCGTTTTTTGCGACTTCGAATAAGGCTGAGGGTTGAGTCGTCAGCAAAACAGTTAAGCGGATTAGAAGTTTCAAACGAGAGATCATTTGTGAAAATGAGGAAGAGAGTCGGAGACAAAACGGAGCCCTGGGGCACACCAGCATTTATGGAGTGGGTATCAGACTTGAAGTCATCGAATACAACTTGTATTGAACGGTCGGAAAGATAATTTCTAATCCAACGAAGAAGAGACTCATCGATACCAAAAGCACGCATTTTCGATAAAAGAGCCTGATGCCAAACTCTATCAAATGCTTTAGAAATATCAAGCGCAATAATCTTACTTTCTCCAAAACAATGTAAAGATTGGTTCCACTTTTCGGTGAGATAAGCCATCAAATCACCAGTGGACCGTTTGCTACGAAAGCCGTACTGACGGTCAATAAGAAACTTTCGTTCTTCAAGACATTTTAAAAGTTGACGGTTTATCAACGTTTCCATGACCTTGGAAAGAAGGGACGTGAGTGCAATTGGACGGTAATTGGAAGGGGAGGAAGATTCGCCTTTTTTAGGGACCGGCTGGACAAATGCAGTTTTCCATCTGCTCGGAAAAATCCCAGCAGAATAGGAAAGATAGAAAAGTTTACGCAGTGGTCTTGCCAACGTAGAAGAACACCTCTTCAGAATAAGGATACCATCTGGTGTATGCTTTATTGTTATTGTTGTTGTGTTGCAGCATAAAATTTCAAATTACTTCACTTTACATTTCTACAATGCGATTGATCGCTACACACATTTTGATGATGCTTTCAATCACGGTCTTAAAAATTCTCAGTGTTGAAGTGGATTTGTATTTCCGGTCAGTGGTAATGAGCTATGAGCATTGCTTATCTGATTGAAGAAATAATGAGATGCACCTATAACAACACCAATCGGCGTTATTATTATTAGGGCAGAGCTATTCGCCTCATAATGTTATCGTGTTTCATCTCAAATGAAACCAAATGATTGACGGATGACAACACACTGCAAAACCATTCGAAGACAATGTCTGCAGCTATGAATGCGACTACTTAAATTTTGATATGTAAACCAGTGATTTCCACCTTCGACTTGAAGAAATTTTTCATCGAAATGCAGTGGCAAGTCTGGACTAGGCCAATATAAAAAATATCTTCGCGTTATTTTATTTTATTAAAATGATAGTAGGATCTAAAAACGCCACCGCCGCTTCATTTTCCCATTGACATATTCAGTTTGACTTGATGAATGTTCGAGGGACTGAAGCCATTGGCGTCAGAATTTGATCATGGTGGATGCGGACGTATTAGTAGCACCTTTCGTTATTATAGAATGCGATGAACCGGAAAAAAGATGGCCTCAAAATAAAAAGAAATGGATCTAAGCAAATTGCTAAAAGGCGCCGAAAATATTTATTAACTTAAAGGATTCCTGGCAATGATGAAACTTCAAAAAGCCTTTACTCCACAAGCTGGCATAACTAAAGGACTCCTAAAAACTTATCCGCGACTTCATCAAAATTGATAGACAACCACCTCGTGAATAGGAAGCAAATCCCTTTTTACTGTTTATAAATTTAAAATTTTCGATTTTTGTTTTTCATTGATTTGCAATAAATCCATAAATTCCTGTTTGCTTCTTATACAAATAAGAATAAAACTATGGTACCAACATTCAAAACAACAATCATTCTGCTTCCGGCATGCAAAGTACACAACTATCCATACGTAGGTACCTACCTATAGGTCCTGCCAACAGGACAACAGCTTGCCCTGCTCTTCTCAACATCCGTTTAGTACACAAGTTAATCTCCATAAAAGAGTATGTATTCAAAGGATTCTTTTCATTGTTATTTTAATTTACATGTCATGAACATTCGATTATTATTTGCTGTGCATGATATCATTATGCACAAACACGTTCGATGCACATCGTTCTGACTCGTTTATTTTACTTCTTTTTGCATCCCAAGAGTTACAACACAAAATGGACGAAAATCTATTTTAAATTTACATTGTCATGCTAGACGTCTGGCAGTGGAGGCACATTGCACAAAAAAGAAACTCATAACATCGGGAGATAAATGTTGTCGATAAAAATTTACTTTTTATGGATCAACACTGCATCAATGGAGTAGGGACTTGCAGACAAATTATGTGCATTGGCGGTAGTAGTGGTACTAGACTTTGTTGTAACCAAATTGTGTGGAGTCTTGATTTCCCTTAAGAGCTGAAATCACTTTTTAATTAATTGATGCAGTTAAGTAAGAGCATATCTTTGATGGCGTTACAACTCCTATACAAAGACCAAAACTCATTCACAACAATTACTTAAGGAACACTGCCACACAAGTGGGTATACCTGTCTTCCAAAGCACGCATACGGCATCAGCCCTCAACTAAAACGCTGAATCAATTTAAAAGATTCACCCTTTTAGCAACAATAAAGGAAGCGCAATTAAAACCAAACCAACCCTTATTCGTTCTCACACCCATTCCCCATCCATCCAACCTCAAGACCTGGCAAAACACGTGTAATTAGTTTAAGATGGTATCCTTCTCGCATTCCCTTTTCATTTCAAATTAAAATCTTCCACAACACACATTAATTCCTTGTACAACATATACCATATAAGCGTGTACGTGTACCCCCAACCCCGCTCAACTCTAAAGGTACGGAAAATCAACTACAGAGTGTACAGTACAGTGTAGTTAGAGCATCGTATAGTAAGTACGTACACCAGCAGAATAAAATCTACCAATCCACCAAGACCACATCACCACCTGTCAGCAGTTTACAACCCTTTCATCCAAATAAAGCTGCTCATAATTCTTTTGTAAGGATCTCCTTTCTGAATTACTTAATAACAATAGATGGCGCGTACAAAATGAGCGCATTTTCTCGACTTAATTTCGAAATAAATGCTTTTTACTTTTCCCCCCGAGTTGGCAATGAGAGAATGAGTTGAACGGGAGGTAATAGGGAAGGAGATGATGGAATCGTTTCGTTTGCGTGACGCTAAGGTGCCTTTCACATCATAGTCCTTCGAAAGATGATTGTAACCCTTGCACATCTCGCAGTGTTAAAAAGAGAAATATCCAAAATCAGAAATACAAGTAAAAGAACACTGAAACTTTCGGCAAACCTAATACTAAAAGAACGTGCAGTATTCCTCCACGAGTAGATTGTTTGAATTGAAAACAGCTTAAAGACCCTTCAAGCAAAATTGTTTGTATTCTTCTACATCTCCTTTTTTTTGACAAAAGTTATGCATTTATGATGTGAAAGGGAGGATTATGTTTAAACAGTGTGCTCTGCAGGCGCAGGGCGATGTACTTTAATTCTTTAAGTTTTCGTAATATTGCTTAATAGTCAGTCGGTGCTGTAGTGGAAGTATCTTCTTCCATCTTTAGAAAAGCTGTCGGTCTATGTTGCTGCAACAGAAGAAAAGAGGAGGTACTTAATTAGAGGAAAAAAGTTAATTTTTTTTGTGTCTGTTCGCACAGTGGGTAAAGATTTACTTATGCTTTTCTTTGTTCTCTTGACTTGAAATTTGCATATTTTGTGCATATCAGGCTTTGGCTAGTTTAGTTAATGAGTCTGGAGGGTTCGAATCGAGACTTTCTTTAAATAAAAAAAGATGATGTAACTCAATCTCCATGAATTTGAGTATGTCCTTAGAGAGAAAGAGAAAATCACAAAATTGTATTCAGAAGAAGAGGATAGCAGCAGTAGTAGTCGACATTTTCTTGAAAATTTGAGATTCATTTGACTAGGCGTACGTGTACGCACATAATATTTTATTAAAATTAAATATTTGCAATCGCATTTTACTGTCGCAAATTTAAGCTAAATTGTTTTATTTCTTTGATTGATTTATCGTTAGATATTTTTCGCTTTCTTGAAATATCTGCAAAACCCGGTGACATGGCGCTACACGGCGAACTTCATGCTACGAAGAGCAGAAAATCAACAACAGCGAGCCACTCGCGAACACGAGCATGTTCGACGAGTGTGTTCGTCGTTTAGAACTAGCATTGGCCTCCTAAAGCTACGACGAAGATGATCGTCGCAGTCGTGTAGGGTTAGTTTCAGATACTACGACCTCCATGTTCGCTGAATTTGCTCGTTCGCCTCATGCCCTTCACGGCGCACACATTTCACGCACATTAGCTTTTGCTGATTCTTCAAAGAGTAAGCGTGTGCTATAAAGAAGCACAAGTAGTTGCGGTCATGGTAGTTTCATAGGAAGAAAGCAAATTTGTTAACTAGCGAAGATCGAAGCCAACGAACATGAAAAAGTAAAAAATTGGATCAACAGCGAACTGCTTGCGAACTATACTCTGCATGAGAAGAACACAGCGAGCACGAGCAAGTTCGGCGGACATGTTTGTCGATCAGAGCTGGCTCACGACTTCAAAATATATGTTTTTTTTTTTTTGGAAAAGTTGCAAAGCATATCGAAAACTGCACGGTTCTTACTGTTTGAGGCTTTTTTTCTGTTGGAGCTTTTTAAAGTACCAGCTGGAGCACTCAGACCTAAATACTGTTCCATTGTACTACCAAATAGCAACCTTCTTTTTGTTATAGCTTTCCATATGTTCATAGAAAAGCCAAAAGACGCTGCAATGATAACGAGCCTATGTTACCAGCTCTCAACATGTCTGTCTGTAACCCGATACGAGAAAATGCAAGACATTCACAGAGGAGTCATCATCTTCTCCACAGGATTCACAGAGTGTGGTATCACTTAAGCCTAACACGTTTAAGTGTTTGGTAAAAGAGAAGTGATCGTTGCAACACCAATAACCTTTCTACATTCTTTTCTGCTACGGGATAGCAAATCTGTTGCAGTCTTCTTATCAACGTTGGAGAGCATACGTTTGGTCTGTCTGCATCCAATGGAGGCATGCCATCTACGTTCTACGGCTGTACTCTTGACCGACCCAATCGATAATTGAAGCCCTCACTGTGGACCTTGGCAAACCTATCGACGGTTCAGGTCCAGAAGAAGCTGACTGAGATCTTTGCATCGCAAATTCATCGGTGATTTCATTTCCAGTTATGCAGTAATGGTCTGGAACTTAAACGAGACTCAGAGAATTTAGTCCTCGCGACCTCATTCAGAGAGCTCTTGCATTCCTGGATCACTTTCGAAGTAGCTAGTGGGTTGAGAAGAGCCTTAACTACAGCATACATCGCTGCAAACACAGATACTTCTCCCTATCCAGTCATTGTTCGTAACGTAGGTTATAGCCATTTGGATAGCATACGTCTCCGATTGGTAGACGGATGCGTATGAGCCTAAGGAGGCGTACAGTCGTATGTCATCGTTTCCATCAAGGACCCCAGTGCCAAATCCATCCTTCATTTTGGAACCTTTTGTGAAAATTTGATAACAATCACTCCTCAGATTCTAGAGTGGACCAGTCCTGAACCGAAGGATAGTTGACTGCGTATTTTTGACGCAGTTAGAGGTTTGATATCACCGTGTCGGATGGCATATCCATTAGACGTGAGTCAAAAGATATCCCGTTTTTAAGAGTTCCTCAAAACTCCAGTGCGAATCGTGCATCCGTAATCCGTAAACAAGAAATGGTCTTGAGAGTACACCCCATGATGTAGGTGTCAAGGGGAGGGAGATTCTACAGGGCGCGGCCTCGGGAGCAGCACCCGGAGTGCTGGTATTTACGTGACAACTTGTTCCAATAAAAAATTGACGCATAGGAGACGATTGGTCTTATCATAGCCGTATGGATCCAAAGGACCCTTTTCGATGAAAGACCCATGTCTTGCCAAATCTCCCTTACATATTACATTGCGAGAAGACTGATAGTGCTTTAGCAGTCCTTAGCTCGACATGTTTAGACCGAACAAGCTTATTTTTTAGGATTGCTCCAAGATGTTTGATTTCCATAAAATGGGGATTTTGACGCCATTAAGAGTTACTTGGGTCAAACCAGTCAATTTTCTGTGTCTCGTGTGGAGGACAGCCTCAGTTTTAAGAGGATTGACGGAGAGACCGTTCCTGGCACACCATCAATTAGACTTAGCGCAGCCTCTGCTCAAGAACAGACAGCTTAGAGACTTGAACCAACCGAGAGCACGGTGACGTCTTCTACATGTGCTTGGACGTGTACGTTTGATCCATTGAGTATTCAAGTAGAGAGTCGTTTAAAAGTAATGCATCTCCAGCACCTACACCTAGTATGATAGGCCATTACTCTTGGGCTTCTATCAGTGGTTAAATCTGCCAAAAGCAGAGAAGAAAACGTTATATGCATTATTATTATTATGCTACAACATTTTTGCTATCATCTTTAGCAGAAGCGACTTCTTGATGTTTTGTCTGGAAACTGTTCCTTTACAAGTATCTATGAATCCTTTTCATAGAACAAAGACACTGGGGGCCACTCTGCAACCTCTGTAACCTTTAGGCTTCGTTTGAGTTTGTGAAGTTCATGAACGATCTACTTCAATGAACTTGGTAGGGCCCTTTAGCAAACATTTCTTTTCTCATATTTTATTTGGATGAAAAGAGTATCAGGAATGGATATTGAGGAATATAGGGGCCTTTAATTCGCTGCCGAACTCGAACGGCTCAGATGAGAAAACGCTTTGAATGACAGTTAACAAACTCGAAGGACGAACCAATTGCTTATGTGAGCGAAAATAGATAAGACTCTAAGTTCAAATTCTAACGAAATTATCAGAATCAAATAGTTTTTGTTTCTGCCTATGACACCCCAAAAAGAAATTTTAAATTTTTACTGAAACAAGTACTTTTTTGGTTCTTCTTAAAACTTATTCTTAAAACTCTTCTTAAGAAGTTCATTCGTATATCATTCGTCCTATGAGAACCTTCTTCGTCATCGTCAATTTTTCTTACTTTGTTTTCGGTAATTTTAAAGAATTCAATTAAAATTAATTTCCATATCCAAGGTTTCCCGCACAATTCCTCTCTGTATTACTTACTCCCTTTGCACATTTGAGCAATTTTAATTCGAATACCGTATACCAGCCACATGGCAGGGTTTCAGTCTCCCAAAAAAAAAAAAGAAACAAGGGAACAGAACAACCCAAGGATAGCAAAATAATACCACAACACTCTACCTTCCAACACTCCATGTTCACTCTGGCAACAAAGAAATTATAATTTTCACTCTGAAAGGATTAAAATGATGCACTCTGCAGTTTCAGTTTCATGAGAGCGGTGAAGTGCGAATTTAATGTTTTTTGGTATGGGATTGTGTAAAAAAAGGAACATATTCTAACAAAGAACTTCCATTCATTTTGGGGAATAGCAATCATGATAGAGGATCTTCAACTAACACTCATAATTAGTCTCTCTCTCGAGAAAATACTATTCTCAGGGCCTGCACATTTGGGAACATTCATAAATTTTGATCTGTGAATGCAAAGTGTTTCTTTGTTGTCTTTGGTTATATAAATCAAGATGAGTATAGAAATCGATGTGAATCAAAAAAGTTGGCATATTTGATCCTACTCTGAGAAATCCTCACCGTCCTAATGGTCAAAAGAAAGGTTGTGCTGAACATGTGGTATCCTCATTATAAATTTATACATTTCTCATGCAGACCATGTAGTAAAGTTATGTTCCTCCTACGATTGTGTGATGGTGGGCAAAAGAAGGAGTTCTTCTCCGTTCGTTTGTTAAGATATGTCGAAGGGAGAGTAGGTATACTAATTCCGCTCGGCCAGATGCTTCGCAAACCGGATAATGGTCTGGCAATGTAGTTCAATGGCCCAAATCGAAGAAGAAAGAATTTAAGACTTAAGTTGCTTGCTGAGCCTTAGGATAACGACCAGAAAAACCACCAAACAATTAATAATTTTGACAGGAATGCTTAGATCGTGGTCGGGTTTAAGGACTAAACAATTTAATGACTTCAAAGAAAGTTGCTTTTTTTTGTTGTTGTGTGTCGGAAAGGGTTTTGATGGTACAAGTTTAATTAAATTGTTTTTGGAAAGTTTTCGATTTTTGTAATCAATATCCGGAGGCAATTAATTTGGCTAACAGACGATGATACTTTAGGAGTGTTGGTTGTTTGCGATGGGTTTTAGGTAAGATTTTTTTAGATAGTTCATAAGTTTGCGGCATATGCAAAATTCAATATACGAGTATGATCCAAAAGACAGACTTAATCGTTGATAAATAAAATATATTCAATATTGTTCCTGTCGTTGTCGTTGTCGTTGTCGTTGTCGTTGTCGTTGTCGTTGTCGTTGTCGTTGTCGTTGTCGTTGTCGTTGTCGTTGTCGTTGTCGTTGTCGTTGTCGTTGTCGTTGTCGTTGTCGTTGTCGTTGTCGTTGTCGTTGTCGTTGTCGTTGTCGTTGTCGTTGTCGTTGTCGTTGTCGTTGTCGTTGTCGTTGTCGTTGTCGTTGTCGTTGTCGTTGTCGTTGTCGTTGTCGTTGTCGTTGTCGTTGTCGTTGTCGTTGTCGTTGTCGTTGTCGTTGTCGTTGTCGTTGTCGTTGTCGTTGTCGTTGTCGTTGTCGTTGTCGTTGTCGTTGTCGTTGTCGTTGTCGTTGTCGTTGTCGTTGTCGTTGTCGTTGTCGTTGTCGTTGTCGTTGTCGTTGTCGTTGTCGTTGTCGTTGTCGTTGTCGTTGTCGTTGTCGTTGTCGTTGTCGTTGTCGTTGTCGTTGTCGTTGTCGTTGTCGTTGTCGTTGTCGTTGTCGTTGTCGTTGTCGTTGTCGTTGTCGTTGTCGTTGTCGTTGTCGTTGTCGTTGTCGTTGTCGTTGTCGTTGTCGTTGTCGTTGTCGTTGTCGTTGTCGTTGTCGTTGTCGTTGTCGTTGTCGTTGTCGTTGTCGTTGTCGTTGTCGTTGTCGTTGTCGTTGTCGTTGTCGTTGTCGTTGTCGTTGTCGTTGTCGTTGTCGTTGTCGTTGTCGTTGTCGTTGTCGTTGTCGTTGTCGTTGTCGTTGTCGTTGTCGTTGTCGTTGTCGTTGTCGTTGTCGTTGTCGTTGTCGTTGTCGTTGTCGTTGTCGTTGTCGTTGTCGTTGTCGTTGTCGTTGTCGTTGTCGTTGTCGTTGTCGTTGTCGTTGTCGTTGTCGTTGTCGTTGTCGTTGTCGTTGTCGTTGTCGTTGTCGTTGTCGTTGTCGTTGTCGTTGTCGTTGTCGTTGTCGTTGTCGTTGTCGTTGTCGTTGTCGTTGTCGTTGTCGTTGTCGTTGTCGTTGTCGTTGTCGTTGTCGTTGTCGTTGTCGTTGTCGTTGTCGTTGTCGTTGTCGTTGTCGTTGTCGTTGTCGTTGTCGTTGTCGTTGTCGTTGTCGTTGTCGTTGTCGTTGTCGTTGTCGTTGTCGTTGTCGTTGTCGTTGTCGTTGTCGTTGTCGTTGTCGTTGTCGTTGTCGTTGTCGTTGTCGTTGTCGTTGTCGTTGTCGTTGTCGTTGTCGTTGTCGTTGTCGTTGTCGTTGTCGTTGTCGTTGTCGTTGTCGTTGTCGTTGTCGTTGTCGTTGTCGTTGTCGTTGTCGTTGTCGTTGTCGTTGTCGTTGTCGTTGTCGTTGTCGTTGTCGTTGTCGTTGTCGTTGTCGTTGTCGTTGTCGTTGTCGTTGTCGTTGTCATTGACGCTGTTTTGTCGTTGTCCTTAAATTAAACTCCAAAATCGATTGAATCAATTGGTTTCAGGATTATTTTCTATGTCTGTTGAGATAAAAGCCAAGCATCAAAAATGATGATTTATGAACATAACCTAACATTAACTCTTCAAGGAAGCAAAAAGCTACTTCTTTTTTTTAGCGAGATCCTTGTGCTCATGGGAATTTCGATTTCTTTAACGATTTCATTGAATCAAGCCCATTACAATCCAACACTCGATTTTCAATGAAACAATTCAAAAGCACAACCGAATGAAGAAAAGAAAGAAAAAAGTTATCTTTTTTGAAAAATCAAATTACACCTTACAGCCCCGCAGAGATACATTAATTTCTGATTGATTGCGTTTGCCACAATCAAAACGGAAATTTATATGTCTCTTTGCCACACATGCTGCCATCTTTCATACATCTCCCATAACAATCATCCAAAGATGGGCATATCCTTCAATAACCAAACGCATATATCCTGTGTTATCTTATTATGCCCAAAGGCTCTTACCACCCCTCATCACAACTCCCACTCAGCCTCCACATTTATATATACACTGAACATTGCTTGCTGCCAAAATACAAATAAATTGCTAACGAGAAAACTTCATTTTGTCATCACAGTCTTTTATATGGCAGTGGTGGCGAAGGCGGTAGAAAATGAAACTTCTTTTCTTTGCCTGAGCAGTTTCCGCACCCGAGACGAGCGAGCACACACCCACACACACCAAAAAAAAGAAATTAATTTACGTTCGATTGGCAACTGAAAAGAAAACACTGTGTGCACGGGAAACTTTGTCGTACGTTCTCTTTTTGGTCGCACATCTGAAAAGTGTCAAAAAGAAAATGACTGTTATCATTCGACGCGGCAATAAGACCCCAAAGTTAGCACCTCCAGTGGCGGAACAGTCGGTGGTGTAAGCGACTATGGCAATGGCAACGGCAACGGCAGTGGCATCCAGCCAAAGAAATCCTCGCTTCAAGTGAGTAAATGTTTGCTTTTCTGGAGAAAACTTTTCGAATTTTCCGGAATTTTGTCAAGGGCGTTGATGTTTTGATTGTGTAAGTGTAGGGGTTGTAAAAAGTTTTCATCATTTCAACAAAGACTTTGAACAACACACGCACATACATTCACAAGAATCATTTCGTTAGTCAATCGCATCAAAGATATTTATTGCCATCGTTGCTGTCTTCTTCATCGTCCAGGCATTGCCCTAGTTGGCATCCTCGCATCGTCCTCGTTCTTGTCTGCTTTGTTGATCTTGGTCCCAGGGCACTTATAAAAGAAGAGAAAACCAAGATTTCTCCAACCAAAAATATCGACAATCGGAAGGCATGGTGTATAGTTGGACCGCACATAATGAAAATGAAGAAATCTGATAGACTATTGCAGAAAAATCGAAACCGTCAAGGCAAGTTTAAATCCAAATATGTCCCAAAAGACTCGCTCGATGACGTTAAATCCTCATCCCACTTTCGTTGTTTGTTTAGTGTTCCACGTTTTCACTGAAAAAAGTGCATTATGAAAACTTTAGGGTGGTTTCTTGTTAAATAGCCGCATATTCTTTTATGCAATTTTGCTCTGTTGTTGCTGTGCTCCAAGAAAATGTTTACTTTTCTCGCTACTTTTTGCTACCCTTCAAAATATTTGACTGATATAAGGCCATAAGACCAGAGTGATATAAGGCCACACATCAAAGTGGATGAAATTTTTACTTTTTTATAGGTACTCTTGACGTCGAAAAGCTACAATCGCAAGAAATTGCCAATGCCTTTTCCAATCGAGTGTCCCTTCAATTATCCTTGAATCCCATGCCGCCAGCATTACACATTGAAGACCAGTGGCAGCAATGCCAAGAAGCCATCAGAACCGCTGCCTCTGAGGTTCTGGGTTTCACTCTTCCACCAAAACGAAACCCATGGTTCGATGAAGAAGAGAATACTTTTGATTCCTTATTAAAAGCTCAAAATTTTATAATAAGAATCATTTGTGGTAGAAATCGCCTTGCACACTGTTGGCCGCTTTTTAGAGAACTGAGAATTCTTCCATTGAGGCATCTCTATATTTTGAAAGTTCTTAAAGAGTTCTTCAAACAAAGTGGAAACACTATAAATAGGAACTCCGTTTGTTATAACTTACGTGTAAATAATCAAGCGTTAGTTAATGTCACAGTTCCTCATAAAGCCAAATTTTGTCGTTTTTTACCATTACTGGTCCTAAATGTTTTAATAAACTACCGATTGCTGTAAGACAAATTAACAATTTCCATTCATTTCTCAATAAAGTCAAAGAATGGTTATTTAATATCGACTATATAAGTATTGAATCAATTTTTCGATGTGTGTCTTAAAAATATTTTTCTCGAGTAGCTTCATTTTGCATTCTTATTCTAAATGATGTAATCTTTTTCTAATTTTTTCTCTCTTATTTCTTTTCTATATATATTTTTCCACCCTCTACAGTCCCGTGAATTCTTAAAATTGTAAACTTTATGAATCATTCAACACTAACTTTAAATAGTTATAAATAAATAAATAGGGTGGCGCTACAGAGCAAGGAGCCCCTGGGCCTAGCGTGTTTCTTACAACCATGCCTTGTGCGGGAATGGAGGGGACCTACAATTTTTTGCCGGTTCCGAACGTCTAATTGAGAAAGCGCTTTTCATGGCAATGAATACTAACGGAGGACTTGCCAATTCCTCGCGAAAGGCGATACCCGGGAAAAAACATTTTTGCCTCTGTTGGGATTCGAACCACGAACCTCTGGATTAACAGGCGGACATGCTATCCATCACACCACGGGTACCAACTAACTTTAACTACTAACTAACTTTAAATAGTTACTAATGATTATTTCTTCCACTTGATCAACTTAATTATTTATTACTAATATTTTAATTGTTAAGCTTTAACCTTAAGTTGGAATGAATAAAATGAAAATGAAAATGAAAAATTAAGAATACAGGCAGGTAAATGCAGCCAAACAAAAAGCACGACAAATGCTGATGCAAAAACGAACGAGGGCTGCTTACGATCAGTATAACGAGATTTACAAGGAGAAAAGAAGAGAGGAACACCGAATTCTCAAAAAGAAAAAGAAGCAGCATGAAAAGCGCTCGTTTGAGGAAATTGAGATGTGCCATGACAGGAACGAGATTCGGAAGTTTTACCAAAAGGTAAAAAAAGGTGTTTAGAATAATTGGAGAAAAAATTTGATAATTTCGAAAATAAAACTCAAATAATACTTATATTAATGACAAGAAATGAAATTCATATAATATTCATAAATTAAATTGAAATTTTTCGAATATCTCATCAAAAACTTTTAAAATCCGTACACACGAAAGTTTGATGATGAATAACTTTTGAACGGTTAATTTCAGCGCTAAAACATAAAAAACCATTTTTATAGAACAGTTAATTTCCAACAAAAATTTGTATTGCGCATTTTGTAAAAGTCATTTCTTGTCGAGTTATAAATTTCATAAACAAAAATGAGATTTCTCTTAAAATAATCAAAATTAAATCCATAATATCTTTTAAATGGTGAGGTTTACGGAAAAAATATAAGATACCTTTTTTGTAGAGCATTAAATTTCCTAAAAAATTCTTTTGGAACACTTTTCTGTTCAATCGATAAATGATGAGGTATGAATTTTTTTCATACCCGTGGTACCCGTTGTGTGATGGATAGCATGTCCGCCTGTTAATCCAGACGTTCGAGTTCGAATCCCAACAGAGGCAAAAATGTTTTTTCCACGGGTATCGCCTTTCGCAATCAATGTGGTTTTAGACCAGAGAAGTCCACAATAGACCAAATTTTCACATTACGGCAGGTCTTGGAAAAAACCCGAGAACATAATATCGATATTCACCACCTCTTTATCGATTTCAAGGCCGCGTATGACAGCATTTACAGAGTCGAGCTGTACAGAGCCATGTCTAGTTTCGGCATCCCTGCAAAACTCGTACGACTATGCAGGATATGACTTTGGAGAATTCACGCTGCTCCGTCAAGGTCGGTAAAGAACTCACAGAGACCTTTAATGTCGAAAAAGGCTTAAGGCAAGGCGACAAGCTGTCATGCGATTTCTTCAACATCATACTTGAACAGATTGTAAGAAACTCAAACGTCAACACCAGAGGAACAATCTTTCAAAAGTCTGTGCAATTACTCGCCTATGCAGACGATATTGACGTAATGGGAAGAAAAAAGCGTGATGTCATAGGTGCTTTTGCGAGTATTGAAACAGAAGTTGCAAAAATGGGTTTGATGGTTAATGAGGGCAAAACGAAGTATATGCTGTCATCAAACAAGGACACAGAACATCGACGAATTTGACAAAACGTCACAATAGACAGACATATCCAAGGTAACCCTTTGTAAGAACTTTATCATTCCATGCCCCCGTTTACATGGACCTTATCGAAAGCGGATGAGGAAACCCTTGGTCGTTTCGAAAGAAAAATTCTCCTAATGATCTTTGGTCCCGTATGCGAAGACAATGTGTGGAGAAGAAGATACAACAACGAGCTGTATGAGCTGTACCGCGACATGGGCATAGCCAGAAGAGTACGCATCGCGAGGCTACGATGGCTGGGTCGGATGGACCCAAACGCTCCGGCTCAACGGGTTTTCGAAAGCACATTGCAGGGAAATCGCGGAAGGGGAAGACCTCGTCTTAGGTGGTCCAATCAAGTGGATGAAGACCTTAACCGACTTAGAGTGAAAAACTGGAGAGAGCTCGCCCGAAATCGAAGTGGTTATAGGAGGATGTTGGTTGAGGCCCAGGTTCACCCCGAACTGTAATGCCCGCCAAAGTAAAGAAGTAAGTATTACTTATAAAGCTTTGGACGCAGCTTTTATTCAGATGATGACGTCTTTATAGCCTTAAGATTTATTAAATTAAAAAATTTAAAAAATTTAAAAACTTAATTTATTATTTTCTCTCACATTAATGTACCAGACATTTCGAGCGTGTATTTCTTCTTGAATAAACGCTATTCTGATCGCATCTTTTAACTCACCTACGCGATGGTCCCCAGTATTCGCACCATCTTAAGGAAAAGCTGAAATTTCCATTTTAAAAATGATATAAAAACAGAACTTTTTGTGGAAAGACTGGAAAAGTTCAACAACGTATTAACTTTGAAAGAATTTCACCGTCCAAGTCAATATTTATTTTAAGAAAGATTGTTCTCTCGCATTTTTAACATGGCTTTGCAAATGAAAGCCCAACAAAGGTTTAACTAGCTTCAAATTTATACGAAAGCAATAATTTCACTCTAAAAGCACACCTTCATTTATTTATATTCGATTAAAATTAACATCAACTAGGTAAGTTATATCACCCGAAAGTACTCCATCAATGATATCCGCCGTTATCACTTTTCCCCCATCCCAAATTCCGCTCTCAATTATATTTTATTCGAAGTAAGTACGAATATCACCCTCAAATTGGCTATTAATCAGCTCCAATGTCGCGAACTTGCTCACCCAATATCAAGCCCACACCCCCAAGTGAATTCAATTTGTGCTACTCCAATACAAGTTCTGCCTTTCTCAGCTCATTCTACATTTTCGTCACGCTTTCCTCTGCCAATTTCGATTTCCATTCCATTCCATTATTCAATTATGAAGTCATTAAGTCATTAGAGTGGAATTTTATCGCAACATTTATCGTGCTCATTGCGGAACGTGCACTGTACACGGCCTCCCTTGTACGGAATATCATAGACGTAGCCACACTTAGGCGACCGCCAATAAATGGCTTCGAGATAAAAAGGCTCCTTAAGGTGAGAGCTTGTACATTTTTTGTGATTATTATTGTTGTTGTTGCTGTTTTTGTTGTTGTTGTTAGTGGCGTTGTACCGTGTACACGATAATAAAAATTCTCTCACGGCACCGAAATTAAACAGGCAAAGCGATATACAAACATGACTCTGATCTGACTCGGTTGAACTTTGTACAACCCTCTATAAGTACTTTGTCACGCCTCCTATAAGAAGGGTGCTTGTAACCAACTTCACACCATAATATTGATTTCCGATTTCCGGCCTTGTGGTCGAAAATCACTTCAATAAATGCCATGCCAGACGATGCAGTCAGCTCCGAACGGTCAGCATATACATAGTGTCACATGGCCAAGATAAATTGTTAAAATGCGAAAACTTTTTTGATTACACGAAATCATCCAACACCTCCCCTTGCAACACATCACTACACACATCAGTAAATGAACACAACACAACACACAACACCCAACCCCAACTACTGACCACCACTAAGGACGGTACAAAGTTTTTGCCGCAGTATCACCACCGATGGCAATAAAAACAAAACAAAAAAAAAAACATCAAAAAGAAGAAAACAAAACCGACAAGAAGGGATACAACAGAAACACTGATTTAAGTTCTTTAGAGCTGTAGGGGTAATCCAGGAGCAGAAGGGCTCAGAAACATATTGTCCGACGATGGAGAGTGAACATACGTCAATTTATTGTTTAACGCCAGCAGCGGTCAAATGGCGGAACAACTTACTGTACGGTGGAATTCTGAAAAGGTTAAGAGTGAGTCATTTAAGGATGGCATTGGCAAGCGGGGGTGGCTATATCAAAGATAGCGCAAAAGATGTGTTCAGGGAATTCCATATATTGCGCATCCAGCTGATGTCATATAGTTGTGAGTGTGTGGAGAATGGGAAGATGAATTCAATTTAATTGGTGTTGAGGACATCAACCTGATGATGTAGTCAATGGTTCTTTTCGTGACGATGTCAATCAAACTCACAATGATGATTGGTTTTCTTAACGTGGCTTTCTTCGCATTTTGATTTGACGTTTTCAATAAACGTTGTGGAAGATTGTGATGATTTTTACCTCACACGTCACGGTAATCGAAGGCCCCAGCCGTTAGTTTTTAGTAAGATTTCGGCAACAATAAGTATGATCCACCATTTCTTTTAATTAAATGCTGATGTTATTGGCAACTAAAGATCAAGGACCTTTTCTTGAAGACTTGAAGCACAGGTTGGCCTGCAGGCATTCTCAGAGAGAGCTTGCGAGCGTGTGGCTGTGGGTCCATAAATTTTATGAATTTAAAGCAATTCTCTTTCTGTTTTTGTTGCAAAAACGTTTTGTACTTCCAAAGTAGACTTTTGAGCTTGATTCCGCAAGCTCATGTTAATGAAAGTTGCCATGGATAAAACAAACAAAATATGGAGGTGGATCTTGGAGTAGTACCAAATCTGAAACGCACCAGACATGTGTTTTCCTTAAACAGATTGCACATATTTCCTCGCATTCGGTGTCATTACCGGACACTGCTTTATTCAAAGCTGTAAATGGTACAGTTAAATTTAAAGCACTAACTCAAATCCCTTTTGAATTGTATCACAAAGGACCTAACCTGGTCTTAGTCAGTTGTTTCTGCCATTTAAACATAACATAACCTGATTCACAGTTTCTTCGGCCTTTTGTCACACTCCAAATGTAACTTTGTTTTGAGGACGAAGTTTCGGTGGGTTTTCAAGACTGGTAGAAGCCTGCAAGTGGGAGCCGATATCCTGATCAGGTCACTCGCCTGCTTGCTGATACCACCGCCAGTCGCTGTGTTTTTGAGAAGAGGTTAGAAATCAGCGTTGTATGACTTACGTCACCCAAGTCGTTTTGACAACAGTCTGAGTCTGAAGAAAATGATAAGTGAAGCATGTAATTCGCAAGATACATACTTCTTAGGCAATTGCTTTATGCATGGTCAGCTCTACTACGTCGAAAGGTGGGATATTCGCTTTGAGTGGACATATTGACCAAAAGCATCCAAATTAGATCATTAGCGACTTATTCAGAAGACAGATCAAAAAGGTCATGGTATACTTGATATATAGCTCCTGGAGAGTTATAGAGAGAGAAATAGAGACAATGACACTGGTCTTAGTTTTGCCTTCAAAGCAAACTATATTTGACTTATCGTGAAGATAAACCAGGGAGATCCGAATATTTTCGTATGTCTATTTGTCTCTTAGTCTAGAAAGGGCGTAGCTTGACTCTGTTGAATCAATGGTTTGTTGGGTAAGTTTTACTGTAGGGGGCAAAAGGGGTCAAATCTCAAATCTGAAAGTTGAACTGGAAGGTGGAACAACTCCGCTAGGATTCAGTATATGGGAACTGATAAAATTAGAGTATTTTTTTTTTTCATTTCATTTTATTTATTCATTTCAATTAGCCTTAAGATTGGAGTCTTATTTTGGCTTAAAATTAACAATATATAATTATAATAAATTGTTCAATCCTAACTAATATTATAAATGTGAAAGTCACTCTGTCTGTCTGGCTTTCTATGTTACCGTCTCCCACCCAAACTACTGAACTGATTTAAATGAAATTTTGTACAGGGATTGTCTAGAACCTGAAGAAGGACATAGGCTATATATCTTATCCCTATATTCCCGAGGGAACAGGAACGTATACGGGAACTTAGAAACTACAGCACCGATTTCAAAAAAATTCCATCGTAAGAATGCTACACTATCTCCGTGTAACATAAACTTTAATTCATCCCCATATTCCTACTGGAACGGGAGTCCTTACCAATATAATAAGTGCGAGAGTAGCTTTGTCTGTTCGTCTTTCTATGTTACCATCTCCCGCCCAAGCTATAGAACCGATTTAAATGAAATTTTATACAGAGATGATCTGGAACCTGGAGAAGGACATAGGCTATATTTCATTTGAATATTCCCACGGGAACCGGTCATCACTAATGTTATATATGCAAAAGTAGCTCTGTCTGTTCGCCTTTCTATGTTACCATCTCCCGCCCAAACTAATGAACAGATTTAAATGAAATTTTGTACAGAGATAGTCTAGAATTTAAGAAAGGACATAGGCTAAATATTTTATCCCTATATTCCCAAGGGAAAGAGAACGCATATGGGAACTTTGACACTATAGCACTGATTTAAAAAATTCTTCTACCGTTAGAAAGCTACACTATCCCTGAGTAGCATTAACATTAAGTCATCCCCATATTCCTACGGGAACGGTCACCATTTTCCCATGGGAATGGAAGTGCTTACGAACATTATAGATCCGAAATCAACTCCGTCTGTCTGTTTTCTTTGTTACCATCTACCACCCAAACTATTGAACCTATTTGTATTAATTTTGGTGCAGAGATAGTCTTGAGCCTGAACAAGGACATGGGCTGTATTTGTTATTCCAATATTCCTACGGGAACGCAACGTAAACGGGAATCTTGAAGCTCCTGGACCGATCTCAAAAGTTCTTTCGCCATGAGGTGATTTCTGTCAAATTGTCGATGTCGAAATGTCTATTTTTATCTTCAAATAAATATCAACCGGTAATGACTGGCTGAAAAATCGATTTCGGCGCCGCTAATTAGAAAGTTAACCATATCAACTAACAAATTATGTTAAACGTATTTGGGGATGTTGTCGATTGTCTATCAAAAGACAATATTATGGACACTGAGCAAGTCACATCAATTCCTTAGAATTATTAGGAGTGGCTGCAAGTTGGTATTCCAGTGCCAATAATGAGTAATCTAGAATTGTACACAGCTACAAATTACACATCTGGGATGCGGCTTTATACCTAATAGCTTTAATAATGACTTTAACAGCGAAAGGAGAAAACTATTGATTCTCCGTATTTCTTTAATTCCCACTGATTTGTCATTTTAGTTCAAAAGAGTGTATCAAACTCGCAAAACGTTTTTATTTGACAAAAGATGGAAATGTGTAAAAATGTACTGAAATAAAATAATATAACAATACATAGTTTACTGAAACGCATGAATGTGTCTTATTTGCAAAATAAGTAGCCTAAAAAATTAAAAATGCTAACGAAAGTCACTGTTCCAAGCGGACGAAGTCGCGGGCACAGCTAGTTCATATATATATATACTAGCTGAGCCGCCCGGCTTTGCTCGGGTCTGTAGTTTTAAGGTTCCCGTTCTCGTTTTTCCTCTTCCGTGCGAATAAGGGATGAAATTTAATCTTTTTACTGTGGAATTATGTGGCATCCTAAAGCTGAAAGAATTTTTGAAATGTGTCCAGTAGTTTCTAGGTTTCCTTTACCAAACACGTGAGAATATTGAGATCCTACTTTGACAGGAACCATCCCTGGACTAAACTATAAAGTTTTATAGAAACTCTTTCGGCCTAGGAGTATACCGTAGAAACAAACATATAGCTGGACCGCCCGGGGTTGCTCGGGTCTAACTTCTTTCAATCGTTGTGGACACAAAATTGTCTGAAAGGTTTAAGTTCAGCGATAAACCTCGCGCGTTTCTACTCCCAAGATAAGAAATAAATGTATTTAATGGGAAATTTTGTATTTTATCTTAATGCTAGCGGATAAACAATATTTCTGGTCGTTGTGGTTGGTGTATAAATGTACAAATTTTTTGGATCGCCAACTCGAGAGCACGCAACATATAATTGGCCATGCGAAAAACATGAATTTTCCAAATGTAATCCAGCTATAGCTAACGACTGTCCTTGTGCTTTGTTAATAGTTATCGCGAAGGCAAGACGTAAAGGAAACTGAAGTCGCTTGAAATCAAATGGCAAATCGTTGGTAATCATCGGTATGCGTGGAATCAGCACGTCTTCCCCTTTGAATTTGCCAATGATGATTGTTGCTTCGATCAAATTTGCTGTCAATTTTTTGACCGTCAGTCTGGTCCCGTTGCACAGTTTTGGCGGGTTTAAGTTTCGAATAAGCATCACTGGCGTTCCAATTTTCAATGTTAGTATGTGTGGTGGCATTCCTGGTGGTTCCATCGAATTTAAAAATTCGGTTGGATAGTTGACTGCTTGTTCTTCATCCATCACTGTGTCAATTGATTTGTATTTGACTGGTTCGCCGGGCAGTTTCAACTGAATTTGTTCGTTCAATCTATTAACATCATCATTCTTAGGCGCTAATATTGCACGTTCGCACAGCCAGTCTGAATTTTTGTAGTTGCTGGTCAAATTTGGAAAAACCTTGTCCACAACAGCTTGAATACTTAGCTGCATTTGACAAAAATGTGGGGGAAACGTAATATCATTTGTTTTCCGATCAATTGGAATTTCGCCGTTTCCGATGTCCAAAAGTTGTTTGGAAAATGTTTGGGCAGACCCATCTTGCCGCAAATGCACACGCATGTTCGTCGAGAGCGTGATTTTTTCGACTTGGTTCCATAAATATGATGCTTTTAAGCAAGCGTTCAGCTCATCTGCAGGCGTTGATCGAGGTAAAACGGGCAAGGTTTGCCGAAAATCACCTGCAAGAAGAATCAGAGCGCCTCCCATCGTTTGAGTTTTTTCTCGAAAATCGCACAGAGTCCGGTGAAGCGCCTCAAGTGATTTTTTATGAGCCATTGTACATTCGTCCCAAATTATGATTTTGCACGTTTTAAGGATTGTGGCCATTCCGGAATTTTTGCTGATATTGCAGGTAGGTGTTTCGGTCTGGTGCAAATTTAGTGGAAGTTTAAGTGCTGAATGCGCTGTTCTTCCGCCATCGAGTAGCGTTGATGCAATTCCCGATGATGCCAGTGCGAGTGCGATGCCACCCCGCATTCGAACCGAAGCCAATATCAAATTGATGAGAAATGTTTTGCCTGTTCCTCCTGGAGCATCTAGGAAAAAAATTCCGCCAGTTCCGTTGGCTACACGTTGCATAACTTTGTCATATGCATTTTTTTGATCAGCAACTAAAAGTCTTTGTTGCGTTTCAACAAAATGCTGTTGCTGGCTTCCATCAAACTGGCGTTCCCGGACCAAATCCCTGTCTTGTATGTCATTTCTGTTTCGTGTGGATGACGGCATACCAAGTTGACAAAGAACTTTGTTGTTGATCGATATGCATAAATCCTCAATCAATATAAGAGCTTCATTGAAAATGTCGTTCGAATACTCTTGATTTGGATCGATTTCACGTCTTTGCCTGAGAATGTCCTCACTAAGACTTTTGCGATGTGTTTCCCAGAGTTCTACGGGGTTCGATGGTGCACATGTTGTTAAAATGATTGCAAACAAATTACGTATTTGCTTTGGAAGACACGTAAGTGACGCCTCTGTTAGTGTTGTGTTCCAATGACGATCATTTTCAAGTAAGCCTAGTTTGAAGCATGCTTCTCTATACGTTTGGCACACTACACTGTCTACTGTTTTCAAAGCAACGAATGATGTAGGACCCTTGACTGTATGCAATAACAATCGCAAATAATAACATTCTGCGTTATTGGGATGTACGGTATACACACGTCCCAAGGCATCAGACGAACGTAAATCAGCATACTCTGGAACACTTGCGCCCCGCTTTCTTCGTGCGTACTTTTTTGTCGACGTGTTCCAAGTGTAGTATTTGGGCACTTCGTGATACAGCAACGTTTTTGCGAAATCATCCGATGCACACAATTTAAAAAAGGCAGTGAGTGTGGTGTTTAGTGGCTGTTCTGCTCTATTTTGTGCATTTTGTTCGGTAAAGTATACACGCTGGCCATTTTCCAAGTGCACAGCGAGATGTTGAACAGTTGGATAGCGTTCGTGGATGTTAAATGCTAATATTCGCCAAACTGCTTCATTGCTACTGATGTAGCGTCCCATTTGGAATTGAGTAATTTCATCAGTTTGATTGGCCAGGCCAAAAACTGCCATGTCACTGCCCTTATTGACGTATTTGCAAATGTACTTGATCGACTTCACCGAATTGCAATACTCGACATTAATGTGAGCATCGAACATTTTTGAAAGCAGGGAAGAGTACGGCACGATCCATCTGTTGTCTATGTCAACATCTACATTTCGGATTCTAATTGTAGTTGTGTATCCACCGTCATCGGGCTTCCTTCGCCTATACATAGGATATCGATCACCTCCAGTTTGAGTTTCATTTATTAGCTCCCGTGGATATCCTTTTGTGCACTTGCCATCCCTCATGCATGGTGAATTTGTGTTGAGTGCACCACATGGCCCATGAATCATATGTTTTTTGATTGTTTCAAACAGAATTGGATCTTCGTCTCGATTCGGAAGTTCAGCCGTAATGACACTATCAATTTGTGATGGGACGATTTTTTGCTTCAACCAAATTAAAATGTGAGCGTGCGGCAGGCCTCTTTTTTGCCATTCAACTGAGTACATCCAGCATCGAGTCTCTCCAAAAATATGATTCTTTGTGATAACGTCCATGAGTTTTATTAATTTTTGCTTAAAAACTCGAGCGAGAAGATCATGTCTGTGCGATGAGTTTTGGCCGGTGAAAAGCAGATGTGTAATTTCACTCCACGTTGGATTGCATGTGAAGGTGATGAACAAATCTGGGCGTCCATACTTTCGAACATACGTCATGGCATCCTGTGCGTATTCGTGCATCTGTCGCGGACTGCCGGTATACGTTGCTGGCAAGACTACCATTTGTCCGATATTAGCAGCGTTCCCATCATTGACCATTGCATCACGTAAGTGAACGTATTCTTCAACTCGCAACTTCTGTTGATTTAAACGAATGAAGAGAAGACGCTCGCTTTCAATTTTCGCGTACATGTCCACAATGAACTGATGGTATAGTTCACGGCATTTCAGAATGTGGTTGGTTTCATTTGCACGAATCATAATGCGGTAAGCGTAATAATCCATGCACGAAACTTTCTTTGTTGACTCTTCATTCGTGTTAGCGTTGATTTGCATGATGTTGAAATGGTAGCCATCTTCTCCACGCGGAAACAACAGTGGATATTGAAGTGCATCGTACGAACGATGTGTTTCCGAAACGCGTTGCACAGTTGTATTCCGGCGGTGGATGACAATGTCACGTCGATTGAATTCGGTGCCCACTATTACAACTGCTACATCACCTATCACCGGTGCATTGAAACGTCTTTCATGTTCCCCAGTCGGTGTTTTGTCTGCTCTTATTACAACAGCATAGTCATCTGATGGCATCTGGTCTATAGCAGTTTTAAATAGACGAATCAAACTGTTGCTTCCGTGCAACATTGTCTGTAATTCCGAAATGATTTCGCGTCTGGTTGCAGTATTAATCGCGCATCGCTGTTCGGTTTCTCTTTCCTCGTTGCCAGTAAAATATATTTGCAAAAACTTTGCCTCTAGATTCGGTAAAGGAAGCAACGAACCGATTCGGTGATATATTTGGCCTTGAACTTTAAAAGTGGGCATGTAACCGGCGTTGTTGTGAATGTTTGTTGCACCGAAAGAGGTCATTTGAAAGCATGAGTTGTAGTTGCGAATGTTCATCAGGAATTGTTTTGAAAATGTAGTGTCACCAGAAAGATAACTTTTTAGCGGCTCAGGTGGCTCCATCACCGGAACCAAAACTACTTTACCGTTCGAACAACACATTCCAGGAGACTCCTTAGCGAACTTCAAACTACGACAATGCACGCAAGCCTTATTCATTGGTCCAATAGCCACATCTATGTGATTCCTATAATCATAGTCTCTATCATAATTAAATGCTTCCAACTTCAAATCAATCCGTTCTCTAGATCGAGTCAGTCGTAATCGATTGTTATCAAGTCGTTCGCTATATCGTTGGGGTGTTTCTTTTGCTCTGGAGGTTGAACTTCTGACGCGTAATGTTTGAAGGCGGTTTCCACGTTGTTCTTCATTTTCCGTGGCTCTGGAAATGGAAGCTCTATCGCGCATTTGTTGAAGGCGAAGTTCGTGCTGCTCTTCAGCTTCAGAGGCTCTGGAAGTAGAAGCACTTTCACGCATTTTTTTTAGGCGAATTTCGCGCTGCTCTTCAGCTTCAGAGGCTCTGGAAGTAGAAGCACTTTCGCGCATTTCCTGAAGGCGAATTTTGCGCTGCTCTTCAGCTTCAGAGGCTCTGGAAGTAGAAGCTCTTTCGCGCATTTGCTGAAGGCGAATTTCTTGCTGCTCTACAGTCTCAGCACCTCTTTTTTGCCTTTTATTCTTTGCCTCTAAAGATTTTCTTCCAAGTGACTTTTTTTTTGGTGACATTATTGAAAACTGAGAAACATACATATCTTTTTAATCTTTATTGAAATATGAAATATAGATTGTGGAAAGACCACTTCCAATCGATTGAAAATGAAAAAAAGAAGGAATGTAAAATAGAATTCATACATTGGACGCCACGTATGTTTGCGTCCGAGAAGACCACTTGCAATCGATTGAATGGAAATGTCGTTCAAACGAAATAACAATTTTAATGTGTTTTTAAATCATCACAAAATATGTACTTATAAATATTTACCAATTGTATTTTCTGCTAAAAAGGTTTTTGTTAAACTTGCAGCCTTTCTAATTGCGTTGTTAGCTTTTTCGACTAATGTCTCAGATGGGTAGATTCGTTTGAAATCAATAAATAATTTTTATTTTTTCGCTAAAGACAGCAAAACGTCTTTTAGCTATGGATTCAAATCTCTTTAAATATTACTATTTTATTGTGGAATATAAATATTTACCAATTGTATTTTCTGCTAAAAAGGTTTTTGTTAAACTTGCAGCCTTTCTAATTGCGTTGTTAGCTTTTTCGACTAATGTCTCAGATGGGTAGATTCGTTTGAAATCAATAAATAATTTTTATTTTTTCGCTAAAGATAGCAAAACGTCTTTTAGCTATGGATTCAAATCTCTTTAAATATTACTATTTTATTGTGGAATATAAATATTTACCAATTGTATTTTCCGCTAAATAGGTTTTTGGTAAATTTGCAGCCTCTCTAATTATGTTGTTATCTTTTTCGTTTAATGTCTCAGAGATCAGAGCAGAGCACAATATGATTTGTTCAAAATCAATAAATAATTTTTATTTCTTCACTCAAGACAGCAAAAACTATGTTAGATAGGAATTCAAATCTCTTTAAATATTACTATTTTACTGAGGAACATAAATGTTAACCAATTGTATTTTCTGCTGAATAGGTTTTCTTTAAATTTGCAGTCTCTTTAATTTTGTTGTTAGATAGCTTAAATATAAGTCTGTGTTGAAAGAATTTTTAAAATCGGTTAATTAACTTTAAGGTTCGCGTTCTCGTTCCTGTTTCTGTTCCAGTGGGATTATAGGGATGAAGTCTACGCTAAGTTACTGAGTGATTATGTGGTATCCCAGTGCTGGTAGTCCAGTAGCTTCTAAGTGCTGAAAGAATTTTTGAAATCTGTCAAGTAGCTTCTAGGTTTCCATTCCCAACACCGTTTCTGTGGGACTTCCGTTCTCATAGAAATATGTGAATGAAATGTAGGTCTATGTCACTGAGGGATAATGTAACATCCTAGAGTTGAAATAATTTTTGAAATGTGTTAAGTAACTTTAATATTCCCGTTCTCGTTCCCGTTTCTGTTCCCGTGGGATAATAGGGATGAATTATTGAATAAGTTACTTATTTAGGCGAATAATGTAGTACAACTAATGCTAAAAGAATTTTTGAAATCTGTCCCGTAGATTCTAAGTTTCCATTCCCAACCCCGTTCCTGTGGGAATATGGGGATCAAACCTTGACAGGAACCATCTCTGGACTAAACTATGTCTACCCTGAAAATTTCATAAAAATCCGTTGGGTGGTTTAGGAGTATACCCCGGACATACATACATACATACATACATACATCCTACTTTATATATATAGATATAAATTAATATATGGTAGGAAGATTTACATCAAGAGAGAGCAACGTTAGAGTTAAGTTACAACTAATAAAACTAATAAAAGTAAGTTAAACTAATCAACAAAAATCGAGTGAAAACGTAAGGCAATGTCTGGGTTTCGTAAATGGGAGGTCGTAGAGGCTATAAATTGGTTAAAATTCGATAAATTTTTGATTTCGACGGGCAAGGCATTCCAGATTTTAGCAGTTAAAACAAAAAAGGATCTTCGTGTTTGCAGTGTAAAAGTTTTAATAATATTTAAGTTTAGAGTACGACGCGATAGTGAAAACTTCAGCTTATCAAATAAATAGATTGGCATCTTTGAACGAATTAAACTAAAAACGTATTTGCAAATTTCTAGAACGAAGTACGACATGAGTGGCATATTAAAGATACAGTTAGACAAGTGGGATGTATGGTCATATTTTCTAAGAGCGTATATAAAACGGACACAAGAATTGAAAGCAACATTCATTTTTGTTTACTTATTGAGTCCATCCCAGCAAAAAGAGGTGAACCATAGAATATAAGTGGAGCTATTATGGATTTTACTAGCATTAGCTTAGTTTGTTGAGGTACAAAGTTAGAAATCCTCCACAGGCGCCTTAGGCAAAGATAAATTGAACCGATAATTTTATTGATATGATTATTCCAAGTCAGAGTTTTATTGAAAATAATTCCCAAGTTCCTCACAGTTGTCTTGTATGGAATAACATGATTGTTTAAAAAGACTTTGGGAAAGTAAGACTCATCTAAACTCTTTTTGTAAATAATAATTGATTGAGATTTACTCGGGTTGATAATTAGGTTATTTTCAACGGACCACTGATATAAGCTATTCATATCTTCATTCAGATTATGTACCCCATCTTCCAGCAGCCCTAAATGAAAGTGTAAGTAAATTTGAAGATCATCTGTTCTGTATATAGGTGGTAGGAACTAAATTTTATTACATCGACAATATCATTAATGAACATTCTGAAAAGAATGGGGCCTAACAAGGATCCTTGCGGGATTCCACAAAGAACTTGAGCAGGTTGAGATACTGTTGCACCTATGACGACTGTTTGTAAACGATTGCTTAAAAAACTTTTTATCAAACCGATGGAAGACGAAGAAAAATCGTTTTTATATTTTAACTTATTGATGAGAATATTGTGATCAAGAGATCCAAAGGCATTAGAAAAGTCTAATAAACTTAAGATTGTGACTTTATCCTCGTCAATAGCCACCCTGATATCATCAGATACCTTTAGAACTGTGGAAACGCAACTATGGTTTTTACGAAAACCCGACTAAAATGGAGATATCAAATTGTAAGACTCAATGTAATTCCTAATTTGGTTGAGCATTAACTTTTCTTATCCCTTGGAGAGGAAAGGTAGAATACTGATTGGTCTGTAATCTGTTAACTCCTGTTCACAACCTTTTTTTCGAATGGGTATAACTTTTGCAAGCTTCCAAGAATTTGGAAATATTGATTTTGTAAGACAGTCATTATAAATGTTACTAATGTATGGCAAAAGCACTGGTAAAAGAAGGCGAATAAATTTTATAGATATTTCATCAAGAGCCAAAGCGTCTGATTTAATTGAGTATAAGGCGAAAGTACAATCTGCTAAAGAAACAGTATTAAAATAAAAAGAACCTTCATAATTTTGAAATTCTCGGGAAATGTTTGATGAAGTTGAAGGTGTAGGCGTGAAAGATTTATTAAGCTTGTTCGCAAAATCGATATCACCATATTGAACTTGATTGGCCGTTTTAGTAGCACCTAACTTTTTTAAATTGTTCCAATAACGTGAGTTATTGGTCACGTCTAAGAGATTGGAATAGATGCGTTTTTTAGCATCCCTAATTGCTTTGACTAGAATGTTTCTACAGGCTTTATACCTGTCCCAATCAGTTACTGACCGTGAACGTTTGAAGATGTTATACAGAAAGTTGCGCTCACAAAGAAGATTAGCGATATGAGTTGACATCCAAGGACAATCATTGTACTTAAGTTTTTTCTTTACTGGAATATATTTGTCATATAAATATTTGATGATATTATTCAGAAAATCAACTTTAAAATTAACTGATGGAGAAGATTGAAGGGGAAGCAAGTTCATACTTAAGAACTCATTAAACATTTCGTTTGTGTTAACGTTTTTGAAATCACGATAAAAAATAAAGTCGCTATTTCGAATTGGATAGAGTTCAACATCGTATATTAGAAAGGTGAGGTCATGATCTGCCACACCAGTGATTTGATTAAAAAACAGCACTTTTGTAAGGTTCGAAACAGCAAACAGATCAAGACAAGTCGCACTAATAGCTGACAATGTTGATACTGTTTGAATCAAAAATATTTTGTAAGTTTATGGAAGCACTAGTTGTATTGGACATGTCCACGTTCAGATCCCCACACAAGATGATGTTTTCATAAATCGGACTGTACTTAGATAAAAAAGTTTCAAAATCATCAAAAGGGAACCTACTAGGGTGTCTATATGTACAATTAATGAACACTTTCTCATTTGGTAGGTTTAGTTCGACAAGAATACATTGAATATCGTCAAGATTAAGAAAGTCCAAACACCTAGCTACGGGATAACATGATCTCAATTGACGGCTATCGAATTTTTAGATTGGACGGTAGTGGGCGTGCTTGTGGTGTGGTAGTTTATGTTCGTACGAACATAAACTACCACACCACAAGCACGCCCACTACCGTCCAATCTAAAAATTCGATAGCCGTCAATTGAGATCATGTTATCACTTATACTTGCATTTAACCATGTTTCAGAGCAACAGATAATATCTATTGACTTAGGAGACAGACTAATTTTTAATTTATCAATTTTTGATAATAGGCTACATACGTTTACATGACATATTTTCAATCCAACCGACCGCGAAGATAAAATGTTAAGCATTGTTTTCGATAGATCCGTTTTAGTTGTGTAACTGCTAGAGGAAAGTGAGTTATTTGCCTTGTTAATCATAGAGAAGATTAAAATAAAATACAGATGCCTTCAAAATCACCATCCACGAAGAGACCAAGCAATACGTTTCCTTAAAGTGTAAACAAAAATATATTTTCATTTCATTCAATAACCAAAATCATATAAAAGAAATTATACAGTGTAGGTATAATAATGGTAATAATGGATAACTGAAAAATAATTAGTTTAAGAAGTTTGTAAATAATAAACGTAAAAGAAGTGTAAGGTTTAGAGTTGTTATTGCTGAGCGTTGTTGTTTTTGTCAATAGAATTCGCAGAGACCGACGCTGATAGCAATTGTAGATTATTAAGCTTTTCCATAGATGTAATTTTGATAAAACTGTCTGTTGCATTGATTTTGACGGAGATGATTCCATTGAAAGAGTGAACGGAGTGCAAAATGTTGTTGTGTTTGAGTTTCATTGCAGCTTTCCTGATAGCGACTGCTTTAGGTGATAAGCATTCGAATGCACCAATGGCTCTCTGAGAAACGAAGCCAAGTTTGTCAAGAGTGATGGCACCAGCAGCGAAAAACAAGTGGAGAAACTTGACTCTTTCGTATGGGAAAGAAAGTTTAACCAGCACAGGTGGTGTATGTTGATTGGGAAGAGCCCTTTTGCTTGAGATTGCGCTCGTATCGGGCAATTTGATTTTTTTAAGGTTTGGTTTCAGCCGAAATATATGAAATGGAAGCGCCTCACATTTAATGAGTGAACTAATTTTGAGGAAAAAATCTTTGAGGTTTTCGTTTGGTGTTTCAGGGATTCAGGTTGATTAAATCACTTTTTCGCATTTAATTTTCTAGATAATTAACTTTCTCGTTCAACTCTTTTAGGCAGTTCAAATGATCATTCTTGGAGACTTTGTCTTCCATCTCAACTTTAAGTTCACTTATTTCAGATTGCATGTCTTTCATAAAAGTGTCTACTTTAGTCGATAAATTTGTGACTTTATCACTGATTTTAGATTTTGTGTCAATCACTTCTTTTTTGAGACCAATTAATTGGCTATTCAGTGACATTTCAAGCTTGGTTATACTTTAAGCCAGATCTTCAATTGATGTAGACATAATTTGCAGAAAATGTAACTTAAGTAAACAAAAATTTGTGAGAGGAATTACTTGAATTTATTTAGAACTAGCTGAGCCGCCCGGCTTTGCTCGGGTCTGTAGTTTTAAGGTTCCCGTTCTCGTTTTTCCTCTTCCGTGCGAATAAGGGATGAAATTTAATCTTTTTACTGTGGAATTATGTGGCATCCTAAAGCTGAAAGAATTTTTGAAATGTGTCCAGTAGTTTCTAGGTTTCCTTTACCAAACACGTGAGAATATTGAGATCCTACTTTGACAGGAACCATCCCTGGACTAAACTATAAAGTTTTATAGAAACTCTTTCGGCCTAGGAGTATACCGTAGAAACAAACATATAGCTGGACCGCCCGGGGTTGCTCGGGTCTAACTTCTTTCAATCGTTGTGGACACAAAATTGTCTGAAAGGTTTAAGTTCAGCGATAAACCTCGCGCGTTTCTACTCCCAAGATAAGAAATAAATGTATTTAATGGGAAATTTTGTATTTTATCTTAATGCTAGCGGATAAACAATATTTCTGGTCGTTGTGGTTGGTGTATAAATGTACAAATTTTTTGGATCGCCAACTCGAGAGCACGCAACATATAATTGGCCATGCGAAAAACATGAATTTTCCAAATGTAATCCAGCTATAGCTAACGACTGTCCTTGTGCTTTGTTAATAGTTATCGCGAAGGCAAGACGTAAAGGAAACTGAAGTCGCTTGAAATCAAATGGCAAATCGTTGGTAATCATCGGTATGCGTGGAATCAGCACGTCTTCCCCTTTGAATTTGCCAATGATGATTGTTGCTTCGATCAAATTTGCTGTCAATTTTTTGACCGTCAGTCTGGTCCCGTTGCACAGTTTTGGCGGGTTTAAGTTTCGAATAAGCATCACTGGCGTTCCAATTTTCAATGTTAGTATGTGTGGTGGCATTCCTGGTGGTTCCATCGAATTTAAAAATTCGGTTGGATAGTTGACTGCTTGTTCTTCATCCATCACTGTGTCAATTGATTTGTATTTGACTGGTTCGCCGGGCAGTTTCAACTGAATTTGTTCGTTCAATCTATTAACATCATCATTCTTAGGCGCTAATATTGCACGTTCGCACAGCCAGTCTGAATTTTTGTAGTTGCTGGTCAAATTTGGAAAAACCTTGTCCACAACAGCTTGAATACTTAGCTGCATTTGACAAAAATGTGGGGGAAACGTAATATCATTTGTTTTCCGATCAATTGGAATTTCGCCGTTTCCGATGTCCAAAAGTTGTTTGGAAAATGTTTGGGCAGACCCATCTTGCCGCAAATGCACACGCATGTTCGTCGAGAGCGTGATTTTTTCGACTTGGTTCCATAAATATGATGCTTTTAAGCAAGCGTTCAGCTCATCTGCAGGCGTTGATCGAGGTAAAACGGGCAAGGTTTGCCGAAAATCACCTGCAAGAAGAATCAGAGCGCCTCCCATCGTTTGAGTTTTTTCTCGAAAATCGCACAGAGTCCGGTGAAGCGCCTCAAGTGATTTTTTATGAGCCATTGTACATTCGTCCCAAATTATGATTTTGCACGTTTTAAGGATTGTGGCCATTCCGGAATTTTTGCTGATATTGCAGGTAGGTGTTTCGGTCTGGTGCAAATTTAGTGGAAGTTTAAGTGCTGAATGCGCTGTTCTTCCGCCATCGAGTAGCGTTGATGCAATTCCCGATGATGCCAGTGCGAGTGCGATGCCACCCCGCATTCGAACCGAAGCCAATATCAAATTGATGAGAAATGTTTTGCCTGTTCCTCCTGGAGCATCTAGGAAAAAAATTCCGCCAGTTCCGTTGGCTACACGTTGCATAACTTTGTCATATGCATTTTTTTGATCAGCAACTAAAAGTCTTTGTTGCGTTTCAACAAAATGCTGTTGCTGGCTTCCATCAAACTGGCGTTCCCGGACCAAATCCCTGTCTTGTATGTCATTTCTGTTTCGTGTGGATGACGGCATACCAAGTTGACAAAGAACTTTGTTGTTGATCGATATGCATAAATCCTCAATCAATATAAGAGCTTCATTGAAAATGTCGTTCGAATACTCTTGATTTGGATCGATTTCACGTCTTTGCCTGAGAATGTCCTCACTAAGACTTTTGCGATGTGTTTCCCAGAGTTCTACGGGGTTCGATGGTGCACATGTTGTTAAAATGATTGCAAACAAATTACGTATTTGCTTTGGAAGACACGTAAGTGACGCCTCTGTTAGTGTTGTGTTCCAATGACGATCATTTTCAAGTAAGCCTAGTTTGAAGCATGCTTCTCTATACGTTTGGCACACTACACTGTCTACTGTTTTCAAAGCAACGAATGATGTAGGACCCTTGACTGTATGCAATAACAATCGCAAATAATAACATTCTGCGTTATTGGGATGTACGGTATACACACGTCCCAAGGCATCAGACGAACGTAAATCAGCATACTCTGGAACACTTGCGCCCCGCTTTCTTCGTGCGTACTTTTTTGTCGACGTGTTCCAAGTGTAGTATTTGGGCACTTCGTGATACAGCAACGTTTTTGCGAAATCATCCGATGCACACAATTTAAAAAAGGCAGTGAGTGTGGTGTTTAGTGGCTGTTCTGCTCTATTTTGTGCATTTTGTTCGGTAAAGTATACACGCTGGCCATTTTCCAAGTGCACAGCGAGATGTTGAACAGTTGGATAGCGTTCGTGGATGTTAAATGCTAATATTCGCCAAACTGCTTCATTGCTACTGATGTAGCGTCCCATTTGGAATTGAGTAATTTCATCAGTTTGATTGGCCAGGCCAAAAACTGCCATGTCACTGCCCTTATTGACGTATTTGCAAATGTACTTGATCGACTTCACCGAATTGCAATACTCGACATTAATGTGAGCATCGAACATTTTTGAAAGCAGGGAAGAGTACGGCACGATCCATCTGTTGTCTATGTCAACATCTACATTTCGGATTCTAATTGTAGTTGTGTATCCACCGTCATCGGGCTTCCTTCGCCTATACATAGGATATCGATCACCTCCAGTTTGAGTTTCATTTATTAGCTCCCGTGGATATCCTTTTGTGCACTTGCCATCCCTCATGCATGGTGAATTTGTGTTGAGTGCACCACATGGCCCATGAATCATATGTTTTTTGATTGTTTCAAACAGAATTGGATCTTCGTCTCGATTCGGAAGTTCAGCCGTAATGACACTATCAATTTGTGATGGGACGATTTTTTGCTTCAACCAAATTAAAATGTGAGCGTGCGGCAGGCCTCTTTTTTGCCATTCAACTGAGTACATCCAGCATCGAGTCTCTCCAAAAATATGATTCTTTGTGATAACGTCCATGAGTTTTATTAATTTTTGCTTAAAAACTCGAGCGAGAAGATCATGTCTGTGCGATGAGTTTTGGCCGGTGAAAAGCAGATGTGTAATTTCACTCCACGTTGGATTGCATGTGAAGGTGATGAACAAATCTGGGCGTCCATACTTTCGAACATACGTCATGGCATCCTGTGCGTATTCGTGCATCTGTCGCGGACTGCCGGTATACGTTGCTGGCAAGACTACCATTTGTCCGATATTAGCAGCGTTCCCATCATTGACCATTGCATCACGTAAGTGAACGTATTCTTCAACTCGCAACTTCTGTTGATTTAAACGAATGAAGAGAAGACGCTCGCTTTCAATTTTCGCGTACATGTCCACAATGAACTGATGGTATAGTTCACGGCATTTCAGAATGTGGTTGGTTTCATTTGCACGAATCATAATGCGGTAAGCGTAATAATCCATGCACGAAACTTTCTTTGTTGACTCTTCATTCGTGTTAGCGTTGATTTGCATGATGTTGAAATGGTAGCCATCTTCTCCACGCGGAAACAACAGTGGATATTGAAGTGCATCGTACGAACGATGTGTTTCCGAAACGCGTTGCACAGTTGTATTCCGGCGGTGGATGACAATGTCACGTCGATTGAATTCGGTGCCCACTATTACAACTGCTACATCACCTATCACCGGTGCATTGAAACGTCTTTCATGTTCCCCAGTCGGTGTTTTGTCTGCTCTTATTACAACAGCATAGTCATCTGATGGCATCTGGTCTATAGCAGTTTTAAATAGACGAATCAAACTGTTGCTTCCGTGCAACATTGTCTGTAATTCCGAAATGATTTCGCGTCTGGTTGCAGTATTAATCGCGCATCGCTGTTCGGTTTCTCTTTCCTCGTTGCCAGTAAAATATATTTGCAAAAACTTTGCCTCTAGATTCGGTAAAGGAAGCAACGAACCGATTCGGTGATATATTTGGCCTTGAACTTTAAAAGTGGGCATGTAACCGGCGTTGTTGTGAATGTTTGTTGCACCGAAAGAGGTCATTTGAAAGCATGAGTTGTAGTTGCGAATGTTCATCAGGAATTGTTTTGAAAATGTAGTGTCACCAGAAAGATAACTTTTTAGCGGCTCAGGTGGCTCCATCACCGGAACCAAAACTACTTTACCGTTCGAACAACACATTCCAGGAGACTCCTTAGCGAACTTCAAACTACGACAATGCACGCAAGCCTTATTCATTGGTCCAATAGCCACATCTATGTGATTCCTATAATCATAGTCTCTATCATAATTAAATGCTTCCAACTTCAAATCAATCCGTTCTCTAGATCGAGTCAGTCGTAATCGATTGTTATCAAGTCGTTCGCTATATCGTTGGGGTGTTTCTTTTGCTCTGGAGGTTGAACTTCTGACGCGTAATGTTTGAAGGCGGTTTCCACGTTGTTCTTCATTTTCCGTGGCTCTGGAAATGGAAGCTCTATCGCGCATTTGTTGAAGGCGAAGTTCGTGCTGCTCTTCAGCTTCAGAGGCTCTGGAAGTAGAAGCACTTTCACGCATTTTTTTTAGGCGAATTTCGCGCTGCTCTTCAGCTTCAGAGGCTCTGGAAGTAGAAGCACTTTCGCGCATTTCCTGAAGGCGAATTTTGCGCTGCTCTTCAGCTTCAGAGGCTCTGGAAGTAGAAGCTCTTTCGCGCATTTGCTGAAGGCGAATTTCTTGCTGCTCTACAGTCTCAGCACCTCTTTTTTGCCTTTTATTCTTTGCCTCTAAAGATTTTCTTCCAAGTGACTTTTTTTTTGGTGACATTATTGAAAACTGAGAAACATACATATCTTTTTAATCTTTATTGAAATATGAAATATAGATTGTGGAAAGACCACTTCCAATCGATTGAAAATGAAAAAAAGAAGGAATGTAAAATAGAATTCATACATTGGACGCCACGTATGTTTGCGTCCGAGAAGACCACTTGCAATCGATTGAATGGAAATGTCGTTCAAACGAAATAACAATTTTAATGTGTTTTTAAATCATCACAAAATATGTACTTATAAATATTTACCAATTGTATTTTCTGCTAAAAAGGTTTTTGTTAAACTTGCAGCCTTTCTAATTGCGTTGTTAGCTTTTTCGACTAATGTCTCAGATGGGTAGATTCGTTTGAAATCAATAAATAATTTTTATTTTTTCGCTAAAGACAGCAAAACGTCTTTTAGCTATGGATTCAAATCTCTTTAAATATTACTATTTTATTGTGGAATATAAATATTTACCAATTGTATTTTCTGCTAAAAAGGTTTTTGTTAAACTTGCAGCCTTTCTAATTGCGTTGTTAGCTTTTTCGACTAATGTCTCAGATGGGTAGATTCGTTTGAAATCAATAAATAATTTTTATTTTTTCGCTAAAGATAGCAAAACGTCTTTTAGCTATGGATTCAAATCTCTTTAAATATTACTATTTTATTGTGGAATATAAATATTTACCAATTGTATTTTCCGCTAAATAGGTTTTTGGTAAATTTGCAGCCTCTCTAATTATGTTGTTATCTTTTTCGTTTAATGTCTCAGAGATCAGAGCAGAGCACAATATGATTTGTTCAAAATCAATAAATAATTTTTATTTCTTCACTCAAGACAGCAAAAACTATGTTAGATAGGAATTCAAATCTCTTTAAATATTACTATTTTACTGAGGAACATAAATGTTAACCAATTGTATTTTCTGCTGAATAGGTTTTCTTTAAATTTGCAGTCTCTTTAATTTTGTTGTTAGATAGCTTAAATATAAGTCTGTGTTGAAAGAATTTTTAAAATCGGTTAATTAACTTTAAGGTTCGCGTTCTCGTTCCTGTTTCTGTTCCAGTGGGATTATAGGGATGAAGTCTACGCTAAGTTACTGAGTGATTATGTGGTATCCCAGTGCTGGTAGTCCAGTAGCTTCTAAGTGCTGAAAGAATTTTTGAAATCTGTCAAGTAGCTTCTAGGTTTCCATTCCCAACACCGTTTCTGTGGGACTTCCGTTCTCATAGAAATATGTGAATGAAATGTAGGTCTATGTCACTGAGGGATAATGTAACATCCTAGAGTTGAAATAATTTTTGAAATGTGTTAAGTAACTTTAATATTCCCGTTCTCGTTCCCGTTTCTGTTCCCGTGGGATAATAGGGATGAATTATTGAATAAGTTACTTATTTAGGCGAATAATGTAGTACAACTAATGCTAAAAGAATTTTTGAAATCTGTCCCGTAGATTCTAAGTTTCCATTCCCAACCCCGTTCCTGTGGGAATATGGGGATCAAACCTTGACAGGAACCATCTCTGGACTAAACTATGTCTACCCTGAAAATTTCATAAAAATCCGTTGGGTGGTTTAGGAGTATACCCCGGACATACATACATACATACATACATACATCCTACTTTATATATATAGATTAGTTTAAAAATGTTTTTGATTGATTTATTTGCAGTTTTGATAATTTAATAATGAAATTTGACGGAGCTTAAAAATTGCACGTGTTCTACTCGTTTGACATTTGACGTATTTTGCTCGAGATGTCAGGTCAAAGCATGGGAAAGGTGTCTTATCCGTAGAAAAGTATGTTGAGAGGGTTTGATTAAGGGGTAGAGAAGTCGTGTGAGCTGTGGGAGTTGAATTCAAAAAACTCTATACGTGAAGGCTTAGGTGGAACATGGCTATGATTCGGTTGGGATGCAAACTGTTGATCTTTGCTCTTAGATTGAGGCAAAGGCTGTCTTGGCATAGGAAGGGGTTTTAGCTGGGGCTTATGATGAGTCTTGGGTTGGTGCTTGGGTAGATGCCCAGGTTGAGGGGTAATTTGGAAAGAATGATGGAGACGGCCTGGTATATTAAAGGGTGGTGCGAAACTGGGCATCTGGGTTTTGAAGAACCAGTTGGGATCAGAACTCGGGCGTTGTTTTGTTTTCACCTTATGTACTGTTCTAGGATATTTGGGAACGAACATATTCGCCAGTTTAAGAGCCTCACCAGATGGGTTGAGAAAAAGCCATTCAGATTTCGAAAAGATGGTAATTGCAAAGGCTTAGTGTTTCTCGAATCAATAGGAAGCGGTAGGTTCTATTTCAATTAATTTTATACAAAATTTACTACTAAATATATTCTGGATCCAATTTTAATCGGCGTTGGAGGGAGGTTTTTCAATTACGAACCTTCTGGTTTGGAAAGCAGGTCCGCAAGCGTCATCGATTTCTTAAGTCTGTGGTCCCATTCCGATTGTTTCCACGATGTGCGAAAACGTAGGTTCACGTGTAAGGGAAGAGTTTTGAACGGCTGATTAAGATTGTGGTGGCGATTGAATTCGTGGTGACTCCGGAACAGTTTCGATAGCTTCCATTATTCCCTCTAATAGCGACGTGTTGGATTCTTGGATTCGGGGTGCTGTTGGGACGTTATACGTAGCTTCTTTAAGATCCCCCGTTAGGATCCTCATTCGATATCGGCAGAAAATTGTTGGTCTCCTCCATTCCCTCACAAGGCATTGTTGTGAGAATTGCGCTAGCCCCGGAGCTCCCAACTCTGTTGTGCAACCCTAGGTATGTGTATATGAACGGCTAAGTGAGAAAGAGCTTTTCATGGCAGTTTAATTACTCTAGAAGGTTTTGTCAATGCTCCAACGATGTCGATAATCGTATATGAACACAATTCAAGGTATACAAGTCCCAGAAACATCCAACTGCATTTGTACGAGTATCGACATTCACAAGAAATCGGCACATCCTCCGAGAGCAATCAAACTGCCATGAAAAGCGCTTTTCACTTAGCCTTTTGGAATCGTCACATAAATTGTAGGTTTTCCCATTACTTACAAGTCTTTTTATCAGAGAAATTTTTTTGGCCATGGCTAGTTCTTCTTTCGTTAAACATCTTTATTTCTATCTTAAAAAAACCCAAAACCTAACGGAGGTTTAAGCAAAAATAAGACCAAAGAATAATTCCTTTTCCAGTTTTCCGGAGTTTGGAATTTCAGTTTGTTTTATTTCAACTTAAATACAAACTACCCAACGTTGATAATAAATAGTAAATCCTTTTACATTTTTTCCCCACATTCTAGCAGACACTTCTGTTTTGTGGATTCAAGTAAAGAGTTGTGTTATTTACAGCATTCCCAGCGAAAGTAAATAAAAGTTAGTCCTCATTGGTATGTCATAAGGTCATAACCTTTAAGCTAGTCGCCGACTCTCAACGTCAAGCTAACAACTTCCTGACGCGGATTTGCCATCTTAAACTATTGGCTTATCATTATTCCGCCAGAGTATCGATTGTACCCTTTAGCTTTTGGTTCATCGGAAACGAATCAATTTTCATGTTTCGTCGTCGGCATCCTAAGAAGACGACAATGACGACAACGGCGATGTCGACGACTACGTCTTGGCTCCTGTCACCGGCATTTTTTCACTTTTCCACTTTTTTCACCCCATAACTGAAAATACACTCCGTATTTATCGAGAAAAATGGCAAAAGAAAAAAAAAACAACGTTGATGTGCGTATGCATGTCTGTGAGTGTGTAATAACAATAATCATAAAAGAAAGAAAAAATCTCAATCACATACAAACTTTCTAAAGCCTACACATCATAGTGGCTTGGCAGGGCAAGTACTCTGTGCAGGTTGATAGCAGCGCTCACCCGAAAGGCACATACACCCATAATCCACATGAAACGTGATTTCCTAAGATGACAATATCCTTATCGAGACTTGTGCTATGAATTGAATACCAATGAGGATGTGTCATATCCTGGCACTCGTCCTGATAATGTGAAATTGAATTTTTTTTCTTTCGTTATTCGACCTTCTTTTTTTTCTACCGATTTTAGTGCAAATTCCAAAATGAGTGTGTGGGGTAACAACGCGGTAGAGTTTGTGCACTTTCTATTCCACAGACAGGGTAAACATATGCAGCAATGCCAGGTGGGAGATTTTTAGACAAAAATATGACAATGTCCTAGGTGGCCCACTTATTGTGGCCAGATAAAGTTGCCTCCAAATGAAAACATAAATAGTTTTCCTTCCTGTCTTTCTGTTTTGTGGTTGCACTCGAGATTGCTTCTCATCATTAAAGTCTTTTTATGGGTTCTAATGCACTTGTATGACTTATAAGATCAGAAACTTATACAAAAGATACAAAGAATTGCACGTACACGCGGTAGCTTCGCTTTTCTTGGAACAAATGTGCAAATATGTGCAGCTCAGATAGATTTCCTTGTACATGAAACACTTGAAGCATTTGCTTGCAGGAGCGGATCCAGGATTTTGATAAGGGGGGGGGGGGGGGGGAGCAGTTTTCCTTCCTGTTCAATGATTTGATGTTATTAAATATAAACTCAATCAAATATAAGAATACATTTTTTACTTAAGAGAATTAGAAAAATTGTTTAAACAAAAATAAACAAAGAAACAGTTAAAAAAGTTAATTAAATGCTTAAATTTAACTTTTTGTTGAAGCCGGTTTTTGAAAACATTGATAATACTTCTTCAACATCGATTGGGATTTGTCTGTGGATGTGCATAAGTGCCAGACCGCAAAGGCGATATTCACTCATTGTGGGCCTTAAATAGGTTTTAAGGCGCCGTAAAGAAGAAAAAGTCCGCTCTGCCGAAGAATTCGTAACCGGAAGCGTTGCTAGATTATAAGAAAACTGTGTATAATGCCAAACACATCCTCTTTGCATTTATCCATCAACTCAAGAGCAGTGACGGGAAGATGGTTGTTCTGCTTCTTTTCCGTTAACATTGTAAGTTTAAATACATCTAAGGTTTCCGGTTGATATCTTTCATGCAAATCGTTCAGGACAAAGTCAAGTAGAGGTGCATATAACGAGATTCTGTAATATACCTCAGCTGAATTAGTGTCAAAACTAGTTCGGTGAATTTGGCGTCCACCATGACGTGGATTACAAGGAATTCTCAACTCAACATTCAACTGATCACATGAATTCTTTGCATGCTGCCAGATGTTGTGGAAACTGGTACATGTTCTCCCGGCGACCTTACAACGGAAATCGTGTTCTTCACCAGCAATGCGTTGCTGTTCAGGCCAAGAGATTTAGACTGTACTAACTTGCTCAAGGACTGTGTTAAAGACAACACATCACTCAAACACAAAACTGATACAATAAACTGTGAATTGCATAAAGATGTTATAAGTAAGGAAGCCTTGCCAGCCGTGGTGCTTGGGTCACGACACCGCGATATCGTTTCCAACGCTTCCACAATTTTGATGAGGTCCAAAGAAAATTGCAGTACACCTTCATGTCGTTCTACCCACATTGTTTCGCAAAGTGATGTGAGGGCACACCCCAAGGTGTTAATAAGGAAGGTTTTTCGTTTTGGGTGCGATTTGAAGAAGAAGATTACCTCTTTCGTTATTGCAACAGAGTCTTGAATGGCAAGTTCTTTTGAACTTTGAGAAATTTAGTTTTTTAGCTGGAGTTTCATGCTTAAATATGACTGTAGCGTGGATTCCTAACAGCATTTTTCGCTTCACTCTGAAATTCCATAACAGCACCTCGAACTTCTGAAAGCATAACAGCACATCCGTCTGTCCCTATTCCTACACAGCGTTCAAGAGGAAGTTTGAGCTTTTTCTTCAGATGCAACAATACAATTTGGTCGATGGCTTTGCCAGTTAGAGATAACTCCTTAGATTTAGAAATTCCATCTCTTCGGCAGCTAGTTTTTTTCTAGTTTCCCTCCAGCTTTACTCATCAAATTCGTATTCTTCATCAGTTCTGAAATAAGCTAGTTCCTCAAATGCATCCACGAAAGAGACAAAATCCTCACGAATGCTACCATTGTGAACGCAGCTAAATATAATACTCAGTTGGGAGAGATGAGATGCATCAGTTGTTTCATCAAAAAGTGTTGAACAAAATTGTGAATCCCGAACGAATGACATTGACTTTTGTTATGCCTTCTGTCTGAGTTTTGCTTTTTCTTGGTATTGAATGAATTATTATTTAAAGCAATTTAGGGACCAACCTAATTTTTGCAGCGAATACGTACAGTTTGTTATAGACTTAACATTTTTATTGACAGAGAGGGGGGGGGGGCAATTGCCCCTATTGCCTCTCCCCTGGATCCGCGCCTGTTTGCTTGAACATACATTTAGAACGGAACTCTTCAGAATTTTTCTTAAAGCCTAAGTTGATACTATAGGTAAACAAATTTATTTCGGATATTTCTTTGATAAACAAATAAATTTGTTGTATCTGCTACATGAAAAAGTAAATAGGATGGAACAACTGCTTCTAAGGGGCCCTGGGCCCAGATCTATTCTCTCAACCATGTCATGTGAGGGTATGGGGAGGACTTGCAGTTCCTCGTGAAAGCCGTTTACGTTAGAAATACAATTTGATAGATTTGAACATTTTACCCCAACGTTACAGGTTCTAACGTAACTTCTAAATAGGGCACCTCATTCAGAGGGTAAAAAAAAATTCCTGTAGAATATGGTGGTAGTGAAAATTAATTATTGAAAGTCTTTCATATGTTCCGTGGTCGATAAAGTGAATACTCTTGTTTACTGTTCGACCGTTCTGTCGGAAACAATAGACGAGTTTCCTGTTTAATTTGAAGACGCTCCAGAACATTAAGTTAGGCACAAGTGCTCTTTATTATGTCTCGTGTGAGTAAGTATGGTATGCGTATTAAGAGTGTGTTACTTGGATAATTAAAATTTTAAACTTTTAGTCGTAAACGCATTTTTCTCAAAACGTGTTCTTTCGAATTGGCGTGCAGCCTATCTAAGCAAATTCCTTACAGATTTGAAAAAAATGAAAGAGGGAATTTTTGGTTGTTGTCTGCTCAGTGAATGCAATTGTTTTTTAATATTACGATAACAATTTTTTTTTTTTTAAGGAAAAGAGTAAAAATGGTTACGGTATTTTCACTTCAAACTCTTGTAAAATTGAAGTTTTTATTTCTACTCAATTTTATGCTATTCACTTAATGATGAGATAAAAAATGTGACGTGAGGACTGCACGCCAACAGAGGCTTTCGGCCGTAACGCCCTGTCGTTCAATAGGCGTAACTCGCTTATTAACGATCAAAAGAACTTGAAGAAAACCCTTTATCTTCCTCAAAATATGAATAAAAAGATGTCAAGACTTCACTTCGGTGTAAAAAAAGTCTTCAAATATTCATTCTAAATGAGGTGCCCCCCTTAACTACAACAATCTCCTAAGTAATGTTGTCAAAGATATGAGGCAAGTTAAAAGTTATGAGTGTTAGCATCTTCAATTGCAATTGATACCATTTATCTAGTGTTTTGGGTAAAAAGCTAAGAAAAAACATGTGTTTTCGCGGATTTTCTATAAACTAGTCCAATGTTTGGCTTACCGGACACAGTTTATTTTTATATTAAAAAAAAGAAGGACTATGTTAATCTGTAGCACCTTGTTGTCGGTTCATTGTACTACCAGGGTAGCAGACTTCCCATTTTTAATGGAGCAGTAAACGAAAAAAAAGGTGGTCATAATTTGACATGTAACCTCAAGAGCGGCGTTCAAACAAACTGGGGGATTCAAAGAAAAATTGATGCCTCGAGCGGAGTTCATACCCTCGCGTCTGGGATATCTATAGTGAACTCCACTGCACCATGGCCGTCATAACAGGAACCAGGTAGTTGTATCTAACTGGTTTGTGATTGAGTTTCTTCCACTACACAGAAGCATTCCTCATGGTTCCATATTAGGACCTTTGTTCTTTAGCTTAAATGTTTGTGGATATTTGAGAGTTCTGACGACAAGTCTGAAAGCAAACTTCATCTGACCATCCAATATCCACCCAACGAAGTCTGTCTAACTAATTGAACAGTGTAAACTGCCCTAAAGAGAAAATGTATATTTTTTGGGAAAGTTTCTATTTTTCCTCTGAATGCAATCAGCGGAACAGAAGCAGTTAGAGAATGATTTTGGTCCGGTGAAAATTAAACGGCCTTTACTTCAATCCTTATAAGATTTAATTCTTCGTTATTTTAAGAAAATTAGTGGAAATGTTGAATTTTTGCATAGTACGCCGATTTGATTTGTTGATTCTGTAACACAATTTCCTGATGTGTGGTAGTTTCAAGAAAGTGTGTTTTTGAATGTGATGACAATTTTTTTTCGTAGCTAACAGTTAACTGTAAGCAGGGCTTACTGTAGTCCTAACTTGCCGTAGACTATAAGAATTTAAAATTTGAAGGCGCCACCAGCTTAAAATGCTGACTGTCACGCAAGAAACATCAATTTCAATTGGTGATTGACGGATTTTGAATTTCCCCCACCAACGCCAGCGCAGCTTTGCGCAACATGAGCATAGTACAGTGCATAGCACAAGAGCAGAGTGCACCGCGATGTCGCGTCGCGTCGGCCGTTCTAGGTAGCGCAATCATGAGAGGATCTCTATTGTAAGCCGGATGAGAGAACAAAACTAGAGAGAGCTCGTCCGAGATTGAACTATTTGGGGAAAGATGTTGGCTTATACTATGCCCCCACCTGGCACTTAAGCTTGTTCGACTTAGAACTATCCCAAACCTACATGATAACTAAGTGGTTTTCCATACAAAAAGAAACCTTTTTGGTTACTGGTTTTCCTACTTGAAACCTACTGTGTTGAATGCAATATTCAAATTCCAATATTCCAGTGAATTTGACAAATAAAAGAGTGGAGAGAGAATGGAATCTCGCATACGTCGTTGACATATCGTTGGCTTACAAGCAAAACTGACTATCTGCAAAAACGCAGTTTCTGGGAAAATGCAAAACAAGTTTTTTGTTTTCTTTAAACTCTTGAAACTTTATGAAGGTAACTGCGACTCTTTTAGATTTTTGTTATACTATTATTTAAGTCTATTGTTTTGTTAAAAACAAGAGATAGTCAATTTTTCCTGAAAAAAGTTTGCGATGAGAACTACTTAGGCAGTCAATGTCTACGTCAAGCCTATAATTGAAACATAAAAAACATAAATTTTTTATTTTTTACTAAGCAGTTAAACAGAAATGCCGTTCGGAACCGGCAGAAAATTGTAGGTCCCCTCCATTCCCTCAGAAGGCATGGTTGTGAGAAATGCGCTAGGCCCAGGGGCTCCTCGCTCTGTTGCGCCACCCTATTTATTTATTTATTTTTAGTTAAACAGAAAACATTAGGAGTATTTGATTGAGGAACAAAAAAAAACTTAAAAAAATGTGTTACTCATCTAAGTCGGACTCTGTTCCTACATAAATACGGTATATCTACAACAAAAGCTGATTTTTGTTCTGGAAAAAATGACTATCTGAATTGGGTCAGTTCTTCCTGAATTTTTTTTACGTGAAGGCAGATAGTCAACCAACAATTAAAGCTACTTTGCATATCCTTAGGCAAAATATCAGATAGGAAGTTTTTTTAGAATTTTCTACTCGATTTTTTATTATACTTGACATTAAAAATACAAAATACAAATTTTGGCAGTTGGTCAGTTTTGTTTGTAAGCCGACGATATGTCAGAATATTCTGCTCACACTTTCTGTCAGTTTCTTCTTAGCTTGAGACAAAAACATCAACTCAAAACTTTTTTTTTTCATATATAGGATTTTCACTTATAGGCTTCAGAATGGATGAAAGGAATGTAGGACCCTCGAAGCTAAGAATTTGGTAATTAGACAGCTCACGTCTTTCTTTTTAGTTTGGAATATGAAAATGCTCCACACACTCAATAAAAATATTAGTCAATTAAAAATGCTTTCCTTGTTTATTTCTCTCTCTCAATGGAACCACCCCTTCTATGCGAAGAGATAAGCTGTGACACATGTTTTTCTCCCTTTTTCAATAACTTAATTTTAACTACCTTTTTAAGTCAAAAGTATACTGCAGTGGTTTGAAAGATGTTGCTGTTATATTAAAAAAAAAAATTTTAACACTATTACAAAAAAAATTTTCGATAAAAGCCTGGCAATGCTGATTCCAGCACAAGGACGAATATATGGCAATGATTCGAGATGACGGTGATTATTGTTTGGGTTTATTGAATTGAATTGGATTCGGGCATTCAGAATTCCATGTGAAATATTCCTCCCGACTAGTGTTCGGATGTGTACAATAAATATGCGTGCGTATGGGTGTGTATTTGTATTCATCAATGTTCCTAAATGACCACTTGGCTTAGTGAGTACTACACAGTGGCTCGGTTTTCCATTTTGGGACCAGACTTCCACTGACTGTTTGAAATTCAAAGCGTTTCAACTGATTCAGTTTCTGAGATATCTCAATCCTTTCATTTGAATTGGTAAATTGGTTTTCTTGAGTTGGCTGATGGGTGGTCTGATGGTGGAGCGGTGGTGAGAGGTTTGGTATTGCGATGTCGGTCGGCATTGGGTTTATGTTTTCCCATTCTAGATCCGTTTATGTTAAGTATGTGAAAGAGGAACGTGGCAGGTCATGATTAAGGATATTCGTGCAGCAGGTACCAAAATGCTTTTCTTCTGGCAAAATGACCCCCAGAGCTAATGATCCTTAAACAGACTGGTGTGTACTGATAGAGAGACAGAACGAATTAAGGACGATGAGATTTACACAGCGATTGCATGTCGAAGTGGAATAAATATTTCTTTTCGGTTGATTCACAAGTTTTTGGTTCATCTCTTTTGAAAGCGATTCCAACAGAGAGTAACGAAGAATCAGAAAGAAAGAAGCTATAGCAAGGACGAACAATCCTGCACGAAGTCGGCTGCAATTTGGGGGCTGATTGCAAACTTCACAGTAAGTACTTCCGACTTTAAAAGCATGTCACATCCGGTTTCAAGCCACTGTGCACATTGAGAACTCTTAGTGAATCGCGCTGTGATGTGTGATTCGGCCGTATAGTGAGTGAATCGAGGCATATACACGCACACACTTCTCTTTTGTGGTAGTAGTTGAATTGGTGGCTCAGCGGCAGGCAAGCATAACCCACAATCTTTCCTTCCGCAGAAAGTCATACCCTTCGTCCTTAATTTTCAATTAGCGTGTGCAGGTTTTAATGTTGCCTCCCCTCACATCACTCAGTCACCGAAAAGGGTTGAAATAAAGTGTTCGAAGGATGCTAGATGATTCATTATTTAGTGTTATGTAGGTCATTCAATTGTCTTAAGGATCGGCAGGAACGCATAAAGAAAGTCCTTAAACCCCAAAAAGAGTGTGAGTGGTAATTAATTTCGTCAAAAACGCCAAGAAACGAAAACATATACATTTGAAAGACGCACGAACCGGAGGCGGATGAGGTGTCTTTTTGAGTTCATTAAAGACAGAAAGAGTGTCTCGCTGCTCGCTACAGCAGGATTAAGAATTTCCCGAAATGGAAACGCTCACTGCCACCGATGGTATTCAAGAGTTGATTAGATGGAAGATGGAAGCAGTGAGCTCTTTGACAGATACAAATACCCTTTTTGCTGCTCATTTATATTTTCAATTTTAATTCGCTGTGTGTATGTTGAAAGGGTTTGTGGCACGAACCAACGAACTCTCAATACCAACTACACAAGAACTCTACAACAGAGAGATGAAGACGAAGTAATTTATTTTCTTTTTGATGTTACATACCTACAAATACATGGATGGTTATTGCTTATGTATACCAACCAACGCAATGGCAATGTTTTTATTTTTGCGTCTTTTAGCTGGTTTTCTTTGGCATTGCCGATGCCGTTGCCGTTGCCGTTTGCCCCACGGAGGAGGCAAGTCTTTCACTTTGACAAGGAATATTGAGAATAGCGGTATTTTGTATATTTGTTGGTGGTCCGGAGTTAAAGGATTGGCATTCACAAGGAATCGATGTCAGAATCTAATTACATTTCTAGTTTTTTTCTGTTCCACGAGTGAAAAGATATCTCAGCGTATTTTTTTTCTTTTTGGGAGGAAGATAAATGCTTTCCAAACGAAATTTGGGTTCTAAGATGCCTCAAGGTGGGTCTGCTTGAGGCTGGTTCCTCATTTTGTTTGTTTCTGATTGACATTTTAGTTTTCAACAGAACTTTGTGGCTACGAGGCAACTTAAATTAGTGTAGGCGGTAGGTCGGAGCTACAGAAGCGGAAAATTGCAGCAAGAAAATTGAGTACTTTCGATAGAGTCAGGGATAGTTGCTGATTATTAGATGAAAATGAAAAAAAGAAGAACTCATTTGTATGTATCTCAGCAAGTAGAACATGAACCGATCATCAATGAAATAGGCATTGGAAGATTAAGCTAAAGCAAATTGAGAAGGAAGGTCTTTGGCTTGTTGAAGACGTGCATGATCAATTTGAAGTCATTTTCTTCTCAAGCTATATACAGTCCTAGAAGATTGAAACAACTGAGTGAAACTCCAAGATTCATGAGGCCAACATTATTCATTGCAGTGCTCAATTGGACCACTTAATAATCGGTTTACAAAGACCTTTTTATTTTGCGTCCAGAGACTTCGAACTCGAAATTTGTCCCCAACAGTGTTTTTTGGTTGCCAATAGAACGGAATTCGTTTACTTCTTCTCCTTTTTTAGGCGGCCGTTACGAGGACTTCTATCTCAAAGGGATCAGCGCTCTGCCACTTACTAAGGCAATCCCCACCATTGAGTAGAGGGGTTGGTCGGGATAAGCCGGGGTAGGTCACACATTTCCCTCCTTCACAAATTTAAGATAAAGTAAAGGGTCAAAAGATTCCAATACAATGCCAAGTAGTTCCTTCGCAAAGATGAAACTGATTCTGTTTTTACCTTGATCCGTTCCATGATAAAACATTAGGCCTGTCTAAATTAAGATCGATTTGATCTTTTAGATTCGACCTTCAATTTTCTGCGGGCTCCGAACGGTCAATCGAGAAAGCGCTTTACATGGCAATGAATTTACTTACGGAGGACTTGTCGAGATATGTAAAACATTTATTCGGTTTCTGTTGGGATTTGAACCACGAACCTGCCACGTGACAAGCAGACATGCTAACCATTACGTCGCGGGCACCAAATAGATGGCCATTTGAGAGTTAGCGATTGAGTACAAAAATGTTAGGTACATTAGTTCAAAGTCTAACTATGCTTATGTGCAATGATTTTCTCCCCTATTTCTGTTTTGACGAAGGCCTGACTGAATCAAGCAGAAGGATCGATCACTTTAAGAGAAGTAGGCTTCCAACGGTCATCAATTACCAGAAGTCATAGTTGCAATACCAAGGGCCGACAGAGATTAAAGCGAGGCCTCCAGACAGTGCTCTTTAAAGTTATCGCAGTTGAATTCCAAAATACGCATTTCTAGTACATCCCCAATCAAACAACCCCTCTCCTTCTGGTCCACCCATTAATCATATTTGTGTGCACACATACACTCTGGCTTACCACAGTTGAACAACATTTTAGTTTGAAGACTATAGCAATTTATATGATAGCTTTCTCTTTAAATGATTTCTAATATTGTCCATCTTAAACGCGGTTATCTTTATCAATTACCTAGAAACCATAAGAATTTTTCCAACCCTCTATGCAAAGCTATTTAAATTGTTTAGAAGTCATGTATGAATTTATATAGTCATTGTAAGAATGCTTCAAATTTAGAACATCTTGTTTAAAAAGATTAACATAGTTCGCGTTATCTCGAATCAAGTGTTTCCATACAAAAAAAAAAGTTCCTAATAGTATTTTGCTTTTCACAAGCAACACCATCAAATATGAGCACTAAATCGGGTTTAGCCTCAGAAGGCTTCATTATTTCACTATTATTTAAATTTTCCAAGGCAGTAAGACTAATGTCAGGGTGATATTGATGGCATGACCAGCTTCTAATGACAAATTTAGTTGTTCAAGGACTCGAAAATGGTTATACTGGATACATCGCCGTTCTTCCTTAACATCATCAATATTAGCTGAGCCTATTAGCTTGTGTGATAAGACTTTTTGTTCATTAATTTCCTCGTAATGATTCTCAGTGGTTTCATATCTGATGGCGAATGCATTTCGTTCTTCACACGCATTAACTACCTTAAGTGTTTTCGAACGGAAGCTCTTTGCTAACAGACTTGGGGTAGAATTTCTCGGTGCACTCTTTGATGGCAGTATTGATATAAGCCCGTCCTTGTAAGGAATGCTTGTATGACATTTGACAGCACCTGGCTCGTAGTATGCATACGAGTAGACATGATCAATGATCACTTGTTGAGGTTGTCGTTGATGATATTGCTGTATTTGTGGTATGTACTTCTGGAGTTGAGTTGTAGAAGACGTTGATGGAGTTGGTGTCACGAGCATATTTAACTTCACATCACCAGTAGCAAGATCGTAATCAGATGGTTGGTGGTGTTCAAAACGATCCATCCTCATAGTTGTCGCAAGGTTTTTAGGATTGTTTATGGAACGATCCATAGATACTATTATAATTCAATCAACCAGTTACCTCAGTTATATCTGCAAGTGCTCTTAACCATTAACGTGCTCATTGTCTACATACCTTATACTACATGCGTTAACCAAGATAAAATTTGAATATGAACTTGTGTACCAGACAGTCTTAATTTGATCAGAGCATTGTTTGTAAAAAACCTATAGAAAGGAGAGAGAGAGAGAGAGAGAGAGAGAGAGATTTATGATTTATGGCAAGTCGACTGTTGAAATTCCTTTATACCGACCTGTGAAGTTCTTCAACAACCTGTCTTTTACTCATTTTACAGAAGAATGAAAGGAAAAAAAACTTTGTGTGGTTTTTATATAATTGTATTTATTTCAATCAATTTTCATATAAAAATTTTTCTAGCATATATCTAGCTTCCTGGGGTATTGATGGCACCTCATCAAACCCCTACTCTACTGCTCGAAGATGTAGAGCTTTTATAATTAGCGCTATGCTCTTTAAAGCCCCCCAGCTGCAACACCGCTTGGCGTTATCAACTTCTTCCTTCAGTGCCTCCTGCAGCACCTCCAGCTCCCAGCAGACTGCTCCAAACTCCTGGGTGTATCGTTCGAATATTTTTACAATTGACTGCATTATTGGTCACTGTTTTCTTACTGATGCTGGAACCCTAAAAACATACCGTATTTATATGAATTTCATTTTTAAAAAAGGGATCACACTCAGTCTGCACAGGTATCTACAAACAATTTCATAGCCCTACACAAAAGGTAGAAAACCCAAAGACAAATGAGTTGGAAATCCTTCCTCTCCTCTCCAGCACTACAATTAAAATTAATTGCAACTAATTATAAGGTAATATGCTAATAAGGACGCAAAGGCGCCCCCTAGATCTTTTCACTAAGGAGATGGCGGCCAAAAGCGCACTGCGACTCAAACAATGCAACAATTGGAAAACAGGCATATCAGGCCATAGAACCATCATGAACCATACAGACATAGACATTCAAACAGACTATACCCCCCCGCATATTGACTTCAATCCAGTGGCCCTAACAGTCTTTCCGATAAGAGAAAGCTGGGAGAAAAACAGGGTTATAAAAGGAAATCACATTTCCGTCTTCACAGATGGTTCCAAAACGGACGAAGGGGTAGGGTCAGGTATCTTCTCAGACTACCCCAACATGAATAGATCAATAAAGCTTCCCGACTTCTGCAGTGTCTTTCAGGCAGAAGTACTCGCAGTGTGCGAAGCCGCGAAGCACCTAGCTACGCAAAACCTGATCAACAAAAATATTGACTTCTTTATAGACAGTCAAGCGGCCATTAAAGCTATCTCATCCATTATCACAAAATCCAGAAAAGTAGACAGCTGTCGCAGTAACCTAAGACTGCTCAGCGAAACAAACACAGTTAGTTTAACCTGGGTTCCAGGACATCGTGACATAATTGGTAATGAAATGGCGGATAAGCTGGCTAAAATCGGGTCAGCACTCGAATCCAGCGAAACGAACACCTCAGTTCTAAGGCCACTTGAGCAAGAAAAAAACAGAATCAAACACAATTTTCTAAAAACCGCCAATGACAGGTGGTCATCTTTAGAAACATGCCGAGTCTCTAGAAACCTTTGGCCAGATATTTCCAAGAAAAAAACAGAATTTCTACTCCAGCTAAGCAGACCTCGGCTCTCTCTGTTGATTGGCATTCTCACGGGACACAACTCGTTGTGTACCCACATGATGAGAATGGAATTAGCACATCAGACTTATGTAGAGGATGCCAAGATGAGGAGGCAGAGGAGGGATCATTACACTTTCTCTGTGAGTGTCCTAGCTTGGCCCACACTCGGAAAAAAACCCTCGGAGAATACTTTTTCGACGAACTGGGCGACATCTCAAATCTCCCACTGAGCAACGTCCTGAAATTTACTCAGGGCTCCAAATGGTTCAGTGGGAGTTCCCTACCACAATAACCATCTACCTCTCCAATCCTCCCATTTCCTCATCCTCTGATTTCCCGGGGAGCATAATGGATATTTGAGATCCGAGTGAGGTGTTGCCACTTTCGGCTGCACCCACAATTCAACCTAACCTAACCTAAGGGCGCAAAAGGCGAATTGTAGTGCTGGATTCGAAATGAGATCTTTTGTGTTAAGAGGGAGAGGAGGGATTTCCAACTCATGTGTGTTTGAGATGTTTTGGAATGTTCAAATTCTTTGACAGAGTAAATTGTTTTCTTAGAAATTAAAAAATGCTAAGTTTTGGTTTTAGAAGAAAAGCGCTTTCTCAATTATACTTTCGCAATCGGCAGAAAACTGTAATTCCCATCTATTCCTTCACAAGGCATGGTTGTGAGAAATGCGCTAGGCCTTGGGGCTCTTCACTCTGTTGCGCCACCCTATTTTTTTTTTAATTTTTAAGTTGCCACAAGAAGTAATCCTTGGTCCCGCACATTTTTCCACAAATTTTCAATATTCAGATGATGTTGAGTCGTATAGGTACACTTAAGGCAAATAAATAATAAAACTGAATTTATATGCAATTCGTATGAGGATTGGTGCCACACTAGGTATTTTTTTTGCCTAACGAACTTCAGCTTAACTCAACAAAGGCGTTACCCTTACGTCTCATAAAAGCTTGATAGCCATTTTTAAAATTACATCAAAAGCAAAAAGCAGAGCTGACGATGAGTTGAGTATGACCAGTTACACTTCCCGTATTGAAGTGGAGCATTCCTGTTACTTTCATTTTTTCTGGAATTTTTTAATGTTAATGTTTGCATTCCTATGGTGCCCGTGGGGTAAAGCGTGTCGGTCTGTTACGAGAGAGTTTCATAGTTTGAATCCCAGAATCATCAGGAAAAAATTTATTTTTCATGGGTATTGCCCTTTGCGAAAGTGCTTCAGTAATCAGACACTGCCTTGAAAAGCCCTTTCTAACTTAAATCGGCGCAAAATTCTAGCTATTGTTCAATTTATTTACTTATCATTTTATCTTTAGTTTTGCAGTCTGTAGGCTGCTTTGAACATTGAAGAACACTTTCAAATAATTACAAAGACGGCATCATAAATGGTCTGGCTACCCCGATGCCTTTTACAAAATAATTTGTAAATTCAATTGGTGAATTATTTCAATAAAATAAAAATAATTACCACTACAGCCAAGATTGATGTGGAAAAGCCAGGCCACCAACCATTCATAACCAAGTGACGTGATGATTAGTTAGTCCTTAGTAATCATGATGTGCTGACAATTAGTGGTGAATGTTGACCTTGGAGTGGTACTTATACATGAAAAATTACATGCTATGCTTTGCGTCCTTGTCGCTTGTCCAGCTTTTCATGCGACCGACTTCCTACAATCAGCGTTTCTCTTTCAATTCCCATTTCGCTCTTAGACAGACTTCACATCCAAAAATGCCAGTCATTTCGTTTTAGATTAGTAGAAACTCAGAGACTTCAGTAGTACCAAAATGAACGAGCATCGCAGTGTAGAAGCCCTAGATGAGGTAGTTACAGACATTGTACGAATATGTGTCAAACTCCAGCCATTGTCAGAATAGATAATCATATTCTCGTTGCAATTGAAACAAAGCCTTTTCAACCATAATTAAAAGTTTAAGTTTACATGAACAACAGATTCATACTTAAGCCGTTTGTTTTCAAAAATTGAAAAGGATGTCTAAGAAGTCGCCTCTAATTTCATAGAAAAGCTTTCCCACACTGGTAAATGAAAAAGCAAAAGACTTACATGAACAAGTTTAAGTCTACAAACGCTTTCCTTCGATAATAGTAAGTCGACAAATGAAGCCGTTTCGATGTATTGAAACATCATTTGTGTGACTTTTTGTTATTGGTACGGGCTCTTACATATATAAGTTACATACGTAAGTTGGTCGATTACCTACTACAAATTTTCCATTGCGTAAAGATCTTGGCAAGGGAGAAACTTACCCCTGTTTTGTCATACTACAAATTCCAAATTTGCAATCCCGACACTTGATATGAGTCATGCTAGCTTTCGGAATAGTGATAATAATGATCCTAAAAACCAATCATTTCGCAACCTTCCAGACGGGCCATAACTTCAGCCGATATAAGAGCAAAATTATGGTAAACTACTAAATTTCATATACAAAAAGCAGGCAAAAGCCTCTGAGACAAAGTACCAGTTTCATTTCTCTTAACAAAATACGAGTAACATCACATACGCTACGAGTGCATGTGACGCCAAATCATAGACCAGATATTTTGTCGAACAAACTCAAATGGCACTTGTTATGTTACCAGGCGTTTTCAAATGATTTAAAAGCAGAAGTGCCTCGAAGCCAATTGCCTCAAGGAGTTTCAATAAAATAGTAATTAAAACTGTCTACTGCACCGCATCAACAAATACAAAAAAAAGAAAAGATACAACTACCTAAAGTCTCAAATAAACTCGACTGCTGCGTTTTGAAAACGAATCAAAATCATAACAAAAGACACTTTTATCCCGCTTTTGTTCGACTTAAAGTTAAGCAAATAATAAAAAAAATATCTTTGAAACCATAAAACAGTGGCAGCACGAAAAAACGTATTTGTCATCTGCAAAATTGTTTTTTTTTTTTTTTTTGAGTAAATGCTCCTAGCTTGCTGCCTATATACAGAGATGATGATGATAACACCCAACTTCAGTTGGAATCCAAAGTCAAGCGTGGAGAGTTCACAGAATGAAACAGTGTTTTCTATGCGGTACGGTGCATACGGCATAGGAGGGACCGAATGAGGCATCTAAACAATGCAAATGGTATGCCTCAAGGATATTATTTGCAGAACAAAAATAAAGTCAAAATACAATTGAATGCAATATCCTGAAAGGCCTCCAAGTATTCCAGTTCTGATTGTTTCGTATATATACTGGCCCCTGCCCCATGCTCTTTTGTATTTGTTTGGAGAGAAACGGCATGAAAAACAATGGGCATGGGTGGATTAATTATTTGAATGGGGCGAAATTAGAAGACGCAGTGTGATAGCCAGGGCCTGGATAACGTGACTTCTAAGACAATAAGTCTAAGTACTAGGCACTAATACCACGTGTTAAAAAGACCGAAAAGCTAATTTATAAAACGATGGTAAAATACTTAATATTTAATTGTCACATGAACAATCATTTGACGATGCAATCGACGACAGCCGTCTGAATGATAATCGTCTAAAAGTAACGGAATCCAATTCCAGAAATTTCAGAATCTCCGCTACGTAATAAGAGGCCCATATCAAAGTGTACGTTGACCAAGTCTCTACACTGAGAATATATGTTCATGATTTACAAGTCAAAGAAGCAATGTGAGAATTGAAAGTGCCTTTGATGTGGCACTGCTTATGAAGTTCAACTTTGTTATTTGCATAGTACGGAATGCTGCTTCTTGATGCAGTTGAACTGATCTGTGAATTGATGGTTTGTATTGTGCTAAAAGTAGTCAAATGAAATCAATAAGTCTCTCCTGGAATGCAGTTTTACTCTTGAACGATAATAAAGGCTGCCTGAACGGGTGATGATTCTTGCTATTCTGGTCCCTCATTTAAATAAAACAGCGTCATCCCCCCACTTACTTACTTACTAAGGTGGGCATTACAGTTCGGGGTGAACCTGGGCCTCAACCATAACATCCTTCTATAACGAACTCGATTTCAGGCTACCTCTCTCCAGATTTGCACTCTAAGTCGGTTGAGGTCTTCTTCCACTTGATTACGCCACCTGAGACGAGGTCTTCCCCTTCCGCGATTTCCCTACAATGTGATTTCGAAAACCAGTCAAGCCGGAGCGTTTTGGTCTATCCGCACTACCAGGCCCAACCATCGTATTAATGTATCGGTAAAGCTCATACAGCTCGTTGTTGTATCTTCTTCTCCACACATTGTCTTCGCATGCAGGACCAAAGATCATTCAGAGAATTTTGTTTCGAAACAACCAAGGGTTTCCTCATCCGCTTTCGATAACGTCCATGCTTCCGCTCCGTAAAGCAGAACTGGGATGATCAAGATCTTATACAGGGTTACCTCGATTTTTCTGGAGAGGGTTTTGTTTCTCAATTGCCTTCTTAACCCAAAGAAGCAACGGCTCGCAAGAGTTATTCTCCGTTTGATCTCCGCACTGATGTTGTTTTCCGTGTCCATAGCGAATCCTAGGTAGACAAAGTCCTGTACTACATCGAAGCTTTGTCTGTCTATTGTGACTTTTTTTTACTTTGTTCGTTTTTGATATGTAGTCGTTGAAGTTTGAGACCGTACTTGTCCTTCGTGGAGGAAAAAATACAAAATTTGTTTGTATCATTACAAGGAACTCCGTTAATTGGCGCCCCACAAGAGGCGCTATTGTTGATCCCATTCCAACGCTTCTTGAGTCCTCGCACGCTAAAGTCAGAACTGGAAGTACAGAAAATGCAAGAGCATAAAAGAAGCAAGGGTAAGGAGCCGAAACAAGCAGTCGTTGTTCGTGGTCAGAATTTCCGTAAATTTATCCTTTTATCCACCAAACTTGCTGTGTATTGCAATCGTGCCTCATTGAGCAACTCCTTTAACAGTGTTGGATTACATATGATAATGACATATGGCAGCTATGGTCAATTCCCCAAAGACAGTTTTTGAACCTCACCAACGTTATACCCGATGAGCCTTTTAAGCGAGCCGAAAAATATGGTAGCTCTTATATGGTACTGCCATGGACTGAGCGGCAAAGCGGCAGAGCTACAAAATTGGAATGAAATTGAAAGAAATGCAGAAATATTCTGCTCAGCTTTCAATTCACTTCCAATATTGCCGCTTTGTCGCTTTGACGCTCAGTGCGTGGCAATGGCCTAAAAGAGCTATCATATTTTTCTGGATCGTTTTAAACGCTCATACTGAAAAGATCATGTTTCCATCTTTTCAACTTTTCCTGATAGTTTTTCCTGGTTTCAATAACTAGCTCCTTGAGTGATTTTTGGAATAGATGACTTAACTAAATTCTAAAAGAGCAACAGACCCTGAAAGGGAATGGGCTATACGCTGGTGTGTGAATTCATGACTTTTGGTTCATATAAGCTATCAACATTACGATCGCTTTAGGTCTTTAATTTCTTGTGAAAGCTGTTCAAACATCTACAAATCTGTTTTCCTCAAGATATTCATATTTGATCTCCTCTGTAGAGCGAATACTTCACCGTGATCGACCAACCTAGAGCAAATAAATATGAACAGCCCTCAATAAAAAAAAACGACAGTGGACTATCACGAAGAAAGCTGATACTCTCCTTGGCTGTCAAGAAACGATCAAAATGGCTCTTCTTTAAATGAGCTGATGCTGAGGTTTATTAAAAGTAACCTCAACAAATGTTAATCACGGTTCACCAGCCATCTATAATGTGCAATAAAAGTTTCGCTCTTCTACCACACCAATCTAGACATTCATCCATAAGCTATGACGAAGGCCCGCGACCTTCATACTCCGGCACTGCAGCAATTTGCTCTTGTTTGTTTATTGGACCAAGAGACACGATTTGCAACAATAGCAGGACGAAAGTTGCTGCAGTGTGTTTGTGGAAAAAATAATTGTGGCTTCCCATTTCCCTTTTTGCTATTGCAGTTGACTCCACTTTTCACTTTGGCATTATGTGCTGCTGCTGCTGCGGCTGTTGATGCTTTGTATTTTGTGTAACCCTCCCCGCCCCTCACTGTAATATTCTCCCTGATGGTCTTTCCCATTCTTCGCCAAATGAATTTCTATTTATTGTTAAGGATGATAGAATGGCATGAATGTGAGTACCAGAAATTGCCACCACCCGTCAGGGCATGTCTTTAAACGCAAATGAAAGTTAAAACTGACGACTGTGCTATGTGAGATGATAGATACCCCTCAAGGATCTATAGCTATGTATCAAGTAATAATAACAACAGAAACTCAACAAAAAAAAGGACAAAATGAATATAACAATAAAATATGTTGTTTAAAGAAAAGATAGAAATTAACAAAGAAAGACAAACACGAAATGAATAGCAGAGGGATAATCATTATTATGCCTTTTTGTGGTTTCCTCCATCCTCTACTCATCCTCCTAAGTCTAAGTTAAACTTTGTCTGAGTGCATGACGGTTTTTTTTCTTTCTATATTTGGAGAGTGGGCTTGACATATCCCTAGAGTCGAAACGGAACAATGCCAAATTAAAATGGGCGGAGTGGGAGATCGATGTTGGCCTGTTTATCACAAAAATAGAAGGAAGTCAAAATGTGAAAAGAAAAAAATCATATTTCAGTTTTATGATAAAAAAAAGTCGGACCAGAAGCTTGCAACATCATGGCTGGGCTGCAGTGACATGAATCTCTCTTCTGTTACTGACAGGACTTTTAATAGCAAGCGAATAATTAAAAACGAAAAATTTGATTTTGCTCGATACAGGCAGCCGACTGAGGTATTATAAAAATGTGAGAGCAGTTTGGAGCAGTTCGAATTGGATGCACGGTTACAAAGGAGTTGCCCTCTTTGGAAGAAGCGATAATTGGACAAGTTTGAAGAATTGCAATGCATTCATAAAGTTTTATTTAAAAAGCTCATTCGTTTTATTTTTACTTAGTACAGGCCATGAAAAGCATTTGGATATTTAGGTCGAGCTGCAGTAAAGGGTTTTTTCTGGGAGTCCAACCCCGTGCTCCATGCATCTTTTGCAGGTTGCAGTTTGATGAGGAACCGAGTAAGCCATGAAGTTGTCGCACACGGTGTATGTTTTCGGGAGAAACTGTGGCCTGAAATTCAAAATGTACGTTCTCTATGCTTTGGCAGTCACACCAACAAAAACATACGCATCTGATGGTGGCGAAAAACAAAAGAAATAACGACAATCCAGAAGCTATAAAAAATCTTCAAAGATTAGCAACAACATGAATGCATTCGAACCACTCTTACGCCTTAAACGTCAGCCAACAATCCAACTTTTTATAAAAATGGAAGCAAGACTAACAACCCTCCGTCTCCTGCATCTCGAACCCAAACCCGTAGAGACATCTCTTGATATTGGATAGTCTTGAAAAATTCAACACTTTTAGAATGTGATTGGATGCTGCTTTTCCCGTGTGCAACTACAAACCCAACATCTACAAAGGTATCCATCCCCTCTAGGAAAAACTGGTAAAAATAAAAGTCCCACCCTTCAAAGCAAGATATTTTTAACGTATCAAACTGTGTCGATACAATTTATGTGGAAAAGAAAAATTACAGTTATAACGATTAAGTTTGCGAACAAGAAAGTTACTTTGTTCTTTGACTATACTTATTGAGTACATTCTGTTATCATACCGATACCCCCACCAGCGCAGCGGTGCGGTCTTAATAGCACGTCGCAAACAAACTTGAACCAATAACACTGAAAAATTTGTGTGGCAAATTGATTGGAATCGCAACAGGAAAATGGAGGAAAAGGGTTATTTCGAAGTGGGTAAAGGGGAACTTCGTATTTTACAGATATTAAAAATAATAAAAATAATATAAATATGAATGCAATAGAAAAACCAACTACACTTTGAGTTACAATTTTATGAAAGGACAACAACTACCTGTGTTACTACACATTTAGTGCCAACTATGTGCTTCATGTAAAAACTTTATTTTTATAAGATGACATCGAGTTCAAGCTGAGTTCAGAGCTTAATTTAAAAAAAAACATATTCAAGCACCGCTTAAGAGTAATGGCAATAGCCCACCAACTTTTCTAAACAATCAAAGAAGCGATTGAGTGATTCTATTGTGATAAAAAAAATTTGAAAGGGTTCCTGGATGTTATATTAAAAAAGTCCAACTTAAGATACTCCCCATATAGAGAAGAAAATTCTAGTGAGTTTTATTCTAAAAGTACACGAAAAGTTTACCCGAAATGGCTCAGAAATTGAGAAAAGCTAAGTATTGTAATGAACACCCAACATTTATACCAATTTCCTAATCGAAAACGTTTAACCGAAAACACAACTGGCAACACTATAATGGAATGGTATAAAATGACAGGCATTGTTTGTAAGCCAGTGTGTGTGAGTGTAGAGATGCTTGACAGCAAATGTGGAAACCATGGAGAAGAAACTGGAACGCTCTAGATAAGTATTGTTCTATATAAATAGGCCGCTGACGCAACGAGCAGTCAGTTTTGATTATAGAGTGATAAAGTTAAGAGTGAAGTGTTGTTAACCAGTGATAGTCCAATAGTCGAGTTGAGTTCGAATAAAGTATAAATACTGAATAAAGTGGTAGAAATAAATAAATAATAGTGAAGTTTTATTTTGCGAACTAAGCGCACGTTACATTGGTGTCAGAAGTGTAAATAAAACTTATTTGACTAATAAAGTGTAAAAAAAAAAAAAAAAGTAAAAGTAAAAAGAAAAATAATAATTATATACAGTGAAAATGGGTAAGTTGTTAGAAGAGCTCAACTGCATTGAGCTTAAAAGTGAGTTAGGTAAGCGAAATCTTTCTAGAGCGGGATCGAAAAATGAGCTCGTCCTGCGTTTGCGTAACTATTTGGAACAGCAAGGGGAAGACGTAAACACTTTTGTTTTTGAAATAGAAGTGGAAGAAGAGGAAGTAAGTGAAAGTGTAGATTTTTCTAGTATGATGAAACTTTTGTTAGAACAGCGAAACGAGCAAAAGAAGGAACAGCAGAATGTTCTCGAACGACTCGAAGTACAACAAAAGAAGCTGATTGAAGAGCAACAGCAGAATATTCTCGGACGTCTGGAAGAGCAGAGAAACGATCAAAAGAAGGAACAGCAGAATGTTCTCGAACAACTGGAAGCACAACGAAACGAGCAAAAGAAGGAACAGCAGAATGTTCTCGAACAACTTGAAACACAAAGAAACGAACAAAAGAAGCTGATTGAAGAACAACGAAACGAGCAAAAGGTGGAACAACAGAATATTCTCGAAAGACTTGAGGCGCAACAGAATGTTTTGGAAGGTCAGAAAAACATTCTAGAAGGCAAATTGGGTAACATTGAGAAAAATGTATGTGCCCTAGACGAACGCGTTGAAGGTGTGGAAAAACAGCTTTCTGTTGTAGAGAATCGTTTGGAAAGCCGATGCGATAAACAGTTCTCTGTTCTGACCAAGGAATTGGACCAGATTCGAAAAATAAAAATTCGAGAGTCTGCTGGGGAGTTTACAAAGAAAAAGGAGATGAAACCCCCAACATTTGATGGACAGTCTTCTTGGCCAGTCTACAAGAGACAATTTGAGGCAGCCGCGACAACAAATGGCTGGGATGACGAAGACAAGTACATTGCACTGACTCTTGCTCTTAGAGGACCAGCAGCTGAATTACTTCAAACAGTTCCAGCTGGTAAGAGCGGCGATTTCAGTTCTCTCGTGGCAGCTATAGATAAACGCTTTGGAGATAGCCACTTGAAAGAAGTCTTCCGAGTCCAACTCAATAACAGAGTCCAGAAAAGGGGTGAAAGTCTACAGCAGCTCCAAGCAGACGTCGAAAGACTGGTTCACCTGGCATACCCGGATGCTGGAGAAGAAATCATCAACCAGCTTGCTCTTGAGTCCTTCGTTCGTGCCATTTCCGATATACATCTTCAGAGGTCTGTGCGAACTGCTAGAACACGTACTCTTTCCGAAACTTTAGCATTCGCATTGACAATTGAAGCAGCAGAACAGGCTTCTCAGGGAGTACTTCGACTTAGAGAAGCCATAGTCGAAGAGTGCTCGTGCCATAGAGCTGAAATACAAAAGAACCAGCGGAGCGGACTAGCAAGATGTTGGAACTGCAACAAGACCGGGCACTTACAGCGTCAATGCCGACTACCACCAAATAAAGCCGGTTGTCAACATTGTGGAAGCAAGAGATTCAACCCAGAACAAGGTAACAACAACACCAGCGTTACGTATCAGCCCGTTTCCAACTTCGAGGGGCAGAGGCTGGTTTCTTGTATCGATGGCCCCAGAACCACCATCCAGGTCTCTCAGACCAAACGAGACAACAAAAGTCTGACTGTGGAAACTACTATTAACGGGAACAAACATGTGGCTACCATCGACACCGGTGCCACAGCCTCCATAGTACGTCGAGACCTGGTAAAGACGACGTGGCTTCATAACACCAATAGCTACCGTCTAAGAACCGCAACGGGAGAAGCAGCAAGAGTATATGGAGAAGTGTGTCTTAAGATCCGACTGGCCGATCTAATGTTTACTCATCAATTCCTGGTGGCAGATATATGTGACGAGTGCATCATTGGAATCGACTTTATGAAACAGCACGGAGTTATTTTGGACATCGGTAACCAGGTTTTGAAGTACCAAAATAAGGAACTTCCAATGACCTATTCGAACGAAAGTACGTCGACACTGAGGACTGTCATCACGGAAGATCTGATTCTGCCTCCTTCTTCTGAAGTGTTCGTTTGGACAAAACTGGAAGGTGAGTTTGGAAGCCTTCGATACCTAATGGTGGAACCAGACCCAGAGTGTTCCTCCCAAAGCGTCATCATTGGGAAAACACTAGTAGCACCGAAAAACCAAATGGTCCCCGTACGATTACTAAACACCAGACCGTACGATGTAAGGTTGAAGAAAGGAGAAGTCGTTGGACGTTGCGAATCGGTTGCAGCAATTACGAAGATCACAGACGAAACCCCGAGAAAAACTATAACTCCGGAGGAGCTCAAAACCATCAGAGCTAAAATACTGAATTCATCCAACCTTGATCACCAACAAACAAGGATGGCTGAAAATCTCCTACAAGAGTACACTGACATCTTCGCATCGCAAAAGGGACAATATGGTAGGACACAGTTGGTGCAGCATCGCATCAACACAGGAGATGCAAGACCGATTCGTCAACCCGCAAGACGCCTTCCACTGGCCAAACAAGGCGAGGTTGAGGAAATGATAACAGCAATGAAGAAGGACGGTCTTATTGAAAATTCCAAAAGTCCTTGGGCTTCACCAGTGGTGCTAGTGAAAAAGAAAGACGGAAGCACTCGTTTTTGTGTGGACTACCGAAGGCTGAATGATGTGACTAAGAAGGACAGCTATCCCCTGCCGAGAATCAGTGATACCCTGGATGCTATGGAGGGAGCCCAGTGGTTTTCGACGCTGGACTTGAAGAGTGGATATTGGCAAGTTGACATCCACCCTGATGATCGGGAAAAGACGGCGTTTTCTACAGGTAATGGGCTCTGGCAGTTTAAAGTTATGCCGTTTGGGCTATGCAACGCTCCGGCAACATTCGAGCGTTTGATGGAGTGCGTTCTTCAAGGACTGACGTGGAAAGCGTGCCTTGTCTACTTGGACGATGTCATTGTTTACGGGAAAACATTTGACCAACATTGCAAGAATCTAAAAGCCGTGTTTCAGAGACTTCGAGAGGCTAACCTTAAACTGAATCCAGAAAAATGTGCACTTTTCAAAACCGAAGTTAAGTATTTGGGACACATCATCTCTTCCCAAGGAGTGAAGACTGATCCTGAAAAAGTTGACTCCGTCAAAAATTGGCCAACACCACAGGACAAACATCAACTCCGAAGCTTTCTTGGTCTTGCCACATATTACCGACGATTTGTTAAGAACTTTGCTGGAGTTGCAAAGAGTTTGCATCAGCTCACCGAGAAAGGGAAGCAGTTTAAATGGTCAGGTGAGTGTGAGAAATCTTTTCAGGAACTCAAATACCGCCTCTGTAACGCCCCAGTGCTGGCACATCCAACACCTGGGAGAACATTCATCATCGATGCTGATGCAAGCAACGTTGGAATCGGGGCGGTACTATCCCAAGTGCATGATGGCGAAGAGAAAGTGGTGGCATATTACAGCAAGGTCCTCTCGAAGCCCGAAAGAAACTACTGCGTGACCAGAAGGGAACTTCTAGCTCTTATCTTGGCAACAAAGCACTTCCATAAGTACATCTATGGACAGAAATTCCTTCTGCGGACAGACCATGGTGCTCTGAACTGGCTGTTGAACTTCAAAAATCCAGAAGGTCAAGTCGCAAGGTGGATAGAAAGACTGCAGACTTATGATTACCAGATTCAACACCGCAGAGGAAAGCTGCACTCAAACGCCGACGCATTGTCCCGAAGACCTTGCAAAGAGGATTGCAAGCATTGTAGGCGACAAGAAAACAAAGAAAATATTACCGCTCAGCGACTAAGAGCTGACCCCATATGCGGATGGAGCAATGAGGAAGTGAGGACCGCTCAACAGGAGGATCCAGATATCGAACCCATTCTCGCATGGAAAGAAAATGAAGAGAAACCTGAATGGGGAGACATTTCTGACAGGAGTCCAGTTCTCAAAGCCTATTGGGCACAGTGGGACTCACTATATGTGCAAGAAGGTGTCCTCAGGCGAAGATGGGAGTCCGCTGACGGTAAATCATATGTGATGCAGCTGATCGTACCGCCATCGAAAGTCAGTGAAGTTCTTCGGGAGATGCACGACGGGCCTTCTGGAGGTCACCTGGGAGTTAACAAAACACTGGAGAAGGTGCGACATCGGTTCTACTGGTTACATGCTAGAGATGACGTGGAGAAGTGGTGCCGAACTTGTGACAAGTGTGCTGCAACCAAAGGACCTGGTAGGAAGATTCAAGGTAAGATGCATCAGTACAACGTTGGATCGCCTTTTGAGAGGATTGCAGTAGATGTGGCTGGGCCTTTTCCAGAGACCAATGCTGGAAACAAGTACATTCTGGTTGTAATGGACTATTTTAGCAAATGGCCTGAGGCGTATGCCATCCCAAATCAAGAAGCCAAAACGGTGGTCGACCAGATTGTGTTTAACTGGGTAAGTAGGTTTGGCGTGCCTATGGAACTTCATTCCGACCAAGGGAGGAACTTCGAGTCAAACATCTTCCAAGGAGTGTGCGGACTACTTGGCATCAAGAAGACCAGAACCACACCGCTTCATCCACAATCTGATGGGATGGTTGAAAGATTCAACCGGACCTTAAAAGAACACCTCACCAAGGTCGTAGGCGACTACCAAAGAGACTGGGATAGGCACGTACCGCTATTCCTGATGGCCTATAGAAGTGCAGTACATAGCTCGACAGGACAAACACCATCTGACATCCTGTTCGGGAAAACCATGCGGCTGCCCAGCGAACATAAATTTGGATGCCCCACAGAGGAGCCACAGGACACGAACGAGTATGTGGATGACCTCAAGGAGAGACTCGCTGACATCCATAAAAGAACAAGGGAACGGATGAAAACCTACAGCGACCGGATGAAGACACGGTACGACACAAAAGCGACAACGGCAGGATTCCAAGCAGGAGATCGTGTGTGGCTTTATAATCCTCATCGTCAAAAGGGATTGTCACCGAAACTTCAGCAGAACTGGGAAGGTCCTTATACTGTTGTCACGAGGATTAACGACGTGGTTTACCGCATCCAAAGAGGATTAAGAGGCAAGTTAAAAGTAGTTCATTGTGACCGGCTGCATCGATATAGTGGCGAGGCTGCAGATGGAATTATTCGGGACGAACAATCTTAAGGAGGGGGCAGTGTAATGAACACCCAACATTTATACCAATTTCCTAATCGAAAACGTTTAACCGAAAACACAACTGGCAACACTATAATGGAATGGTATAAAATGACAGGCATTGTTTGTAAGCCAGTGTGTGTGAGTGTAGAGATGCTTGACAGCAAATGTGGAAACCATGGAGAAGAAACTGGAACGCTCTAGATAAGTATTGTTCTATATAAATAGGCCGCTGACGCAACGAGCAGTCAGTTTTGATTATAGAGTGATAAAGTTAAGAGTGAAGTGTTGTTAACCAGTGATAGTCCAATAGTCGAGTTGAGTTCGAATAAAGTATAAATACTGAATAAAGTGGTAGAAATAAATAAATAATAGTGAAGTTTTATTTTGCGAACTAAGCGCACGTTACAGTATTATCAAACCAAAGCTTTTGGGTTCAAGCAGTGGTAACACTGGTTCTTGTGTGTTTGGTTGTGCTTTAACCGTGTCTTGATTAATTTCATTTTTGTAGTGCAATTTACTTGTTGTAATTAGAAATTGCATTTTGATTAAGTGTTTTTTAGTTCGAGTTACAGTCTAATGTGTTATTTGGATTTGTAAATCAGCTTGTTTTTAATTAATTTTGATTATCTGTTTACCTTAATTGCTTAATTGTGTAGTGACAGTGATTGGTAAGAAAAAATTTTTTTTTTCCATTCACGTTAATTGAGTGTAATTTGAGTGTTATTTATAAATATTAGTTTCTCTCTTTAACTGCTTTAAAACTCCTTATCTATCCTTTTTCCTCACACCATAATCTCCTTAGAAAACCTTAACTTTGTAGTTCCTTTACTTAACTTTGTAAGCTCTAAATTATCGTCTGCTTGGTGCAGTTGGTAAAAGCGCGCTTTTCTTTTAGAATAAATACTAAGTAAGCCAAGCTTTTCCGGTTCGATTCCCAGTCAATCCCTAATTTTTTTTTTTTTTTGATTAGCCATGGCTTGTGCGGCAGGTAAATGTGTGGATAGTTCCAACTCACCTCTTTTTGCATGCTATGGTCCATGTGGTAATGCATTTCATGCTAAATGTATTGGGGCCAACAATGCACTTTTAGATAAAATAAGTGCTTTTAAAAGTGCTTGCTGGTATTGCGAGAATTGCAAAAAGATATCTACTTCCTAATTAGCGATAAAGATGTCTACGTTCAAACTAGAAATTGAAAAGTTGTCGAAAGGTTTCGATCAGCTGCACAAAGCTTTCAATAAATCAGTTTTGAACTTAGAATCATTTTCTTCTCCCTGTAGCTCTGTTGAAATATCTACATCTACAGACGACTTAGAAACTTCAATTCCCCAGAAAACTCTCGATTTAAATAATCTCAATGCTCAGTCTACTTCGTCAGCAACTAAAAGTTCTGCCTTGATTCCAAGTACAGAGTCTAAAAAAAATCGTGAAGGCGTAGTGACTAGCAAAAATTTGAGCCCTCCTTCAAAGCGCCAGACTTTGAGAAGCAACTCGGCCAAAATCAATATTCCTTCTGTCCCGTTGGAACCAGTAGTTGAAGTTGTGGATCTTGAAAATAGATCATTGCCATCTAATTCTAGTTCTGATCCTGAATCTGGTGCATATTTTACACCAATGGAGGCAGTTCCAAAACCTAAGTTAATTTTTGTGTCTCGGCTTAGGCCAGATCTTAATTCAAACGATGTTTTGCGCTATCTTGTATCAAAGAAATTAATTCCTAATGAAAATTTTATTAAATGTAGTAAGATAAGCAAAACCGACAGCTTTGTGTCTTCGTTCAAATTGCTTGTCCCGCCCTCGTCTTTTGACTCTATTTGTGACAGTAACTCTTGGCCTGGTGGTGCTCTTGTTAAAGAATTTTCCATCAACAGGAGAGTTAAAAGCAAAATGCTTATTAATACTGCTCCAAAAAACTAATTTGATTCTCCCTCTTTTATCAAAACGTAAGAGGTCTTCGCAGTAAAACTGCTGATTTGTATGTTAATTCCCACGTTTTTAAACATGACGTATTTGCTTTGACTGAAACTTGGCTAAATTCAAGTCACTTGAACACCGAAATCTTGAGCCCTGAATTCTCGGTCTACCGTAAAGATCGGCACGTAGACAGACCAGATGATGTCGGGGGTGGTGTTTTGATTTCGGTCAGGAACACATATATGTCGTCTCGTATATTCTTTCCGTTTGAACTGTCTATTGATGTTGTTTGTGTGAAAGTCTGTACACTGTTAAAAAATATTTTTATTGTTAATGTATATATTGTTCCAAAAAGTTCAGCCTCAGCTTATTCTGAACTGGCCCTGATTTTGGATCATATTTTTGAATTGTCTGATTTAGAAAGCCAAATTCTTTTAGTCGGTGACTTTAATCTACCATACGTTCAATGGTTACTCTCTGACGATGGATCTTTCCAAAAACCTTCTCCAACGTCACCACAGAGTGAGCTTTCTTGTTTAGATAATATTATTTCTACTGACTTACAGCAAGTTAGCTGTATTAGAAACTATCAAAATCGTATGTTAGATTTAGTTTTCTCATCCGAAGCTATTAGCACGGTAGTTCTTCAATCAAATTCAGGCATTACTAGAATTGATGATTTCCATCCCCCTTTAGATATTTTTATAGAATTGAGCAACGTCTCTCAAGATATTAATAATTTAAAAGACTGTGTATATACTTTTGACTTTCGAAAAGCGAATTTCGATTTGCTATCGAATGAATTATGCATTGCTGGTATTGAAAATATATCAACTATTGCAAATATTGACAAAGCAGTCGCTTGCTTCTACTCGATTTTAGAAAATAGCATGAAAAAAACAATTCCCCAAAAGTTGCTTAGAAATAGTAGTTTCAGTCAACCGTGGTTTACCAAGGAATTAAAGACTCTAAGGAACAAAAGAAACAAAGCTTGGAAGATCTATTTAACTACTCTCTCTCCAACTGACCACCAACTATTCATAAGTCTTTTTGAAGACTTCAAAACGCTTTCTCAAAATCTATACTCTAACTATGTCAATCAAATGGGGTGCTCTCTAAAAAATGACCCAAAAAGTTTTTGCTCCTTTGTAAACTCTAAAAAAAAATCAGACGGGTATCCCCTCAACTTTGTTTTTAATAGCACTTCTTTAAAAAATACTCCTGAGATTTGCAATGCCTTTGCAAACCATTTTTGTGGATCTTTTTGTAGTACGAATTTAGAAATTGATGAACATTTTTTTCAGTATTTAACTCACTCCTCGCAAGTTAACTTTAATAGTATCCCTATTCACAGAGACAGAATTACTTACTTCCTTTCTTCTCTTAATCATCTCCACTTGAATATCTTTTCAAGCTTTCTTTAAAATCTGGAATATTTCCCACTCTTTTGAAAAAATCTTTTATAACACCTGTTTTCAAGAAGGGTGAAAAAATTGATATAAAAAACTACAGGCCAATTTCAAAGCTCTCATGCATACCCAAGCTATTTGAACAAGTAGTCTGCGAAAGCCTATCCTTCTTTGCAAGGAATGTTATCTGCCATCAGCAGCATGGATTTATGCAAAGAAGATCGACGGCTACCAACCTTCTATCTTTTTATCATAAATGTTCCAACGCCCTTGAATGTGGGAACGAGCTTGACTGCATTTACACTGATTTCTCTAAGGCGTTTGACCAACTGTCTCATAATATTATACTATATAAACTAAAAGCATTTGGATTTCCCCCATTATTTATTGTTTGGATAAGCTCCTACTTAAAAAAATAGGTTTTATGAAGTCAAATTTCGAAATGTTTTATCGAAACCTTTTATTGCTTTGTCTGGTGTGCCACAAGGAAGTCATCTTGGTCCCTTACTTTTCATTGTTGCAATTAATGATGTAATTTCTTGCATCTCCTACAGCGACATTTTAATCTTTGCTGATGATATGAAGATTTTTAAAACCATCAAAAATGCTTCAGATCGAGACTTCTTACAAAAAGATATCGACTGTTTTGCTCTATGGTGTTCTAAAAACGGACTTAGTTTGAACGCTTCCAAGTGCCAAAGTATGACCTTCTCCCGCAAAAGATCGCCAAGTATTGGAGAATATTCAATATCGCAACAATCCCTATCTCAAGTTTTTAGATTCCGTGACCTCGGTGTTCTATTTAGTACCAACCTCGAGTTCAATGAACACATCAACCTCATTATTAACAAATCAAATTCAATGCTTGGCTTTATTAAGCGATGGGCAAAAGAATTTAATGACCTCTATGTCACCCTCTCTTTATACAAGTGTTATACATCTAGAATATGCGTCTCAGGTGTGGTCACCATTTTATGATATTCATAAATCTCGAATCGAAGCAATACAGCACAGATTCATACGTTTCGCTCTCAAAGGTCTTCCTTGGGAAGATCCTTTCAATCTCCCCCCTTATGAAAATCGTATTCGCCTATTAAATCTTCAAACCCTCTCACAGAGACGAATCAACAATGATTTAGTATTTTTTCATCAATTAATAACCGGTTCAACTGATGCCCCCGACTTGCTTTCCCACATTAGTTTCAACTATCGTGGAGGATCTCACCAACTACGTAATTTAGAGTTTTTACATTGCTCCCACCACAGAACTAACTATGGCATGCATGAGCCATTAGCTCGCATGAGTAGATTATCTAACTCCTATCCTTTTGTTTCCGATTTCAACCTAAATAAAAATACTTTAAAATTAAAGCTAAGAACCAGTGTGCCACCTGCATGACTTATATTTGATATTTTGTTATTGTAATTTAATTTCTGTTCTTATTGATATAATTTTTGTTTAATAATGTTTACCTAGTTTATTTTGTTCTACTTATTAATGTACTTTTTTTGTTTTTTTGTTAAAAATTGTAACGTCTTTTATTTTTTTCCTCGTATACGTTCTCTTTGTGCTTGTGTTTGGCGTTATTTACTAACCACTAACACTTGCATTAATGATGAAGAGCGTAGATAAGCGTGTACAAATGATCTTGCTCTAAGTTCAGTACCGCTTAAGACTCTGAAATGCAAAAAAATAAAAAAAAGGTATTTGGACTCGTACTAGGCGGGCAACAGTTATCGTAATTTCGGGCTGGCAACGGAAACGTCGTTTTTGGCGTACATTTATACTTTAATACGTTTCACGACTGATCATATTCAGTTTTCATATATTAAAAAACATTGATCTTTTTAAAGCTTTTATTTTTGGTGTGATTTGGTTCTATGACGAGACCAGCTATTAATCAGAATTTTGCAATGCTGAAACTTAGATTCCTTCCTGTAATTTAGGCATGCTGGCACAATTCCTATTTCATTTCAATTTTACTCCATCTCCTTAATTTTTGGGAGTAATTTTCAATACAGGGACGGAGGGTTGAAAAACGGAAGTGTATTAATATTCAGTGGTTCGAAAGGGTTTCCTATTTGGCTCTGAACTTAGAAGCATATAGCAAATAACAACCCTTTTGGTTATAATAGCGAGACAATTTTACTGCTGATTCCAAATAGTTTGATGTCCCGAACATTTTTATTTTTATTTATTTCTGACTCTTTTCGGACGAAGGATTTCCAAAATTAAATGTTATATGCGACTACTGTTGTAAGGCTGCGCCTCCACCTCCACTTGCCTTAAAATCATAGCAGAAAGCTGCAAAATGAAAGAACTCCTGTCAAATGTGTTCTGTGCCCTTTACGAAATTTCTTCTTCCCTTTTGTTCCAAACACAACAATGAAATATGCAGCAAAATGGAGTAAAAACTACGTGCATTTGGTATCTCTACCTCCTTAAAAAAAAAACTGCGATAAAAGTAATTTATCTATCACAGACTATAAAAATGAAGGTTTTTGTGGTCTATATTTGCGAGATTCAGAGACTGTTCTAATAGGTGCGATAGATTTATGGCGTGTGAAAACCGGAGTCGCTGGTCGATGGTCTCTATGCTCAGTTGATTAGATTATTGACTAGTCATAAAAATCTGCCAGAAAAGAAGCCTTCAGAGAGTCCATCAAATCACGGTCCCACTAATTCAAAACCTGATTTGCCCAATTCGAAAAGCACTCTTTATCCCTATATAATTCATCTGACAACAATGCTGACATTGGTATGTATGGGATATACCAATGCCAAATCATGCGATCATCATAAAAAACCAGTGAAACACACCAGTGAATCTGAGCAGAACACAATTCATTTGCACAACATAATGTATTGCAATCAAGTCTGATATGCAAATCTTTGCCAGTAAATCTGTTGCAAAAGAAATGATTTACAAACGCTTGTTAGAACACTTTCGCGTCCCCAATGATTCAACACCACCATCAGAGTTCCCCACTAATCTAATATTTGCAAAACGCTGAACTCGGGAGCAAACAAACACAAAAGCTTCTAGACAAACACAAATAGTTCAGTCAGCATTTTGATTCTATATTCAGAAGGATACCAATAGGTTCTATGTCCCGACAGCCACACCTCCAACTCATACGGGCATTTGAGACCACACACCACATTTGGCCAAAACTCTGGCAAACCAATAAATTGGAATTTTCAATGCGAAGAGTTAATTATCGTAGAATTTAGTTTCAAAACTATATGCGGCATGGAGTTTCCAGCCGAGCAGTTAGCATTTTCAACCTATCATCTGAACAAAACTTTATCGTGCATTTAACTATAGGTACTGCAAGTCGAGGGCAGGGAGGGTTTCGCTCAAGAGGAATATGTACGGGGTGTTTCGGTCGGACATTGATGAGCTTGAATGAATGTCAATTAGGAATGTTCTGTATGGGCTAAAAAAAATGTTTAAATGAATCGCTTTCATAACTCGCTCTCATGGGAACTTTAACTGGTGTTGTGACTTCCAAGATCAGTTTATTTTTTTATCATTCACTAAGCTTAAAACCAGGATCCTTTCCATTGCAATGATCACTTCTATGCCAACTCTCACTACAGCAAAACCAAATGCAGATTTGGGTACACATCTGTGACATAGCCAAACAATCGTTCAATTATTTAACGTCCTTACTGCTAATTTGTATTTTGTCTGAAAATAGTTATTTCAAAACAACACACTTCATCCCTCAAACACCCTGTGCACTCAGCCAACCACATTGCCAAACATAAACAGAGCGAATTTCTAAAATACGATTAGAATTAATTTGGAAGTACTGTCAGTTGGGATGAGGATAGACTATTCCGGAACAAGACTATCAACAAAATGCGTTACACATCCCATGTAGAACAAGGATGTCTAAATTTACGCATACAAGGGATTGGATGGCTTCGGACATGTTGCAATCGTGCCATGGTTTGGAACTGACTCTGCCGCAATATGCAAATGCCTTGATTATCCAAGCAAAAGACCTTGCATATATTTACAGTATTCACTGTATAAGGACATAAGAGTAACGTCCGACTCCAAGCACGTGCAATCAAACAAAACACTGAATTGTCTCAAAATTTTGTGCCAATTGTTTTAATAAACGTTGTCGTCGTTGTTGTTGTCGTCGTCATCGTCATCGCCATCATCATCCTTACAATCACAATCGAACCATTATGCGAAAAGGTGGGAATGAGTAGTACAATGGTATTCAGCTGCATTCGCATTCGCATCTCATTTCCATTTGGATCCCTTCATTGTAAGTTGGAGAGAAGTGTCCTCTGTCCTGGCTGGGATTTGTTGCTTTCAAACGGGCTCAGTCGTAATAAATGGTTTTCAGGATTGAAAATTGATGCCATCAACGGAGCTGTTGTTCCATGTGTGGAAAATATTACGTGAGGTAGTTGATGGAATGCTTCAACTGTCGTAGGCGTCTGTCTATCCACAAATTAATTGGACACTTATCACTTACAATCATAGGAATGAAAGAAAGGGAGTCCCTGGAAGTTTTAGTAAGGAAACAAATGATAAAGACGAAGCTGAACTAGGTCTTGACCTCTTAAAGGTTGCTTTGACAGTACTTTAAAAACTTTAGACCATTTACAAGGAATTTCGTTTCAGATTCAGAGGCTAGAAAGTGAAAAGTAAACGAATTTCTAAATTCAAGATGTCCGCGTCAATTTCTGGTACGGAATCAGGACACGCCTCGGTTTCATGAAGAATTAAAACCCATAGATCGCCCTCATAAGCAAGGCCAATGACACGAGGAGGAACCGAATTGACATTACTTGCGCAGCCTAAAACAATTACTGAAGAGGAATAACTATCTGTACAGGAAAAAAAGAAGAAACACAAACGAAACCTAAGCCAGTCCGCAGATGTCCCCATCAAGTTGAAACGTGATGAGACGTCTTATGAAGAATTCATTTCAAACGGCAAACCAACTCGAGAGACAAAAAATGTGAGCTCATCTTCTTAATATCAAGTGGCAATTTATGAGCAAGGCATCCCCTTTGGTTATACTGGCGATCGATGGGGGTCTGGCATGAGAGCAATAATAACGATCAATATCTCTTCCTGCTCCAACCCTAGAACAAAATCAACGTAAGAGTTCTTTTGAAAAACTTACAATTTAATTTATCTTCTTCGGGAAATAAGCAAATACTTTCGTTTTTTCCAATTTACGGTGTTTTAAGGATTGTCATCCATAAAAGATCACGTTCTTACATGTTGGTTTCACACAAGTTACCCGCCTGTGTGTTTGATAGCATCATGTTCGACATGCAATTTGGCTTTCTACAAAACAAACCTGCGCTGCAGCCGATTCTGACATTCCAGCAAGACATCACCATTACCATTTACTGCCGTCGCCGTCGCTAGTGCAGCCGTAGGATGTCTGGTTGTTGGGAAAGCATTTGATAGTTTCATAGAAATGAGACAATATAAATAAAAGTAGCGTCGCTTCGCCTTTTGGAACTTTCAATCTCACTAATCGAAATGATCCATTCGTACTTTTTTTCCAGAAACTTGTACTCACAACTGGGAAAGTGGAAAAAAAGTAATATTGAAGGGGTTACGCAGTACCCATCCCCTTCAAAAGTCAGGAGACGAAGACCACCCCCGCAAGGTTAGGTTAGGTTTAATGGGCTGAGGCGATTGATTTTATTTCCGCCACGCTTACATCAATGAAGACCCATTGCGATACCCTGGAGTATTGCAACGTCCTAAACACCAATGAGTTAATGGTTGGTCAATTTTTAACAATTTTGTTTTTTGGTAGCCTAGTAGGTGGTGTCCTGTTATGATACTGATAAGCGATCGTAATGAAGGCCTATTCAAGGATAGTAGCTTTTCAGATACGTTCTTATCGTGTTTTAGCCATAGTTTCCTATGGAAGTGACACAGGAATCTAGGCACTTCCATCTTTCATTAGATTTTCGTATTATTATGTTACCAGTTATCTGCTTAATTTCACAGGGTGGGACCCTGATTGATTGATTGATGAGAAGGATCAAGTGCTGAGTCTTTTGTCGCTAATGCGTCCGCTTTTTTGTTTCCCGGTATGCCACAGTGACTGGGAACCCAGCAGAGTCTAACGTTATTCTATGTGCTAAGAACCCTTAGCTCTTCACGACAGCAAGAAACAAGCTTTGATTTGGCAAGAGTGGCAGACATCGCAAACACACACACCCGCAAACTTCTTGATCTCTTTAGTTAATGAGGCTCTAACGTGTAAATTCTTTTCAATCGGAGTTGGTGTGCTTTACAAGGCAGTAGGAAGAAGAGGTCATAATAAAAAAATAAAGCGTGGAGTCCCTCCGCGCGGAAGAAGTGAAACTTCCTAATGTGGAAATGAAAATAGGAAGGGGTAGAAATAGATTTTTAGAGAACTCATAACTATTGTTTCTTTAAGACAAATTTTATTAACATTGGTTACAATTCACAACTGATCGCATCTTTTAAGGGTTGGGGTCAAAATTCTGCCGGGGTCAAAATTCTTTTTTCAAAATTCTGCTTTTAAAATTCTGCTTTTCAAAATTCTGCCAATTATAAAGAAAAAGAAGGTTTGGAAAATGTTAAAAAGCGCGCGCTTTTTAACATTTTCCAAACCTTCTTTTTCTTTATAATTGGCAGAGTATTGATAATAATTGCAAACTCTTGCTTTCTAAAGAATTTCAAAGTAGGGAAGTAGTTTTTTGATTTCCTCATTGTCGCTCTTCTACTCAAAAGAATTACATAATTCAGTTAATTTATGATAAAACGGTGATAAGACTAGAGATGCAATCCCAAGAACGCAAAACAATGCAGAGGCTTGGAATCTTCAGCTTAAAGTAATAGTTGCTCTTGCCCGTAGCCACGCAGGTGTCTATAAACTTGTTGGAGACCTACGAAAGGAGGATATCAGTGCCAAAACAGAAATTTAACCCACGAAGCATGGGAAGAGGATAAATGAAAAAAGAAAGACTATAAAGCGCGTGAGTTAAGTTCGAGAGAAATAAAACTATTCAGATGGTGTCTAAGTAATGACTGATCTTTATTGTTTACTTAAATGTACCTTAACACATAGCTAATACCTAATTCGGTTATTCGTAGTTTTATTAGCAACAGTAGTAAAGTGGTACCCGTGGTGTGCTGGATAGCATGTCCGCCTGTTAATCCAGAGGTTCGAGTTCGAATCCCATCAGAGGCAAAAATGTTTTTTCTACGGGTACCGCCTTTCGCGAGGAATTGGCAAGTCCTCCGTTAGTATTCATTGCCATGAAAAGCGCTTTCTCGATTAGCCGTTCGGAACCGGCAGAAAATTTTAGGTCCCTTCCATTCCCTCACAAGGGATGGTTGTGAGAAATGCGCTAGGCCCAGGGGCTCCTCGCTCTGTAGCGCCACCCTATTTATTTTATTGGCAACGGAAACAACAGGTACGTAATCGGAACCTTATCGTTTCCGTTCCCATGAATAATTTATTATTTAGAACTTCGTGGCGGCTTTTCTGTTAGTGTCATCAGAACTTGGAGGTTCGATGACACTTTCTGAGCTATACATAACACGCGCTTAACATTTTCTAAACCGTCTTTTTCTTTATAATTGGCAGAATATGTTACTAATATTATAAACGTGAAAGTATGTATGTGTGTGTATGTTACTTTTTCACGCAAAAACTACTGAATGGATTTTGCTTAAACTTTCCAATAATACAGCTTATACATCAGAATAACACATAGGCTACAATTTATCCCTAAATTCCCACGGGAACGGGAACGTATACGGGAACTTAGAAACTACAACACCGATTTCAGAAATTTTTCCACTGTGAATGCTTCATTATCCCCGAGTAACATGAAAACTAATTCATCCCCATATTCCTACGGTTCCCTATATTCCCACGGGAGCAGGAACGTATACGGGAACTTTGACACTGCAGCACCGATTTCAAAAATTCTTTCACCGTTAGAATGCTACACTATCCCCGAGTAACATAAAAACTAATTAATCCCCATATTCCTACGGGAGCAGGAACGTATACGGGAACTTTGACACTACAGCACCGATTTCACAAATTCTTCCACCGTAGGAATGCTCCATAATCCCGGAGTAACATTAACTTTAACTTATCCACATATTCCCACGAAAACGGTCACCATATTCCCACGGGAACGGGAGTCATTACTAATATTGAAAATGCGAATGTAGCTATGTCGGTATGTTTTTCGTAAGTCTCCCGTTCAAACTGCTAAACAGATTTTATTAAAATAGCTACAGAGATGGTCTAGAACATGCGGAAGGATAAAGGCTTGATAAGATATCTATCCTTATATTCCCACGGGAACGGAAACGGGAATTCAAAAACTACGGTCTCAAAAGTATTTTTAACAGGGCTACAAGGTGTTGAAATAGGGGTTGAATGCTTTTTTTTGAAATACCGCCATTTTTAAGGCTAGAAGTTTTATTTCCTAAAAAGTTAAAAATGCTGCTGAAAGTCACTATTCCATGCGGACGAAGTCGCGTGCACAGCTAGTTAATAATAATTGCAAACTCTTACTTTCTCTTCGCTCTCCTACTTTGTTTTTGTTCTTCTGCAAATAAAAAAGAATATGAAAAAAAGCAAAATTTTTCTTTTAAGAAAGCCAGAATTTTGAAAAGCAGAATTTTGTCAGCCAGAATGAAAAAAATACAGAAATTTGAAAAGCAGAATTTTCGTTTTAAAGGCTGAATTTTGAAATGCAGAATTTTGAAGCCAGAATTTTGACCCGCTCCCATCTTTTAATTATCATTTTCGAGTGGAGAAATATCAAAATCTTTAACATTTGCAATGGGATTATGATAACTAAAGTAAGATACGAAATGTTTGAGTTCTATTTTTTCAATACTTCTAGAAAAAACTGCATCAATGGTAGTTCACATTTTGGTTGTTGGATCATTCCTACCATTTATAATTTCCAATTCAAATTTGGCTTTAAGGAAGGTTAATAATATTTCAGCTTCAGGTAACGAGAAATTCACATTAAAATCTCATCAAATCAATGTATTAATATATATTACTAGCTGAGCAGCCCGGCTTTGCTCGGGTCTGTAATTTTAAGGTTCCCGTTCTCGTTTTTCCTCTTCCGTGGGAGTTTATGGATGAAATTTAATCTTTCTTACTGTGGGACTATGTGGCATCCTAATGCTGAAAGAATTTTTGAAATTTGTCCAATACTTCCTAAGTTTCCGTTCCCAACCTTCTGTTCCCATGGAAATATGTGAATGAAATATAAGTCTATGTCACTGAGGGATAATGTAACATCCTAGAGTTGAAAGAATTTTTTAAATAGGTCAAGTAACTTCAATGTTCCCGTTCTCGTTCCCGTTTCTGTTCCTGTGGGATTAAAGGGATGAAATATAGTCTAAGTTACTGATGAAGGGAGATAATGTAGCACTCCTAGTGCTGAAAGAATTTTTGAAATCTGTTTAGTAGTTTCTAAATTTCCGTTCCCAACCTCGTTAATGTGGGAATATGGGGATCAAACCTTGACAGGAACCATCTCTGGACTAAACTATGTCTACACTGAAAATTTCATAAAAATCAGTTGGGTGGTTTAGGAGTCGACACCGGACATACATGTATACATACGTACATATATACATACATACATCCTATTTTATATATATAGATCATGCAAGCACAGACACGATTTTCACACACACGGCACAAATTGAAAACTAAGAAAGAACATAGAACTAGTTTCAATAATGTCGCTTCATTAATACAAATGTAATAGCAACAAATTGAGAGCAGTGCCAATAAGTATGCAGTCGAAAATATTCCGTGTTGAACGTATAACGCTTTCATGTTTGCAAGTCGCATAAGAAGTTTCACTTCAATAATGTGGTACATTAAATATGGGAAGCCTCGGGGAATGGATCATTTCAACGATCAACAATTTTATGCCTATTCTGAACGGTTTAGTGATAAAGCGCTTATCATGACAATTTACAGTGATATCAACGATTTTTATAATCTACGATTTTTTCAAGGTTCACTCCACTTTTTTCCCCTTTGAAATTTTTGGATACCTAAACTCCAGACAACCATGGAGTTGAAATTTGTGTTCTAAATATAAGTAAATGAAAAGGGGATCCAACATAACTGGGAATTTAGGGACCAAGCGCATTCCAAGAACCTACAATTTTATACCAAATTCTAACATTTAAGTGATATAGTGTTTTTCATGTCAATTTCATGACTTGTCAGCTCCTCGCAAAAGCTGATACGTGCTTGTGCCTCGTAGTCCCAACAAAAAATTGTAGAAAGAGGTCAAATTGCTGCTCCGGGCAGCCAATTGTGTTAATCGTCAGTATCAATCCGGAGCGTAGAAACGTGATCTTTGATTGAGTCTCACTCTCTCGGCAGCCACATTCTAGTCTATGCAGATCGTATGACAGGACCTTTGGAGTTGTCCACTAAAATATCACTTTCTGCACAAACTTGTTTACAAACACCGGTGCGCTCGGTGCTTCACTTCACCCAAAACTTTTTTCAAGAGACGCACCGTTTTGACACTTGAATAAAATTCTCATTTAGACCAGCTTACTAAACCACCTCAATTGACTTTCGAACTGACCATTTATTTACAAATATTGTTGGCTTATAGGGAAAAGGCCACCAAATGACAATTTACCCTGCAGCCCACTAACTTTTCACTAGAGGCTTTAGTCACAGAGAATTTCATAATCAAATTGCCCCATAACCACATCGAACTTAATGATTATGACGAGTTTATTTATTTGCAATTAATTCAATCAAGTGGCATAAAGCCATTGATTGACTACAATTCTCTCTCGTGTCTCGTCCATGAACACACCGCACGTCCTCATTATCATGAAAAACAGAAATTTGTATTTATGGCTACTCAATTGATAAACTTTCCCACAGAACTCCCACGCTCCATATACGAGGCTGTCTGTCAATTCCGACCATATTGTTGGTCAGCAGAGCCATACTACCCTTCGAATATCGAATATAAACAAAATTTATCGCCAAATTACATCTCATTCAATTACTTTGGCATTGTGTGTGATTTTTCAACACACATTCGCATATTATATTATATAGGAGTGACAACGGTAACGCACAGTTTGGTGGAGTATTGAATTTCCCAATCGAACCAAAATGAAAACACTCTTCACCATTGACATTTCCGACAGAGAACAATTTTTGTTTTTGGGTGACAGTATGTCAGCTACTGTGGGCAGGGCGGAGTGGTGTATGTGTCACAAGGAAATCATGGAAATTGAAAAACATTCGAATACGCGAGGGTATTAATTACATTTCGATTCAAATCCGAAAGATACATACGTTAAGTGTTAATGATCGTTACTAAAACAATTAAATGTTGTGTGCTGTTCGGATTTCAGTTAATTGGCTGTAATCGCGGATATAAAAGCTGTTGATTTTGGTCCAACTATATACCTACATTTTAATTGTAGCTTCAGGATTATTCCTTTTTTTTACTGAACCAGAAGTTGATTTAATATTCACTTTGTTCTGTAATGAGGTACTAGTTGCTGAATGAAATACTGGAAAGACAACATAGAACAAATTCTTCCCATACTATTCTTCGACCTGAAAAAAAACCATGGCTCATAAAATGAAATCAATTTTATTGAAAAACTTGGAGTATCAAATGCATCACAATGGCATCAGAACCCAAACTTTTCAATAAATTCAATTTCGTTTCTCTGAGTGTGTGAAATTTAGATCTAGAGTTAGAAACTCACTCGCTATAGTTTCGTTATCTTGCGTTTAAATCTACATTGTGTTTGAACCTCCAACCCTTTTCACTACAATAAGACTACTCACATGTTGGATCCTTGTTGAAATAAATCAGAGCCGCACTTAAAAGCCTTTTACTACACCAGTTAAAAAGATCGAGCCGTTCAATCTTTGGTTCTTCTGAAACCTCTCAATGAAACCACCTCAATCTTTGATTGTTGATTGAAAGTGGATTTGCATAAACTCACATAAATACCTGCGTTACGTCACGTTATCTTCACTACCATTAAAGAGAAGACATATTAGAGCATTGCGTCGCTTCGACCTCACGTGGACCTCCAAATATGAAGTAAAATTTGTATGATTTGTTAGACACAAAAATCTATGATCGACTTTATATTCACTCATTTATCGAAAATTTATCGAGGTCTACGATATGAAAATATCGACAAATCGACCGATGTCAACTAGGTCATTCAACTTAGTCACAAAAATTATCCTATAAAGCGTCAATTGTCTCTGGCTTGTCGGCGTAACACTTATTTTTTACGGCACCCCACAAATAATAGTCCAACGGTGTCAAATCGCAGCTCCGAACGCCATCAGCTCTGCGGCTAATAATGCGATCTTCAAAAACAGGGCGCAAAACATCGAGTGTAGCTTCGGCTGCATGGCACGTAGCGCCGCGCCGTCCTGTTGAAACCAAATGTTGCCAATATACGGCCCGATAACTATTGCCATGGACTGTAACGGCCTCTCCTTGCTCATTTTCGAAGAAAAATCGCCCAATTATGCCTCTGGACCGTGACTCATTTTGGGTGTATCGGCTTTTCAATGTATGCGTGCGGATTTTCTGTGCCCCAAATGCGACAATTGTGCTTGTTTACATTCCCGTCAAGATCAAAATGAGCTTCATCTGAAAAGAAGATTTTTTGGCAAAATCGGCATCTTCTGTAAGTCGATCGCAGGCGTTGTTAAAGCGTATACACAATCATATTTGTTCACCGGAAGGATAAAACTAATTATTTATTTATTTATTTATTTATTTATTTATTTAATATCAATTAGAGTTAACAATCTCAGACAGATAACGAAGAATTAAAATAAATGTTAAAGGTTAAAGGCCGTCTATAAAATACGTTCGCATTCCGGGGGGAGGGAGGGGTCTCGCTGAGTGTGACAAGTTGTGACAAGGGGGGAGGGGGGTCTACCGCAACGGAACGTTCGCCATTCATGTAAACATTTTACTACAGTATTTCTCTCGACTAGTTTCTTTTTAAAACCTTTGTCATGATAAAAGTCATTCATTTAGTATTGCAATAAATTGTAACTCAATATATTTACAAAAGCTTATTTTTTTAAACATGAGCTAGCTCTTTGGTGTGGCTCTGGTGCTTTGATTTGGCTCTAGCGGCATTGGAATCCGTAAAATATATTTGTTAATTTATTATAACAATAAAAAAATCTTAAAACTTACAACTGCATTATCAATTAAAATTAATCAAGCGCAAGAAGGGGGGGAGGGCTCAGCTTTTGTGACGTAATATCCATAGGGGGGGTCACAGAAAGTGTGACACGGCATGACAGTAGGCGAGGGAGGGTAAAAAAAAATAATTTTAGTGTTACGTACTTTATGGACAGCCCAAAAGTAAAGGCATTACAAAATTCAATTTGTTAAAAAGTACAAACTTAACATATTTTTAAAAGAGTTCCTACTCAAATGAAAATTGAAATCAATGTTATTTGAAATTTTACTAATCTCCCTAACACTGCGAGTAATAGGTTCATTAGAGGCATAAATTACTCTATGAGCATTTTCTCGGAATAGGGTACGAATTCTTAGTTCTCGTCAAATCAGACATGAGCTAAGAGTGTTACCATTCACAAAATAAGCACTAGTTGAAAAAAACGTTAAATGGCGGACCCTTTATTTGGCTATTCAGACACATTTCAATGAAAAAACCTTTTTCTCTATGTTTCATCATAGTTACATATATAGTTGTTAAATATTGAAAGTCTATGTGGTTTGGCCTTTGGCTGTTTACCAGGTTGATTTGCTATAACTTACATATAACTTTATTTACTCTTTACAATTAAAAAGAGTTTTTTTCTGTTTTAGGTTTTTAAAATACCAGCTAGAGCACTCAGACCTAAATACCAGATAGCAGCCATCTATTTGTTAAAGCTTTCCTGATTTTCGGTGAAAAGCCAAAAGACACTGCCATGCTAGGGAGCCTATGTTACCAGCTCTCACCATGTCTGCGCCAAGTATCTGTAACCTCATACGATAAAAAGCAGCTCTTCTCCACAGGATTCACAGAGCGTGATATCACATAAGCCTTACACGTTTAAATGCTTGGTGAAAGAGAAATACCCGCGGGCAACGCCAATAAGCTTTCTACAGTTTTTTCTGCTAAGGGATAGCAAGTCTTCTTATTAACGTTGGGGAGCATACCTTTGGTCTGTCTGAATCCAATGGAGGCATGCCATCTACGGTTGTGTTCTTGGCAGATCCAATCGTTGATTGAAGCCCTCACTGAAGACGCTGGCAGACTTTACGACGGTTCAGGTCCTGAGAAAGCTGTCTGAGATCCCTGCCTAGCGAGTTCATCGGCGATCTCATTTCCAGTTATGCCGTGATGACCTGGAACCCAAATGAGACTTAGACAAATTAGTTTTCCGACTGCACTCAGAGAGCTCTTGTGTTCCTTGATGACTTTCGAAGTAGTTAGAGGGCTGAGAAGAGCCTTAAGCACAGTTTGGCTATCGCTGCAAACACAGATACTTTTCTTCATCTAGCCATTGTTCGTAAAGTGGCTTAAAACCATTTGAATAGCATTCGCTTCTGCTCTGAAAACGGATGGGTATAATCCTAAAGAGGCGTGCAGTCGTATGTTGTCGTTCTCCACAAAAGCACCAGCACCAGATCCCTCGTCGGTTTTGGAGCCGTCTGTAAAGATTCGGTAACAGTTCTTTCCAGGCTCAGATTCTGGAGTGGGCCAGTCCTGAACCGAAGGAAAGTTGACTGAGTATTTTTGACGCAGTTTGAGTCTTGGGATCATCGTGGTTATCCATTAGATGTGATTCAAAAGATATGCTGCCTGCGAGTTCCTCAAAACTCCAGTACGAATTGTACCAGAGAACACATCTCTTTAAACGAGAAATGCTCTTGAGAGTACACCCCATGGTATAGGTATCAAGGGATGTATACGTACATCATCGATATTCAATTGAATACGTAACGCTTTAGTTTCGTTATCTTGCGTTGAAATCAATTTTTGATTCTCCAACCTCCACATGTTGCATCCTTGTTGAAATAAATCAGAGTCGCACTTAACAGCTTTTTACCACTTCACTTGGCGGTCTCTTGTCTTACACTGAAAAGGTTGGCTACGTTCCTTAATTGTGGTCATAGAAACAGATATTGATATACCGAAAGGGGTCATATACAAATCAAAGAGACTGTAATCCTGCAATTAAATTCTAAATGATGATACTACTTTATTCAAAAAGATTTCATTGCGTGGTGTCGTTCGATCTTTGGTTCTTCAGATACTTCTCAATGAAGCGACCTATTTCTGGGTTTGATGATTGAAAGTGGATTTTTATTTGCATGATCTTCAGACCAAATTACAGTCTTTTTCATTTTCGCCCAAATATGCTTAGCCTTATTCTAAGATCACCGCCGGTCGGCGAGCTTTATCACTTCATTCCGTCGCTCTTACATTACGTAACATCACTGCTTATTCAACTCCACAGGGCATAAGCTATTAGTGAGAGTGAGACGACTTAGGATATTAACACATGATTATGTTACACGACATCTTGCTCATACGTGGTCAGTTGCTTAGTCAAATGATTGAATGAAAGAAAACTCGAGTAGAATATTTTGGTATCCGTTGAAACCGTTTTTTGTGCGCACCCTGATCCATATTTATTTGTAAAGTGGGTAGTTGTTTGTCTTGTTTATCTTGTTTATGTATTTCATTATCGTGTCAACCTAACCTCACTGCATAGGAATCAGGACTTCCTTCATTAAATTTTCACGTATGTTGATCTTTCCTTACGTCTGGTCTGCATTAACCCCCTTTTTGATGATAGTATTATTGCCAATCTAATCATAGGCGTAGTAGGTTGACTAATTTTAACAAATTCCCACATTAAAGGAACAAAATAAATAGAAACAATTACAAGTCTCCGTGCCACTCTCTTTTATAGTAAGTCCCAAAGCTACCCTCACAGCAGAATTCTCAGCAGGATGACAAACTAAAGCTCTGGTGTAATTATTCAATTCCTTTGTATTCAGAAAGTGTAACTATGGCTTTTAACCAATTACAAAGAGGGCTTTTTCCTGCCATTTGATTGTCCTTGTATTCAACCTACACGCAGTCCTATTCTATTCAGTGAACAACCTCCAACAACCCTCCAGGCTCGCACGTTTCACACTTGGCAATGTGAACTAATTGTTCTCGAAGAAAGTGAAAGGAAAGCATTCCTTAGGTTTTCACAATAGAGTCCTTGAAAAAAAAAAGATAAAGATCCTTTGCCGACAACATGATTCAAGTAAAGAAGCTCTTTCTTCTTCTTCAATACAATAGTTGAACAATAATTTGATTTGTTTTTATTCCTTACTAACACTCACACCATTCACAGATACTCTCACACACAGAAACAGAAGTAATACAGCTCGTCCTTTTCAGCTCATATCGTATTCCGATAGGCATTCATTAAGTAATCAACATCATCATCACAATTGTGAAGGTGGGCCTTCATTATGAGTCCTGACAGTCCTTCTACACGTATGTGTCTTCGTGTATAAGAAGTGTGTAGTGTGTGTTTGTGAATATTCGGTAGGCAAACTGCCTTGAAATTATATTGTTTTATTGTTATTTGTCTGTCTGACATGATTCTCATAGTAATTATAACAATTGAGTCTGTAAAGACCCACCTATTTAAGGTTAGAATTTGAGGGGGCATACTAATTGATAGTTTAGTGTTTAATTGAATAACTTTGCCGGCAGGATGTGCACTTGTACATATTAAGTATTTATTCTCTTGTGGTATAGCTGGCACTTAGGTCTCTGATCGCTCGCATGTGAGTTAGATGAGGGGTTGATTTGGTGGGCGATACATATAATTAGCAATTACGATGACAATATACGTCGCCAGACGAAGGACTGATTAGATTACGAAACGGAATTGTCTCCTATCAGGCTTAAATTAGAAGCTTTAGTTATTTGATACATAAATCAGTGCCTTACAAAGAAGTTCATACGAGCTTTGTAAGTCACCGTTTGAGGCTAAGGATGTATTGAAAGCCAACAACCAGGCTGTTGTGAAAACCGTGGTATTAAATATCAAGATCTGTCGAAAATACAACGGTGAATGCAGAGTTTCGAATCTCTTCAACTATCTAAGAACTTTTGTGGGAAACCAACCCCAACAAATTTTTTTTATTATTCAAAATTCAAATCTTTGGTTTGAGAAGCTCTGGTGAGACAAGAGATCGTTTCCAGCTACCATACAAAGTTGTGGAACGTAATCTCAGACTAGAACCTTTAATTGCAAACCAACAAAAACCATATTAGCTCAATTATAGCTCTCTTAAAATACATTCAAATTTCAAAGCTAAGAATTGTTAAACGAAAGATTTAATAGAATGAGTCAATTTTCTTGAGTCGGATTCTAAGATGTAAGATTGGATTGAGTAAAAATCTTAAGGCTTTATTTATAGAAGAAAAATGAAACTATATCTTTCAAGAAATGATGTTAATGAAAAAAAAAAAAATATATATAAACAAAAAAAAAAGAACAGAAAAGCTTTGGACAGGATTCGAACCTGTGCTTCGGGGCTTGGTCCGCAAACACCTTAGCATGAGGCTATGCAGACAGGTGAAATCCGATGCATAGAATTGTAAGACCATGCATTTGTCAAAAGTGATCTTGACACATGGTTCTAACAGCCTGAGTGAGGTATTCGAAGATACGCTACCAATATTATCACATTAAGGATCTTATCGAAGATAAGATATTTTTAGTTATTTTATTTAGAAAAATCAGTTTTTAACTTTTAATTTGCGAAAAATTATAACTTAAATTTTAAAAGTAAACTCAGATTTTTTTGAATAAAATTGAGGAAAATATTAAGAAAATTGTGAAAGTAACGCCACCTCCTAATGTAGACTTTCATTTTGGTGTAGGTGCGCGTGGTTTTTTTTTTTTTGAGACTTTTCAAATACTATATAAGGTAGGATACAATACACGATCAGTTGGATGTCAAAAGTGTTGGGAAGTGTCGTTTTGGTAGGGCTGAAGGAAGTTATTTTTTCGCAAGCCCTCAGTCTAAAATTTTTTCTTTTGTTTTTTTGCGATTGCTATTTTTATTTTTTTGTGAACAAAGTAAAGTCCGAAGACAGTGAAACAGATTTCGTACTTATCAGCGTGGAAGAAAAAGGAGTAAAACAAGAAAGAAAAAATAATAGTTAATAGCTGAGGGTAAGTTTTCTGCGTCGAAGAAAAAAAATAGGTTCTTATCGCTAATTTTCGCTCTCAAACGTATAGGCTTAAATATCTTGCTTAAATATCTTGCTTGAATATTTTGCTTAAATAATTTGTTGCGTACAAAGCACATTTTCCGAAGTAAGGATAAAACGCCGTCGCCAAGAATCCCGAGTCAAACACACCTTACAGCGCACTCCCACAAAAACAAGACATGACCAAATCCAACCAGAACACCTCCATAACATTCACCTGATCATTCCGTAAACATAGTGATCATACCCACATCAGATTTCAACCTCATTCATCGGATACATCTTGAAAAAAAAAGACCTCAGAAGCAGACAGATATATTTCTTGTAGCTGTAAAACACCATACAACATGCTCGCTTTTAATAAAGCACAAAGCACCTGAAGAGAAAGAAGCGCAGACACTTACAACTTCATCAATACACCTCATCGTCATCAGCTTAGAAAATGATGAACCTCCATCGTACAACCACAATTTTACGTACCCAGCAGACATTCAAAACGCATTCTTCATTCATTCCAGACATTTAACTAAGTATTTTTTATTTTATTTATTTATTTTTGAGCTGACGGCTAAGCCAAAGCTTATAAATTCATAAAAATCTATGTATCTAAATGTGACAAACTCAAAATGTCAATAAATGAATTATTTACTTACTTACTTACTAAGTATTTTTTTTCCAAAAGCTAAATATCTTAATTTTTTTTTATTTCTGGTTATGTACAGTTCGTTCAAATTTACTTAATTTCTTTTTAATCAAACATACAGGTTTTAAGTATCAATTTCACACACATATATTCATATAAGATAAATATCTACGAATACCCTGCTGATGCTGTGCACACCATCCAGGATGCAGAACAACAACAATAAAATAATGATGTAAGAAAACAAAATGAATTCAACAAACGGGGTGAGTGAAAATTTTCAATCTTTTGTTAAATAAAATTGAACGAACTTTGATTTACGTTTAAATTTCAATAAGTTTTGAGTTAAAATTTTATTAGAGCTCCTTATTTTTTTTCTATTGAAAATCAAGAGTTGTATACTTTTTTCATAAGCACCAGAGGAGTGCATATTTAAGATCAAGGACACATTGAATGAAGATCTATAGATAAATTTGATATTATGCGAAATTATATATTTTTTTATGAACAGATGGTAACGCGAGATATACATATGTACATAATGGTACAAAGATCACATAATCTGAATGTCGAAAGGCATACTACGTTTGCTCCCATTTTACTTCACTCAAAACTAAGAGAGAGTGAGTGTTTTTAAATAGGTTTTTTGAGTTTTTTTTTAATAAGATTGGAGATATTTTTGAGAAAGTTTTAAAAAAAACTTAGATCATGATCTTTTATCCAAAATTTGATATTCATAAAGAAAAGTCTTTCTTAAAGCCGAAATTTCATATTGCTTTTTTCTTCTCTCTTTGAACCCTATTGATATTTGTTATTTTTTTTTTTTCTAGTTTTAAGTTATATTCTCTTTACGATATTAAAAATTTATAATGTTTATATTGAAATTTATTCTTTTGATTTGATTTGGTCGTTCACGTTAATATTGTTTTCATGATATATCGGAACGTAGATTGGGAAGTTACTTGTGTCTTAGAAATAGTTTTTTGATCATGGTTCATATTTAAGATACTAAATGTGGACGTGTCTTTGGTAGGGGGAGTAAAGTAATTAGGGGTTTCCTTCAATATCGAGGACAAGGTTACCAGGTTAGTACCACAACATATTACGGTGTGTGAGTACAGGGGTGGGACAACCCTCAGAAGAGCTCTTTCATCTTTGCTCTCCTCACTTATGCAAATAAATAGTTGGAAACAGGATATATAGGACAATATTTTTCGACTTCACGCGATTCTTCGTACTTTTAATTTGGCATGAATACGTAACGCCCGTTCAGGTTTCAGATGGCTAACCCCCCCCCCCCCCCCCCCCCCCCCCCCCCCCCCATCCGTCGAGCTAGTCTAATTGGCCTTTGCAAGCATGCCAAGCTTTCTGATCCTGGACAGCCATCCGATTTTGCCTCCAGTATCTACAAGTGTTCCTGTAAGCTCTGTGTAGTGATGGAAGCATAGAAAGTGAGTGGTTTATTTGGAATTCTGTTTTCGGCTCTGGACACATATGGTGTAAAGTACACTGGTATAAGTTCGGCATGTCGTTTCCGTTTTCCTTCCTCGGTTAACATCTCGGGGGTACGTTACACTTTCCAATAAAATTCTAAAAGGTGACGAGTCAACTTAATTTTACACAGCGCAATACATCACTTCATAATTTCAACAGCAAAAAAAAAAGAACTGAGATGACCACCCTGTGGTACACCAGCCAAGCAGGAGCTCTCAAACAACATAAATCTAATAAATTGTGCTAAACAGAAGTAAGGCAGTTTTAAGCAACCGGTCCCACTTCGCACCCTTCTCATTCCATTTTTTATTTTACGCACCTAGCTCAACTCCAAAATCGAATTGAATCTATGCTTATCCAAGTGCTTCAGTAACCCTTTCATCATCTGAATTGGAACTCTTGAAAGCATTTACCATCTCTTAGCAGCTTGAAGTCAATTTGAAAGCATTTTTGGGATCACAAGCCACATTCGTCTTCCATTCACTTCGCAAACCGTCCCCCCAGTTCTCATATCTCGACAAGCTATCAAATACAATTAACTTAATTCAATGGCCCACTCATCACTTCACTTTCTGCTAGAAGTAATAGCTACATGAATGGAAGCATTTGCCGTTCCATTTTGCTTCCACCATGCGAAGGCTCTTATGCCCAATGAATTGAATTTTGCATAGGAAAAAGACATTAGATAAAGAAAGCAATAGCAATACTACAGTATACATATGCTAAGGCACATGTTGTGTTTTTTCATTCCTTACTTAAGAATGGAAAAAGCAAATTGAAAGAAAACGACTACAAGAGGGGATCCTTATCGCATTATTCTGTTATCATTGGAATAAGTAGCATTTCATTAGCACTAATAGCCCTTCTTTTATATTTATGTAGATAAAAGGATACAACATATACAACAGCCTTAGAGAACAATGAATACACTTCACTACTTGGAAAACGGAATTTAGTTTAAAAAATAGAAAAAGCTTAAGGGAAGGTCTACTCACAGGGTCGTCGACAATGATGCTTGTGAGAACTTAAAATTGAAATTCGACCACTTGAAATGGTTCGTGTTTTTAAAAATAGCTCCGCACTACACTATCGACGTATGGCTTGTGTCTTGTTCAAGCGGATTATAAAACGCCTCCGCCTTGAAATCTTTTCTCTGTTTTACATTGGGACAGTTAAAGGTTAGATTTATGTGTGGGAAAGTACTTGAATTCTTTGGAGACATAGCAAAACCTAATGGTAGACTCCAATGGTTCTCATATCCTTGTTCTTGAATAGTACCGGTATTAATCGCCATTCTTTTGAAACCTGGGAGACTCGGTTAGAAGATACTTCGATAAATAAATTATGAATATAAATAGGGTGGCGCAACGAACGAGGAGCCCCGGGGCCTAGCGCATTTCTCACAACCATGCCATGTGAGGAAATGGAAGTAACCGACAATTTTCTGCCGGTTCCGAACTGCTAATCGAAAACGCGCTTTTCATGGCAATGAATTTACTAACGGAGAACTTGCCTATTCCTCGTGAATGATGATATCCGTGGAAAAACATGTTTGGCTCTGTTGGGATTCGAACCATGAACTTATGGGTTAACAGGCAGACATGCTAATCATTACGCCCCGGGCACCACAAAGAAACTTAGATGCATTACCTCAAATTTGGAAGTGCTAATTAGAAATTAATTAGTAACTATGTACTTATTTCGAACTTTTATTCGTAGTTCCACCGTTGCAAAAGTCTTGGGAAGCCAAAGTGTTTGCACTCGCAAATTATTGTATTTACACACCTTGCTAAGGTGGGCATTACAGTTGGGGGTGAAGCTGAGCCTCAACCAACAACTTTTGATATCGACTTCGATTTCGAGCAAGCTCTCTCCAGTCTTAAACTCAAAGTCAGCTGAGATCTTTATCCACTTGACTGCATCATCATCGACGAAGTCTTAATATTCTGCGATTTCTCTACAATATGCTTTCGAGATGTCGTCTAGTCGAAGTGTAGACGTCTATCACCCCTTTATGTACCATCCATCGTAGTCTCGCGATGCGTACTCTTGCTCATGCAGCTCCTTGTTGTATCATCTTCTCCACACATTGCCTTCGCATATCGGACCAAAGATCATTCCTAGTATTTTTCTTTCGAGACGACCAAGGGTTTCTTCATCCGCTTTCGATAAAGCTCACGTTTACGCGCCCGCCATCAACCAGGGCTGGGTAGATCATGGTCTTATAAAGGGTGGCCTTGGTTTTTCTATAGAGGTTTTTGTTTCTCAAGTGCCTTCTTAACGCAAAGAAGCAACGGTTGGCAAGAGTTATTCTCCGTTTGATCTCCGCACTGATGTTGTTGTCCGTGTCTACAGCGGATCATAGGTAGACGAAGTCTTGTACTACCTCGAAGTTATGTCGGTCTATTGTGACGTTTTGTCCAATTCATCGAAGTTCTGTGTCCTTGTTTGATGACAACATATACTTCGTTTTGCCCTCATTAACCATCAAACCCATTTTTGCCGCTTCTGTTTCAATACTCGCAAAAGCACATCACGCTTTTTTCTTCCCATCGTCTGCGTAGGCGAGTAATTGTACAGACTTTTGAAAGATTGTTCTTTTGGTGTTGATGTTTGAGTTTCTTACAATCTTTTCAAGTATGATGTTGAAGAAATCGCATGACAGTTTGTCGCCTTGCCTAAAACCTTTTTCGACATCAAAGGTCTCGGTGAGTTCTTTACCGACCTTGACGGAGCAGCGTGAATTCTCCAAAGTCATCCTGCATAGTCGTACGAGTTTTGCAGGGATGCTGAAACTAGACATGGCTATGTACAGCTCGCCTCTGTAAATACTGTCATACATGGCCTTGTAATCGATAAAGAGATGGTGAATATCGATATTATGTTCTCGGGTTTTTTCCAAGATCTGCCGTAATGTGAAAATTTGGTCTGTTGTGGACTTCTCGGGTCTAAAACCATATTGATAAGGACCTATCAAGTTGTTGACGTGGGGTTTCAGACGTTCACATATTAGAGCAGACAAGATCTTATAAGCGACGTTAAGGAGGATTATCCCTCTGTAATTGGCGCAATTGTGAGGGTCTCCCTTCTTTAGGATCGGGCATACGATACTGAGGTTCCATTCATCGGGCATGCTTTCTTCCGACCATATCACGCAGATCAGCTGGTGCATGTTCCTTTCCACCTGGTCTCTGGCTGCCTTGAAGAGTTCGGCATCAAGGCCATCTGCACCTGCAGTCTTATTTGATTTAAGTTTGCATATGGCAAGCTTAACTTCCTCTAGGTCGGGAGGACGGCATTGTTGATCATCGTCCAAGCTGAATGAAGCAATCTGCTTGACAGCGGAACTTGTTTCTTCATCGCCGCTAAGCAGTCTGCAGAAGTGATCTCTCCAGAACTTCAGTAGCGACTGTGACTCTACAACTTTGTTTCCCAGTTGGTCTTTACAGGCTTGAGTTCGGGGTTTGCCACCCTGGCAGGATCTTTTTACCTTTTGGTAAAACTTCTGTCATTGCACCTCTAAATTTCCTCAAACGAGCGTTTCTGATGATTCTTCTTCTTCTTTTTGAGAATTCGGTGTTCTTCCCTTCTATTCTCCTTGTAGATCTCGTTATACTGATCGCAGGCAGCCCTTGTTCGTTTTTGCATCAGCATTTGTCGTGCTTTTTGTTTGGTTGCATTTATCTGCCTGCATTTTTCATCGAACCATGGGTTTCGTTTTGGGGGCCGAATGAAACCCAGAACCTCAGAGGCAACGGTTCTGATGGGTTCTTGGCATTGCTGCCACTGGTCTTCAATGCTTAATGCTGGCGGTATAGGATTCAAAGTTAATTGAAGGGACATTCAGTTGTTGCTCTCCGTCGTCATATCACTTTACAGCGTTAGTTCGTACAAGTCGTGAACAAGATATCCTCATTCGTACCTTGGCTACAACAAGGTAGTGGTCCGAGTCAAAGTTGGCCCCTCGGAAAGTTCGGACATCTATCACACTGGAAGAGTATGCCTTCCATCTATCGCAACATGGTCAATTTGGTTGATGGTTGATTGATCTGGGGATATCGCCATGTATGTAGGTACCTTTATGAATTTTGAGACGCGGTAAGCGTGTACTACTTACAACAATTTAGCCCCGCAGCAAAATCAACTAGTCTTAGTCCGTTTTTGGAGGCTTTGTAATGAAGGCTATGCTTATCGATTGTATTTCCAAAGATGTCCTTCTTTACCAGTTTTGCGTTAAAATCGCCAAGAACGATTTTCACGTCTTGTCTAGGGAACTACTCATATGTTTCTTCGAGGAGCTCGTAGAAACAGTTTTTGGAATTGTCGTCTTTCTCTTCTGTGGGGGCGTGGGCGCATATTAGGCTAATGTTGGCGAATTCAGCCCTGATGCTATGGTCTTTATACTCTCAATAACTGGATTTTGGCTGATAACCATATCCCTGAGCCTACCCCTCACGACAAATCTACACCCTAATAAGCGTTGTTTCTGTTGTCTATAGCAGTCGCCAAAGTAGATATCACAGTTTATCATCTTCTGTATAAGATTTAACGTTCAATCTGCAGACGCGGAAGTCTTTACCCTTTCTTCGTTTGACGGTCAACGTTGAAATCATTATTGTTATCCGAGGTTGTTGGTGGTTTCGGAACCATATAAATTTTAATTGGTTGGGTAACTAACCCAACGTTCCACCGCCAATCTGGAGAGACAGGGCCTTTGGGGATCCCTTTATACATAAGGGGCCGGTTATTCCAGTGTCAGTACCCAGCTGCAGGAGCGCGAAAGACAGGAGCTCATCCACCACCATCTTTACTTCAATACACTGTTCTAGTATTGAAAAGTCTGAAAGATTAATGTTCGAGTAGTTCGGTGTCTGTTTGGTTTCACTGTCTGCGGCACATCAGCAAAACAATTTTGCTTAAACCATGTTCGAGTGTTTATGCAGAGCCCATAAGACTAGAAGCACATTATTCGGCTCTCAGACACTGTGGTTTTTCAATCGAATAGTTTGAAATGAACAAGACAAATCAAATGCCCGTTTTCCGTGCTCGCCGTCCCGTAATGGTTTGCATGTTTGCCTGTTACGCAGGTGGTTCGAGCCCCAGAAACTTTTGCGAGGAAGTCCTTAGAGCTATGAAAAGCTCTTTCTCGATTTGTTGTTCGGAATCGTCAAAAAATGTAGGTCCCCTACACCAGGTATGGTTGCGAGAGATGCGCTAGGCCCCAGGGCTCCCTGCTCTGTTGGGCTGCCCTATTTGCTTAGTTAAGAAAAATCAAATCACATGTGTAAGACTACGGTACATTTATTCGTCAGCCCAGAAATTCCAATATAAACGACATTTAACAGCAAATTATATTTAAGAACATCATGAAATTATTGTGATTATCCTTTTAGTCCAGAGATTCACAAGTTGTGCAATCGAAGGAAATCAGAGATTAAGAAACAATATCGCCAACAACAAAAGTCATTTATTCATCCACAAATAGCTTCCATATGTGAAATAATATCCCTCTGCTTTGTTGTCTCCTTCCATATGTTAACTGTGTGAACAGCAAGGAGGCAAGCAACAACAAGACGAACAGGATAAAAAGAGGATTTATGTGATGAAAAGCTCTCGATGGCCGCGTGATGGTTATCTGTCAATATGTGAATCTGATTGAGGATATGTGGATGTGTCGTCCTTGTGATCCACACACAGTCATTTATCATAGACGAAGCCCAGCCAATAGTGACGACGACGACGATGACCCGCTTGCCCAGCCATATACACACATTCTGCAAAAGGAGCATTGAAGCTACTGCTACTGCAGCAATGGATAGTGGTAAATATTTTCCTAGAACTCCTGGTGAATGAAAAATATTTTCCACTTTAAGGTCGCTGTGAGTTATTTTTCATTTGCCCCCCACTGCCACTCCGTATACTTTGGGTCTTTTTCGTTCTGCAAATAAAAGAAAAACATTTGAGAAAAAACGTCAAAAAATACACACACACACAGGTATCACATTTGCACACAATGTGCTACGTATACGACGCACTGCTCTGAATCGTAACGTCCGCAAGTCGTCCTTATCAAATTGCACTTGTTACAAATACATTTTAATGGCAGCGTCATTTCATCGAGCGGCCTCGATCTTGATTTATGACCGTACAAATTGTCAATGATGGCTTGACGTGAGCCACTTCCCTTTGTAGTTTTCAGTTCAGTGGGCAGACATTGGCAGACTGCTATAGAGAAGGCAATTTCGTAATGTATTCAACCTTTAAAATGGTTCAAGGTTTTTATTGAAGGATTGTTTTTATTTTTCTTTTTTGTTCATCTATATCCCTTACTCGATGATTTGATTGCACTAAACAAACCTTTCCGGAGACATTTTGTTTGGAAAAGGCAAAAAAGAATTTGTGATATCTCTGCGCACCACTCCTTCCTGCTGAATATGAAAACTATTTTTGAATATTACACAATGCATTCTCATTCCGGAGCCGTCGCGTCGTCAACGTCATCATCATTGTCATCATTCCTTTCATGGTGTGCTTCTACCACTGTCAACTACTACCAGATATTCGCAACAGAAACGCCACTCGCATTATTGCACCACTTTGATAAGAATACTGAATACTATTCGAGGTGCCCCTGCTAAGAAAAGAAATCCTCGAGATAGCCTGACAAGGCAATAAAAAATTTATGAAAGTAAAGACTGCACTTCCACGAACCTCATGAAGATAAAGATTCACTACTGAAACCACTCCTCCGTTCTTCTTTTTGCTTTTCAAAAACAGAACAGTGGCAGTAAAGTGTTATTTTCAGTTTTGAAATTTAAAAGTGATTTTTCTTTGTTACATAAAATTGCAAACCTCAAACCTTAAACTCGAACGGATGTGGCTGAAAACTTTAAAAAAAATCTAAGGCCGGATAGGTTGTTATGACCATTTATTTTTAGTACACACCGACACGACGTTCCAGGTGATTATTCAAATTGTGATTCCTTTCGAGATCACGGTACTCGTTTCGCCTTCTAAAACAATGAAGAAGAAGAAGACAGAAAGAAGCGAAAAGTTATTCTTTTGCATCTCTTCGGACTTCGAGCACTAGACTCGACTTGAATAAGCTAGCTAACGTATAATATGAAGTAAAGACGTCGGTGGTGACGATGACAGGAGTAGTTAAGTTCACTCTTTCAACCAGACTTCGGGATGGCCAGTCCGTTCCCCTCACTGAACGATTCAGCTCTCTGCAGCGTCTTTTGCATACTGTGTCATACATATTGCGGGGCTATCCCAAAACGGGCAATCGTAGGCGAACTATTGTTGAACCACAAGAATCGAATGCAGCCTTATCAGCCCTTATTTTACTAGAGCAAGATCTCGCGTTTGGAGAAGAAGTAAGAGACCTTCGACGTGGTTCCACTTTGATAATCGATTGTTGCCTCTGGACCCTTTCTTGGATCCAAGGGGTATCCATGTGATTGAGGGCGCGGTATTCACGCAAGAAACTAATATGCTTGTCTCGTATTTCTTCGTTCCCAGTCAGGCGTCGCGTCGTCGTTCCAAAGCCTGGAACTGGCAGAATGCATTGGTGTAGGAATTACCTAGCTCCGTAGCACCGTTGTGGAAGGGGATATGCACAACGTATCGACCATCGTTCTTTCGACAATGTGTTGGACAGAAGATTTGTTCACACTCATCCTGTTCACTATTCAGCTGTTGCACCTCTTCCAGATTCCAAAAATTATACGAACCAAATCCTCTAAGCGAAGATCATCCTCGACCAAATGAGCGCAAAATGTAGACGGTGGTTGCACTGAACTTGAAGTTGCTGTTGCTGGGCCATATACAACCCATCCCAAACGAGTGCGCTGAGCACAAGGTTCATTTGAAGCTCCCTTAATAGTATCGCCTTCTACAATTTGACCCCACACATCCGCACCAACTAAAATGTATATTTTTGCAGGTTTCGTAAACAGAGGATCAGCGAGCTGAAGACCATTAAGACGCTTCCATTCTTTCCGATGGAGATGCACCGCAGGTGTTTTCGAAGTGATCGAAGGAAGAACCAGCGCAGCGCATCGATTTCCAATTAAAGGTCAGAAGTAGTTGACTTGAGTGGAAATTTAACCATACCATTTTGTACGTGCATGAGCCATTCCACCAATACCTTCTACAGCGACATTATATTTCGATCTACGGAGTAGTAACTGATTAGTTAAACATTCTGTTATAAAGCTTACCTGTGACCCAGGGTCACAAAGAATTCGAGACAGGCGCTGCTCCAGTTCCAACCGCAAAGGCAAGCGCTGTTGCTAGCAGGACGGTATGCGATTCTAGTCAGGCTGATTGTGTCGTCGTTGTGGTCGCGGTGATCGGCGCCTGTTAATGAGGCAATGAAGACTCCCTTCCTGGCCAATCGGACTCCCGACAGAACATTGTATGATGCACTACAGGTGTGAAGCTTGAGAATGTGATTTATTGGACTAGGCGTGCACGAGGTAGCGACATTAGAGTTCAGGGCTGTAGCTTTCCGATATCATATGGTTTACAGCGTTGGTTCACAGAGTCGTGAGCTCAGTAGTATCTTGGCTACAGCAAGATAGTGGTCCGAGTCGAAGTTGGCCTCAACTCGGACAGTACAAAAAAATTTATTCAATTGAAGAGAAAACAATAGTAAAATGAAAAATGCGGTTTCAGTATTAAAGATTTCAAAATCTCTCTGGTCAATATAAGCAGTGGAGATTTTCTTGAGCCTTAATTTAGTTGCGTCGCCGCCGCACCGCCGACTTCAATCCATTGGAAATGCAATTGGAACGGAAGGGCATTCATATTGTTTCGGGAACTTGGACTACACACTGTTCTTTTGCGCAAGTTTAGAGATAGCCTAAAATAATAGTCATTCTTAACTTACGTTCAGGACATTTACAATAATGTTGGGCTCTCGGCCCAATGTATCTAATGTTGTACTGTATGCGTTTATATCCAATTGTTTTGTATGCGAGTCTACAGAGCCTTCTGGCTCTACCGATGATATGCGTTCAGAAAGCTTATATAATTCATATGACTTTTTAAATTTCGGACAACCAAATGAGAATATTGAATTTCTATATCTCCTAAAACTTCATTCATAAAGTTTTTTGCACTCAACCAGCGCGTGATGGTCTGTAATTAGTTTTGTCTTAAATTGTGGATCTTGGATGGCAGATTCTCGAGAAGGCGTTTTGTTCCTTGTCCTAACCTCCTGAAATCTTGCTGCGTTAGTACCCTCAATTAGTTTGAATTTCATTAACTTCCACGCGAGATATTTTCTAAACCGCGAACAAGCACTTTTGTTGTAAGACATTAGAACAAATAGCAGCGCATCAGCCACTATACTTAACCAGTACCACTGCGCCTTAGGCACCATTCAAAACAAATTACCACAAAAATTTCCTCATCGATCTCTTAACTGTGTAATCTTCAAAGATTTACTAATTTTGCCTCACTCGTTTTCGTTCATTTTATTGCTTCTAAGTGAGTTGCGGTGCAAGAAAATAAAAACTTCATCCTTGCGCCAGCGATTTTAATTAGATTTTGTGTGTTTTCTCCTCTTTTTATTGAATTTTTGTTTTTTTTCTTCTTTTTAAACAAAAAAGGAAATTCTCCTGGTATACCTACAGCTCCCCAAGCCGAAGTAATCCACCGTCAATATGCCCTCGGGGATAATAAATACTTTTTGCACAATTTTCTGCCTTTAATCTTTCATCGATAGAGATAAACTTTATTACAACACCACCGATATCCATCCATCCAGACCAGAGGTCCACCAGATGATGAGAGGATGAGCGAAGAAATTTTCTTGTAGAATCTATAACATGGTTAAGTCGATGGTCAAATACCACGGCAGCCACTGAGGCAGTCAAGAAATTAATATTTTCTGTGGCTAGGCATGTGGAAGACCACTTCAATAGCCACCCCATCATAGATTGAATTTTATCGAATCCAATATTTTATTAAAAAAATAAAAATTATAAGAAAAATTCTTTTCTCTATCTCCGTCTCTCTTATCATGGACGTACGAGTATGTGATGATTTTGAAATTTCATAAAAATCCGCTTTGTTTTACAAACGACAAACGAATTTTCACAAATATGTCTTAGGGTTGAGGTGGCCTTTGGCGGAGTTTGCCAGGAAAGGCAATGTATAATCCTTTGAGTCGACCATTGGAATTTCTCTATTGGAAAATATTTTTATTGAATGTTTTTGCAGAGGGTTTGAAGGAAGGAAGGAGGTTATAGCCAATAAATAAATTTGAGGAGGAATACGAGGAAAAGGAAAAGGCAGACGGCTGACAGTTGGATAGGAAGAAAGGAACTTATACAGAAAATATCTGAATGGAATCTTGGAGGGTGATTTTCAATTACTCTAATGCGAAGTTAATCAAAAGGATAAAGGACTCAGATGAGTAGGAGTAAAAAGAGTGTAAAGGGAATGGCATTTGGTTGGACTGTGCGCGCTTAAATCAATCACTTTGTTTGGATACAGTGGTGGAGATAGCAACATCAAACAATCTATACAATATTTTGGCGTTTAAGCTCAGACGAAGAGTTCAGTATGAAAGTAGCCAGAAATGGGTACAGTTTATGGCTCATTACTTTTAGTAATTAGCTTGAATTGCTTAGTGAATCTGTTAACTAAATCTCGTTACTAGTTACAAAGGTATCGAACAATGAAATTGAATTAAGTAAAAAGTTTATTACTTGTTGAGTAGCAGTTCTCAAAATCAGTTAAAGAATGAAGGGCTTTAGAGAAGATAACTTGCAACTCATATTTTTTGTCAAACTAGAGTGTCTTTCTTTAATTACTGTTAGAATAAAGCTGGTGGCTGAACGCGTAGCACTTGAAAATTCTCTGCCGGCTCAGATGTTGCCAATTATAGCACACATCAATAGTGCTTAATAATTATCCACGCGTTAACCACTGGGCACTGGGAAACAGTATAGCGCTCTGCGTATTGACTGACTGCCCGAAAGAGGACATCTTTCTAGCGAACTTTTTGTAGGACTACAAATGAGGATACCCAATTCACGACTCGTGCGAACCAACGCTGTGAAATGATATGACGTCGGAAAGCTACATTCGCAAGATATTCCCAACTATCTTCGAATCCTTTGTTGTTAGTATTAAGCATTGAAGACCAATTTTGATGAAAAAGAGAACAAGGGCAACCTTGGTACGTTTACAAGAAGAAAAAACAGTTCTTCCTGAACGCAGAATTCTCAAAAAGAAAAAGAAGTAGCATGAAAAGCGCTTGTTTGAGAAAATTAAGAGATGCCAAGATATGAAAAAGATTTGAAAGTCTTAAGAAAAGGTGAAAAGATGATGACAGGGTGGTAATTCTCGAACTCAAAGATCTTTCTGGCATTTTCAAGCCTTTTTTGACCCGAGTCTAGGGCATCTTCCTTGTTCTGCACCCTCGGATTAGCGCTTTTATCCTTAGCCATCGCGTATGAGCGATGGTTTTTGGGTGAGGCTTTATCCACCCAGACTTTGGTCAGTGCACACTTTTTTCCTGCATAAATGGAAATGGAACAGCGATCTATTTCTTGAGCACTATGTAAGACCTACATCTGGTATTGGGAATATCTGTCATCTGTTATCTGTCATCTGTCATCTGTCATCTGTCATCTGTTATCTGTCATCTGTCATCTGTCATCTGTCATCTGTCATCTGTCATCTGTCATCTGTCATCTGTCATCTGTCATCTGTCATCTGTCGTCTGTCATCTGTCATCTGTCATCTGTCATCTGTCATCTGTCATCTGTCATCTGTCATCTGTCATCTGTCATCTGTCATCTGTCATCTGTCATCTGTCATCTGTCATCTGTCATCTGTCATCTGTCATCTGTCATCTGTCATCTGTCATCTGCCATCTATCGTCTGTAAGCTGGCCAAGTGGTTCTACCCTAATCTGGTTTATTTTTTGAAATTTTTTAGCAGCGTTCAATTTTGCATCGGGAGATTTTAGGAATGAAAAATCCATTGTCTAATTAGCAGGATTTTTTTGTAGTGCTTGTAATGGGATTTTGGTTTTTATGCAAATATGAGCTACATACCTGCATTAATTTCTTATGTCTTTTTTAAAGAAAATTCGTGGAATGAGGAAAAACTGAAGCCTTACGATTTTACCGCATTGTTATATGCTTTTGTACTTGCCATCTTCTGGCTGATGGTCAAAGCTTTCAACTTTCTCTTTATTTTAACTTCTGATCAAGGAGCACGAGTGTCGCTTCCAATAAACATATAAGCACGAACTTAGTTACAGTTATGACCATTGAATAATATGACAAAAGCTTCTTAAAAGCAAACTGAACTGAAACATTTTCTCTTCATTTTAAAGTCCGCATCTCAAATTTTTCCAGTTGAATTTTCAACTCCTTTATGTTATCGACTCTTTGTATAGCTCACCAGCCAGTCAATCCTTTCCCCCAAAACATCCTTCATTCTTTTGATCCTTTTCACTCCCGTCGTGATGTTGATTTGAATTTCTCATAGCCCATCATAAGCAGTTCACATCGTCAAAGTAGCTAGTAAACAAAGGAAAAGACCGTATAGGCACACAGATCAAACTTTCCAAATCTCGTATTACCATCAGTCTCAGTGTCTGCCGTTACAAGTATCAGCTTCCATTGGTAGGATAGGATGTTACCTGAAGTTGGATGTCTTATGACAGTTGACTTCTATCGTTCTGTCACATTTTTAAGCTGTTGACTCAACTCTCAATTGAATTCAGCTCATGAAGTACGAGTAGCATTGTACCTACCAACTACCTTAGCAAAGCTTTTAGTCTCTGTTACTTTTTTGCGATTTGGCTCATCCACTCAAGTTCCCATAATCAAATTCGCAATCATCTTATCCATTTAGATTCCATATAAACCTCTTTTTAAGGAGGCAGAGAGAGAACGACTAAAACATTGGAATCATAAAAAAAGTGAATGACAACATAATCAAAACCCAGCGAAGTTAACCCCTTTTGTCATCCACATCCTCACCCCATGCTGTCAACCCGATACGATCCCCTGGCTGAGGGACAAGTGAAGTCAACTAAGTAAGATGAAGAGCAGAGCAGAGAAATACATATGAACTTTTATCCTACTTATGGATGATGACATTTTGATTCTTTTCTTTTATTTCTTTTCTGGTATTTATATTTTTTGTGTGTGCTGTTTGGAAGGTTTATTCTACAGTATCTTTTCCTTTGATTTTTTTTTTGTTTTTTTTTTACGACCACCGCCTTTGCTGTTTCTTTTTACCATATCCGTTCTGCTTGTCGCATATTCGTTTGGAATTCAAAGATATAAGATTGTGTTGACGGAAAGCAAATTGTGAGAGTTTGGGTTGAAAGCTGGCAATTGTGTCCCGTTGAGTGAATTGGTTGGATTAGAAGAAGAGTTGGAGGAGTGATGATTGTGAAAATGTTGAGATATACTGTCTCGGTTCCATAATAAAGAGTTTTTCAGTTGTTGAGGTTCTTAAAGTCAGTATAAAGAGTTTTAATATTATTTCTTATTCTTATTTCATAAGAAATCGAGAATCAGAATACCAAAACAGAAGGCTCTTGAACTGAAACTAGATATACCTATAATTTATCTACCGGTTTTGGTGCATAAAGTACTCGAACGCAGCTATTGTTAAACAAAGTAGAAATGACTATACTCGTATATGCTGTCATCGAACAAGAACTGAAAACATCAACAAATTGGAAGAAACATCACGATAGGCAGTCATGTCTTCGACGTTTTCCAGAATTTTGCAAATGGTTAAAAGGCACTGATCATCTCTGTCATGCTATGGCGCCGAAGCAAAGGACCTTTTCAAAAGCAAATTAGGGAACCCATGGTCGTTTCTAAAGAAAAATACGCTGAGCAATCTATGGTACCGCTGCGTCGTGACGTTACGGGCTTCACTAAATTTCCAAATCGAGCCCTTTGTTCAATAAAGAATGCAATCAACTCAATGCCAAAATCAAAAAATACGAGAAATGTTGAACAAGGTCTGCTTTCGACCAATATAACGAGATTTTCAGGGAGAAAATTATGGAAGAACACCGAATTCTCAAAAAAAAGCGCCCGTTTAAGGAAATTGAGAGATGCCATGACAGGAATGTGATTCGAAAGTTCTACGAAATGGTTAAAGCAGTGCGATGGTGGCAGACCCCCAACCTTATGCCTGTAAGGACCAGCAGGGAAACATAGTAATAGAATCGAAGACGCTACTGAGGATCTAGAAAGCCCACTTCTGCAGACTACTTAACGGAACGGCGACGAAGACACTGATTACGCTGTCAATTTGCCATCCTGCTCCACTCAACTAGGACGATGAACAAGAATGTCGTCCTTCTGGCCTAGAAGAAATTAAGCTCGTCATGTGCAAACTTAAATTAAATAAGACTGCAGATGCAGGTGGCCTTGATGCTGAACTTTTCAAGGCTGCTGGAGACCAGTTGGAAAGGAGCATGCACTAGTTGATCTGCATGATATGGTCGGAAGAAAACATGCCGAATGAATGGAACCTCAGTATCGTATGCCCGATCCTAAAAATGGGAGGTCTTCACAATTGCGCCAATTATAGATAGATAAGCCTCTGTCTAGTTTCGGCATCCCTAGTAAATTCGTGCGACTGTGCAGGATGACTTTGAAGAATTCCCTCTGTTCCATCAATGTTAATAAAGAACTCACCGAAGCCTAAGATGTCGAAAAAGGCTTTCGACAAAACGATAAACTGTCATGCAATTTCTTTAACCTCCTACTTGAAAAGATTGCACAAAAAACTATCAAAAGTCTGTACAATTACTCGCTTAAGCATATTGACGTAAAGGGAAGAATCTAGTGTGATGTAATAGGTGCTTTTGCGGGCAAACCTTTAGGTGGTGCAATCAAGAGGAAGAAGACCTAAGCCGCATATTTGAAGAAAGCTCGCCCGAAATCAAAGTCGTTATCGAAAGAAATTGATTGAGGTACTGGATCACCCCGAACTGTAATACCCACACAAGTAAGTAACGTCCCAATTGAAACAAACTCATTATCGTTCAATTCATCTAATTGTGATAAGTCGTTGATAAATAACATTTTTTTATTACTTACAAATTATTTATCGATTACATAACCCTACGGACATCGTCGACTTTAAAAAGCAAAGCTGTCAGTCACGCTACAGCAAAGTTAATTAAATTGGATTTTTTTTTTCTTTACTCTCATTCATAACTTATCCTACTTTATTTTATTTTTGGTGTATTTATTTATTCTACTGATGAGGCACATTACACAAAAACACACAATGGTGGTGTAAACATGCGTAAATTTCATTCACATGTATCCAACAGGGATAATATTGAATTATAATTAATTTTATATTGACTGGAAAATATAAAAAAAAAAGATGAATAATAAATGGACTTTTTGCTTCCTTTCAATACCATCTGTCTGCCCGCATACAGGAAAAATATAATTTATTTATTTTCGTTAACAGAGAGTGTTATCTACTCTAAAAAAAAAACAACTTATTGCTTTTCTGTTGGAAACATAAAATAAACTACCGCAGATAATGGCTCACTTATTGAAGATCAGAGTTTGGAATCAAAATCTGTGGAGAGAATGTTTTGTTTATGGTTGAAAGAAAATCGTATAAATTTTCACTTCATTATTTTCAGTATTTTCCAGCAGCTTATTGTCTGATATTTCAAGCACACTTCGCCATTCCAATTGATGTTTCAGATAGTCTAGATCTGAAGAGAGCAACTTTATTATTCAGTCTTTTTGGACTAGTACGATACCCTATAATGTCCATCCATGCAACGAGTGCACTTTTAGCAATTTCGAATCCTCTGTTAAGATGGCTCAATCGGCAGTACAGACAAATAGATTAACAGTATCCAGTAACTTTTCTTTGAGACTGAAATAAAAAGCAGAGGACTCAATATGCTGTCTTGGTGTATACCGACTAAGACTGATAGTTTTTTGGTAACTTCAGTTGGACATATACAGTCGTATTTTTAAAATTTGCTTAGAACATCCTTAGACAACTGTCCAGCTAGACGGTGTCTAAAGATTTGGACCAACTTTAGCCAATTTCATATTTATAAATAAATTCCAACAGTTGTCTAAATAACCCCTCAAACTGTGAACTTTGAACGAAAAACTAAATGGTGGTTTTCATGATGTATCCGTGCAGGACCATTGTTTGTGTTTTGATATATGAGTACATACAACAACTAAAAGGCTCTGAAAGAGTGTGGCGTAGAACTTGAACTAGACCAAAAACACAGCTGATTTGACTTTGTGTTACAGCTTTTCCAAGTCTCATAAAATGATGTAATTAGTGCAAATTATAAATGAAATTGTTGAAAGTAGTATTTTTGCACCTCAAACTGTTTAATTTTTCGATCTTAACACTCTCAACAGTGTTTTATGACATGTTCAACAAAATTGTTTTTTGTTTTACCAATTGTCACTTTAGTCACAGTTTAGACAACCAATTTCGGTGTCTAAAGTTAGACATTCCTTAGACAGCGATGAAAGTGATTATAAATACGATTTGGAGTTGAGCACTGTTCTAAGAGCTGTCCAAAGTTAGACATACTTTGGAATGGGATTATAAATACGACTGATAATGTTCATAACTTTTCTTTCCTGTACATTCTCGAACATCGACACTCTAGCCTCCAGAACACTTGATTGCATGAGAGCCACTCATATCAGATCTCGTGGTAGTCCATCGATTCATTTTCAAAGTGAAGTACACATGTTACTTGATTAGCAAATGATTATAAGCTTTTTATTAATTTTCCTTAATTTGCTTACCATAAACTTTTAGTTTAAAGTGGCGGAGATGGCTGGTGATGGTTTTAACGTGGTGGCTGCTGGTATACGAATGAATGACAAAAAGCAATGGTGGATTCTTGTCGATTTAGACCAGGCGCAAACGAAACATCTAAAAACGAGGCGCTCAGAGGTTGTGTGCTGAATTTCGGAACTTGTGGGTATGTTCCCAAAGCAATAACTTAAAGGTCTTCACACATCTTCCGAACCTCCCTTTTTGCTTCCGTGTCGTTACTCCAAATCAACTTTACGTACTTTAACACATGCAAGAACCTCAATGTTTTCCTCCAACCTTAGACTTTGAATTGCATCTTTTCTTGACTAAGCCTCGACGAACCCACATTATGGTTGTCAGATACTCTTATTACTTTTCCTAGTCTGCTACATAATACCCACAAAACGATCTTCATAGTGGAGGAAATTTGCCGTTACTCTCCCTTCATTGCTTAAGCAGTGTGTCCTTAAAGCTTTTGGAAGGGAGAGTCGTGAGCCATCTAAGACCGTTGTCTGCCATCTTTATTCAAAATGCATATCATTAGCCCTAGTGCTTTCGCTTCTTTTTTTTCATTTCTTCAATTTTTCATCGCCAGCTGCTCAATTTGCTACTAAACTTTCTAATAGCCCTGTTCACATTGTACAATTAGTTGGACAGACTTAGGCTTGAACGACCAATGCTTGATAGTGTGGACCCTTCAGACGACCGCTTGTCCAACTTCTTGGAAGGTTTTCAAATATTTTTGAAAACTTTGAAGTTGGATGGATTGGAAGGGTACGTGACATAAAGTTGGACGACAAACTTGATAAGTGTGAACACAAAATACATCCGACCATCCAACTTCCATCAAACGAAGTCTGTCGAACTAATTGTAGAGTGTGAACAGGGCTAATAACACAATGGCCCCATCTGAGCTTCAGTCTTTAAATTTTGTGGTGAAGCAAATATATCTCAACATACATACTTCCGCTGGTCCAGATGATATTTTTGCACGCTTTGGTCTTTATTCTGTAGTGGTGTTCTTCTTCTACGCTGGCAAAGCCACTATTATTCTCTTATCTCTTCCCGAACATATGGAAAACATTTGTCCAGTTCAAAATACTGGATCCTCCTCCCCATCCAATAACCGTCTAATTTCTCAAAGGTTCCCTTTTTAGAAGGTCATGAAAACGTTGATAAATCGCCCAAATCATGACATATCTCGAAGAACGAAAGCTTCCAAAAGACCGACAGTACGAGTTTCGTAGCGAATGGTCCACTGGAGATTTTAAAGCATATTTCACCGAAAAGTGGAACCTATCTTTACTCTTTTTTTGATAAAGTAAGACTTTTACGCTTGGTATTTCTAAGACATTTGATAGAGTTTGGCATCGGACTCTCTCTACTCTACTCAACCCTTTAGCTACTTCGAAAGTGATCCATGAATGCAAGAGCTCTATGAATGCGGTCGGAAGACTTAATTCTTTGCCTCACGTTTGGGTTCCAGGCCAACACTTTTCGAAAATATCACTGCCGTTCAGGCGTCCGTAGCAAATGATCCAAATCAGTCAACTTCACTGCGTCCAATTGGGTCCTACGAATCGACCACTGCAAAAGTGCCAGCGGTGGCCATATGAACGAAATCAAGCTCCGTTCGTAGATGTTTTCGTTGTTCTTCAGGCCGATCACAAAGTTTTTGACATGCCCTTCTCAAATGGTAATCGATTTAGGAAAAAGTTTCAAGTCCTTATGGGAAGCCCGATATAAGCCCAGTGAGTTAGATGCGGATTCTTGAATGTTCACCACTGCAGCACATTTCGAGCCATTGTGGAGCAGACTGGTTAACATGGCGCAGGAAATCAGCAGATGTAAAAGGACAGCACAAAGACTCACAGGACTACGTTAATTATTTTAATAACAAACCGAAATTGGCAATTATTTTCCAATCACAAAGCTTACATTGAATCAGTGATCAAAATTTGTCCCTTCGTTCAGTTGTTTCGACAGAGTTTAAAAATACTCTAAATATGCTAAAAAAAAAAAGTGCTCCTTAATTTAACTACAAAAAATCTATCTATCAGCTCGGTCCCTAGCTAGCTGCCTCCAGTTTTGCACGCCAAGTTGGTTGAGGTCCTCTCCTACTTGCGTGCGCCACCTGCGTCGCGGTCTTCCTCTATTGCGCCTCTGCGCCATATATAAGAACCGGGATGATAAGTGTCTTATACAGGGACACTTTAGTTGCTCGAGAGAGGACTTTACTACTCATTTGCCTTCTTACTCCGAAGAAACAGCGATTGGCAAGAGTTATTCTTCGTTTGATTTCAGCGCTGGTGACGTTGTCTGAATTAATAGCGGCGCCTAGGTAGACAAAGTCCTTAACTACCTCAAAGTTATAGCTGTCTATCGTGACGTTCTGTCCAGGACGTCGGTGTTGGGTGTCCTTACTTGATGACAGCATATATACTTCGTTTTGCCCTCACTGACCACTAAACCCATCATAAGCGCGCCATTGACATCACGCTGCGTTCTTCCAATTATGTCAATATCGACGCCATATCCGAGTAATTGGACGGATCTTTGAAAGATTGTGCCTCTTGTGTTGACGTGGGAGTTTTGCACTATTCTTTCAAGAACGATGTTGAAGAAGTCGCATGACATTGCATCGCCTTGCCTAAAACCTTTTTTGACACCGAATGTATCGGTGAGATCCTTTCCGACCCTGATGGAGCAGCGTGCGTTTTTTCATCGTCATCAAAAAATATATCTATTTCTATTAAATCTGACCCAATCTTTCTGTTGCAGTTGAATGCCTCCACTTGTGTACATACTCGCTTGTAGAATCCCATTGTCAGTATTCCTCTGACATTGTTTCTGTTCAATAAAACGCATTCGCAAGCACTATCGGAATTTTATTCCCACAAAACATTCCATATTTGGCGTAAATATTTAATGAAACACACGACGATCAACTCAGCTGTGAAAATATATATCCACCGATTAGCAAAACTCTCTAAATATTTTATTAATTGTGATTTTATTAAACATTTACGTTTATTTGCATCCAAAATTAGTTCACCGCGGGATGCTTTTAGTGTAAATTTAACGCACACGAATAATTCATAAATCGATGTGCAACGGTAATTGCACAAGTTTGCAGTTTGCTTCTATAAAGCGACGAAAAACGACCCCGGTCGGTCGGTGTGCCATGAACTTTGTTGCCTACCTTTGCACATATTTGATTTCTACAAATATTGAAATTGTTAAATCAATATGTCTACTTCCGCTGGAGGTAGAAAACGAGTAATATAGGAACAAGTTGGAATATCCTTTTATTGGCTTGAACCATTTACTGTGGCTTGTTGTACTCGACCACAATCGGTGTTCCACTAGGAGTTTTTGGAATGTTTGGCTGATGAGATTGCGAGGGATTTTGGGTGGAAGAAGGGAGAGTTTTGTTGACACCCGAGGTCGAAGTAGCACCGTTGTTCAAATACTGCACGATGATATTTCAAAAAATTATCAGAAATCAGAAACAAACAAAAAAGGTACATGTGTGTACAGGCAGGCAGTGACTGGAACACGCGGCTGTCAGCAGGTTTCTAAATTTTGATTGGAATTTCAGATGAAAGTGGCCAAACAATTGAATTATGCTCCTACGCATATCTGATGTGCTGATTGTAGGCAGTTGTTTTCAGTTCTTGTTTTAGACATTTGCGATTCTCTACCAGCCATAATCGAGTACCGCACAAAGACAGAGTCCTTCTGTTCTGGGGCTAAGTTTCTAGACTTTGTGGCTGAACTTAGTACAGGAGATATGGTTTTTATGCCATGCTAGAGTATGGTCCTAAAGGCAAAGATCTTAAGTTTAATTTCCGAAGTATTATTTCTCATCCAAGAAACATGATTTAAAGACCTACAGCATCCGATCATCGAGATATCTACTGGTTCCTTATTTTTATTTAAAGTGGTAGAGAAATTAATTTGGGTGCAAACACAAGAGCTCGCGCAAGACAGCAAATAAATGGGTGCTTGCAGGACGCAACGAATTGAGGGTTTTCCGTCTACCAGAAAAAAAGTCAAATTAATTTAAGTATTGTAGGGTATAATGTCTCAGGACTTAAAAATAAATTTTTTGCTTTAAATTTTTTTAATTATATAAAAAGTTTTGATTTTTTGAAACGCATGTATTAGAAGATGAAAATTATAAATTTACGAAATTATTTATGAATTATGAGTTAAAATGTGAATGGAAGTGGTGGTGAAATATGGGGCTTTCGCAAGAACCTAGAATCCGTTACGACGATTTTTAAAAGAGTTGAGGAAATGGAGGTTTTGAAGTTAGAAATTAATGGTTTCGCGCTCCAAATTGTTCCAATATATTTGAATTGTACTCACTGGGCGAGAGACTACGACCGGCTCTATGAAACTCTACAGAATTTAAACTCCGCGGATGTACTACTTATTGGGGATTTTAACGCTCGTGTTGGTTTATCCCAAAACAACTTCGTAAGTGGTGCTACTTCTGCAATCATCAATCCAACACGACGATCAAAAGATGAAGTATGTGACGGAAAGGGTGCTGAAATTTTAGAAATTGTAGATACGTTGGACGGAAGGATGTTAAACGGAAGCTGCAAGGCGGAAGCGATGGGTGAATACACGTTTGTTCGTGGAACATCTTGTTCAGTCATAGATTATTGTTTTGTGTCTGGAACATGTAATTCAATACAGGGTGATTTTAAAATAGGAACTCAGATTTATTCTGACCACATGCCGTTGGAAGTGTCGTGCACGATCTCTGAATCTGATGAAACCAGCACAAAGGAACTAGCCTTACTCCCTAGAATGGTATTCCATAGTTTTCGTTTAAGCTTCCAGATCAACTTAAATTATGAACTTGCTCAGCGAAGGTCACCCAATATAAAGGATCTTACTGAGATACTGACAGAGGCTACGCCAGAAAGCGCGAAAAAGATGCTGAAAAACAATAATTTTAAGAAACAATGGTTTGATAGATACTGTCAAAAAGCTAGAAAAAAGTCCTTTGCGTTCTTAAAATTATTTAGGAAATATAACTCTCCTGCTTTCAAAAACATGTATGCAAGAGCAAATAAGGGCTTCAAACAGCTCTGTTTGGAGAAAAAGAAGAAACTTGAACAAAATATTAGCAAATTAAATTCCTCTAGATCTTCGGCAGAGTTCTGGAAAGCCGCCAAGTCAATCAACGGAAAAAAAATTTTATTGCAGCATCGCTCAGAGCAACAGATCTGTGCGACTATTTTAAGAATTTGCTCAATGCACCACAATTTTCACCACTACCACATTACGCAGCCCCTTATTTCGAGGACGAGAAACTAGATGCACCTTTCCCGATTTACGAGGTAGAAAATGTAATTTCAAAATCGAAAGCAGGAAAAGCCCCTGGTGATGACCGAGTCCCTGTGGAGTTATATAAAAATTGTACACCAGAATTCTTTAGCGCACTGACGGTGGAGTATAAAAGAATTTTTGAATATGCTGATGTTCCGAAAAATTTTTTCATATTTTCAATCATATGCCTTACATAAAAAAGGTTCCTATGACGCACCGGAAAACTATAGAGGCATTTCGTTTTTGAAAACTTCCGTCAAACTCTTTAGTACACTTATTTTCAATAGGCTTACCCAGTGGGTAGAAAATAAGAAAATTCTAAATGAATTTCAAGCTGGATTCAGAAGAAATTATTCTACCGTAGATCAAGTATTCTGCTCCAGAAACCTTACGCCTTTTTTGTCGATTTTCGTGCTGCTTTTGATTCAATTGCTCGTGAAGCACTTTACTTTAAACTTTATAAGTTGGGAATTTCTGGTAAAGTTGTTAGATTGCTAAGAGCGATGTACGAAAATATCGTTGCATACGTATGGGATGGTGAGTCTATTTCCGGAGAGTTTTCAACTGAAATGGGAGTAAAGCAGGGTTGTATCTTGAGTACACTACTCTTCATTCTATTCATCAACGACATATTGGAGCAGATTGGAGGAGGAATCTCGATCAGAAATATGCGAATCCCAGGGCTTATTTTCGTTTTTTTGTCGGATTCGGTGAACGGTTGCAGCGTGGAAAAACATTGCGGAAACTGGAACCTGTCTGTTAATTTGCAGAAATCCTAAATTCTGATACTTAGAGATGGAGGCGGTCGATATGTTAATAACGAAAAGTTGACTTACAAACGAGAAAATATCGAAATAGTTCGTGAATATAAATATTTAATTGTACTGGTCACTTCAAATCTAAATCTAAAAAATTTTCATTCGCCCTCAGCTTCTATTCTTCTTTATGGTGCCCAAGTCTGGGGTTACACCCAGTTTGAAGAAGTAGAAAAGTTCCTCAGGTACTTTTTAAACCGAATTTTTCGTTTACCAACTGGTACCCCAAATGTGCTTCACTTGGAAACAACAGAACCACCATTGTTCCTTAGGACTCTAAAACAGCATTTCAAGTACATATTAAAAGTGATGGATATGGATGAGGAAAGGCTACCTAAAAAAAATCTTCAGGAGGTGATATTATCCAGGGGAGATCTCGTCGAAAAGTGGGATGAGTTAGCTTCGCGAGTAGGAGACAATTCTAAATTTTCACCCGATATGATCCCAGTTGACATAAGTCAAAAATTCAGCATCATATTAGAGAAATTGAGTCACGCCATGCATGAAAATTATAAACAAGAAGCACACTCCTCACAATATAGGCAGATTTACAGCAAACTAAATACAAATTTAAGAGATAGCACATATTTAATAAACCGCCATCATATCTGTGGCAGCAAGGAAAAACGACATAAGTCAGTTTTTGCTATTTTCCAGGAGAGCGATTTGAATGTTTGGTTTGCAATTACAAATCAGGTACTAGACTTGTGGACGAAGTTTAAACGTGGAAATGACTCAAATTACTGTAAGATTTTATTTGAATTTATAAAGAATTAATTTTATGTCGCTTTATAGCAGATTTTGATAAAAATATGACTTATGTCGTTGGTCCTCAATGAATACAATTAAATAATTTTTTTTAAGTTTAGTTATGTAGTTTTTCCAAACGCAAAATAAAATAATGCACTGTAATAAATTGACTTAACTCCTTTTTCCAAAACAAATTTTTGAAATTTGCAGAAATGAGTCAAAGTCGAAAAAGGATGAAAATAATTTTTTACATTCAATGGAGGAACTAAAGGACCCAGCCTTGCTATTTTATCGCCTAAATTATTATTATAAATCAACATAAAATAAAAGTGTTTGACAGTAAAATATATTGAGAACACCAACATTTAATTTTCTTAAATACAAAAATTCACAGATTTTGATTTAAAATAAAACTAGCAAAAATTTATCATTTTTTGATCGTCCTCTTTTTTAGTTTTCATCTTCATCGCTGTCACATACATCCAGATTAACGTTTTGTTTTTTAATGATATCAACAACATAACTTCTATAGAATGCATGAAACTGGGGATCAGTTTTTCAAATTCTTGAAATCCCACAAGAAAAGAAGGTCTTGCACCGAAATAATAGGGACATGTGGAATAACTGGAATGTCAGATCTATTTAGACTATTTCCACCACGTTTCTTATATTTATATCCTTAGGTGGGCTATCCTCGTCCAATTGTTTTTGTAGGATATGAACCAAGGTTGTCTTTCTATCTTAGCCACCTGAATTCAAGCCATGGATACTTCTCGCCGTGAGTATTCACCTTTCGCCAAGTGAACTGTTCTTTGAGGTTGCAACAATGTCTAGGAAATCTAGCTGACGCATTACCTTCACTTTAAAAAGAATTCTGTCCCTTAAGCCAGCAATTAAGTTCTGCCAGTCTCTTGGATGGTGAATCTTAGCTGATGTCTTCTTTTTTTTCGTTCAATTGGCTGAAATCATATTCCATGTTTGTATGACCAGGTTCCAGGAGTTTATGGACAATTACCCCTTGTTGTTCGCTATTCGCTAAGGCGACTATAAAGATACAACTAACATGCGTGCTTTCATTTTGACCCGGGCAAGAATCACTATAAGAAACTAACATTTTGGCGGCAACAAGAACTACTTGTCTATGTACTTAAAATACAACATGCCATTTCATTTGCACCTCTCTTTACCATTCCTTCATGCCACATTTATAGCAATGAGGTTTATCGTTAGCCAAATTGTGAACCGTTAAATTATATGTCCATAACTGACTTTTATAGAATGCAATATTTGATTTCAAATATGGTGTAGGCAAGCACTGCTGGAGATCAAACGCATATGCTGCAATAGCTTAGTTGGTTTTGGCTAGGTTTTTGTCTTTGTTTTTGCATGAGTAAGCAAAATCAGCTTTGTGACCTGCAAGCTCACCCTCGAGCTTTAATTTTTCATCAGCACTTTCTATAGCTGAAGTTTTGTGATGCATCTTTTTTTTACTTTCAAATTCAGCTTATGAAATACTTTGGTATACTTGGATAAGCTCTTTGGTTCCTCATTTCCCAAACAATAAAGACTATACATTTTGAAAAATGTGACACCCTGGCTGTAAGTACAGTTTAGACGTATCCCGTCTTGTATAATGCTCTCATAAGCCGGGAATTTTTCAATATGTGTTTTTATGTTCTCTATTTCTTCTGTAGAAAGAGCGTTTGGGGGTGTCGATCTTCCTCTTTTGTCAGCTAGTATACTGGAAGGAGAACTCAATTTCTTATGTATTACTGACCGCAGAAAACCATTTGATTCGCCAAAACAACCCCAAAACCTTACCTTCAATATTTTCACAAACGCTATCTCTCTGACTTTTTTAATTTGCACTCAAAGCGGCTGCTCTTTCTGGGGCTAAAGACGACATTGCGCTACCGCGCGACATTATTATTTTTATCGAAAGAATTTTCTCAATATTTTCTGAAAACAATCAATTTTCTTTAACACTTCCTATATAACACTTAATAAAACAATTATAAAAAATAACAAAAATAAAACAATTCAATTTAAATTAACCTTCGACACACATCTATGACGTACTACAATACAATAACCCAACCAGAACAGAAATTTTATAACAAGAAAACGGCATAAGTAGCAACTGAGTGTCTAAAAAATTTTAAGTATATTCTGTAACGTCTTTTGGAACAACAGCACAAGTCAACTTGTATTCTTTCTTTTTACAAACCGAAGTATGGAAAACGTACACAAGTAAACGTGTGCATGTATTTTGTGCGAAAGTAATTGTGGAAAAACTACACAAGTCAACATATCTGCGTGTAAGCTAAAATTTCATTTTTGAAAAAGAGCACAAGTAAACTTATGATCACGGGGAAACGATATAATAGTTTTAGAAAAAGAGCATGAGTAAACTTATGTACATGTTGATTTGGTTTTTCGTTATGGAATAAAAGCACAAGTGGGAAATAAAAATTAAGGAATTGTACTTATGCTGCTTTTCCTCGTGTAAGCTCTGTAGATACAGACTTATGTCGTTTTTCTTTTGTCTGTAATCCCTTAACCATTTGAGATAAAAATACAAAAAAAATATGACAGATGAAACGGCTTACTGCGCATTGAATGCTATCAAAAATTCATTTTCGACATAAGTCGACTTATGTCGTTTTTCCTTGTTGCCACAGATATTAATATGATAAATGTAATATTCAAACTCCGATGTGAACTTATAAAACTAAATTACATTCCACACCGACCCGATCTGCGGATTCTATATGATCTATGCAACCTCAAGGAGAGAGAAGATGTGCATTATTTCATCGCCAGATGTCCCGTTTTGAAGCAGTTTCGGTTAAGGTACTTTGGAGTAGATGTTATGGAATTTAGCAGTACGTTAGACGTCCTAAATGGAAAACTAGGCTGGGAAATTTTGTATAATTATACTACCACCGCACTCAAATACAGGCAACGCATCTTCGAAGGAAATTTTTGAAATAAACAAATAATTATTATGTACATAAAAGTTCAATCATAATGTCGATCTGGTAGACGGCTATTGGCCAAACCATATTGAACTTAATTTAATTAAAATTGTAAATTTTTTAAAGATAGTTTTTTAAATAAAGTTTTCAACTAACTAACTAACTAACTATTCACTGAACGAGTTCCTAATACCACACCAAAGGGAGCCTGCTTATGTGCTCTAGGTGGGCTTCCTAACTAGATCCAAGTGATTTATTTTTATTTTCTACACCTGTCTGTCCAAATAACGGATATTTGGACCAGTGATCGAAACACTTATTGGAGATGTGATCTATTTAACTTTAGATTGTGTCTCCTTAAGGCCTTAACGAAACTCGCCAGAAATGCTGCTACTTTTATCACCGGTGACTTGCCTCCATCAATTAGAAAACCTTACTCAATAATAACTGCTTTGTCTCTGTTTCGTTGTCTTCAGCAGAGTACGGCGCATTGTTAAAGAAAGAACAACCGAACTTGAATAAATTAAAAAACTAACTAATTTTCCAGTCTTGAGTTCCCATCTTCGTTCGAAAGTACTTTTCAGGCGCACGTCTCTTCTCAATGATACAAACTTAAGAGCATCGGATTTTATGTAAAAAGTCTCGTCTCATCATTGAAATAATGCAAATCCTAATGTAAATACACCGATTAGACTAAGCCCTCTGCTATCATGTCTATCCGCCGGAAAGATTTACAAATCCTTTTGTCCTTATTTGCGTAACTCTTGAATTGATTTACCGACAAATGCACGGGCTCATCATAACCATCATCCTCAATGGGGGTAATGTCATCTGTCAGACAAAGCGTTGTCATCATAGCACTGACAATGCATATTATTGACAGAACGCATATCATCATGCCAATGTATTCCAACTTAAGGACTGTAGTCAAGGACTCCATGACTCTAGAACCGCCAAGATCTGCTCCACGGAAAGAAAACAAATCCATCCTCCCCATAGAAGTTACAGGGCGGACACAAAAGTGGGAGATTGGCAGAAAAAAAAAAATTCTCTTCGTTGACACATGGGTAGAAAGACAACAACCACACACATACACTCACAGATTAGAAGGATGTTCGGTTCGGGTGGAAAAAAAAACTTTACGGAATTTTTCAATTTAACGCCCAATAACTTTGGTGAAGCTTTAAGATTGATGGGAATTTAAATTACGTGTCTGTGGCGTGGTGCGGCGGCATGGCTCCCGAGCGGCAAACTGCCATTTCGTAGGTCCGTCTCCCTTGCTCCGTTTTCGCTGTCTCGCTTTCCTGTTTGACAGTTTTATTCTTTTCTGTAATTTAAACAAAATGCATAAAATAATGTCAGCAGCCTTTCGCATGGGAATTTTTTGGGGATCCTCGTGTTATACAGCAAGCAGTCAGGATATGCCACAGGAAGCTCTGCACATCCCTTCTACTGGTTGATGCCGGGTGTGTATGTGTGTGGTTTTTTGGGTTGTTTTTTTAAATTTTTTTTTTTTTGTGTCACCACAGGGCTGTCTCGTGGTTCGTAGGTCGATTTTTAGCTACGGTAACATTTTTTTTTTTTCGCCCCTCTCCCTACTATCCCGCTCCATCCATATTCTGGTTATGTGTGCGTGTATGCTGCACAAATGCGGTCATGTAATAGAAATATTTTTGTAGAATAGGAACGCGTCGCGTGGATGTAAATAACTCACGAAGGCTTTTGCGTTAGAGTCAGATTCAGTTTAAGCTTCAGCACGGATCCCAGTTCCCAGGGTGCAAAAGAGTGAATATGCGGTTTCTGGAATGCAATACTTTAGAGAGATTGCATAACCCTTTTTGTAGTGCTTAGGAGGATGTACCATGGGTTAGAGGAATTTCCTGTGACAGTGAATATGGTGTAGATTTTAGGACAACATTTTATACTGTTGACAGTCAACTTGATTACTGCATGGAAAAGAACGAGAAGAGAAGAGAACTAAAGCTGAAAAAAGAGATTACAAAAAAAAAAGAAATGTAATGGCTTTTCTGCACACTGCTTTCGCTATTTCACTGATGTGACTTGTGACAGATTATTGCTGACAGATAAAGTTGTCACAATATTATTTATTAAATGGTGCATTTTGATTTCCTTTTTTTTCTATCTCGATAAGCTTGAAATATGGTGAACTGTCTGTCTGCCTGTACTTGCGATTATAGGTACCAACTAAAGGTAAGTTTTGCAGTCGTGCAGAAAAAAGAAGATTACAATGAGGCAAAAAGCTAAGCATGACAATGACAAGCAATGACAGAAAAAAGTTTAAAATCGATTCTGCAACTCTATCTGTCGTCGGTGTTTCTGTCTGTCGCTATGTCTATATGTGAATCTACAGCCTAAGCCTGACGGAAGCGTGACGGATTTTCCTCAAAATCTGCATTTAAATGTGTGGCTAAGCCCTCAGACTAGTTTTTCCAACTGGCGGGTTTCTATATCTTCAAATTCAATGCATTTTCGAGCTTGATTTTTAAAAAACTTTTTAAGATAAGTGAAAAGAAAAACACCGTTTTCTTAAAAAAACTGGTCTTATGATTTGATTCTATTTTCAGTGTTCATATGTATTTGCAATTGCAAAAATGGGGCGTTTTTATATTTTCGTTGAAAACCTTTGAAGTATTTAAATTAATTTTGTTCAACATTTCATGTGATTTTCTTAACTTTCATAATTAATGTGCGGTTGGCAACCCCCTGCACCTCCAAATAAAATGAAGATCGAATACTTAAACCATAGCCTGAAGATTTTGACTTTGACATTGTTATTAGGAACCCAGTGGTGTCAATTTTGAACATTTGCTAGGGTCGCCAATATCGCTATCCGAAATCGTCAGTTGTTTCGACACCGTAAAGTTCGAATATAGAATTAAATTTTTTTTTTCACAAGTATCACCTTTGACAAAGAACCCGCAAGTCGTTCTATTGCATGGAAAAGGCTTTCTCGTAACCTGCAAATGTTATTGGTGCTTTGAAATGAGTTAGGACCCGCAACTTTCCGAGCTTTCTTGTTCCACCTTATTTACTTTATTTATCAATTGCTCAGCAGCATGAGAAGTTGAGGAATTTGAGAGATGGAATGAAAAGAATATTTTTCCACTGGTATTGCCTTCCGTGAGGAACTGGCAAGTCCTCCGACACTAGATTCATGGCCATGAAAAGCGCTTTCTCGATTAGCCATTCGGAACCGGCAGAAAATTGTAGGTCCTTCCATTCACTCTCAAGGCATGGTTCTGAGAAATGCGCTAGGCCCTGGGCTCCTGACTCTGTTGTGCCACCCAGTTTTTTTTATAATGATTAGAATGAAATTCAGAAGATAAAAAAATCATGGCAGAGTGGCCAGCCCCTAACTCAAGCCTGGACATTTAGCAGGGAAACTTAGTAATAAAATCGCACTCACTTCTGAGGAATTGGAAACACCGCTTCTGCAGGCTGCTATTCGACGATGTAGAGACAATTCCACTGTCAGGAAGAATCAACTGTTTATCTTGGGCGATGAGCAAGAATACCGTCCTCCTAACCTAGAAGAAGTTAAGCTTGACATACTCCTGAGTTGAACCAGAAGTTAATAGTCTTTTTAATGGATGAATGGAACCTCAATATCGTATGTTTAATCCTAAAAAGGGAGACCCTCATATTTACGCCAATTATATAGGAATAAGCTTTTTTAATGTCACGACGAGCAGGGTATAACATCGCATGTCTGCTGTAATATGTGAATCTCTGAAACTCTACATCAACAATTTGATAGGTCCTTATCAATGTGGTTTTAGACCAGTAAGGCCAACAATGGACCAAATTTTCACATTACCACTGATCTTGAAAAAACTCAGGATTATAAAATCGATATACACAATTTTTTCATCGATTTCAAGGCTGTACAGAGCCAAGTCTAGTTTTGGCATTCCTACAAGACTCGAACGACTGTGGAGGATGACTTTGGAGAACTCGCGGTGCTCCGTCAATGTCCATAAAGAACTCACCGAAGCAGGGGCGTAGCTACCGCCGTATCTGCCGTATCAATTATACGGGGCCCCGGGCCACGGGGGCCCCCAAAGTGTGTAAGGAAAAAGAATATAAACTTTCTAATTTATTTTATTTTTCAAATGACAAAATTCTATAAAGCAATTCTTTTTTTCCCGCCTTAAGCGTGCGTTCAAAAGTTGGCAACACTCTACATCGTTATGGCGGGCTGCGGGACTTCCCCGTTTTACTTACTTCACAGAGATAAGAAATTAACTAGATGGCAAACCTTTACTTCTTTTGCCCCGCAACAACCATTTGTTTACATTGTTGTTTTTGTAATCATATCCTCTGTCTGTGAATACGTGCGAGAAATAATTAATGAAAGTGTGTGTGAGGTGAGTTTATTTTCATTTGACGTTAAAGTATTTTTTTAATAGCGCAGTTCACACTGCTCAGCTAGTTGGACAGACTTGGTTTGATGCATAGAGTGGAATAGAACAAAAGGGAAACCACTTACTTCTCTTACCACACATATTTCATTTGCTTTTATAATACAAGATCTATCTGTGATACACATATTCAAGCAGAATACTAATTAGTATTGGTGAAGTTACATATATAACTTTATATTCGGATATTAAATTGATGGTTTGAAATCCAAAAATAAAGTGATGTTTGAAAAATAGGTCGATAAGGTTGTGCGATCCAATTTCTGTCAAAATGAAATACATGTAACCTTAAGGAGGTTACGCAATCGCATTGCACGCACTAACCGCGCTGGTTTGCGTAAGGCTTTACGCTTTTCTATGTCTCTGTCTCCTCGTTGGTTTGATGTAAGTTAGATAGTCTTTTGTTACTAGCTTTCACATTGTCAAATTAGTCGTTCAACTTTACTTTTCAATAAATTTTAACAAATAATTTACATAATCGTAGCAAAAATTATGATTTAGCTTACAACCAAATGTGCAACAAGTCCTTTCTGGCATGCAAAACTATTTATTTTACTTTAATTATATTTTATTTCATACTTTTCCACTATCAAATACCTTATGTTCATGGTTTGCATGAAGTTTTTCACGATTTGATTAGTTTCTAGTTTTCATACACAAATTTGAAGCTAATACTGCTTTGATTTCTGATTATTGCTACCTTTTCGTGTTTTGTTACTGTTCTATGGCAATGATGATAAGAATAAAAGCAATAATAGTATAACATCCCAGCTTTGTGAATGTTCCGATTCCGATGCTCTAGTATGAAAAAGGAAGGGAACGAACACACAAAAGCTAGGTTATTTATATATATATGTATATAATTTTTGTTCGATTGTACGAATTTTATGAACTTTATAACAGTTATAAATCTTATTTTAGCTTAAGCATACCTCTTTGACACAGTTCTAATCGGAAACTATTAATTTAATTCACTGTTTCTAACAGATAGCTCGTTTGATATAAAATACAATAAAAAGTTATGATAACTGTAGTGCTTGAAAAAACTCCCCGGTTCTTACTGAATCTACTATTATCAAACGAACATTTGTTGATCTGACATATTAATTGAAAAGAATATTGAAAAAGTGGAATGCGAAAATGAAAACAAAAGTTTTTACAATATGTTTTAAGGATAATAAAACGTTTTCAATATACAAAACGGCAGCCAGACGTGGCCTTAAGGTGGAATTTGTAGAAATAAAATGGTGGAATGTGTTGGAAGCTGTACTCAAAGTGGTAGTAGTGAGATTTTGTGTAAAGTCAATGGTGGAACGTGGAAGCTGTACTCAAAGTAGTAGAGGTGATTTTCGGTTGCGTAAATCAGCTTGTAGGCAGTTTCAATGTGTGTGTGAAGTTGGGCATCTATTTAATTTCTTATCTCTGTTACTTCATCTTCAACTCAGCGGGGAATCCCCGGAAATCCTTCATCGATATAGCGATGTACGTGTACGTAGTTGTACTTTGCATTGGATGTTAAACCACGGAGTGCAGTGCACTGTTTATTTACGCGCTTTATATAAATGTGTATTACATTGTAATTCAGTACAAACAATATTGTTCTTCTGGTTTAGCAGTATTAATAGCGATTTATAAAAGAAATGAGTGAAAGGAAAAGAGATTATCCCAGCGGCGCTGAGAAAAGAAAAATTAAACAGAAAAGGGACGAGTATATAAAAAAAGTGCCGAAAATTTCTTCATTTTTTCAGAGACAAGATACTGTGAGTGATTTAGATTGGAAAGGTAAGTACTACCCAACCCATTTATTAGGGGCCCGTAGTGATAAACAAGGAAATCTTTTAATTTTGGTCTGTCCATCTGTCCGTCACAAAAAGTTGTCTCCCCCTCGATTTTCACAATTATACTGTTTTTAAGGTTCTGTGCCTTGATTAAAAAAAAAACAAAGTTCTAACTTATCTATAGGATCGATTTGTTTTAATGTTTGTCTATCAGCTAACTGTGACCCTTAGTAACGTTATTTATTTATATACATATAACTCTTTTTAGTTTAGTATCAAAGCATTCGTATTTATTTTTTAACAATTACTCGTTTATTTTAGATTCTTCTGAAGCATGTTCTTCGTCACATATCCATCCGGAAATAGAAGAAAGCCAAGCACATACTTTATCGGATGTCCGTCCAGAAATTGAGGAACCCCAAGTCAAAGATTCTGACATATGTGCAAATTGTAATATAATTTCATCAGATAGAGGAAATTTTGGTGACAATTTAACTGAATGCGAACAAAAAATAATTTTTAAATTGGGTCCATTCAAACCACAAGGACCATTTCCAAAAGTTTCAGAAAATAACCGACCTTTTTCGGCTTATTATTATTCATATTTCAATCAGGCAGGCATAAAAATTATAAGACCATGGTTATGTTATTCTAACGTTTTAAACAAACCGTACTGTCACTTCTGTTGGTTATTAGCAGATCGTCAAAACAAATCGTACTCCTCTGCTTGGGTTAACGGTGTTTCGGTTAGAAGCAATTTCACACAAACTATTCTTGAACATGATAAGTCACAGCAGCATATTAGTGCCTCACTCTCTTATGATAATTGGTTGCAAGGAAATACCATCGATACTCTATTGAAAAGTGAAATCGATAGTAAAACTACATTCTGGAGAGATGTACTGCATCGTATAATTAATGTTATAATTACTTTAGTATCTTGTAATCTACCTTTAAGGGGCATGATTCTGATTCTGGCAATTTTATGGCAATTTCACGTCTGCTATCTAACTATGATGCAACTTTAAAAGAACTTCTTCTAAAACCGAAAGGTGAAATAAATTATTTAAGCCCTACGATTCAAAACGAAATTATTAGTTTGCTTGGTACCACCGTCGGGAACAATATTATCTCAGAAATTAAAAAAGCTCCATTTCTGACAATAATTCTGGATACAACACAAGACTTGTCGAAAATTGACCAACTATCTGTAGTTTTTCGATATATCTCGGTTACAGAAAATGATGATAATGTGCCTAAGGAAATAAAAATCTGTGAGTCCTTTTTAGGATTTATAGCAGTAACCGATTGCAGTGCTGCAGGTCTGAAAACTGTCATTTTAAATTTGACTAAAGAATATGAAATTGATTTGACTAAATGTAGAGGACAGGGATACGATGGAGCAAATGTTATGTCGGGTGTGTATGGAGGATTACAAACCCTTATAAAAGAGCATGCTCCAAATGCCGATTATGTTCATTGTGCTGCGCACGCTTTAAACTTGGTTTTGAACGATGCTGCGAGACATGGTCGTGAAGTATCGACTTTTTTCGATAATTTAGAAAAAATATATACTTTTTTTGGCAATAGTATAAAACGCTGGGCTATGCTAAGTGACGATTCGTCTGAAAAATATTTGATTACCCTTAAAAAGGTATGTCCTACCAGATGGTCTTCTAGGAACGACGCTTTATTAGCAGTAAAGAAAAATTTTTTACTAATCATGAAAACTTTGTACCAACTAAATTTAATTTCAAGTAAAAAAGATGAACGTGAAGAATGTAAAAGTATAATTAATATTTTAGAGAGCTTTGATTTCTTAGTGCTCGTTACATTTTTTTCTTCACTATTTGAAATTATTAATCCTGTTTCTAAAGCTCTACAACATGAAAATAATGACTTACAGAAATCTATTATTTTATTAAGTAATCTTTTAAATAGACTATGCCAGTTAGGTTAGGTTTAAATGGCTGTCAGGAAAACATACTGACACACTTAGACCAATATTAGGTCCATTGTGATACCATAGGTATTATGCGAGGGATTACCTCACTTAACAAAACCATTTGGAGCTTTTAATAAAGCGAAGGATATGCAGGGGATCTGTGTGCCAGATCGCTTGGATCATCAAGAAAATATTTTCCTAGATGCCGCTTTCTTTTAAAAGAGAGTAACTATGCCAATTAAGAAATCAGAATTCATTTAATAGTTTGCTAAATGAATCCAAAGATTTAGCAAAAGAGAGGGGGGTAACAACTGTTTTTAAAAACAGTAGGCGAAAGATAACGAAGCGTTTTTTTGATGAGTTATCACAAGATGAGAGAATTTCCGACCCGGAAACCTATTTCAAAGTCAATGTATACTATTGCTGTTTAGATATATTAATTTCTCAAACTAAAGAAAGATTTCAGAGCCTTTGCAATCTGAGTAGTATATTCGAAATATTACAACCGGAGAAACTCCTATCTTCTTCAAGCGAAGAGATATTAAACGCTTCCGGAAAACTGGCTGCTAAATACAGTAAAGACATCTCACTTAATCTTTGTGACCAATTAAAGGCTCTAAAAACATAAAAAAATTTATTCCATTAAAGAACTCATTGAATTATTGCTAGTAAAATTCAATAGTCTTGCATCCAGTTTTCCCGAGGTAATCACAGCATGCTTTTTATTCTTGACGCTTCCAGTTACAACCGCAACGGCAGAAAGAAGTTTTTCAAAATTAAAACTAATAAAAAATTATTTAAGAACTTCTATGGGACAAGAACGGCTGTCAGACATCTCACTATTGTCCATAGAGGCAGAAATTTTAGAAAAACTAAAATCATCATCAGCCATAAATGATTTCATAAATCAGTTTGCCGAAAAAAAGGCAAGGAGAGTGAATATTTAAAATTAATTTTTATTTGTAAAATATGTAAATTATGTGATAAATAAATATTTCTTCTCACAATATTTTTTTTCTTTTGTGAAAAATCTTTACCTCCATATAAGGGCCTCCAAAAAAATTTTTATACGGGGCCCCGACAAGGCACGCTACGCCACTGCACCGAAGCCTATGATGTCGAAAAGGCTTTCGACAAAGCGATAAACTGTCATGCGGTTTCTTTAACATCATACTTGAATAATTTTTCAAAAGTCTGTACAATTACTCGCTTTACCCGCATATTGACACAATGGGAAGAAGCAATCGTGATGTAATAGGTGCTTTTGCGTGCATTGAAACAGAAGCGGTAAAAATGGGTTTCATGGTAAATGAGGCCAAAATGAAGTATATGTTGTCATCAAACAGGGACACAGAACATCGACGTATTGGACAAAACGTCACAATAGACAGACATAAATTCGATATAGTACAGGACTTCCTTTCCTTAGGATGCGCTATAGACACGGATAACAACATCAGTGTGGAAATCAAACGAAGAATAACTCTTGCTAACCGTTGCTTCTTTGGGTTAAGAACACACTCTATAAACAAAGCAATGTCTAGAAAAACCAAGGTAGTAACTCTTTCTGAAAAAATTAATAAATAGGATGCCTCAAAAGAGGGGAGCCCCCAAACCTAGCGCATTTCTCATAACCATGCCTCACAACTTACAATTTCGTGCCGATTCCGAACAGGTAATCGAAACAGCGCTTTTCAGGGCAATGAACTTACTATCGAACGACTTTGCCAATTCGTCGCGAAAAGCGATACCCGAGCTGTATGAGCGATACAACGAGCTGTATGAGCTGTAATGTGACTTGGGTATTTTTTTTTTTTTTTTTTTCTGTTGAAAGTATAAATATAATATAAGTACATATATAATACTACCTGGAGCACTCAAACCTAAATACTGGTCCATTCTACTACCAGATAGCAACCTTCTTTTGTTATAGCTTCCAGATCTTCGGAGAGAAGCCAAAAGATGCTGCCATGGTGTGGCGCCTAGGTTACCAGCACCTACTGTATCTGCAACGAATATTTGTAATCTGATACGAGAAAATGCAGGACATTCACAGAGGAGGATGGTGTCACCATAGTCTCCACAGGATTCACAGAGTGTGGTATCACTTAAGCCCAACACGTTTAAATGCTTGGCAAAAAAAAGTGTCCCCTGGCAATGCCAATAAGCTTTCTGCATTAATTTCTGGTACGAGATTGCAAAAATGTTGCAGTCTTCTTATTATCGTTGAGGAGCATAAATTTGGTCTGTCTGCATCCAATGGAGGCATGCCATCTACGATTGTGCTCTTGACTGATCCAATCGTTGATTGAAGCCCTCACAGAGCACCCAGGCAGACCAAGCGACTGTTCAGGTCCTGAGAAAGCTGTCTGAGAACCTTGCCCGCCACTTTGTGACTTGGGTATAGCTAAAACAAAAAGCATCGTTAGACTACAATGGCTGGAACACGTAGAACGGGTCGACATCAACGCTCCAGCTCGTGGGGTTTCGAAAGCACATTGCATGGAAATCGCCTCGTTTTTGACCTCGACTTAGGTGGCGCAATCGCTCACCTTTGGTATATTTGCTAGAAGTCTGCCTGTTACGCACGAGTTAATGGTTTAAGTTCCAGATCCATCGTTTTGTTTTTTGGGTAGCTTTGTCTTTCGCATGAAATTAAAAAGTCAGTCCACTGTTATGTAAATGCTATGAAAAGCATTTGTATTACTTAGTCGTTTTAAGTCGAAAAACAGCTGTACACTTCCTTTCTTTCAAATTCTTGCTGATGAAAGTACTTAAGCTGGGCCCTCCATGAGTAATACCAACGCCTACCTATTCGTTTACTTATTTAGTCTGAATTGCTCATGAGACAAGGTTTCTAAACTCAAAAGGCAACTAACAAATATGTGTCAGTGATTATAGACAATAAGTTTGTATCCAAATCATATATTTCTTACTCGTCTGCGTATACCCTAATCCTACAGCTTGTTCTTTCCATCAGATGTTGTATTTATTTCCAAACACAAGTATTTAAAAATATTGAATATCAATTATTTACATTGAAGCCAATCTGTTACAGCAACAACAATAAAAATGAAACGTGTATCGCCATCATCGTTGCCTTCACTGGAATATGCTGGTCAGATGCTTTTATTTTCACTCTACACTCACTCAGATTCTGAAGTTAAAAAGAGTTTAACGTAATGGAGTGCAATGAAATTGAAAGTTGAAATTAATTAAAATATTCAACACAGCAGTCGACTCTATAGATTGTGCAGAGGATATTAACAAATTACCTGCATTCCAGACGAGGGATATGTGATTGGCGTCGATGAATTAAAAAAAAAAAAATTCGAAAAACCATTGAGGTCTGATTTAAAAACTTTTATTTCAGTTGTACCTATTTGAAGTTCTTTGTAGTTTTTTTGTTTTCTCCCTTCCTTTATTTTAAATACATATTTGTGTTCATTGGAATGTTCATTATTTTTAAAAAGATTAAATCGTTACCAATGCAATGTAAATTGTTAGCTGCAATCAATTAGCAAGCGTTCAGAGTAGTTACTACACGTTGTGTGCATGATGCATTGTACTTTTAATTAATTTGTTTTAATTTTATTGTTTTTTTTTTCCACAATGGAAAAGATGAAATGCTGTGGAGAGTTTCAACATAATAACAAAAATTGAATACCTAAAATGTATTCAGATAATTGTTTGTTTGGATTCCCTTTTTTGTCAACAAACCCTTTGAAAAGAAAAAGTGACAATCTGGGTACGAATGTAGTACTCGTATGACACCTTGAAATGCAAGGAACACATTTATCTTAAAGGATTGTTTGATGGAAAAGCTATATGCTTCCAATTATTAGTAAAGACTGTTGAAACCCTTTTGCTTCTCATATACTAAATGAATCTTAATGAATGATGTACTTCTTGAAAAGCACTAGTTGACACATGCTCGCAACTTTTGAGTATGTATCAGTAGTTTATATTTATTGGAGGATTTTCATCTCGCTATGTCTGCTCTTGAGTTATTTTTATGCCCGAATCCACCGAAACGAACATCTCAGTTCTAATGCCACTAGAACCAGAACAAAAATAGAGTCTAACACAATTTTTTAAAAACCGCCAATGACAGGATGTCATCTTTAGAAACATGCCGGGTTTCCAGAAACCTTTGGCCAGATATTTCCAAGAAAAAAACAGAATTTCTACTCCAGCTTAGCAGACCTCGGCTCTCTCTGTTGATTGACATTCTCACGGCCACAACTCGTTGGGTATGAGTATGGTCATTAGCACATCCAACTTATGTAGAGGATGCCAAGACGAAGAAGTAGAGGAAGGACCATTCCACTTCCTCTGTGAGTGTCCTAGCATGGCCCACACTAGGAAAAAAGTCTTCGGATAAAACTTCTTCGACGAACTGGGCGACATCTCTTACCTCTCATTGAACAGAATCCTAAAACTTGCTCAGAGCTCCAAATTGTTCAGTGGGGGTTCTCTACCCTTTTAATCCAGTCACCAGCCCAACCCTCTACCACTCCAGTTCTCCCACTTCCCCATCCTCTGACTTCCCATGGAGCACAAAGGATCCTTGAGATCTGAGTGAGGTGCTGCCACTTGTGGCTGCCCTCCAACTCCGCATTAACTCCAACACGTTTAAATGCCTGGCAAGAGATGTGCAACGCCAACAAGCTTTCTACAATCTTTCTTGCTACTGGCTATCAAAAATGTTGCCGTCTTCTTATTAATGTTGGGGAGCATACGCTTGGTCTATCTACATCCAATGGAGGTATGCCCTCTGCGGTTGTGTTCTTGACAGACCCAATCGTTGATTGAAGTGCCCAATGAGGACTGTGGAATACCAAGCCCCAGTTCAGGTACTGAGAAAGCTGTCTGAGATCGTTGCTTTGCAAGTTCATCTCGTTCCAGTTATGCTGTGTTGACCTGGAACCCAAACGAAAGTAGAAGATTTTAATTTTTCGACCGCATTCAGAGACCTTTTGAATTCCTTGATCACTTTTGAAGTTGTTGGAGGGCTAAAAAAAGCCTTAGGCACAACTTGGCTGTGGCTGCAGACACAAATACTTCTCCCCATCTAGCCTTTGTTCGTAACGTATCTTAAAGCCATTTGAATAGCACACACCTCCGCTTGGAGGCGTGCAGTCGTATGTCATCAGCCTCCACAAAGGCACCAATGCCAGATCCATCGTCGTTTTTGGAACCATCTGCGAACATGCGATAAAAATCTTTTCCTGGCTAAAGTCCTGAACCAAAAGAAAGATGACTGTGTATTTTTGACGCAAATAAAGCCGTGGGATAATCGTGTCGGGCGGCATATCCATTAGACGTGAGTCAGAGTCAAAAGTTATGCTGCTTGCGAACGCGCAAGCTGCATAACTTTTGACTTAAAGCCCCAGTGCGAATTGGGCCAAAGACGACATCTCTTTAAACGACAAATGGTTCTGAGAGCGTACTTTATGATGTAGGTACCAGGGTAGTAAGATTCAGCAGTGCGTAGAGAAAAGCACCCGGAGAGCTGGGAACGGCCCGGCCCCAGTTCAGCCGAATCATTGTTATTTGAAATTTGGCGAACAAGGCAATAAAGTATGTACGCAAGACCTTATTCCACCAAACAACTAATACATAGGAGACGATTGGTCTTTTCATAGCCGTGTAGATCCAAAACACTCCCTTACTTTCCCAGAAGACTCACTGTGCCTTTGCAGTTTTCGATCCGACATGTTTATACCAAAGAAGCTTATTATCTAGGATTACTAGAAGATATTTGACTTCGTTTGAAAAGGGGATTTTGACGCCTTTAAGTGTGAGTTGGGTTAGACCAGTCAATTTTCTACGTCTCTTAAACAGGACAACCTATGTTTTGAGAAGATTGACGGAAAAAAAAGTTTCTACCACAAACTGGAAACTGGAACAGACATCTTTGAGGCTGGTTCCAACCGAGAGCACGATGAAGTCTGCGTCGTTGGCTTTGTTTGAGCGTGCGTGTGCGTTAGATTCATTGAGCATTTCAAGTCTTTATTTGGTTTGTTAGTACGAAGACGAGATGTTGCGGATGTGTCGAGGACCAACAGAAACCTTTTTCGAAATAAAAGTCCGAACTTGAAAGTAGTATAGAAGCTTATAAGTTAAACGCATTCACGTAACCATTTATAAATAAATAAATAAATAAATAGGGTGGCGCAACAGAGCGAGGAGCCCCTGGGCCTAGCGCATTTCTCACAACCATGCCTTGTGAGGGAATGGATGGCCCTTTATAAAGAAGAAGCAAATACCTAAATGGCTCCCAACTTGGATTTTTGTGGGAAAATCTGCGGGCACTGATTTGGAATATTCGCTAAACTAGAGCTTGATTTTGACAAATTCCGATTTAAAAATTGACGTACAAAGTATGCGGTCTTTATTTTCATCATATGATTCCAATTACGAAAAACTCAAGATCCGTACACAAGACCAAAAAAACTTAAGGAGCGCTTAACGTTAAATATAACCTCCTGGGTCCCGGCTTCCGATTTTTGGTGCACACGTTTTCTCTCAAAACTCCACACAAAACCAGATGCGCTATAGACATAATTTTATTTGTGTTTCCTTCATGGGATCTCCGTCATAAAAGTTCTTTTCTCTCACTAAGCACATTTGTAGTGCAGCCAGAAACATATATACAGCCCACCCAAAGAAATCACTGAGCTCATCGAAACTTTTTGAGTTCAGGGTTCAGGTTAGCACCCAACACATTGTACACTGCCGCTAAAGCTGCTGCCTGCATCGAAACCACCTTTCTCCCAAACCATTATTATTAAGGATCTGCTGAACAGGACTAGTAATGGCTGCAATAACAAAATGGATACATATGCAAGCACTTACTGCCACAGCGACGACCAGAACGATGTTAATACATGATGCCAAGCGCAAAGACAACAATGGCTCCGAAGGGCAGAAGATGCCAAGCACAAAGCCATAGAGCTTAGCATCATGGTCGGTGGTTTTATCACATGCTCACGAGGCATTTAGAAATATGCAGAGCACATTATGGGCAGGCCGACTGACAAAAAAAAGAAATTTCAGAAAAAAAAACACTGAAGTAGCATCACGGAACTATGCATAGCTAGGAGCAGAGCAGATTCCCTGGATTCATCACACCGTGGAAAATCCTTTTGCTGTTTCTCTTCGTACACTACTTTTTTCAGTTCGTCCTTTTTTAGAGCATTTTATGTGGATTAGGCAGGAAAGGGATGAAAGACGGCGTACCGCACTAAGGATGAAGATTAAAAAGCCATAGATACTCATTGCTAGTATGAATATCCATGTGAGTATTTCTCTTCTTTTTTTTTTTTTGCTGAACCGAAACCGACAAGGGAAGAGGGAAGCTCTGTCTCGTCTTCCTTCTACCTCCTATGCCTCTCGAAATCCATTTTTGTTAGATGGGTTCTTTTATGCCGAGTCTGGTAGGAAATGGGTAACTGAAAGGTAACCTCTCACGGTGGAGAGTCCAAAGTGCAATGTATTCTCTGTTTCGTTAATTAGCAAAGATTTGAATCTTTTGTATTTTTGGAGTTTTGTTGTGGAGAATATGAAACTACGCGGGTCTAGGCACAATGATTTCTGAATGTTACACAAGTGTAGAAGAAAACTTTGTATCGTGTTGCTTTATGTTGTGGTGCGCTCTCTGATGTGCTTCATGGTTGTTGCGTTTAATTTTAGTTTTGTTCAACATTTTTATACATTTTATGTAAATATTTTACATTGTTCCAAAAGAGAAAAAATTCAACTTGCCATGAGTGGAAGGCCAATTTGAGAATTCTTTGTCTGAGGTAATTACTTGCTGACTTAGGGAGAATAAAAAATTTTTTCTGAGTTCTTTCTTCTTGTTCTAGACGAACGAGGGGGCCAACAGATGAATGCAAATGGGAGTGTGTGGGAAGTAAGAAAAAAAGTTTTTTTTTCGGATTGGCTGGTACTTCAATTTAAATCCATTGCTTAAAGACTTGTGGAGTCCGTCAACTTCTTCTCTTATCGTGACATTGAAACCACTACCAAACTCTATAGGATCATCATAAGGTTCATTTTGTTCTGAAAAATGATGACACACAGTGGTAGAAACACGAAAAGTTGATGGACGAAAAACAGATCTTGCCAGGTTTTAAAGTCGAAATGGAGAGTGTGCATTGTGCAACCATTCTGCATGGCATCTAGTTAAATTTCCCTTAGCGAGGATGATTTTTTTTTTTTTTTTGAGGTTTTTAGAATACCAGCTGGAGCACTCAGACCTAAATACCGGTCCATTGTACTTCCAGATAGCAACCTTCTATTTGTTATAGCTTTCCAGATGTTCGGAGAAAAGCCAAAAGACGCTGCCATGATAAGGAGCCTAAGTTACCAGCTCTCACCATGTCCAGCGAGGATGATTAGTTAAATAAATGTTCTTTTCCATCGTTCAGCTCCACAAGCTTAAATAAAAAAAAAAAAAACGAAGTTTGAAGCTATTTTATGGCCTGCTTATATTATATTTGCTTTAAAAAAAAAGTTATCAATTGTACTCATATCGGGTCGTGGATATGTACAAGGAAAATAGTTTGGACCGGTTTCGCTGGATGTTTGTTCAAATTTATGCACATTAGAGGTTTTCCTTTTAAAGCTCCGAACAGAGAATTTTTTTTATAACTAACGCGCACATCAAGGGATTAAAATTATCCTTAAATAAATATATATATGTATGTATAGAGTATTGCAACAGAGCGAGTGGCCCCAGAACCTAGCGCATTTCTCACAACCATGCCTTCTTCAGCCCCGGATCTAGGGGGGGGCAGACCGGGGCACATGACCCGGGCGGCAAGTTTAGGGGGCGGCAAAAACAAGTTCGAAATTCGCTCCCGCTCGCCCATAGGAATCACAGAACGCTGCAGCACTCGTGTCTGCTACAACAAATCATTGCTCCCTAAAACAAACATCACACAAAAAGAGCATCAAAACCATTTCACACTACATATTCATTACCAGACCCAGCATATCCTGTGCAGGTAACGAGGGTTGCACGCAAACAAATTAACAACGCAACGGTAGTTGCGACCGAGAAGTACACAATTTTCCTACCTTTTGGTTTCAAAGCAGCATCGGTTGCTGCGACCGAGAAGTGGACAACTTTTCTTCTTTACGGTTTCAAAACAGCAACGGTAGTTGTGACCGACAACTTTTCGACTTGCCGGTTTCATAACAGCCACTGTGGTTGCGAGCGAAGGGAAGCACAGTCAAAAGGAAGTCAAAAGTCAAAGTGGACAGATCGCATTTTACTATCATTATAAGTTTTTGTACTTTCTTGTCGATCATCTAATTGTGCTGTTGTCATATCAATAATCAGTAAATCTTTCACAGCTCATCGATTGCCTTTCAATGTTAGTTTGTTTTATTTATAACTATAAGCGTCCGTCCGTCGCTAAAGCTAGTCCTAAACGACAAACATGCTCGCCGAGCATGCTCGTGCTCGCCGTATTTTCATCGTCTAGGGGTTGGTTGGCGAGCAGTTGGCGAGCCGCTCGCTGTTGGCGAAAATTTTCGATTTTGTCATGTTCGTTGGCTTCGTTGTTTGCCATGTAGGGCCATGCTCGCGAGCAAATCGGCTTTTTACTATGAAGCAAACCTCATTTCTGCTGTGGACGTCGTCGTGTGCATATCGCGGATAAAATAAAAAGGCAACAGACAGCCACAATTTAATAGAAGAATACACACGTTTACGCTGTGGGGAATCAACATGAAAGGAATGCTCGGCAAATGCGTTCGTCGTCTATGGGATAAAGCAAACGAGCATGCTCGGCGAGCATGTTCGTCGTTTAGGACTAGCTTAAGTCCTGCTCTAGTTACATCTAAGAAACCATTATTATTTCTCCGCTCGTAAATTGTAGTAGGGGAGCTTAGGATGCTAAATTTGTAGTTACTAAAGCGTCATGGGGGCTTATTGGATAGTGAAGTTTACGTTCTAAAACGAAAAAAAGTGTATGGAAGTTTTCCATTTCAGTGGGTAGAAGTGCGTGTATGAACTTTTAAAAATTAAAAAAAAAAAACGGTCACATTGAAATATTCGAGCGCGTCAGATATTCATAGAGTATATGCGCTTTGTCTTTCTGATAACCGATAAATATTAATCTAACTATTAACTGGGGGCAAATGGGCGTAAAGTGAGGTTGAAAAAAAAAGTTATTCGAGCGTGTCAGACTCTTAAAGTGAATTCCTTGCGAAACAAACGAATTCCGAAACATAAAAAACATTTCGATGAGATATGTGAAGATGAATTACAAACACTCAAACCTGTTCAACTTTTTTCTAAAGAAATAATGATGGTATTTGATCGAATCATATCAGAAATTAAAAAGAGATTTGATTGTGCCACCATGCTGAATATGAACTTCGCTTTTCTTAATAGCTCTAATTTTTCTGAAAATGTCAATTGAAGAACTGCAAAAGTATGGAGCGGATCTGGCTAAAAAATATGAGCGAGATATGAGCACCGTTGAATTCTGTCAGGAACTCTACGTTTTTAAAGAGCAAGCTCCGCTTTTATTTGGTGACATTAAAAAAGCTAACGGTTTCTATCTCTTGCAACAGATCTATGCGCATGATTTGCAGGATGCTTTTCCAAATATTTGTTTTGCGAAATTAATCTACGCTTCCCACTACATCCGCAAGCTGTGAGCGAAGTTTTAGCAAACTAAATCTAATTAAAAATTATTTGCGATCATCTATGAGCCAGGAACGCTTATCCAGTCTAGCAATCTTAGCTATAGAAAATCGAATAGCACACGAATTAAATTATGATAAGGTCATAGATTTATTTGCTGAACAAAAAGATCGAAGAGTGAAATTGTAATTGCAAATGATAAATACAATATTAAATTTGATTTTGTCTTTATTACAAACATTTTTATTTTAAGTCCTATCCTGTTCTGTATATAAAATATATATTCTACATATCTGTAAATATATAGGATTATAACAGAAAAAACAGTTTAAGTATTTTTTCTGAAAGGGGTGTGTCCAGTTGTCAGTCAATCAGTGAAGATCAGATAGCTGAATAATAAAGATTATAAAGGTAAAAGCAAATATAAATTGGTGGGGGCGGCATATTTCAGTTTTTGCCCCGCCTTTAAAAAATTGAAGATCCGGGGCTGCTTCTTATAGTCAGGCAATAGAGGGAACCTGCAATTTTCTGTCGGTTCCGAACTGCTATTCGAGAAAGCACTACTCACCTGCAATTTTCTGCCGGTTCCGAACTGCTATTCGAGAAAGCACTACTCATGGCAATGTATTTGTTATCGGAGGGAGTACTTCCCAATTCCTCACGAAAGGCGATACCCACGGAAAAACATTTTTGCTTCTGTTGAAATTCGAACCACAAACCTCCTTGTCAACAGGCAGACATGCTAATCATCAGAAATGGTTTTGGCAGGGCTGCCAAATGCACAATATGTAGTTATGAAAATTGAAAGGCATGAAATGTTAAAGCAAATGTAATGAAATACTCTAAGAGCTTTTTGGGAAAGTGAATAAAAAGTCATTATTTTGGAACTGCTCATACATAACAACGCAGAAAATTTAATCAGAACCGATGGAGTTTTTTTTCAGTTTTAAAAATCAAGTTTGCAGGGTTTAAGATGTTTCGATCAAAAAAATAAAAAAATAAATAAAATATTCCGCTTTTAAAATAATATAAAAAGGAAACATTGAAATTCTTTGATATATGTAATATAAGACATTAAAAAGAACAGCTGGTTTAAGAGAAAAATAAGTATTATCATATCGGCCGTATGGCAGATATGTACCGTTATTTGAAGACCTAGAAAACCATTTCAAAAATTTTTTTAAGAAAATACGTCAAGAGATTTAGGCTGTAGAGTAGTATGCGGTAAAGTTGAGTCGTTCCGGACCTATATAGTTCCAGGAACTATGTCCTTACTCGGACACATTTCCCTTCGTTCCACAAACTGATTTCAAACATGTCCATTGTTCCGACAACGATACACAAAAGAACGAGATAATAAAGTACAGCGAACATGTCTCTGTATTGTGTTTGTGTTGCGAAATTCCCAACCAAAGCCAATATACAAGGAAAAGAACGAGTTGATTGAGCTCCATACAAATCCAAGCCAACCACAACGACATACTTTGCTCCACAATCCGCATAGCATAGAAACATACACGAACGAAATGATTCCATGTCTCACATTGCCTATAACACTTCTTCGTAGTTTCACACATTTTGCTAGGTGTGGAGTATAGTGGACTTGTCGTAGTTCCTAGTTCCTTCATGCCCGGCTGAATGTAAATCGTTCCGATCATACTCACAGTTTCATTGATAGTTCCATGTCTTTTGTTTTGAATGTAATATGTAGTTCTTTTTCTTTCCTTCTCATACTGTTATGTAAGTTCATATCATATTTTTTATTAGGATATGAAGCTAGCTTGCGTTTGCTAGCACGTTTGTTATAGTGTGTTTTTGTGGGATTCAGATAAGATACAGTTTTGGATTGTGAGTGTTTTATTTTATTAGTTGGTTTGCTGTTGTGATCTGAATTCAATTGGTATTTTGGAATCATAATACAGGTGGGTGATTGGTAGTCCTTTTATAGTTTTTTCTTCTGTTAAATTCTTTCTGATTGGAAAGCTGAATTTTTGTTCGTATTAATTTTTGTGTTCAAATTAACAATCTTTATTTGCTTAGATTAAAACTAAACCCCCAACGAATAAAGCTAATAAGCCTTTGATTTCAAGCTATAATAGAGCTTCAACGAGATTTGTCTAGCTCATGCCACTTAATTTGGAATCTTGATAGTTCCGCGGACATGGTTCCAGGAACTAGTTCCGACTGGAAAATGAACCTTTTCATGTTCGTTCCGCCTTTGGAGCTGTTTTGCACAACTCTAGTACACGGACAACGAGACAGAACTGTAGGACCAACTTTTTTCGTATTCTCCTTCATCTTAAACTCTTTATTTGGCAAATTTGCATAACTTGCAATATAATATAGTACTTATTCTCATTGGTAAAAAAGAACATTTACAGTTTTATCATTAAGAATTTTTGATAAGTAGTTTTGAAATGGGCAATAATATGGCTGTTACATTTTTAGCTGCTTAAGACAAAAAAGAAAAACTTGTATAGAAACGAACAAACGGTTGACTACTGTGTCTTAATCGAATCAATCAACAACCTAAAAACTCTACCGTTGGCCTATGTGCAATCGATTTGCAAGCAATGAAAGGATATGCAGGGAGCGGTGATTCGGTCCGGATTACATTAAGACTTTTCTAAGGCTGGACAAAATGTAATGGAATTTATAAATTCTTCTTCTTCTTCTTTTCTCATTCTTTAACGGGCACTATGATCTCTAAGTAATCGCAACTCTCCCATATTTGATCCCTGCGCACTGTTGTTCGGGTACAACTCGTTGACGTCAGAACGCTGTATGTGTTGCAAAAGCTTATAGATCTGCTTTTCTTCTACTTTGAGGTTTCCCTCGATGCCTAATTTGAACAGTTTCTATGACGTTAAGGCTCTCGGCACTTCTAACTCTATTAAACTTATATAAAGTTCATATCAGTTACCTCGGCTTAAACTTGATCCTTTACTTTTCCTACATTCTTCACCATTGTGAACTATGTATATGTTAGTAGTGGACGCACAACCGTAATATAGAGTTTTGAATAACTGCGCCTAAACTAAACACGCCACCACCCACACTTTACTGCCTGATAAAATTTCCCAAAGCCGCTGAACTCGCTGAATCCGCTACAAACAGACATTTGTGATAGCGGGAGCTGTTCCATCGGTTTTGAACAGGAAGGCACAAGAAAATGTTCACTGTGGGTTATTGTAGCGGTTATTGATGCTAGATCTGGGTTCAGAATCTTCTTGGCATTTTTGCTATACCGACGCTTGCGGGGATCAACTACACAAAAAAAGCAATCATTGATGTGATTAGTGGGCTCCCTCCCAATTCTTGGCACTGCAAACTTCATACACTCTTTTCTTTCCTCGATACCAAGATGAAAAAAATGGCATACATATTTACACCAACACGTTACTTGTAAATTCTTTACACATCGTAATTTTTTTTTTTAACTATTGCTATCCTTGAAAGTTATGATGTGTTTTTGCATTTACCACACGAGAATTTGGGTCACCATATTTTGTCTTGACTTCGAATAATAAGATTAAGATCAGAAATTCTAATATTTGTCAAAAAACTAAATTGTTTACCCCTTACTTGAATGAATTCACCATAAATGTAACAAAAAGAGTTTATGTTACTTTTACACTTTTTGGAAGCCATTGCGCGAATTCCGACAACAAAAATGGTGTCGTTCCTCGGCTATGCTCGCCCGTATACTGCCCAGACTACCCGCTGCTCACACCTTCACGCCTTTTATTCCCCCGAAACCCCGCCTCATGCGTAATAAAATCGTTGTTCCTCGCACGTTGTCAAAATCTTAAAATATTTATTTTTAATTGTAAAATGTACAAAAACAAACTCCGTTTGTTATGTGTGGAGCCTGTGGTTACTTTTAGTTGTAGACAATCGGTAAATAATAATTTCATAGCAAACCCAAAAAGAAATTTTTTTTGTTGACTTGTGTTATCGACCTAACCTTTGATAAAACCACGTCTTTGGTTTGTTCAAACCTCATTTGCCAATAAGCAAGTATCTTTTTTACTTCGAACCTACCCACTGTGGTCATGTTGCTCGAGTACAGCTTATTTAAGAATATTTTAAGTTTTAAGCTCACTGGTAATCCACCCGCCAAAATTTTGACCAAAATCAAGGAAAAACTCTTAAGCCAATACCAAAGTTTACTTAAAAACGTGACCTCATTCCACTTTGTTTCGAATGAAACAAACGTTGCCATTCCGGTTGTTTTGTCATTCAGCTGGAGTTTAATGTGTTGTTGTAATAGATGCGCATTAATCGAGCTTTATTTTCTTTCTGAATTTCCTCACATTTAGATTTTTCTTTAGTGACAAACAAATAAACAAACGAGTGCACTGTGGCGTATACGTGTTTTTTTCAGTTTTTGTTTGATTTTTATTATTATTTGATTTCTGCCGAATGAACAAACATTTGGTAAGGAAACAGGTTTCATATCTTTTCTTTTTCAAAAGATTAAAAAAATTCTAAAATAAACTCATTATTGGCATCAAAGTCAATTCTGTATTTTGATCCAATACAAACTTAAGTCCATCTCCCTTCTTAAAAGAATAAGACACATCAAAATGAAATAAACCGCCAACAAACAAAGTCGTCTAACTCAATAAGACTTATGACCAACTATTCAGTCTCACATTTATTATTTACCTTTCAATTCACTTTGTCCTTTTTTCCAATCCGCTCAATTCAGCTACACATTTTCATTCAAAAATAGCTGCGTTCAGAAAATGTTTAAAAATATTTCTTAAGAAGGCAAACACTCAATCTATGGCAATTCCCAGCCCCTTATTCCTTTCAGTTTTTTTCTGTTCATTCCATTAAGCCCTTGGGGAAAAATCAAACTCCTTTTTTATGAAGAAGATCACAGGACACTGGCACTTGAATGGAAGTGCCATAGAAAAATGGAAAAGAAAAATACCAAAAAGACACACTCTACTTGGTAAGTATACTAAAGTCCTTTCTCGCTTTAGAGACTAGGAGGCTGAACGACTTTTGAATCATTTCCTTGCTCTCGCAAGCAAAAGCAATAAAATGGAATAAAAAAAATATAACATCTTCCCCTCGTGGCGATCGTCATCATAGTCGAGAGAGAACGAATAAATGTAGGGAATCAATCAAACCGATAGCAGATAGAATGGCCAACTGGGAGAAGCCCAGAGAGGCGGCCAAGTCAGCTATCCATCGTTGGGTCTCATTACATTTATTGTATTCCCAGTTGAATGCAGAAGAATCCACCATAATACTACAGGGCTGGCTCCTGCCATAGACGTCTTCAAAAGTGATTACTCGGGCCTCTTCAAATTCACATAGTAGAGCTCATAAATGGATCCGGGTTTGTTTCGCTTATAAGAAAGCAATGCTGTTGAAAGATGGATAAAGAAATGTATGGGTTTTGTGGCGCCCTGTCCTGCATCTCCTCACAACTACGGCCCAGAACTCAAACAAACGGCTCTGTGTGTCAATTCATTTCATGCCAGTGGGTGCGGGTCCATTCGTGCACATTGATGCGATTTTCCAGAAATGGTTGCTGGAAGCGGCAAGAAGAATTGATTCCCTAGAGTGAATAGAAAAATTGTTCTTCTTGCATTATTGTTGGCTGAAGCGAAGATTCCTCCAGAAGAGCAACAAAGACTCCGAAGGCAAAAGCTCAATTCAAGTTGTGCGATGGCAATTTTGATTGCCACTTCTTTGTCAAAGGATGCGGAGGAATAATATTGATGAAACAATCCGTAAATGGATTTTTCAATTTGACTGCATTCAGTCGAATGGACCAGCATTCTTAAGCATAAGATCAAGGAGTATATGCAAAACACGGAAGAAATATATTCACATGTCGTATGCACATGGGTGTTGTGTATTGCTGGCTGATTAAGTGAGCAGGAAATACTGTTTGACTGGACATTTAAATTGTTCAGAGATTTTCTTTTGTTCGACAAGATGGTTGGCTTATACAATTGGATAAATGTAAGGACAGTAGCCATATGTCGATGTTCGATGGATGCACTGGCTTTGATTAAGTTAAGTGCTTGTGCCTGCATTCGACTGGACGGTGAAGAATTGGTATAGACAAAAGAAATCAAACAACATTTCTTAGGAAATGCTTTTTGTGGAGTTAAGCTCATATGTCACTTGGAAGACTTTTTACTCAAGCGGTTTAACTTTCTCTTTTGTAACGCAAATGGAAACGGAAATCTGTAACATTAGTTTTGAGAAAACGAACACGAGTGTGAGTGACGGAAATGTCCTACAGGAAGCAAGACTTGGTTTTTAAAGGGCTATAAATTCTAGCGGTGTTTTGCCGGTGAATTGCGATCATCTGACATCCTGATCCTTGAATATACCACCGTCAGTTTTATGACTATCTGAGGTGAGCAGGTCATACACGACTCAATACACGTTCATGTCCAATTGCTCGAGCGCAGACCATACAAAACAAGACAAAGTCATTTTATGTTACTAACTTTTATATTTCACTACTTTTAATTTGACAGCCATTTCATTTCCAGTTGAGCGGATGAGCGATCTCCTCATTGCCTCTTACTAATTCAGGAGACATTAAGTTGAATTGAAACCCCCAAATGCGACTGTTGTTGTTGGCGAAAGTGTGACTTTAAGGAACTTTTATGAAACCGAAATATTTACATTTCGACCAAAAACTTGTGAAATCAGTTAAGTGATGGTTGCGTTACGAATAAGGATTGGCTGTCAGAGAGCAAAGCCCAAAAATCTTTTTGGTAACACTTATTTTGACGGCTCACTCACGTTTCGCGGTTTGTGTCATTGTTAAACATCTTCAGTTTGGTCCAACCAAGATATTGAAGCGCATACCCTCTCAAATCATAAAAAACCCTGCGCTGCGTGTAAACCAAATTTCACTTTACTGCGATGACGGCAACCCTTGCCGACAAATTTGCTATTCAAACAGTTGTTTTTAGTTTAAATACTAGCTGAGCCGCCCGGCGTTGCTCGGGCCTGTAGTTTTAAGGTTCCCGTTCTCGTTCCTGTTTCTGTTCCTATGGGATTATAGGGATGAAATCTTTGTTTAGTTACTGAGGAATTATGTGGCATCCCAGTGCTGAAAGAATTTTTGAAATCAGTCTAGTAGTCTCTAAGTTTCCGTTCCCAACCCCGTTCCTGTGGGAATTTTTCGTTCCCATAGAAATATGTGAATAAATTATAAGTCTATGTCACTGAGAGATAATGTTACATCCTAGAGTTGAAAGAATTTTTGAAATCGGTCAAGTAACTTTAAAATTCCCGTTCTCATTCCTGTTTCTGTTCCCGTGGGACTATAGGGATGAAGTCTACGCTGAGTTACTGAGGGATTATGTGGCATCCCAGATCTGAAAGAATTTTAGAAATCTGTCCAGTAGTTTCCGTTCCCAACCCTGTTCCTGTGGGATCTTCCGTTCCCATGGAAATATGTGAATGAAATGTAAATCTATAGGCGTGTTTTTTTCACAAGGATGTTATGTACATAACATGATATCCAAAAAAAACGCTTCGTTTTTTTTTTTATTTGTGGGTTGGTGTTCTCGATCAGTCAACAAATGATTTTTTTTTTTGCCAAATTCGCACAAAAACGCAAAAACTGTTTGTTAAAAACCTAAAGCAATAGTATAGAGTGGAAAATAAGAATGTTCCGTAGTGAAATTAATGCAGGTAAACAATTTTTTTTGTCTGTTTTTTGTTAGTTTAGAAACGTCAAAAATAGGTCCGTTCACAAAGGTAACAAAGAATTTCTCTTGACTCTGTTTACATGATGGGGTTGAGTTTATATGAGATTGTGATTTAGATGTGAGTTGGAAAAAATATTTTGTTACTTGTTTCAAACGATTTAAACTGTTAATAATAAGAAAGTACAACCATTTTTATGGCATACTTAACAATTAGCTTTGGAAAAAATGTTAACATTTAAATCTTCGCGAGCTTGGTATATTAAATAAGAAAAAATCTGGTTTCCCTGAAGATCTAAATGTGGATGAATTAAATAAAAAATTCATTGATCTGCCATTTCCTTCTCTTCCAACAACTTCATCCCAATACACTTATAACAATAATTTAAATGCGTTCAATTTTAAAAGGGTTGAAAGTACAGATGTCGTAGAAAGTTTTCTGGCGATCAAGTCGAAAGCTGTGGGTATTGATGAAATGCATCCAGTTTTTATTAAGGCAATACTGCCCATACTTTTACCGTATATTACTCATATTTTCAACACTATACTCACAACCGGAGTTTTTCCTGTTCAATGGAAGTTAGCAAAAATAATACCTGTTGAAAAAGGTCAGGGTAGTAAAGAATTTAGACCGATTTCAATACTTCCTTTTTTGTCAAAGGTTTTTGAAAAAATCATTCAAAAGCAAATAAATTCGTATCTTCGCAATTCGTAATCTTTTATCGCCAAAACAGTCAGGCTTTAGAGAAAAGCATGGTTGCGCTACAGCTCTCATTAACGTTATTGAAAACGTCAGACTAGCTTTAGACAGCAGAAATATAACTTTCTTGGTACTTTTAGATTTTTCTAAAGCCTTCGACACGGTTGACCATTTCAATCTTTGTGATAAGTTAGTTAGGCTGTATAACTTTTCGAGCTCAGCAGTTAAATTACTTAACTCTTACTTAATTGGTAGACAACAAGCCGTTATGTTTGGGAACCACCATTCTGATTTCTCCCCACAACAAGAGGTGTTCCACAGGGCTCCATTCTTGGTCCTCTTTTATTTTTCCTCTATATAAACGAACTTCCCCAAACTTCTGTGTCAACTGTTCACATGTATGCTGATGACGTCCAAATGTATAACAGCTGTTCCGCTGGACAAGTTAACAGTTGTATCATCGATATGAACTGTGACCTACAAAACATCTCAAATTTCGCCAAGTGCAACGGTCTTTTTCTGAACCCTGCCAAGTCAAAGTGTCTTGTTATCTCAAAGAAGCCCCTTGACTCTTCCCAACTTCCACAATTGAAATTAGATGGTTCTACAATAGAGTATGTCGAGACTGCAAAAAGTTTAGGAATTATGTTTAATCGGTCACTTACATGGGAGACGCACGTAAATATAGCTGTTGGAAAAGTATATGGAGTACTTCGCAGACTGTGGCCAACACACTACTATACACCACTTAAAACAAGGCTTATGTTAGCTAAATCAATGATGGTACCTATACTTTTGTATGGATGTGAAATTTTCTGCAATCCCGACCAAGCAACAAGAAGAAAACTCAATGTGGCCTTTAACAATATTGCAAGATACATATATGGCCTCAGAAGATTCGATCATGTCTCTTCCTTCGCCAAATCTATATATGATATGACGTTCGATAACTTAATCCGGTATAGAACACTAATCTTACTGTTTCGGACTTTGCACACTCATCTGCCTTCTTATATATTTTCCAAAATACAAATGTCCTCATCAATCCGATCCCAACAAATCTTACCTTTTCGTTTTACTTGCTTGACGTCCGAACGACAATTCTTCGTTCATGCAACGCGGCTATGGAATAATCTTCCGCGTAGCGTAATATAAGGGTTGCAAGAACAATGAAGACTTTTAAAAAAGATCTAAAGAGACACCTTTCTTTACAGTAACACCTGCAGAATATAAATGCCTTTAAATACCTTTAAATTGACTTTTAAGTTACTTCAAATATATATTTACTAAAGCCAATTGAATTTGTAAATGAATTTGTTAATGATAAATCAATGAAAAATAATATTGAATTTTGCCTTTAGCTATTCGTGAACTTAATTGTTAAAATTAAAATAAATACATAATTAAATAATTAAATTTTTAACTACAAATAATTATAGCTCTGAATAAATTTCAAATTCCAATTGTAGTCTATGATTAATTTTACAAATCAATGCTTGTATTAGATTATAAGATATTGTATCTTAAAATGCAAGCTTAACAATAAAACAATAAATAAATAAATAAATAAAATTCACACAAAAATGTGAAAAGATATATGCAAAATGTGCTTTCAGTCACTAAACAGACCCTTTTTAATTGCTATTACGTTGTTTTATGTATCTTAATATACATTTACAAATCTAACTCTTGAAATCAATGAAATTCTAAATATCTAAAATTGTCTGCAACTAAATTGCGGAGTGTAAGAGTGGGCATATGATTTTATTTAGTTACACATTTGTGAACAGACCCTTTGCCACCCATTTTGCTTTTGTTCGAGATACATGAAAGTCTCTAGACGCACCAACATTAAAAAATGAAAAGTCGAAAAACTCATTCGATACTCGACTAAACGTCTAAAATCTATCCCCGACCAAATCTTAACCATCCTTTTATCCATAACATTGGTTGTCGGGGATGTTGTTTTTGCTTTGCATGTAAAATGATGTTATGTATATAACAGTCTTTTGAAAAAAGCACGACTTATGTCACTGAGATATATTGTAACATCCTAGAGTTGAAAGAATTTTTGAAATCGGTCTAATAACTTTAAGGTTCTTTTGAATTTTAGATGAAACATTTCGGAGGGAACATGTATTATATAACATGTACTATATTTTATCCGCATATTCCCACAGGAACAGAAGGATGAGAACCTTAAAAATACAAACCTCAACAACGCCGTGAATGTCGAGGGATAAGGGGTATATGAATATGTCTAAAGCAGCCCAGGGTGTTGAGCGAAGATCTCCGCTGACTCATTAATTTGCTGATATTTGGACTATGCATGCTTAGTCTGACACGATAAGTCAGCTTTTTTTTTTTGTTTTTTTTTTTTATAGAACAGTGTGATAAAAATGTTTTAAACGGGGCCATCCCCTTGTTCTTCGAAATTGGTCAAATAGTTATATAAGGTTGCGTTCCCAATCACGTTCGCGTATGATCCTTAATTCGAAAGAATTTGTGAAATCGGTCGAGTAGTTTTTAAATATAGTCTATGTTATTGAGGGATAATGTAGCATCCTAGAGCAGAAAGAATTTTTAAAATCTGTTCAGTAGTTTCGAAGTTTGCGTTCCCAATCCCGTTCCCGTGGGAATATGGGGATGAATTAAAGTTTATGTTACTCGATGATAGTGTAGCATTCTAACGGTGAAATAATTTTTGAAATCGGTTCAGTAGTTTCTAGGTTCCCGTTTTTATTCCCATTCCCATAGGAATAGAGGGTATCCTTTGTCCGTCTCCTGGTACTAAGCTACCTCCCCGCCAATTTTCAGACAAATCCGTTCAGCCGTTCTTGAGTTATAAATAGTGTAACTAACACGACTTTCTTTTATATATATAGAATATAGATATAGATATAAAAAGTATTCATTACACATATCGAGTTTTCATTGTTTTTAAGATGTATTATGCTATTCGGGGCGGAGACAAATCCAACGAATCAATAACCATGAATATTGGTTTAGCAGATCTCGAGTTATAAGTGTTGTAACAAACCCGTCTTTGTTTTATATATTAAGATTTCTTTACTCAATTCAATATGTACCTTAAAATATCAACATCATCATTTTAGTAACATTTTGGTCATTCCGGGAACGTTTGATCGTTATAAATAGCACTACAATATTTCAATAAAACATTGGTTGATTTTGTTTGCATTGTGTTCATTATAGCTTATATCAGGGGTGGCCAACAGGTCGATCGCGATCGACCGGTCGATCGCGACTGTTAGTCCAGTCGATCGTCGCAAGGCAAAAATATAAATACGTAGACCAGACATAGTCTTAAATAGTTTCAATACAAACATATACAATTGTGGTCACAGAACCTGAAAAACTAACTCTAGAAAAACTGTACTACTTAACTTTGCTACTTTGCGTTTTTTACTAGAAAACCTTGCTTAAAAACAAATACATACGCACGTTACTTCGAAACAAATCCGTCAAAAATTGTGTACATAATATGTACATTATGTACAATGTACATATCTTCGTCAGTGTGCCTTATGATATGTATCTGTTTACTAGCACAGCGCATGTTCGCATAGTTGTCACTTGTCAGCTTGTCACCCTTTAGTTCTGCTTATGCAAGTGCATACTGCGTAATTCTTTTCTAGTCTCTACCTCTTGCTGTTGCCGGCAGTGACGCCAGATCGAGGGATAAATCCCTTTTTGTGGGAATTTCTAGTCTAAAATAAGCTAAAAGGGAAAAAGGGATTTTTCGAACTTCATAGTGAAGGCAAATGGGATTTTACGATAAACTCAAATCTTTTCCTGCTTTCCTTATTCTATTCAGAAATATAATAAGTTTTATTCAGTAGTGATCAAGCAAACTATTCTAATTTTTGCAATTCCAATCAATTTAAATCTGTTCGATTGCCTTGTGTAGATGAGGTGTTGGTGGCTTTCAAAATCACAATGCCAAACACTAACTTAAGTGTGGTAAGTAGTTCTCAAGTCACACATGCATACTTTCAAACTGCTGGAACAATGGGTCACCATAAAAGCAGCTTATCTATTACCAGAAAGATGAAAGGGGTGATAATTATCCGCAACTGTGTGATTTAGACTGGCAATGTGATTTAGCTTTTGCATTGTGCATTAAATTTAAATCTACAAGGAAAGAATAAAACATTGACAGAAATGATGAGTTCTATTGCAGCGTTTCAATGTCAAACAGCGTCTATGATACTTGACATAGAGAAGAAAAAAATTTGAACAATTTGTTAACATCAAGGATCATATGGAAAAACATCCTACCTACAATTTCATTTCTGAGAAATATACGACAGAAATTAGGGCAGTGGTAGCAGACTTCGAAATTCGCTTTGGTGATTTCAGAAAAATTGAGAACTTGGTTCAATTCATCAGTTATCCGTTCAATGATTCCATTGATCAAAGTGATATCTATGAATTGGCTACAAAATTTGCTGATACATTTCAAATGGAGCACACCATGTTAAAAAACGAAATTATTACTCTGCGTTGCGACATATTTCTTAAAGCAAGGTCATCCTCTGGTCAAGATTTCTGGGCATTGGTTTCCAACGAAAAGTATCCAAATTTGTAGAAATGTGTTGAACAGCTTCATTCGTGTTTTGGTTCAACATATTTATGTGAATCAGCATTTTCCTACTTAAAGCAAACAAAAAGTAAACACCGTTCTCGCTTGACAGACGCTCATACATTGGATTCTTTAAGGCTGGCAATCTCCAACTACAAACCTGATTATGCTAAATTAGTGGAAGATACTCGGCGCAATGCTCACACTAATATATATTTATGTAAATAAGTATTTAAGTAGTAAGTACTAAGTATAATTTCACATTTATGTTTTTTCGCTTAGTAAAATAAAAAATTCTAAATGATAGTGTACTGAACCATGCTGTTTCATTTAAGATTTCTAGAAGTATGTAATTGGTAGATCGCACAGGGTCTCGTTAGTGAACAAGAGATCTTGGGTCCAATCAAGTTGGCCACACCTGGCTTATATAGTATTGATATATAATGTAATACCCATGTTAATAATAATAATAATTTTCTGTAAGATGTTGACTAAAAGTTTTTTTTTTATTAAAGTATGTTTTATTTTGTGTTTATCAGTGTTGTACTGTTTTTACTAAAATTGTTGTGTTTTTTTGTAATTTAGGAGCATGACCATCAGGGGGTCATGTGGCAAACATGTGTGTGGTGCCACATGACCCACCGGTGGTCATGGTTCCAACAAAGTAAATGAGTACCCGTTACTTTCTGTTCATTCGGTTTTTTATTTTTTTTCTCTAGAACTCATTCAATAAACTGATTTATTTGCGATAAGAAATGGATCCGAGGAGATTTTATGCAACGTCTTCTGATGAGAGAGATGAAGTTGATTTTGAAGGGTCAGATTCTGATGAGTATCTTCGTTCTGCTTCTGATGGACAGTCCGATTCTGATTTTGCAATGGAAATTTCTGATGATGAGTCAGCTGAAGATGAAGTTCATATTTCTGATACTTGGACATCTGTTGATGGACTTTCCTTGAAAACATTTGATTTTGTGGAAACCTTTGAATCTGGTGCTGGTTCCAATTCTATGGATGCTTTTGATTTTTTTTCATTCATGGTGACTGAAGAAGTGTATGAGCTTATAGTTCTTCAGACAAATTTGAATGCTCAAAATACTTTGTCTAGTAGAACCATAACTAGAATTTCACGCGTAAAGAGATGGGTTGATACGGATGTTCCAGAAATAAAAAAAAATTTCGGACTCGCTATATATATGGGCATTGTCAAATACCCATCTATAAATGATTATTGGAGCACCGATTCATTTTTCAAGAATTCCTTTGTCCCTGAAGTGATGTCACGAAACCGTTTTCAACTTATTTTGAAATTTATTCATTTTGCCGATAATGCAACAGTTGGTAGCAATCGTCTTGGTAAGGTCAGCGGTCTTTTGGAAATATTAGAAAAAAACTTTATGAATTCGAAGTCCTGGTGAGATCCTAGTTGTGGATGAGTCCATGATTCCCTGGCGTGGAAGACTTCAGTTCCGCCAGTATAATCCTGGAAAGTCTCACAAGTACGGTGTGAAAATCTACAAGCTTTGTGATCCTAGTGGATATACCTACACTAGTTCTGTGTATGACGGGAAAAACAGTTATGTGAATCAAAGAGGCATTCCAACGGACTCAACGTCACATAGCACACAAATAGTTCTAGACTTAGCGGAAAAATATCTCGACAAAGGCAGAACTATGGCGACCAACAATTTTTACACGTCTGTTGCCTTAGCAAAGACTTTACCATCTCGCCAGACGCATTTGATAGGGACGCTACGCAAAAATCGTAAAGGGAATCCTAAAGAGGTAACAGATGCAAAGCTAAGAAAAGGGGAAATTGTTGGACGAGAAAACTCAGCTGACGTAGTTGCCAAATGGAGGGATCAGCGAGATGTTCTTATGCTCAGCACAAAACATGGCCTAGACGAAATGGCAACTGGAAAAAGAAATCGGAATGGAGAAGAAGTTAAAAAGCTGAAAATGGTTATCGACATTTATCGGACATTTCAGATCAAATGGCGTGTTATTTCACACCATTGCGAAAGACAATTAGGTGATACAACAAAATTGCTTTCGAGTATTTGCTCTCAACATCTGTTGTCAATGCGTTGGTAGTATACAAATATAAAACTGGTAAAAACATTTAAAATGGCCCAGTTTCGCAAATCGATATGCCAAGCACTATGTGGACAAACAACTGCCAACGTACTTGTTGAACCCCAATGTTCTTCGTCTAATGCTCTCGAAGAATACGAGAGACCAAAATAATAGGAAAACTAGAAAACTCTGCTCGAACTGCTGCTTGGCGAATTTTCCAAAATTATGGGATGGAATGAGGCAGCAAAAAAAGCCAAAAAAGTTTCAACTTTTTGCAACAAATGCTATGGAAAACCAGCATTTTGCCTGGAATGCTCCAAGAAATATCTTTTTTTCTTCTAATATTACTAAGAATATAAAGTACTTATTTACACAAAATTTTCATATAAAATCAGTTTCATTCCTCTTATTTATGAATTTTTTTTTTTTTTTATTCAAATAAAAGTGCTCATAACTTCCATATTATTTCCCATACCGTGTTAATTTTTTCTTTAGACCAAAGAATGGACTTTTAACTACATGCCATAGAAAGAAGAAAATAAAAACATATTGCCAGCAGACAACGAAGAAAATGAACTTCTAGAAACATATAGCATCTGACCCACCGGTGGTACATGTGGCCTCCTGATAAAAAATGTCCTGACGCACCGGTGGGTCATGTGGCAGTCAACGTATAAATGTATAAATTTGGCCACAGTATAAACTAAAAGCCAACATGTAGGTAGATTTCTGTAAGCAAGCAAAACTGGTATTTGAATAGGTTCGTACGTTGAACTTTAACTAGGGTTGACTCAGGTTGATCCCATTTTTTGTTAACAAAACCTGGATTTACAGTTCTCAGAAAAAGGCAATCCACGAAATCACTAAACATCCCTGTCATTTGATGAAAAATACATGCCATTTGACAGGCTTGTTTGTTACCTGAACTCTCCCAGCATAAGCCTGGTGCTACTTTAAAGCGAGTTGATGGGAATCCCAGGACAAACCCAAGGGTTCAACGAGCAGACGTAGTTCCTGGAAAAATTAATCATCTGTCTGATTGTCAGGTACGTCAGTGAGGAAGATAAGGTAGGGCAGAATTACAGACCAAATATAGCATCTTTGAAGGGTACGGCAGCATCTTACTAATAAGCCCACTGTCAAATATGGGCGAAGCGCACTTTTGGACTTGAAGCCAATTGATCTTCTCATTATCTTTGATTTAATTTAAATAATTCCACTAAATCTAAAATATTTCCCTGTTATTTTATTTTCTTCTCAATTCGTAAAAAAATCAGTTTATTTTTCCAATCAAACCGAACGCTACTTTATTTTGAAAAACTTACAGTTTTTGATGCAGGCCTTAAGGAGAAACTCAGTATTTTTTAGTATTTTTGCTGAGAATATCTGAGCTATGAAATTATTTTACTGTCACTGCTTCTCAATATATCAACGCAATTTCGTTAACGTATGAAGCATGAGGCCAATCAATTTATAGATCCAATCACAAAGTGAAGCTAACATAAGGTTTATAAAATAGTACGGATTTTTAAGGGCCTCATTCGGACATGTGTGCTTTATATGTAGTATGTGCTTTCTACTTTATTTCGAAAAGTGGTCTAAGGTTCATTCTACCCTCTTTCACTTAGCTTGTCATCAAAATGTTCACTCCATTTATCCGAAGCTAACCAATTTCCCAAAAGCAAACAGAAACATTACTTTAAAAAAATATAACCTCCAAATGGAAGACCCACTCTGTAGTTTTTTTCTCATTTCATAAAAAATGTGCTAACTGTTTTGCTATCCGTGAAAAACGATTGGTCAAACAAACTTTTTGAAGTGAAAATAAATTTTCTCCTGGCAAATTTGGTGTAAAATTCAAAAGTTGTTTCTTTTTTCATTTTTATCTGAAGAGCTCCTTGCCATTGCCACTTCAATAAAACACTGAAGAAAATGGATTTTATGTAAAACAAGAGAAAAGGCACTCACTGAAGTCTCTTGGTATCTTCTATTGGTACTCCTTTTCCATAGAAGTAGACGTTGTCGTTGTCGTCACACAGTTAAACCAACTATTTAAATAAGCACCACTAAAGAATGTTTATTCAAGCGCTCTCCAATGCGAGCAGAGTGCATTTGGAGTGGCGCGATGCTTCTGCTTCTGCTTCTATACTGTTGCGGTTTTGAAATCCCTTTTGAAGGATCTGGATTTCGTCAGATTCTTTCTTGACTATGACGACGCATGGTGTTATCTGCTGGAGGACTTGCAGAAATCTTTTGTGGTATTTATGTTGCTCTCTATTCGTTGCAATTCAGACTAAACGCAAACGCTTCACCGCAAAGTTTGTATATGTATGTATTTTGTGGGAAACGTTTGAAAGAAGAATATTTGTGCAGGAGATACAAAATTTTATGAGTAAACCTTTGTATGCACTGAGTGCGAATGAATTCTTTGGGGGGAAAAAAATTTAGCAAATACATTTTATTGTTTACTTTGTCATAATAGATGTGATTCGGCTACTCATTGAAAGTAATTTTTTACTCCAAGAAATTCTTCATCTTCATGGAAATGAAAGTCAATTCTCTAATAAACTATTTTGAAATTGGAATGCATTTGCTTGGCTAAATTGGTCGTATATTTGCTTCATTAAGCATTAAATTGAGACTCAGTCCAAATCAACTAAACACATCACTTTTGCATGAATATTTGAATATGAAAATGCTATTCGCGCGATGGGTGCTGCGATTTCTCACACTATACCATAAGCGCAACCGTGTGACCACTTCAAAGGAGTGATTGGTGATTTTCAACCGCAATACAATCGAGTTTTTGCACTGTTTTGCTACCGTTGCAAAACCTAAATTCATCACAATACACCAGAGACCATTGAACAGACAAAACAGTGGGTTTCACCGGGTGAACGTGCACCAAGGAAAGCTAAGGTGATGACCGTGATGCAGTGGTAGATTGTTCAGTAGATAGGCCCACGCGTGGATTTGAGTCTCACTCTGAGTATCTTTTCTAACAGTCTTCCAGTTTCATCTGGACGCGTGCCGCCCTTAAATTATATGTGAAGTAACAACCACCTTATTTCTATCTTCTGCACCACATGTTAGTACAATGGACCGGCAGTTACGTCTAAGTGCTTTAGTTTAGCATAAGCCTCTTCTTTTTTTTTATAAATAAAATGGTGGCTTTTTGGGCTGATAAGGTCATGGCCACCGTTTTTGTAATATACGCACTCGTATAAAGAATAAGGATTGGTTTATTTGTTTGTATTGAATAGACTCCAAAACTACTGAGTCGATTTGAATGAAATTTGGAACAGAGATGATCAAGAGCCTTGGATATAACATAGGCTGTATTTCATCCCCATACTTCTTCGGGAACGTAAACGAGGACCTATAAATTATTTGACCGATTTCAAAAATTCTTTCACCGTTTAAGGGCTTCATTATCCCCGAGCAACAAAGACTATATTTTATTCCCACATCCCAACGGGAACGTGAACTTAAAGGGCACTTTAAAACTTCTGGATAGATTTTCATTATTCTTTCAACATGAGAATGCTTTACTATTCCTCAACAACATAGATTATATTTCATCCTCAAATTTCCAGCAGTACAGCATGATAACGTAGCAAGAGTTCCGTATTTCGACTATCACAACTTATTGCGGGCGTATATTTTACTCTAGTAATCAAAGTATAATATTCCTAAATAAGACATCAGCAGCTAATAATGGTGCCCTGTTTCGATGCCCTATATACACTAGATCACCGTCAGGCTCGAGCTACACCGCATTGGGCGGGTCAGCTAGTTGATATTTATCTTTTAAGAGTATGGTAACTTTACTGTGATGATTTCTGTTGTGCTGCGCATGCGCCACACTGTTAACAGATCTCGAAATTAGGTTTCACAATTATGTTAAAAATGTTTATAATGCAATACTACACTTTGATCTTTTTTATAAGACATTAACCAGAAAAAACATATTTTTAAACTCGTAAAAAATTGGTGCAACTAACCCGCCTTCCAATATTGAAACATTTGATCTCTGCCGTAAAAGACCCATTTGTTTTCAGAAACACCATTGAAGATTGAAAAAAGATTTTTGGAGTTATTTTTACAAGGAACCAGCGATAGACAAGTCAAAAACAAGGCTCTAAAAATAATTTATTCGAAACGAAAACAACCACGTATGTAAACATCGCTTCAGATATCAAAAGCCTTGGTGGAAGGCACATTTCAACACAGTTAAGTCATCATGTGGACTTTAAAAAAGAACCCAACAATTATTGTCACTGCTATAAACAAATGCTTTAGAAAAGCCACGGATGCGTTGGTTTGACAAACATTGAGAAGCTCGTAGTTGAAAAAGTTATATGCAGCACTTAACTAAAAGAAGGGCTTTCAATTAAGGTCACAACAAATCCCATTCAACTTAGACGATGATCAAGAACGCCGTAATTCCGGCCCAGAAGAAGTTACTTGCAAATATAAATAAGACTGCCGGTGCAGGTGGCCTCGGTGTAGAACTTTTCAGGGCAGCTGGAGATCAGTTAGAAACGAGCACGCACCAACCGATCTGCATGATGTCGTCGGAATCAAGCTAACCCGATGAGTGTATCCTCGGTATCGTATGCCCAATCCTAAAAGAGTGAGGCCCTCACAATTGTGCCAATTATACTCGCACAGGTATAAGACTCCTTCATAACGTATATGATCGTGTCTTTTTTTTATAATTAAAGCGCACATCAAGTGGTTATGAATACCCTTAAAATGTTATAAAACCCAAAGCGAGTATTTAGGAAAATGAGAAAGGATTTTAAAGAAGATACCAATTCACGTTGTTTTTAAACCCCTGTGAATCATAGTGTAGGGGAAAAACAGATTCAGTTAGAGCACTTCACATTCGAGTGATGCGACTTACATTTGAATCTCTATATGTTTGAAGGTACTTTACTGTCCGTCCGAAGTTGGGCTCAAGGCAAAACTGATGGGCATTCCTAGCGATGCGGGTGATGCGGCTAAACTGTCTAAGAGGAGGAATGCAACTGGCTGTTTCACTGTTTGGCAAAAACCGATAAGGGATTGTGAGATAGGTAACGTTTCGACGATGTTCAATAGAATCAATCGACTCTACGATTGAACTATCACCTATCAATCTCAACGCTCTGTTTTGTACCCTATTATTTACCAGATACGGGAATTGTATTGGGTGAATGTATGCTTTATAAAATTTAGCCAGATCAGAAGGGGTGAAGAATTTCCGGCATTGTTTTAAGAAACCTTAGCATTTAGCAGAATTTTTGGCGACTTCAAGTATGTGGTCATTCCAACGAAAATCTTCGTTAACACACAGACTGAGTAAGGGTGTCCCTTATTTTAGAGGTTTTTCTGACTAGATGCTTTGATTCTTTTTCATTTAAAAACAGTAGTTATTACTAAAAAAACTGAGTCTGAGATTATTTTAAGAAAACCTTTTCATATCGAACTCAACTTATGCAAAATATTTACTCGGTTAGTGCAACAATTTCGCTTATAGCATCTGCCATTGCTTAAATTTGTTGCGTTAATTGAGGTTGTCTTTGGAAAACGATATAAGTAAATAATTCACTAACAAAGAATGAAATTTCGTTTAATTTAACCAGACTTAAAACCGCAAAGTAATTAATACTGTGAGTTAACTAACACCACCTTTACCTGATACCCCCTCAATTTATTTGAATAGACGGCTATATCCGGCTACAGTGGAGTTTCATTACTTCCACTTTTTTAAGCCAAGCTTTCACTTGACTGACTGATCATTTACTCAACAATCACTTCCTAAGCTTAAATCTTCTTAATATAGGAAAAGAAGTGTACGGTTGGCTGTGATCGCATCACTTGAGAACGGCTTGGCCGAATGAAACCAACTTTTTGTGGTAGCTTAGGGGATGTTGGTAGATAGTTTTAATAAAAAAAGTCTGAAATCGGTCGACCTGTTCCCGTGTTATGGCATTTTTTCTGAGTGTCACTTTTGTCTATATAAAAAAAACTACGGGAAACGAAGGACGAGGCCGGGATCCTTAAAACTACTTAAAGCTACGTGCAACGCCGGAAGGCTCAGCTAGTTATAAAAAAAAATTGTTAGTTACACAAAACTAATTTACGAAATTAAAGTGCTTTAAAATATTTTCACACAGCTCTGAAACTCAATGTTGTCAGTGACTCTTTGTTTAGTATGTTTGTGAGAAAAGTAATGTAAAAATCATTCTTTTCAAATCCTCATATTTCTGGAGATATTGCTTTTAAGACAATTGGTAACTTTGAAAGAATGATTAGGACTACGGCTTTGAAAGTTTTAATAGCTTTCTTTCGGTACCATAATTGGAATTATTGAGCTCCAAGCAAATCATTCTAAGCACCTTTAAACATTTTTTTACTTAAATATATATTGAGAAAATTTTAAACTTGTTTTTGATTATAAATAATTTTTATTTATTTTCACTGTGTTTATGGTAAACTGAATTTATAGTTACAATTAATGTTTTTAGAAAAATACATTTTTGTGTAGTAAAAAGTTTTTTTGTTGTAATTTTTTATAAGGAATTAATTGTTTTAAGATATTACCACTTAAAGTTTCATTCAAAAAACTGTACCAGCTACAGATAAGCTTTCTTGTAATAGGCAAAGATATTACAAAAGACTGGGGAAATTGCGACGAAAAAAATTTGTGATGGTAGCTTTCAACCTTCCTTTAAAAATTCTTTCAACAGATTTCTGCATGAAGCAACCAATGATGATCGTTTCATCCTACGTGCTGGTCTATGTACTGCTTGATAATCCTTTGCTTGGCTTAACATCAGCAATCCAAGGGCTGCTTCAATTTCACTGCGTGTTCGACCGACAGCTATGTGAGGAACTGCAAAAGGGAAATATTGATTTATATATGTAAATAATTAAAAAAAAAATAATTCATACCGTTTGATGGTTCTACGTTATTTGTGGACGAAGTCATGATGTGTTTTCCTTCAGCAGTGTTGATGTAATAATGCTAGAGACAAAATTTCTGACCTCTTTTATTATAAATTTGAGCTGTCGAATGTATATCGTTTAGCCTACCTGTCGCGCATTATTGCATATCCTTAATTTTCAGTACTGAAAAGTAATTAGGCTCTTTTGGCTACCTGATCTCAGGCTGTTTCCGAAAAGCACGGATTAGTTGTTTTGTAATTAGTGAATCCTGCTCTCAAAGCGATTAAATATATTTCGCCAGTTTTATGAAGGTAATTAAGGAAAACGGGAGATCGGTTAAATTTTTTGAAAAGGCTTAGATATAAAGCGTTTATAGGTTTCTCGTTTATAGGGTTCACGTGATTAGTTGAGTTCTTTGTCGAGTTGGCCGGGTACTTTCTAGCAACAGAGTACCTACTGCCCAAATTTTGATGCGGTAGCTTGTTAGGATCTTTATGAGTAGCTCTGTGTAAGAAAATGGAGCGGTGGTGGGGAGTGTCCGCTTTGCTATTTGGAAAAATGTGCTTTGCTAAATTAATATCTTAAGAACAGTCAACCATGTGAGAAACAGTAGCTTATGAGCTTTATTTAGTGCTATTAAAATAATTAAAGCATAGTTCTGATATTTTATATTTTTCCCCCTTTTTTCGACTTAACTCACTGTCAAATTTGCCCATCAACTGCAATTTATAAATGAATCAATTTACAAATGATTGTAACTTCACACTTTTTTAGAGTCGTTCTAAATTTAAAATCAGACAACCCTCATTTTAAGTACTTAAAATCCTTCTCTAACTCATCTGACGTTTCTCATTAGCTTGACATTTTATGTGATTTATTTCCGAACTAGTAGTTGTGTTTAATGACCTGCTCTAAATCGATCTAGAGCAGAAAATGAAGCTATCTGTTGTTTAATTACAATTTTTCTGCTTCGAACAAAAATTTTTTTGCTTTTAATGATCTGCTCTAGATCACTTTGGAGCAGCATTTTCTTCACGTACTTTTGAGGTAGAGCAGATTCGAGCCAAGCGTCAAAATCAGCTGTTGATATTAGCTTCAAATATTTTTGATTATATTTTGCGTTTTGCAACCTATTTGAAATCTACAATCATAGGTCCCCTCCATTTCCCCACGGGGCATGGCTGTGAAAAGTGCGCTAGGCTACGAGGCTACCCGCTCTGTTGCGCCTCCCTATGTATATACTTAAGGGGGGAAGCTGGTCTAGAATTTTAAAGAAACCGAAATTTTTTTTTTTCTTAAAAGGTACTTTAGGGTCTTAAAATAACATACCTTCAGATATGCCCTATGATTTTATAGTACTTCTGGAAGGGGTAAACCCTGGGCATTTTCAAAAAATCGATTTTTTTTACTGCATTTTCTTATTATACTAAATCTCAAGAATGTTATGTAAAAATTTCTAGTCATTCCGAGTTGAATTCGAAAAGTCACAGTGATTTTTGAGCATGTAGCTATGCGCGGCGAGTGAATAGAGGGACAATGATCCCGGCCGCGCAGCATCTTTGCTCCTTTTATGATTGGTTCCAGGTAGCTCAAGGTCTTCTTGTGTGTTTAGGGAAGGGAAGCTCTCTCTAATGACGCTTCTAACGGAATATTTTTGATTCAGTGTGCTGTTTTTCACGTTTATCTTTAAAAGCGTTTATCTTGAACTAGTATCTTTAAAGACGGTGTGCAAATCGTGTGCACCGATCCTTCTGAAATCTTGCACACTTCTTAACGATATATTTTTTGATAATAACACGAGGATTTTAAAAAAATTTAATTTTTCCGGAATTGACAGCTATGAATAGGCAATAACAGTAGGTGTACATCAGGGAAGTATCTTGAGTCCAGAGTCCACTGCTCTTTATTGCTGTTCTGGATTATTTGCTCGAAGGAAAAGTAACGGACAATAAAGTACAACAATTATTCTTTGCTGACGATGGAGCCATCATAAGCGAGGATCCTACATCCCTGCAACGAGCACTTGACGTTTGGACTGATGTTCTGAAAGGAAATGGGTACCGTATTGGCGCTAAAAAGACTGAATATCTGTGCTGCCCTTTTTCTGATCCAGACAAGCCTATTTCAGACATTTATTTGAATGGAAATGTGCTTCCCAAGTGTGAAAAGTTTAAATATCTGGGATCTATGATCAATAGTGAAGCAACTTGTGATTGCGACATCAATCATCGAGTAAGCGTAGGGTGGATGAAGTGGCGAGAAAACTCCGCTATCTTCTGTGATCGAAAAATTCCCCCAAGCTGAAGGGAAGACTCACACAGCAGTTGTCAGTCCAGCTCTGACATACGGTTCACAATGTTGGACAATGTACAAAAAGTATGAGAGCAAATTGACGGCAGCCGAAATGAAGATGCTTCGGATGACAGCAGGAGTAACAAAGCTTGATCGAATTAGAAGTACTAAGATCCGTGGAAGCCTTCATGTCAAAAGTACCATCTTGGACAAAATTCAGCACGACCGGCTCAGTTGGTATTGTCATGTTCAAAGGAGAGATCCGCAGAACTCCGTCCAAAAGGCAATATCATACAACGTTTCAACAAATTCGCGACGAAAAAGAAAAGGCAGGCCAAAACACTCCTGGTACAAGCAAATGCAAAAACAGCAGCATTTGGTTGGCCTCAGACATGGAACAATCCAAAACCGGGAGGCTTGCCGACGCTTTCTGAGGTCAACGCGGCGTACCCCACAGGCGGATCACTAGTGTGAAGCAGAAAAGTGGGAGAGTTGTGATCGCCTTCAAGATCACTACTCGTAACGACGGAAATGAAAAGAAGAAAACAGCTACGAATAGGCGGCATTTTTAGGCAAAAAACGACTTTTCACTTCAAATTGTCACCATAATCTCAAAATTGCAAAAAAAAAAAAAAAAAACCTCGTGTCATTACTTGGAGAAAGTTGTCTTTTAACGAAATCTTTTTAGAATTTTGATTTTAGATGATCCTGTCAAAAGTTATCTTGCACACCGCAAAAGACCGAAAAGTGGAGGCGTCTCGGAAAATTAACTATCAATATTTTTGTATGAAAAAATTACAGAAGATACTTGAGATTACACTTAATAATGTAGCAAATCAATAAATCAAGTCACTTTATCAGATTTTTCATAAAAAAAGCCCCCCAGGGTTTACTTCTCCGTTAAGACTTTAAACCCGTTTTTCTCGAAATCACTTTTTTGGAACTGGCCGAAGACATAACTCGAGCAAATCTTCACTGATCTATACGAAATTTTGACCGTACATTTAAAACACCTTTTTCCAAAGCCGTACGTAAGATTTTTTTTTTTATTGCATAGTTTTTTTTTAATCAACAATTTTTTCGGTTTTTTAGTGAAAATATTAATTTTTTGTTCAAACGTGCACCATTTCGCGAAAAAACAAAATATCGAAAAAATCTTACATAAGGCTCTTGCTGTTGCTATATAGAAACTAAATATTCTTGGCATTTTATTCCGGGACCAAAATTAAGGAGGTTACATCTTCGGCCATGAACCCGTCCGAAAATGAGGTGCCTCCGAAGAAATGCTGGACAGCCGCCATTTTGAATTTAATTGACACAAAAAAATTTAAATTCGTATTTAAAACCTAAATTATGAAATCTTTTTCATAGATTTTCGATTGATCTTTTGTTGAGTCACAAAAAATTCATAAATTATGCCCATTTCTTCGCGCTCTAGACCAGCGTCCCCCTTTGGTTTTTCTTGGTTTTTAAACGAGTGGAAAATTTTATAAAATATTTCATTTCAATGCGACGTAAACAACGTAACCCTTAAACTGCATTAATTTCTTTCATTTTTCTGAAGTGAAGAGGAGATATCGATAAAAGATAGTTAGAAAAGGAGCTAATTAAATAAGTGAAACAGAGTGTACATTTAAAAAGCAACCAACAACCGATATGAAAAAGCAATTTTTACTTCTTCCTCTATTGACTGGGTCACAATGAGAATAGCGAATCCAAGCATTTAAAAATTCTTCGGCATTGATTTGTGGTTCGAAAACTTATTCGAAGCGAAAATTGACACACCATTCACTCAAGCACTTGACTATCATGAGAGAGGAAGAGATACTGCTTTCGATCAATTTCCTTTTGGACCCGAGGGTAAAGAAAACGAATCTAAAAGCGAATATAATCATAATACAACCATAATCAAATTTTAGGTCTCGAGTGGTTTTTGTTTTTAATTTCCTCAAACGTTGAATATTATTGTTTATGAATGTTCATGTTGAATCGTTATTTTGTTATTGTTTGTATGTAATTTCCTGTGTATGCATGAAGTGGAAATTGAATATGAAAAATTCCCTTTAGCAATGCCGAATGCGGATTCTCGAACACATCGAAGTAAATTACTTTGGCTTGTATATGTAGGAAAATCACTACGTAAAAATCCTTTTATTTTAAGAAACAAATATTTATCAGTATTTTATTTGTATACACTTCATAGCACTTGTGCACTTTTCTTCATATAATCAGATGAAGTTCAGGGTGTTTTTTAAGATGGTCGGTTCTTAAGCTCACAACACAGTTTCATTGTGATTGACAATGGCGGTAACATTGAGGTCAGTACGTCATGCCACTTCACAATGAATAGACTTAAGGGAGAAGTGGTAATGTGGACCCCACTTTATTTTTGAAATGTTATTTAATTAATACAAGCATTAGAAACTTATGAAACACAACTGAAACTTAACGAAAAAATTCAAAAATGTAAGATTCACCTTCAGAGCCTCAACAGGTTACATGAGCTCATAAATTGCAACTTTGACCCTGTACCCATGGCTCTCCAGGTCTATCGTTGGAACAAATGGTTTCACAGAACTTACACGGCACGTTCACGCTTCTAGAAACCATATTTGCATACGAGCCGTTATAATCGGTATTCACGGCGTCTACGTCACTTTCAGAGCTACTGCAGGGTGTATCGTCGCTTTGGTTCCGAACGGTATTCCTACCAGCGCCTTTTCCATCGTGATTTTGTTTCCCACCGTGTTCACGTCCTCGACCAAGCACTCTTTCACTCCTTCATGTAATATTATCGACCACAATACAACCAATGTAAAAATTACAACTTTTTCCAATATTTAAAGAAGCATATACCAAAAATATTTATTAAGAGTTCATAAAATTTCATATTTAGCTTTCAGATTCCGAAGGAGAACAGTTTAATGTATCCAATGTGCGAACACAAAAACCGAAACTTTTTATTTTTAAACAACTATCGAAATAAAATCACAGTACTCAAAAGTTCTAGCATCAGATGCAAAAGTTCTGCTACATTTGTACGGTACTAAATAAGTAGCATGATGCGTTGTTAACTTATTAAAATATTGAAGGCGGTCAATATTCATGCAGGGGCTAGATTGCAACCTTTTCCTCTACTCAGAACAAAGATTTCAAATTGTGCAAATTTTTTTTGAAAGCCATGGTTCAGTAACTTTAGAATCCTACCGAATCGATCCGACTACACCACACCCAAACTGGTTTTTGAAATAATTTCCAAACCACCATCCCCTCGAGATCTGTATGGGCAGATCGTACAATCCTGGAAAATGAGGCAATACACTTCTACACAGATGGTTCAAGAACCAGCGAAGGTGTAGGAAGTGGAATCTACTCAGATAAACTGAATCTCAGTCGGAAATTCTGGCGATTTTAAGGAAGTGCTGTCTTGGCTCAAAGAAAACTTCATATCCTCCACGGTTATTCGAATCTTCTCGGACAGCCAAGCTGCCCTTAAATCTCTTGCCTCTGTCTCTACAAAATCCATCACAGACCAAAACTGTCAAATGTCTCCGAGAGAGAGGTCAAATCAGTTTCATGGGTGCCGGGACACAGGGACATACCAGGAAACTGTATGGTGGACGAACTAGCCAAAAAGGCACGACCATTCCCCAACGCTCAGAATGGAACAATATAGGTATACCTATCGCTACATGTAAACTTTTACTTAGACAAGACGCTTTAAGGATAACAAACACTAGGTGGACTGGGAGTATAACACCTGCCTTGCAGCCTAAAAAGTTTGGCCGTGTGTAGACTCAAAACGCTCGAAGAATTTGTCACCTGTATCTTAGTTCTACCATAGGTATTCTTACGGGACACTGTCTAATAGGGAGACACGCCAAAAGACTTGGTGTGCTTTCCAATGACTTCTACAGAAGCTGCATGGACGAAGAAGTGGAAGAAACCGGTCAACACCTTCTTTGCTCATGCCCTGCGCTACTTCATAAGAGAAAAACTCATCTTGGTGAATTGTACTTCGACGATACTAGCGACTTAGCTTACATTGATCCTAAAAGTCTTTCAAAAAAAATTTAAAGTTCCGTGTGGTTCGACTAGCTGGTGATTATCTGGCTAGTCCCAAAATGACAGATTAATGGGTGATCAACTCGTTAATCTCTCATTGGGTTTTATTGGGATTAGTAGATTAGATTAGATTAGATTTAGCTTTATTGTTTGCTTTCTTGTTTTAAATACAGATCTAAATTACAAAAATCTTTAAGCATGGCTTTGCCGTCTGCCTGATTGACATAAAATTAATCATTTAATAACAAGTTTGTTTTAATGTACATACATTATATTCAATTCTTGAATTTAAAAATATTTACAACGTTAAAAACTCTCAGTAATAATTTTACTACGGTAGTTGATAGCTGTTTTATAGAAGTAAAAAAATTGTTTAATCTCGCTTTCGCAGTTTAAATAGGCTATAACTTCTTCCTTAGATTTTGTGTCGGTTCCAAGAAAGTATCTTCTTACTTCTTTAAGGATGGGGCATCTTCCGATGAAATGTATAACATCTTCTCTCTCTGCTACATTGCAAAGACTACAATAAATTGGTAGATCCGGACGATGTGGGATATAATTAAGACGTATTAGCTCGCCTCTTATTTTAAAAACGGCCGAAATTAGTTCCTCGCTGTTGTCATTGCGGAAATAATTTTTTTCACACAGATTGTGATTTAAAATGCTGTATGTAGCTCGGTGTGTCGACGATGAAGCCATATTTAAGTAATCCGCTATGTATTGATCATCTAATTTGGCAATAAGATTGACAAGCACATCCTTACGGTGTCTTTCGTTTCCAAAAAAAAAAGCCAAATTGCCTTCTAATCCGCAGAACGTTGCTAGCTCTTCGAGTTTCTTATACCAGAGCGTATTCCTTTCAACTACCATCTTCGCAATTATTTTCGGAAGTCTATCATCCGGCATATGTAAAACTTTCACTACATAATCTACATGCAACTTTAATGATTTAATACGAAGCGGTGACAGTCCTGTTTCAATATGGATCATACAGTTTGGAATTGTGCTTGGTAAGCTAAAGCAACGTTTCATGTAGTGTGCAAGGAGTTTCTCTACTGTTTCGTACTTGCAATATCCTCACGATTGCGCTGCGTACATCATAACAGATTCTGCTACAGCTTGGAAAACCAGGTATTTTACGCTGTGGTTAATCAATTGCTTTGAAAAACAATTCTTCCATGTAGCCGATATGGCACTTTTCGCTTTTATCAGTCTTTCCTTTAGATGAGATTCCATGCTGAGATTATTTGCTATTGTTACTCCGAGATATTTATATGCTTTCACAACTTCAATGGACTTTCCGTTGAGATGCCATTTTTCATTTCTGCACTCTCTACCTTCTTAAAAATCATAATTTTTGATTTTGTAAGGTTAACCATAAGATTCCATAATCGGCAGCACAAATCAAGACGGTTAATCACTAATTGTAAGGACTCTGGTGAATAGGCAAATAGAACCACATCATCGTCAGCAAATAAAAATGCTTTTATTAAATGTCCTGCAATCTCTATTCCTCCTGGTAAAAAGTCGATGAGGTCATCGATGTACAAAGCAAAGAGATATGGGCTTAGTGTACATCTCTGTCTTACTCCCATATTTGTTTCAAACCATTCTGATGCTTCGGTCCCGCTCACACACTCTATTGGTTATCCTCGTATATGGCGAATAATTTTAGTAATAAATTTCTTTTTTTTGTTCGAGGAATGTTCCAGCAATGTTTTGTAGTACGAAAATTTTGTCTACGGTTGAATAACCATTCCGAAAACCTGCTTGGAATTCTTCGATCAGATTGTTGTTCTTGATCCAAATTGACACACACTCCATTAAAAGTTTTGTGAAAATCTTGTAAGATGAGTGAAGGAAAGATATTCCACGATAGTTTGCGGGATCATCATATACAATCATACTCATTAGCTGACAGCCACTTCCACCTAACCTTACCTATGGTTCAGTTCGCCAAACTTCCCCATTACATTTCGGAAGGATGTTTTTTTGGAATGTTTGGTTTTTGAATTGGCAACACTGTTTCGAGTGATAGTCAGTTTGACAACTGGCGGTGTATTTGTGGTCAATACGCTTTGCCGTTTCACAATGAATATACTTATTTCAGAACAACGTATACAAGTTGCAAATTGATATTTTCGATATTCGCCCCAGTTGCTCGTAAATTGATCGTAAAATGAACTTCTGGATTCATTCGAGCCAGCCGTGTGGCATATACATATGCCCACATTTTATGAGTACCAAGGTGTTGACCGATAATTGTCTCTAAAGCTTCGCCGTCCTATCCAAACCTGGTCTTGCACAACTGTTCTCATCCCTTCTCTTCCTCTAAACTTTGGTATTATGCCCAAAATTGATTTTGAACATAAATTGCATAACAAGATCTTTTTTAAAAACCAACGCCATAACAATGAAACTTATTTTTACGTGTTGTGTTGCATTTTGCATTTGTATACCCAATAAGAATAACCTTGGTCAAATCAGGTGTCCCAGGTGCCCGCTGCGTAATGATTGGCAAAGTCTGCATGTTACGTGACAGACTGTCATGAAAAGCGTTTCCTAAGCTAGCCGTTCGGAATCGACGTAATATTGTAGATCTTGGAAAGGCGTTAGGCCCTGACGTTTAAATAGCTTTGTGGCAACATCCTTTTTATTTTTTTTTTAAATCATCAAATAGTTACCTTCTTCCAGATTTGTCTTTAAAATCTCAATTTATGTACATATAATAATTCAAATGTCATTAGTACCTATGTACGTAAATATGATTTCGAAAGTATGCGCCCCACAGCTGGATCGAGTAAAGCGTAGTCAAATAAATAAATAAATAGGGTGGCGCAACAGAGCGAGGAATGGAGGGGACCTACAAATCTCTGCCGGTTCCAAACGGCTAATTAAGAAAGCACTTTTCATGGCAATGAATTTAGTAACGAAGAACTTACCAATTCCTCGCGAGAGGCGATACCCGTGGAAACACATTTTTGCCTCTGCCGGGATTCGAACCTCGAACCTCTGGGTTAGCAGGTGGACATGCTAACCATCATGCCACGGGTACCAATAAAAAGCGTAGAGCGTAGTCGGGAAGTCCAATTTTCCGACCATCCCATCCCATCCAAATCTGGTCTTGCACAACTGTTCACAAGGGATTTCCTCTACGATTTGTTATTATGAAACTTCGCCTCTACTGAAGAGGAAAAGTCAAAAAAGTGAAATTGTTGTCCAACAATGTTTAGTCACAGCACAAAATTCAAATCGCTGAACCAATACTAGCCTAGATTTAAAACCGGAAGGCCATCAAATTTCCCAACAAAATTGTTTCCGTGAAGACCTTTAGATTCGTCACTCAGGCCATCGTCTTAAGCAGCAATCCGACATGCCATCCTGGGACCCAATTAGATTTTTATAGATATGTACAATAAAAGGAAATTAAATGCGATATTCCCTTTAAATTGTACATTGCTATAGGTACGAGTATAACCATCCTCTTTCATGCTCAAGAACTGGCCCTGCGCTCGATTGTCTCTCCACCTTCAATTAATTGTTTACCATATCATTAAAACCCATTCGACCCTTTACAAAACTTACCACAAACAACTTGACTGAGGAAATCCGATGGAAGCGCACATTCTCATAACTTTTGTCCACCCAACCAACGCAACTGTTCTCGTATTATAATTCCTTCCACCGGAAGACATCAAAACCAGCTCAAGCGGATAACAATAAGCCACATGATTTAAGTTCCCACTCCTTCAAAGACGCAGTACTGCTTCATTTTACATGGCAATGGGGAAGCTCACTGACCTATTTGTCTCGACAAATGCTCACAATAGAAATGTATTATAAAATATTCTGAGCCATTTTTCCTCCCCATCCAGCAATGTATTTTTTCTTTTTGGTTAATAATAAATTCTATTGGGGTAATTAAGTTGAGTATGTGTACGAGGACCTAATTTCCAAGCCTCATGATTAATCGAAGGCCTAGAGGGTGGCTCTGTGTGTGTGTTTGTGTGTGTGTGTGCGGGAACTTATAAGCAGACACAAAACAAAAACTTATAGACAAAATCCTTTGCAAAGTACAAGTCAATCCCATGAGATGGTGACAGCAACAATTTGCTTTTAAAAAAGACGACAACGACAACCTTCAGACTCAACCGCAAGTCACGCAAATCATGTTCAACTGCCAAGAGTCCTTTGCCTTCGCAGTAATGAGACGAAAAGGGATTTCTCCTTTCTTCTTCTTATTCTCTCCTCCTTTCCCTCTTCGCCTCTGTTAAATGAATAAGTACTGACAATTATTATCCTATCTCTTCGTAGAAAGTTCATTAAATGTTTAAGGAAGTGGTTCCCTTATCGCGAGTACCACTTATTGTCGGACTTTTCTTCCGCTCTAAGCCCATGCTAAAAAAAAAAGAACCAAAGGAAGGAATAAAAATACAGCCCAACTCCCACACTTTCGATAAAAATATCTCGTATTTCAATCAGTAATCGTGCTACCTACTTACAGAGCTGTTTCATAATTGATTTGAAGTCCGTTGGACTACCTAGGTACCTTTCACCATCCCCATCACCCACCACCATTCTACCGATGGCCATTAAAGAAAATGTTTTACAAATTGAAGTTCACGCGATGCATTGGGGGCAGGCCAACACCTTCTCCTAAGGACTTTCTAATCTTATAAAAGATCTAATGTCTTGGCGCGTGTGAATTTGTTGCATGCCCCGACCCTCGATTCGAAGGTATAATCGATTGCCGTAGTCCTGTCACGAAGTAAAGAACAGAGCCCCGGAACCACGACTCTCATCCAACCCTACCCAAAGGACATAAATTCACCGACTGAATTTAAAATCGTGGACTTCTCGCTTCCAACTATTATCCTTCCGAGCCTCATTTTAACGCGGATAACATGCGCATTGGAGCCCAAAAGTCAAATATTCTTTCCAGCGGAATAGGGGCGTGTTCAATGGAAGACGAACCGGAATAAAAAACAAAAAAAAAACAATAACAATAACAAAGTCTTTTTCGTGGAAATATCAATCTGCATGAACGGAAGCACCTCACACTGAATATATAAGTATCCTTTTCTATCCCCCAAATAAAAAAAGTCGTATAGTTTAATATGATAATGTGTCCTTTGGGAAGGATGAATTTGAGGAGCGCGAAAGGGTTAGATTTGGAACTGTCTGTTTTTTTTTTCATTCTTTTTGGAAAAGAGAACAATAATAATTTTGTAGGAGAGACGGAAGAGAAAGTAAACTAAAAAGTAGGTCTTTCGTCCTTCTGATGTAAAAGGACGTTTGGTTTTATTCCATTTACTTTTTCTGTCGTGGTCTTCTTTTTTGCTGCAATTTCTTTTTAAGAGATTCGATTAAGTTTAAGATATGAATAATCAGAAAGTTTTCTTATGAATCTGCACTCGAGAAAGTTCTGACACGTCGTCTTAGTCGCACTTCGACGAGACGGAGTGAAGAGGGATTTAATCAGCGAAATTGAGGTTCTCTGTTTGAAGACATTCTTCGGAGTGAATTGTTGATAATTGCTTTTGAAAATACAAAGTAATTTGGTAATGGTTTAGAGTCTTATAATTTGTGTATGTAATTGGTGGAAAACGTTTTCGTTGGAATCTATTAAAGATCATTATTTAAAGTCATTTTATTGGGTTTATGTTATTGCAATGTCAAAATAGTCTTTAATCTTTCGCTATACATTTTCGAATTCAATAATTTTGAATGCACAACCTTAACACCTAATTTTCAACAGTATAAACAAACACCGTAATCACTCACGAATGCATACTCCCTTGCTGGGTCTTCGACTTACACCAAACGGCTACAAGGTTTAAAAAGCTGAAATGGTAAAGCTAAAGATAATTTGGGAAAAGCAGTGAGAACGCTCCTTGAGCTCTTCTTAACACCCCGACTATACACACTTGGTAAAGTGAACACCTGATGGTGCAGAAATTAGTAGGTTCGTTCGTTGAACTTTGGCAACCTTATAAGTTGTCGAAAAACCTTTGTTTTCCAGTCTTCCAAAAACGCTAAGCCACAAATCGCACACATCTCTTTCGTTTAAATAAAAACACATGCCATTTGACAGCCCTCAAATCGCCCTAGCAAAAACCTAAGGTGACCTGAGGGCTAAGCCAATTCAATCCTAGGGCTCGAAAAACACTCAGTTTAACTTAGCGAATTTAGTTTTTTCAAAAAACGCTTTGTGGCGACGACAAGGTGACCCCAGGGTATCAACGAACAAACCTAGTAACGCTACTGAAGCGAGGAGAAAAATCCCTTACAAAAATGGCAAGACGGAATCGTAATTGTGAATGGAAAATTTCGCTCTCCTCTTTGTTGTGTAGTATGCTGTCGCTCTGCGAAATGGGTTATTTGGGTGGATAGTTGTAGTAGATTTTACAGTCTTACGATTCTCCACAGTTTCATTTACTTCATTTCCGCTCTTACTTACTTACTTACTTAGGTGGGCATTACAGTTCGGGGTGAACCTGGGCCTCAACCAACATCCTTCTATAACGACTTCGATTTCGGGCGAGCTCTCTCCAGTTTCGCACTCCAAGTCGGTTGAGGTCTTCATCCACTTGATTGCGCCACCTAAGACGAGGTCTTCCCCTTCCGCGATTTCCCTGCAATGTGCTTTCGAACACCCGACGAGCCGGAGCGTTTGGGTCCATCCGCTCAACGTGGCCCAACCATCGTAGCCTCGAGATGCGTACTCTTCTGGCTATGCCCATGTCGCGGTATAGCTCATACAGCTCGTTTCATTTCCGCTCTACGTACAATAAATGCTTGCGAAATTTTGACAGTTCAACTCGCAAAGTGGACGCTAATTTTTGCAAATTAAATAAGAGCAACAGCATACTAGGTTGCTAATGCGAAACGGAATTTTTCGTTGGTTTCCACATCCACGACGAAATCGTGCACGAAAACACAGCCAAAAATTTATGTGAAGAGTGTTATCAGCAGTTTAAAAAAATGAAGTCAAAGTAAAGTAAAGGCTGAAACATGCCACAGGAAATAATTCAGAAACTTATTTGTATTAACCAAATGAATTTCCAGAAGCTTTTCCACTAAACTATTTTTTTTTGGTTTAATTATTGCTTTTTTCTACTTTGATCTATTTTTCCAAAAAAAATATATTTCCATTTTGCGAGTGTTTTTGTTTTTGTGGCACGAAACAAAAAAACCATTGAGTTGTCTAAATTTCGCAAGTATTTTATTGTACAGTCTAGTACGTTGCTCAAACGAAAAGTAAAATCCCATACAAAAATGACAAGACGGAATCGTAAACGGATAATTTTGCTGTCCTTTTCGTTTTGCAGTACGTTGCAGTGCGTTCTATTAGTGAATACTTGTAGGAGATTTTTCACTACAAATTTTACAATTTTCCACACTTCTGTCCATCATTTATCTCCCGGTACAATAAATGCATGCGAAGTTTTGACAGTTCAATTGCTTATTTTATAAATCAATTTCTTAATTGCCTCTGGTGGGAACTTTACTTGACTTTGATTGTCACTTTTTACAAACAGGTGATAATACTCTACACAAATATTTTCCGCTGAGTGTTCGTTCAGAATTTCGTCGTACTTGTGGAGACCAAAGAAAAATTTCGTTTCGCATCAGCAGCGTATTAGGCTTTACCTAGGCTGTACGGGGAGATAAATAATGGACGGAAGTGTGGAAAATTGTTAAAATGTTAGTAAAAATCTACTACAACTATCCAAACATAGAACCCATTTCGCAGAGCAGTAGCGTACTACACAGCGAAAAGGAGAGCAACATTTTCAGTTTTTCTTTTTGATTCAGCAGCGTATCGGGTTTAATCTTTTGAATTAGAAGCAAAAATAAAGGAGACGCTATTACACAAGAATGTTAGCAGAACTGTCAGAGCATTACCTCGTAGGTGCAAGACTTCCTATACGCTTTGCAAGTGAAATGCTCACTGCTCGTCGTTCGTAAACGAAAACTTGTCGTATTCTTACAAATTTTTTTGAGACTAAATCGCGCTTCAATATAATCAATATAATTTATTATCGTTGCATCATTTCTTATTAAAGAGCCATCGAAAATGCCAGCAACACGAACGAAATACCCGAAATGTCTAAAACGCTGAGCTATAGATATTATATTTTCAGCAGGCCAGCGCACAGTGGTGCTCTTTGTATGGGAGAGCGGAAAAAAATCCGTAAAGTCTGAACCATGAAGTGGAATCGAATGAAATTTTGCAGACTTGCTTTGAAGTGGCGAACACACATTTTGACAAATTTTGGTTGAAAAAGCATCATTAAAAGAAAAGTTATTGACATTTTTCGGATTTGCAGCGTTTATTGACATGATCGAAATTTTTTTAATTATGATAATATTAACGTGATATTAATGTTAATAAGTTTTTTAGTTAATTCAAGGGCTTCTTCACTCAAAGAAAAATGTTTTTTCCTGGGTTCAGGTATTAATTGAGTTATATATGGATCGGATGATATCAGGATCATATGCAATATATCCTCATTCGTCGATAACCAGGAGAACTTCCTTGAGTAATGGGTCCTATAGTACTTGTAGTCCTTGTTCCTGCATTTTTGAGCAGTGATCCAACTGGCAAGGATGCAATTTCTATTACTTCCGTTCAGTGTAGTAAAATTTTGTGAACAGTTGCGGGCATGTGATACCAAGGGTATAACGATATCGCGAGATTAGCTGTCTCTTCAGTATAGATCTTACATTTTTAGGTATCGATTGAAAAATTGCTGCAAATAACTTCTAATATAGAAGGATTTTGGTTGAGGCCCAGGTTCACCCCGAACTGTAATGCCCACCTAAGTAAGTAAGCAGCTTCCAATATGACTGCAGTCTGGTTATTAGTCTTTTCTCTACTTTTGTAATATATGCAGCAGGAGTGGTACGGAAAACATTAAGAATGAAGAGATACTTTTTTTTGAAATATTCTTTTCGTTTCATTTAAAACTTTGAAATGGACCTTAATTTTAAACATAATACGTTTTTGAATACTTTTTATTAACTTACAAATTTTGAAAATGTATTTTCATTTCAATAAAAATAACAAATTTTATTAAGAATTTTATGTTTACTCTTTGTATTACATTTTCCTGCAAACATCCCCAAAAATATGTTCAAGTAGTGAATCATGCGATAAGATCGTGGCGATTTTATTGCATGATTTACTACTTAAACATATTTGTTTAGGGCATATTGATTTGGGGATTTTCGTTTTGTAGATTTTCTCTTTGGAGATTTCAGAGCTGGGGATTTTAATTTGGGGATTTTGCGTTTGGGAATTTTCGTTTGGGGCTTTTGTTTTGGGGCAAACGTCCCCAACCCATGCAGCTACATTTGGATTTACAAATAATCTTCTCGAACTATTCCTATCGTTTGTTGTTACAGTTCCTTGTTTCACAACGTCTACTCTTATTCGAACCTTTGAGAGGAATTCCACTTGAATTATTTTTTTTTCGTCTTCTTTGATAGCACGAGTAGTCTCATTGACTCTCCACGCTTTATAAAGCTGAAGTTATTTCCCAGGTGCAATATGTACTCCATAAATCAAATTCGTGAATGCAATAATGACATTCCTAGAACAAGAGTTTCTTCATTCAGGATCTTAGATTGCCATTTGGATAAGTCATTCGATTAAATAATCCGTAATAAGTTAACATAGACCAACTATTCAGCATTTGGGCTCGTAGATCAGACATTTGTCAAAGGATTAATTATATCTTATTTTTTAATGAAAAACATAAATTTTTGTCAAAAATAAAATCCTGGCGCCAATCTTTCCAACGATTACTGTCTACGAAATTGCATCTTTTGCAACATGATCAAAGTCAAAATCGTGATTCTTAAATTGGATTCAGTGAAACAAATTTGTACACTACGTTCAAGATCGGATCAGGACGGATACGAATATTCCAAAAAAAGTTAGTAGAATATTGTAGCTTTCCAAAAATAGTAGCCACTAGACGTAGCTTAGTGTAGCTAAAACTGTAGCTCTAGGGAAAGAACATTAAAATATTTATTCGAGGGCACTCAGTATAAGCCCAACTAAATGCGGAAAAAACAAAATTTTTTACAATTTTTTTTTTTTTTTTTCAAAGCTTAATAGCGTATTTTTATAAAAAAAAATTATTTTTTACAAATAGTTACCAAAATGCTACTCTTCATTAGAAAGAAGTAAATGCAAGAAATTATATACTTTTCAAAACCTAAAGATAGGGGAACTTTAGAGCGCTGTATCTCCCATATTCCTTGATATAAATGTCCCAAATTTTGGAAAAAGATACAACGGTTATATTTCTATGAAAATATAAATCAAACAAATCCGTATTCGAAATTTCATTTTTTGCATTTATTTCCGCAGAAGCACCACTGTGCAGCGGATCTCTTCTCCCATAAAGTGGTTTACAATTAAATTGCAAAATGTTTTAACGCAACGCTGAATGTAAATTTTTGACAAACTCTATCCATCACCAACTATGTACATGACACTGTCACTTCTCGACCAAAAATCAATAGCCTGTCACAATTATCAGCTACAAGACTACAGACTTACAAAATTGTAATTTTAATTCCTTTTTCTGTTCGGTAAAAAAAGTTGTCGCTACAAATTTGTCGAGGAATTTGCGACAATTTTCAAAAAATCCCTGAAAATTAATTGTCGTAACAATTTTTTTGTGATCCGAAATCACGACCACTGTCGCAGATATCCCGACAATTTTACAAAACTGCCAATTTTTTTATGGGACAGGATATAGATAATTGTCAAGTGGTCATTTACAAATAGTCACTTGTCGTAATTGGCAATTGGCAATGCCCAGGTGCTATGTGTCTGCGATTTTTACGATTTCTGTAAAACATGTTCAAAGTTCTTACGAGGTACTGCACCTTAACTGACGATGCATGGCTTAAAAAATCATCATTAACTATCTGACTTCGCGTCACGTCGGTTTAAGAATTCATTTTCACTCTGTCAACGCAGCGGTGACAGTGGGATTGCATTACACGTTCACTATCACAAGTGTGATGCAAATAAATGTAAATGTAAACGTTTTCACAAAATGGTTAAATTGTGTCAACGTGATTGTCAATGCTTTGACCCTTGAGGCTTTGATCACATTACCACAGCATTCTAACACATTGAGATTCAAAGAATGAATCAAATGCTTGTCATTTATCTCAAAGGCTTTATAAGCTTGTAGGTTTTTATAATGAGAATAAAATTGGAGACAAAGCTCATTTTAAATACATGCTTTTAATAATGGCAATGCGCTATTCAAAAGAGACTTGGTGTGAGACATGGGGACAACGGCATCAGTGCAACCTTGGCAAAATTTGTGGTTTGAACTACAAATTGGTTCATAATTGGCGAGAAATTAAACTTGTATCGGATCAATTTCGCTTGGTTGTGATTATTCTTCACTGCTCACAATGAAATTACAAAATTTTTTTCGTTTTCACAGTCAGTTGTGACCGTGACGTAATGGTTAGTATGACTCCCTGTTACGTTTAGTTTTCGATACCCGAATTCCAACACAAAATGAAAATGCTTTTAAATGGGTATCGTCTTTCATGAGGCAAGTCTTCCAATAGTAATTTTACTGCCATGAAAAGTGCGTTCTCGATTATCAGTTCAGGATAGGGGAAAAATTCCAGGCTCCATCCATTCCTCACAAGGTATAGTTGTGAGAAATGCGCCACCCTATTTCTATGCACTAAAAAAAATGGGCACGACTGGGTCGCACGAACTTGCGATCGTTTGCTAAGTAAAATACCAAAATCTTAAGTATTAGCAAAAGGTTTTAGTATTCGTTCTTGATATATTTGGTTTTACATGGTCGCCAACTACACATTAATTGTGAAAATTGAATTAAATCACGAAAACAATTGAAAAAAATTAAATTAAATATTCCAAAAGTTTCAAGCGAAAATCTAAAAACGCCAATTTTTTGCAATTGCTTATACATATAAACCCATGAAATTTAATCGAAATCGTTATAGCCATTTTTTAAAAAACTGGTTTTTTATTTTTAATTTTTTTCAAAAATGAGGTTTTCAAAATTCAAGTACACAAGTTTTAAGATCTTGCTAAAAGATGTATTGACAAAAAATTTGAAATAAATCAAATATACCGTTTGGAAAATATTCGGAAAGACAAATTTTTTAAAAACAAATTAATGAAAATTCGAAAAAATTAAATTTTTCAAATGTAGATATGCCGTCTTTCTCAAACAACTTAGGACTTCTTATATATGAAATTTCGTCAAAATCGTGTTAGCCATTACCGAGAAAGTCGGTTTTGAAAAAAACGGTACTATGGGGGGTACGGTCTTTAGGCTTTCTCCAAAAAAATTTTTTACATCATTAGAACAGTTATTAAGAAATAATACCTCACGTAAAATTTTATCAAAATCGTTAGAGCCGTTTTCGAGAAAAATAGGTATTGTCATATCGGTTGTATGGCAGGTACCGTTATTTCAAGACCTAGAGACCCAATTCCAAAAACCCCTCTGTAGGCTATTTCAGAGACCATAACTGCAAAATTTTGAAGAAAATCGGTCAAGCGGTTCAGGCTGTAGATCCATATACGGACAGACAGACAGAATTGTAGAACCTACTTTTTTCGTATTCTCTATCATCGTAATGTCATATTTAGGTGTTATCTCAAATTTTTTTTTCTGCACGATTGCAAGACTTGCCTTATAGTACCTATAATCGCAAGTAAAAATAAAGAGGCATTCATGTGTCCGAGTTTCAAAAAGAAGGAAAATTATGATTGTAAATAGTCACACCCCTATAAGTGCTGGTAGCCTGCTCTTCAATTATAGACTCAATAAAACCTGTCTAGCTGCTCACTCCTTCAACGGTACCCTGTCATCTTTGGTAAACGGTTAGGGCAATGAAAAGAAACCATATGAAATTGTCAATGGGTTGCCTCCGAAATTCGTATCTTCGCGTGCTTTAATCTACTCATCAACACATTGACACCTTCCTTCGTTGACAATCATATGACGTGACACATTTGGGACAGATTCCGACATCATTTTTGTGCCAGACACTCAATTGTAGCCTAATGGCTCTCCCAAACCTAAGTGGCAACCCCTACCACTACTATTAAAACAGTTGACAGTTGTTGTTGGTTTGTTTCTTATTTCAATTGTAACACATTTAACTCACAGCTTAGTAATCTAATCTACTTAAGAATCAAGTATTGTTAAAATACATGTTACGACACTAAATTACAACACTCCACGCTAGTTTCACTATCACTGCTACAAAAGCAACTCGATATAATCCAGGTAAAACGCTTGAGGCTGCATTGAAAACAATCCTGAACTCTTTGCCCATATTAACACCTGGTTTTGAAATAGATATGGCTTCCTTGTAAGGAACGATTTCTAACTGCTCTGACTTATCATCATAGTACACCCTTGCTGATTTTGGTGTCTTATCGAGTCCAGCAATTATGATCCGGTCCAGCGATGATTTTGTTGAATAATCTGGTTTCGAAACGAAGGAGTTTTTGAGAGTGTTATCACTAAACTCAAATCGGGAGTAGATGTACTTCCCATGGCGATAATCATAGGACTTCTCATCGTCAATAAATAAAGTACCATTAGCCTTCCCATCTCTGCCCAAGCACACCACCAAAGTGTATGGATCGTCCTTCATCAGAGTGGCTGCTCGGCGGATGGTTTCCTTCCTCGCGATGATTGAGCCTCCTCGTTGATAAACTGGAAGCTAAATAAAAACACAAAAATAAACTCTGAAAACACATTTTGATCTTTCACTTACCTTATAATCGTCCACTGGGATGGACTCGTTTCCAACCTTGTCGTACTTTGTAAAATCATCTGCATCGAACCAGAGATCTCCTGTGGTACCACCATCTTTTGAAGGAAAGTATACGTCGACCTTTCTAACGCCTTTTTCCATCACTGGACGAACCAATAGATGGTCTTGGAGCAGAAATTCATGATCGATTTTGTAGCTCGCTGTGTCTTTGGGATAGTGAGCCAGAAGTGGTCTCATAACTGGGTGGCCGAACTTTTCATGTTCATAAAACATGGTGTACCACATCGGGAGATAACTATACCGCTTTCGAATGGCATCGCGAATAATCAAACGAGTTTTCTCGGGAAACAACCAAGGTTCTCTACGCTTTGTTCCCATGTTTGCATGAGCTCTGAAGAAAGGTGTAAATGATGCCGTCTGATACCATCGCTCGACCAACTCGTGTTCGGGGTCATTGAAAAATCCTCCAGTATCGGCACCGCAGAACGATAATCCCGCAACAGCCTCGCTCAAGCACATTTTGATTGAGTGACGAAGGTAAGGCCAATCAGCTGTATTGTCTCCAGTCCAGATAATTGCATACCTCTGCGAGCCAGCAAAGTGGGATCTTGTCAAAATAAATGGCCGCTGATTGGGATCTCGCTGAAGCATGCCTTGGAATGTACCCATAATTTGGTGATGTCCATATATGTTGTGCACATCGCGATGTTCCCATCCACCATAATGAATATTGTCCTTCAGCATCGTGACTTCTGGACCATCGAATACAGACGGTTCGTTCATATCGTTCCAGAACATTACATCGGCAGTAGTGGTCTTGAATCTGGATAACTCAAACTGACTAGCATAGTACTGGCGAACAGCAGGGTTTAAAAAGTCTGCATAACTCGATGTACCAGGCCAACACTCGCCAATAAAATCACTTCCATTTGCATACTTCACATAAAAACGGTTTTCGGAGCAACCGCTGTGGAAAAAGTACGCGTTGTCCCGTTTGTAGTGAGGGTCAATGATGATTGTCAGATGGCGTCCAAGATCTGTTAAGTTCTTGATCATTTCTAGTGGTTGGGAAAAGTTGACAGGATCCCAGGTGAAATACCTCTTCCCATCGGTGTATTCAATGTCAAGCCACATGGTGTCAAGAGGAATGTCGTAGTTGTCGAATTCGGCGGAAACTGTTTTCACATCGCTTTGATTATCGTAGTTCCAGCGGCACTGATGGTAGCCAAGAGTAAACAGCTGTGGAAGGTTGGCTGTTCCAGTCAAGTCGGTGTATTGTTTGAAAACATCTAAAGGAGTCGGTCCCAGCAAGATGAACGCATCAACGATACCACTCTCGGACATAAAGCGTGCTGCTGGCGGATCGGGCTTGCGAGTTCCTGTAAGAAAATCATAACAGTTAAGCTGAAGTAATGATACATGTTCATTGATATCCAATTTAAAGAACGATATACTCACCAGAGATATCCACCCAAGTTTCCGCAGAGTTGTGCCAAAAAACCCCAGCGGTTTTTGAGGCCTTAAAAGGAGTCATCATTATTGTCAACTCAAACTTACTCAACAGGACTTACCCATGGCCGTATATCACAGGAATTGACCCGTATAGCCCCATCTTACTTTCCACCTCATAGTTAGCTGTGTCCAAGTTGTACAGGCGATATGGATCCGTGCCTTGTGTTGGCTTCAAAGCAAATGAATCAGCGTGCTCTGGTATCCCAAAAAGTACTTCTGCCTCAGGAAAAGAAAAGTCCAAAGCAATAGCTTCTGGACCATTGGGTTTTGAATCACGATGTGAATTGAACACTTCCTCCCATGACTCTGGATCTTCCAATGGCTCAGCATCAGACTTTTGTTGAAGGTGCTCAAAACGCATCAAGCCCTTTGCATTTACTGACACCACTAGCACTTCATTTTGATAAAAATCGATTTTGAAGGGACTGATTTGTATGACCGCCTTGCCTGCGTGGGATTTTACTGTAAGCCCTGAAGCACTTTCATCCTGGACGGTTATTCTACATGAGAATGAAAGTACTTTAGTTTGCTTGGATGGATATCAAAAACTGATTTCACTTACTCAGCAATTTTGGGCGCGGCCTTAAGAGATTCAGTCACTCTGTGTCGTGGTTTCAATGGACTCTTCTCATCAATTTCCATATGGAATGGACCGTCCTATGGTAAAATCGTATTGAAATATAAACGAAACCTTTAGAAAAATAAAATTCCATTTCAAACCTCCAGTGCTTCCAATTTTAAAACAAATAGACGATTATTGTTCTTGTTCTTCAGCTCCATGGTGACAAAGTCGGAGTAGGATTTCAGCGATCCTTGTACGATGTCATATTTTGAAGTACCAGGTTGGTCTTTTCGACAGCGTCTAGTTGAGGAAGAAGAATGTTTTGTAAATATTCCAATGCAAAATGTCACTACCAAACCTGCAAAAACTGCTTTGGTCACAGGTTTTGAACTGACTCCGATCCACACCCAAGCCATTATGGATGGCTCCGACAAGAAACACAAATATTAACAACCGCATTGTTATATCTGAAAATTTTATTCCGTCGAGCTTTGAATTTATAGGTTCCTACTGAGTGTTTATCTAACTTCTGGTATCACGTTGTTAACAATATTTGCAGGAAGCCCTCTGAAGTGGTGATAAGCCAATCAAGTAATTAAGGTACGATTTGAGTTTTTAGTATTTTTTGCAGATAGTATATGATAAAATGGATTTGTGTTTTTTCAAATCGTTCAAGTGGTTCTTGGTTCCACTAATAAGACGCTATAAGTACTTTGCTTTAGAAATCATGTCAATCAAACGTTGTTAGTATAGCTCCAGTTAGAAGAAAAGGTTCTTTTGTTCTTTTTATCAAGTAAATAAGTTTTTTTTTACTTTATCTTTGCTGGCCTTACAGAAAGGGGTGATATTAGAGTACTTGAAATTGGACCCCTACACAGTATGGCTTGATAGATGAAATAGTATCTAGAAGTGTATTTAAGTGTAGATATTGTCTAATTTAATTTATGGATGCTAATGTACTTCAACTCGGCCAACTGTGTTAGGCTTAAAAAAGTTGGTTGTGTGTACCTCTTCCTCCTTCAACCGAGTAAACTATAATAATAAAAGTAGGAATGAGCAAGTGATATCGGTCATCAGAAATGATTTTTGGAAATATTCCATACAAAGTCGACGCATTATCGATGGATATCGTGAAATGCAGCAAGAAGATTACTCGATAGACTAAAAATATACTCAATGTGAAGTGTTTTTGAAATTGCAAACGGGTGACGGAATTTTTTTATCTGCTTTGTGTTTAGTAGATCAGTTGACGACAAATATGCTGACTTTGATGTTTCTATTTTGTGAATACTCAAAACTGTGAAACGCTACAAATGTTGCCCTTTTCGAAAGTTATAACAAGTGCATGTTTCTCTTGTTAGAAACCATAATCCATGTGCACCAATCCTCCGTCTAAAGTATTTTGACAAGTCGAATAAAGCGACGCCAAAAGACCTTGAAATGCTTTAGGGTAAATTATAAAACCCTACAAATGGTGAATATTTGGATAGGTAAAATAAGTGAATGTTTCTCTTGCTGGCAGCCACAATCAATAGGTACCAGTTCTTCCGTGAAATAAGTGTGCAAAGTAATTTGACAGATCAAGTAAAGCGACCGCAGCCGCGCCGCCACTACACCTTGAAATGCTGCAGTGTAAATTATGGAACCCTACAAATGTTGGTAATTTGGACAAGTAAAACAAGTGTAAGTCTCTCTTCTTGGTGGACACAGTCTATGGATGGATATCAGCTCGTCCGTAAGATTATAGCGTAAAATATTTCGAAAGATCAAATAATGCGACTGCCAGCGCCGCAACGGCGCCGGCGGGCGGTGGAATGCTGCAATGTAAATTCTGAAACCTTACAAATGTTGTTGAAACACTTTCGCGTTTATTTGCAACCACATTCTATGGATGTCAGTTCTTCCGTAAAATTGTAGTGTAAAATATAATACCTACTTACTTAGATGGCCATTACAGTTCGGGGTTAACATGGGCCTCATCCAGCATGCTACGATAGCGACATCAATTTCGGGAGAGCTTCTCCTGTTTTGCACACTTAGTCGGTTGAGGTCTTCTTCCACTTGATGGTGCCACCTAAGACGAGGTCTTCCCCTCCCGCGATTTCTCTGCAATGTGCTTTCGAAAGCCCGTCGAGCCGGAGTGTTGATGTCCATCCACTCCACAGTTCCTAGTCATCGTAGTCTCGCAATACGTACTCTTCTAGCTACTCCTATGTCACAGTACAGCTCCTTGTTGTATCTTCTTCTCCACTCATTGTCTTCTCATATGGGACCAAAGATCATTCGGAGTACTTTTTTTCGAAATGGCCAAGTTTCCTCATCCTCTTTCGATAAGGTCCAATCTTCCGGGTGATTAAGGTCCTATGAGGGGTAACCTTGGTTTTTCTGGAGAGGGTTTTGTTTCTCAATGGCCTTCTTAACAAAGAACCAACGGTTGTGGTAAGAGTTATTCTCCGTTTGAAACCAAGATCAGTGCGGAATTCAAACGGAGTAAAATATAATAGTCCGGTAGAATACTGTGATGCGAAGTATGGCACAACCAAAACTTTGCACGGAGATGACTGACACTATCATGCTTCGTTGAATTATTTAAATTTTAATTTTGGAAAAAGCTGATGAAATGAAAGCCTGGGGTCGCTCTGTGGTCGCCACAAAGGGTTTTTTGAAAAATCTAAACTAGCTTTGAATGTCAAATTGACATTTTGAGCCCTGGATTTTCCCTCAACTCGCCTTAGGTTTTAGCTTGGGTGAGTTCAGGTAAGGAACAGGGCTTGTATTTCATTTATTTTCATTGTCAAATGACAGGGATTGATTTTGTGGTTTAGTGTTTTTTTTTTTTTTGAGAACTGGAAAACCCGGGTTTTTTGACAACTCATAGGGTTGTCAAGGAAACTTGGGTCAACTCTGAGTAAAGTTCAACGAACGAACCTATTATCTGTTTTTTTACTAGGGAGGCCTTATGCGTTCGTTGTATTTTTCTTTTTCTAGTTTTCATTTCAAAAACAAACTCGAAAATTAGAAGAAATTGTGGAATGTCTTTATATCTGATTCTTTAACCAGAGTACATTTCGTCGCATAAGTCTGTCAGTTGGATTTGTCATGTCGATGGATTAACGGCCTTTTCGGAATGGAAGTGATCTAAATTTCTGCACTTATCTTATTTGGTTTTAGAGTTTAGCCTTTGTTTTTGTTTCAACCTTTCAACATTCGTGTTCTAATAAGTGAGTGATCTAAGGTGTATTTGCTTGACTCAGGTGATAGCCCATACAGTCTTACTAAACTTTAAGGTAGATACTGAATGATAAGCCTAAACATGTAAAGTTTGAAATACTGCGTTGAAAAACAAGCTTTCCTCAATGTTTTATTTGATTGTTAGCTCGAATGTTTGTCTTCATTACATAAAAAATCCGTATCACTGAGTGAGATAAAGACGACACAATCGAATATTTAAGACTACCTTTCAATAGAAACATCTGAAGTATCTACCACTTTGAAAATGGACGTCACGTCATGAAACCACTCAATTACATGAAACCACTCATCGCTACAACGATACTACTTCAAGAGGCCAATTATAATAATCTTTTTCGATTTGCTTTTCATTGTTAAATATTGGCTTTTGATGTTAAGTAAAACAGCGATTATTTTTATTATGCCTTAACCAATTTGGTTGATTTTTATTGCTTTGTTTGTACATATAAAAATAATTTGTTTTATGCCATGCATTTCATTGTTTTCTTTATTTTTTATTTATTATTATGTCAAAGTAACTTAGTGTCAAATGGTCGTTATTATTACGCATTTATTATCAGACTTTTAGTTTTAACTATTGTTTATGTAAGGATGGAAAACTAACACTCTAACTTGAAACCTGTTAACAACGCATTTTTCGTGAATTTTCCTAAGAACGGGGCGAGTATGTTTGTCGTATAAGGCCTTTAAACTTGTACCGTTATATGTTATAGAGACTGGGGCGGAATTACCGCACTCGTGATCGAGTATAATACGTGCCTGAATTATGTGTTTTTTCGCATTTCTTCTCGCGTTATCGAGCGCTATAGGACCTCGATTTGGCAGTCTTTCATCAGTATTTGAACGAATTTAAGTCTTTAAATGAGCAGCTGACTGATGTTGTGTAATAAGTCACTAATGCGGTGACTCGACCCCTGATTTGTCTTTCGTATAAAAAATACTGTGAAAAAGCTGCTAAATAAGTTGAGCGGCACTTTAGTGTTCCACTACGTTTTTAATAAAAAGACCAAAAAACATTGAAAGGTAAATTGCTTCACTTGTAGGGTACACAAGTAAACTGTTATCAATAAATTGTAACCTTAGAATTACCTAGCTATGACTTGTGAAACTGAAAGAAAAAGTGACACATAAGAAGCAAAGTTTAGGCGATCGCTGCATTGCCAAAAAAGAAATTGGTCGATTTTTAAATTTTGCTTTGAATTAAAGCTATATATATGAACTAAATACTGTTCGGACAAAGCCCCTTTTGGATCTCACTTTGACGGTAAGGAAAGTGAAGCTAGTGTTGAAGTCAAATTATAACCTTCACAATAATGTAGGAGATGCAATCTTCAACAGCATCACAAATAAACGAGGTAGATGTTGACAAGAAGTCACATGGTTTAATACGTAGTTTTTAGTGATTAAAATAAAAATTGGATGGTTCAGACGCAAACGGTTTCCAGATAAACAAAAATGTAAGCAAATTTTCACTTAAATCCACCATTGAAATTAAATCTTTCTTTAAAATAAAATAAGTAAAGTCTGTTTCTCTTCTTTCTGGGTAAAGTTTGGGAAAAAGCCAGGGAAAAGTTTGGGCTCGAGCTTTTTAATGTTGTTTTTGTAATCTCCATCTGAAAATGAAAAGTAAAGATACGCATTTGGGATGTTTCTGGCTGAATGACATTTATCATGCACTCTCAATAGAGATATAGTAATCAAACATACAAACAATTATGTTTAAAAAACGTGTTAAAATAAGCTCATAGCAATATTGCATTGCTTACTTAACTTTATTTTGAATTTTCAAACCAACAAAAAGAGATAATGTTTTTTTTTTTTTTTATTTTTTTTTTTTATTTCAAATATAAATTTGAATTCAATCAACATGTTTCGATTAGCTGATTTCGCAAGGAGCCGATTTGACAAGCAAGAAAGTGCAGGAGAAACTTGTTCGACTAAATTCTTGAAAGAGTGAAGATCAAAAGCTCTGCCACATTTACGTCAAAAAAAAAGTAAAGATACACGTTTTGGGATCCCGCGTGTGAGTAAAGATACAGACCTATAAATAGGGTTGGGCAAGAGAGCGAGGAGCCCCAACGAGGGTCTAGTGCGTTTGTCACAACCATGCCTTATTGTTAGGGAATGGAGGGAACCTACAATTTTCTGCTGAACGGCTAATCGAGAAAGAAATTCATGGCAATGAATTTACTAACGGAGAATTTGCCAATTCCTCGCGAAAGGCTATACCCGATTTTGCCTCTGTTGGGATTCGAACCACGAACTTCTGGGTTAACAGCAGACATGCTAACCATCACGCCACGGGTACCACGAGTATTTCTTACTAGTGACTAATTTCAATCACTCTAAAAAGTGGGCCAGATACAAGCTTATTTTTAAAAATGCGATAAAATGGACAAAATAAATTATGACTTTATTGTTAAGAGTAAGCATTCCCATTAGTTTTGGAACACGAAGTCTTACAAGTGCAGTCTCGGCTTCAAAGTAGTGCATTCTGTCGCTCCAATTTTCAAAGACAATTATTGGTGGTTTCGGGCCGTACCTCACAGATTGGTCGTATTACAGTATCAAATTATTTCCGGATTGTTGACATAACATCGGTCTTTCAATGTTCTTTGCAAAAGGGTTCAAGACGGCTGATAGCACGATTTGGGAATTTGGTGCTTAAAAGATCGATTGTGGTATGGACTATGTGGCATGGCGTGCCGCGCCGTCCTGCATGAACCAAAGGTGTTCCAAGTCCATGTCATCAACTACAGTAACAAAGAAATTTCCCAAAATATTGTTCCCAGCCAGTTCAAAGAAAAATTGTCCAATACACGGTTAAAAATTTTGATATACTTTTTAATACAGCCCTTGTATTACAGCTGTATGCAATACAGTCAAAATTAGTTTTTAATATTTCCCGAATATTAACTTTCTTTCTTAATTATTTTGTATTACATTTTAATATTTCTGTATTAGGCCTATAATTTGTAACACAAACCCGATTAAAATGTAATCAACACGATTAAAAAACAATACTTTAGTATTCAAATCTAATTATTTCGACCTTTTTTTAAGATTGTAGGCCAATTTGCTATTTAAATTTAATACCACAATTCTTAGCTCTCAACTTCTTCTATATTACAATTCAATAATTAGAGGTTATTTTATTCCATTTGCTATGTCAATGTACTGATATGCAGTATTACATTGGATTCAAACGTTTGGTGGTACCCTCGTGGTGTGATGGTTAGCATGTCCGCTTGTCAACCCAGAGGTTCGCGGTTCAAATCTCAACAGAGGCAGAGGCAAAAATGTTTTTCAACGAGTATCGCCTTCGGAGAGGAATTGGCAGTGTGTTAGTAGAGTAAATTCATTGCAATGGCAATTGGAGAGAGTGAGAGCAGTTAGTAAAAAACAAATTAAAATGTAATAATGAAGATATTAAAAAGTAACGCGTATTTATTTCATTACCATGCAGCATTACTTTTTCATATCTTAACATTATTACATTTTAATATTTGTTTTATTAGCTGCTCTCTTTTAATATTTGCAGTTTATTAGATTCTAATAAATTTTTGGTGTTGTCATATATGCAACCCAAAAAATATTAAAATCAACACCAAAATTTTTAACCGTGTAGAGACACCTGTACTAAATTCGAATATCAAAATGTCACTCTCTGTGTATGTATTGGCTTCTTGACAATAACGTGCAGAGACCTGTAACACAAATTTACAAGTCTTCAACACCAAGCAAACTTGTAGATTTGTGTTCCAGAAATTTCTTATACTTATCATAATTCACTTGTATTACAAGTACTTGTAGTTGTGTGTTACAGTCCCCAGATTATCCGATTCCCAGATGAGGCAATTTTGTCTCGGGTCTCTTCAGAAAAGATGATTTTTCATTTCAAAATGTTATCCAGTTCAAGCTACTCTAAGGCAATGCCCAAACTGAGAAGCGATAACGAAGTAAACTAACCCATAAGCCACAAAATTACACACATCCCTGTCATATGAATAAAAACACATACCATTTGACAGCCCTTAACTCGCCCCAGCTAAAACCTAAGGCGAGTTGAGGGCAAACCTAGGTCAAGCCTCAGGGCTCAAAAAACACTTAGTTTGACATTGAGGGCGAGTTTAGGACTTTCAAAAAAACACTTTGTGGTGACCACAGGGCGACCCCAGGGTTTAAAGAACGAACCTTTTATAAGATACCACTCAAACTCAATCCTCAACCGATCTACGCCAAAATAAAAATAGATTAAAATATCACTAAACTTTTTCTTTACCGGCACACTAAACTACTTCGGTTGATCTTATCTTAAGATATCGTACGTAACTTTCAGCGTTAACTTGTGCTTTTTTGCTGCCTGAGCTCATCCAAAAACAAGCCTAGTGCTACTTTACGTCGACTTAGGGACACCCGGCAAATCCAGGGCTCAAAAAACAATCAATTTGACATTCAGAGATAGTTGAGGTTTTTCCTGTGGCGGTGGCGACTACAGGAGAAAACTAGGGCTTCAACGAACCAACCGTATATGTTGGTCAAAAAAAAGAAAAACATTATAAGAAGATGAAACAGGGAACCTTCGAACTCTTACGCAACAAGCAGACATTGCTATCAAATCTACAAATGTCAAACTCAAATCGTCAATAAAATATAAAATCAGTCAACTTTTATAAATTAGCTCCTACTTCTATTTTGTTTATTAAAAGTTAAGTTGAATCACAAACTCTCTGGCCATGTTAACGTTTGGCTTTTCAAAAGCTACTGCTTTTTCCAAAGGTAGTACCTTCAACTCTTCCGATTTTCCATCATAAGTTATTGTCGCTGACTTCGGAATCACCTCAAGACCGGCAATAACGACCCTTTCCAGTGTTGATTGCGTACTGTAGTTAGATTTTTTGAAGAAAGAGTTCCTCAAAACATTTCCGCTGAACTCAAATTTCGTGTAGATGAACTTTCCTTTGCGATATTCATATGATTTTTCATCATCAATGTACAGAGTACCCTTGGCTGATGCATCTTTGTCCAAGCACACGACCAAAGTATAAGGACCATCCTTCATCAACGTAGCTGTTTGACGGATTTGTTCCTTTTTCGGGATGATTGAGCCCCCTCGTTGGTATACTGGAATCTGAAAATGTTAATCGTTAGTGTGTGTCTTAGAAGCGATTACAACCTAAGCCCCCTACCTTCTTATCATTGACTTCGATGGTTTCATAGCCTGCTTTATCATACTTCGTGTAATCGTCTGTATCATACCAAATGTCTCCAGTATTCTGTCCGTCCTTTGAAGGGAAGTAGACTTTGTGTTCGAGTACGCCCTCCTCCATTACCGGTGCTACAAGAAGATGGTCATGCAACAGGTATTGAGAGTCGATTGTGTATGCTTCCTTGTCTCTGGGATAATGTGCGAGGAGGGGTCTCATAACCGGCAAGCCGCTCTTTTCATGTTCGTAGAACATAGTGTACCACATTGGCAGATAGCTGTAGCGTTTGCGAACAGCATCTCGAATAATCAAACGAGTCTTCTCAGGGAACAGCCATGGTTCTCTTCTTTCTGTATCTTGATTTGCATGTGATCTGAAGAAGGGAGTGAATGCTCCTACCTGGAACCAACGTTCAAACAATTCCGGTTCCGGATTACCAAAAAATCCTCCGACATCAGATCCACAGAAGGAGAAGCCTGAAACAGCCTCGGACAAGCACATCTTTATGGAGACCTTCAAATGCCCCCATCCTGCAGTGTTATCACCCATCCACACTATGCTATATCTTTGGGAACCCGCATAATGAGCTCTAGTTAGAATGAATGGTCTCTGATTCGGATCTCGTTGCTGCAATCCCTGGAAAGTTCCCATGACTTGCATGTGTCCATACAGGTTGTGAACATCTCGATGTTCCCAACCACCATAGTGGACATTGTCCTTCAGCATGGTTTTCTCTGGTCCAATAAACACGGATGGCTCATTCATGTCGTTCCATATCATCACATCTGCTGTGGTTGTATTAAAATTGCTTAAAAGAAACTGGTCGGCGTAGTACTGACGAACAGCAGGATTGAAAAAGTCAGGATAACTAGCTGCACCTGGCCAGCATTCGCCTTCATAGTCTTGGCCTTTGACGTTTTTCGTGTAGAAGCCTCTCTTGGTGCATTCTTTGTGGAAGAAATAGTTTTCGTCTATCTTGTAGTGTGGATCAATGATGATGGTTAGATGACGGTGAAGATCAGTCAAATTCTTGATCATAGCCAGTGGATCGGGGAAATTCTTGGTGTCCCAAGTGAAGTATTTCTTCTGATCGGTGTACTCAATGTCTAGCCACATAGTGTCCATTGGAATGTCGTAGTTATCGAACTCCGCTGATACTGTTTCTACGTCTGAAGAATTGTCATAATTCCAGCGGCATTGATGGAAGCCAAGGGTGAAAAGCTGTGGCAAATTGGCAGATCCAGTAAGGTCCGTGTACTGTTTGAAAGCATCTAAAGGAGTTGGCCCCAGGAGGATGAATGCATCAATGATTCCACTTTCGGATATGAATCGTGCCGCAGCTGGTTCCGATGTCCGAGGATCTGAAGGAATAGAGAAGAAAGTTATACAAGTTCATATATAAGCGATATTTGCATTTAGTTCTTGTTCTATGACAATAGGTGCTTCTTCACTCACCCGTAAGAAAGTCAACTACTGAGGAAGCGTTCTTCTTAGCTGCCCAAATATCCACCCAAGTTTCAGCTGCATTATGCCAAAAAACTCCAGCTGTTTGTTGAGGCCTAAAAGAGAGCATTGCGCATCCAAAGTTAACAACGGAATAAAACTTTCAACGAGTATTTTCTTACCCGTGTCCATAGATCACTGGAACAGACCCATACAAGGCCATTGGACTATCGAGTTCATAAAACGGTGTATCCAAGTTGTACAAACGATACGGATCTGAGTTCTTTGTGTCCCTCAAAATGAATGAATCGGCGTGCTCTGGAATTCCAAATAGAACATCTGCTTCTGGGAAAGAGAAATCCAATGCGATTGCTTCTGGACCGTACGGCTTTGTGTCGGGGTATGAATTGTACTCTTCTTCCCAAGCACCCTCAGGGTCGTCTATAGGTTCAGCTTGTGACTTTTTACGAAGGTGTTCAAATCGCATCAGGCCTTTGGCATTCAATGCAACTACCAAAACATCGTTTTGATAGAAATCGATTTTGAAGGCTTCCATTTTGACAACGGCTTTCATGGGTCCCGACGAAAGAATTACCTCAGCACCATTTTGGCTTACTATTGAAAGACTAACGGAGAGGTGCGGGGGCTAAATAAATTATGTTGTCTATGCATTTGAAGAAATTGAACTTACACTCCACTTTTGGGCGATTCCTTCAAAGCATCAGTCACTCGGTAGCGAGGTTTCAGTGGGTTTTTCTCGTCAACGAGCACCCGGAATTTCGAATCCTTTTTAAAGCCAAATCGGTTAGTTGCACAATAATGCCTCAGCTTCTTTTGAACTTACCTCAAGCGGCTCCACCCTCAACAGAAAAGCACGATCATTCTTCTTGTTGATGAGATCAAACTCGACAAAGCTTGAAAACGACTTAAAGGATCCTGGGACAACGGCAAAATTCGAGTTACCTGGTTGATCCTTTCGAGATCGCCTGAAATAATGCAAGACTTTGTATAGTTGAAAACATCATACACGTGTATTTGTTTTGCCTTACCTGCAAAAGCTACTCTGTTCGCAGGTTTTAAAAATTGACCGATCCACCCCCGATCCGTAATGGAGGGTGCAAAGTATTAACACAACTAATGCTAAGCGCATGTTTTTCCTAAATGCAAGATCCACACAAGATCTCCGTATTTATACAAAACCTGTAAAAAATTCCTACTGAGTTTATTGTTTTACGTACCAGCTAATATCATTTGTTTCAAATTTGATTTCAAGTGCTAATAAAGTTAACAGTATTTTTAGTGACAAATTTGATTATTATCTGATTAGATTGTTATGTGAAGGTGACGTATGTAACACGAGTTGTTGTAAATCATTGACCCCACGAAGTTGGCCAGAACCCAGTTAGATTTAGATTGGTTTTCCAATCAGTTTGAACTTTATGCGCATTTTGATTTGATCATTAGCATTCGCAATGAGCGTGAAGACTTGACCAAATAATATCAAAGAAGGAACCTCGTAATCGTGATACTATATGGGTTAGATTTTGAATTGTTCAATCGTCAATAAAATTTGAAGGGGAAAAGGTTGGGGTAGGATTCTTTCCTTGGTTGGATGATGTTATCTTTACAACCTGGGCAGTTTATGATACCTAAAGCAAAGGAACTCCGTCGAAAGGGAATTCCCAAATATACAAAACTGTGTCAATTTTGAAATGCAATTAGCCTAAATTATCTTTTTTTGTTGACCAGAATGATGAATTTTTCGTCAAACTTGGAACAAAAGCCCAATCAGATTATGTAAGAGCGACGGAAATTGACGGCAAATTGCGAGGGCCAAGAGGCCACATTCAATTTACAACGTAAGTTTCTTGATACAGCTTTAAATAAATGATTTATTGTTTTTATGCAAGGTATTCCTTAACCTACCTGTGACCAAAAAAATTGGTACACAAAAAAAAAGTAAATTCAGAAACTGGAAATTTTAGACCTCTTTTGAGTCGGATACTTTAAAGTTTTCGTTAAAATTTTTTTTCTTTTTATTCACATCCAGTGTGTTCCAAATCTAATTTTCAAAAAACTGTCGTGTGCATTTTAATTTCGGAATAAGAATTTTTTAAGCATTTTTAAGCCTAGATTTTGAAAGCTAACTGCTAGTAGGTACAAAACTTTTTCGAAATTGTTTTTAATAGAACTTACGCCAAAGTTTTTCTAAAATTTAAAAAAAAAAAAAAAACGAAATGACCGCTAAATGTATTGATTGTAAGTTTTTTGATTCAAGTGCATTCGTTCTGTCTGTTTTGTGTTGATGTTAGGTTAGGTAGGATGAGCTGATGGTTGATCTTATTTCCGCCACACAGATCAATGTAGATCCATTGTGGTATCCTGGAGTGTTGTAACGTCCTATAGAGCTAAAAACCTATGAGTATATGGTTTGTCAGTTTTTAACCATTTTACGGCTTTAATGAAGTTCTACAGGCTATTCCAGGCAATATAGTTCGATTATTCTTCTAGCCCGTTGAAAAAGAAACTGCCGAGACATTTTTTCCTGCTATGGCAGATTACTGGACAGGGACAAGGGAAGTGAGTGGTATCCTCATGTTCGTCATCACTGCGTCATCTACATCGCTTCGGTGCAAAGACTTATTTTCTTTTTGTGGTAACCTAGTAGGTTATGTTCTGTTAGAATACTGATAAGAGACCGTTATAAAGGCCCATTCTGGGATAGAAGTCTTTTAGATCTGTTCCTACCGTAATTTGGGCATAGTTTCCTGGAGAAGACACAACACTCTAGACATTCCCATCTTTCATTGGATATTCGTATTATTTTGTCACCAATGATCTGTTTTATTGCACAGGTTGGATTTTGATTGATTATGGTCTATGAGAGAAGGGTCAAAAAATTTTAACTGTATGAGGTTTTTTTAAATATGTACCTCCCGATTGTGGACTATTGAAATGCGGAGCACCCATTTGCCTTAACGAGCACCGATTTTGTTTGGTTTGATGTTTGAAGCTGGTTTTGAATTGGATTTCAATCATCTTCTTGTCTTTTCTGAATCGGCGCCCTTTCACGGCTTTAAATACTTGAATCTGATGTTTATCTCGAAAGACCAAATTTTTCTTTTTCTTTTCAATCACCCCTATTAGCAAAGTCACAAACGACAGCGAAAAACCGATGCGACACGATCTGGGAACGAATTCCGTAACGATTATCGTTGTTTCACTTCGCTTTCAGCGATAAAATGACGGCTCAATGTTACATATTTTGGTAACTTTTAAAGAGTTTCCAACATGACGGAGTGCAGACCCTGCATTCGATATGTCAGCTTATCACACTCGTTTTTAGGTGCGTTCGTTGAACTTTCCCCAGGGTTGACCCAGGTTTTCTTGACATCCCTATGAGTTGTCAAAAAAACCTAGGTTTTCCAGTTCTCAAAAAACGCTACTCCACAAATCACCACACATCTCTGTCATTAAAAAAAAATACATGTCATTTGACAGCCCTCAAACCGCCACAGCAAAAAGCTAGGGCGAGTTGGAAGAAAACCTATGGCAAACCTATGGCTCAAAAACCACTCAATTTAACATTCAGGGCGAATTTAGGTTCCTCAAAAAACACTTTGTGGCGATCCTAGGACAACCACAGGGCTTCAACGAACAAACCTTATGTCGATAAAAATCGACCAAACATTATGTCTTAGAAGGGTACAAAAACATCTAACTGATGAGCCCATTGTTGTGATGCCTTGGCGAAACGTACAGTGGAGAGTGGAGTGAAGGTCACTTGAACTTTTTATTTCGATTTTGAAATCACAACACTCAGCTTAAAATAATAAAATTCTTTTATTATTTTTTCTGTTACTTATTTAGTTTAGTGTATTCACCCTTTAAAATGTCTTTATTAATGCGGCTTAAAAATAAAATTTGTTTGGTTTTCCTGTAGCTGTTGAATTGTTAACTGAAAAACTAAACGTCTGACCAATCAGGGCTGGATTCCGTAACTTTTTAGAAACCTACCAATTCTCAGTTTTTTTAAAAGTTTATTATTTTTTACTTTTGTCGTTTGAAAATCAAGTATGGTTTTATGATCTTGCTAGAAAAAATTTTGAAAAAAAAAATGTTAAAAATAAAAAATATTGGTTCGAAAATATTTTTAAAAAAATCAAATTTTTTTCTTAAAAAATTCATAAAAATTATTTAAAGCTAAATTATTCAAATTTTGGTAAATAATTTTTTTTTAAACAAAGAAATGAGATTGATATCGATAAAAAAATCAAATTTGGAATGTTACAATTCATCGATTACCGTTTTTTTTAATTTTCGAAATCAAAGTATACCGATTTTTCATGTTGCACATTGCGATTTCGATGATTTTATGGGTGATAAAAAAGTAGTAAGTAGTAAGTCAGCCAACAAAACTTCTGATGTACAACAACGGCTGAGACCCGTTATCAACTACGGCAGCCTAGTCTGGGCTACCATCTCCAAAACAGTGATGAAAGAGCTCCTAATTTCCGAAGTGAAAATTCTGAGACTCTGCATTATTCTCACTTTCGACCACCAGCGCCAAATACACTACAGCAAACAGCTTGTGTACGAGAAAGCCAAAAAGATGCTTTTGGCTCAATAAGTGTTATTGACAGTAAAGAAAACGGATGCAAGCATCAACAATCGCTCGAACCATTTGACGAGAAGGATGACCAATGAGGAGCAACATCCTGACCCAAGATACCTTAGCGCTTTAAAAACTTTGGACAAGGAAATATTATCCACAAATGACGAAACCGGCTTTTAATGCACGAATATTTGTTACGTATAGGTACAAAATTTTATATTAAATTGAATTGAAAAAAATATAACATCAACTTTTCGTCACATTTAAATGACTTGAACAAATTTCAACAAAAAAAATTACAAATAACAACAGGCATCAATGAACCTTGTGACGAATTTCAGGGGCCAACATTTTTTTGCCGATTATCTAGAGGACCTATAGATATAGGAATAACCTATAGATGAGGAATAACCTCACACAAAACCTTAGTTTCTTATAGACGGTTAAGGCTATATAGAGCTCAATGACTCCGCTGTGAGTCTAATACGAAATATAATCATAATCATCCCTATCACAGATTCACTCGTAACAATTTTGAACTACGAATAACTTTTTAGAACTTGTAAATTGTTTTATCACTAGAAGTTAATTTTAGTTGCGATACATTCACTACGAGGGACACACAAAGCTTCCTTACTGGCCTTGGTAACCATTGGTTGTTAGGTACGACGGAATCTTTAAAAAAAAAAAGTGATTGAATTGGGGAGATTAGCAGAAAATTTATTACTAACACCTTAATAAAAAAAAAACTTACAACACCTTCTGCTTTCATCTGCAGTACACTAAATAAAGAACTTTCTGTTTTCCGCAGCTTGAAATTCTAACAGCTTGCAATTCCGTTGCGAACAAATACAAATTGTCAACTAATCTCAACTTTTTTTCACAAAATCACAAGCTTAAGTATAATTATGTAAGCTAGGTGTGAATTTCCTATGGTCGTGTGTATTTTAAACAATGAAATTAAATTAGAAAAGCTATTGTAATCATTTGATAAAGCGTATTGACAAAATCTTTTATTATTTTTCCGTTCTAGTCAGTGCACTTCTAAACGCTACTTTCATTCTTTCCGACATAAGCAGTTACCTAATAGTGTTAATTTTGTCATTTTAAATCAAAACTGTATTTGTTCGTCTCATTTAATTTGTTCATTTACTAAAATTGAATCGAAAAACCGAGGGAAAAGAATCCACTTAAATTTAAATGGTCAAAGGTTATCTTTTCAAGTAGAAAATTTATGAGAACAAGGTGTCCAAATGTTTCTACAAAAAAACATTATGATCGTGAAACTTTTTGACTTTTTTTTTGTGTTGAAAGTTATTTTAAACCAACAGCCTGAGATTGTATGGTAATGTCGTTTTCATTTGGTTTAGAAAACCTCTTCGAGTGGAATCGCACATATTCCTCTTCTTTGAGGTGTAATTTCTGTTTATTTATAATCGATGTTGAATTATGGCTAAGTTGTGGCCCTATACAAGTAACCATTTCGTCGGAGCGGAATTCTCTCCGATTTCCTACGATTCGGAGACATTTTGCTTCGTGGTAGTTCTCCGATCGGCCGATCCGACGTCCTCCGATAAGTTTTTGCTGCGGAAAGTTTTAGGTCCCTATTATGAGTAGCGAATCGAACGTTCGACTGGAAGCGAATGTTTTAGAGAAACTAATTTATTGGATTATTATCATTTAACTTCGTCCATTCTCTTATCTGACATACCTTAAACGTCGAAAAAAAAGTTTTCTACAAAGTTTTTGTTTCTACAACCTATAATACCGCTATAAAAGAAGCTCGCAAAAACATTCGCTTCCAATCGAACGTTCGATTCGCTACTCATAATAGGGACCTTAATTTTGGGAATGCAATACGTTGTCGCATTTGTGAAAAAGTTCTTTTACGATGACAACTACTTCGAAGCAGAAATTGAATCTCCGAAAAACGATGCGTTGCGGAGAAAACTCCGCTCCGACGGTTACCTCGATAGGGCCGATTGATTATCGGATAAGAGTAGGGTGGATGAGGTGGTTAGAAGCCTGCGCTATCTTCTGTGATCGGAACATGTCCCCTTAGATGAAGGCATAGCTTTACATCGTGGTTAGGTGGCCAGCTCTTTCATACAGCTCACAATGTAAGAAGAAAGCACACCTGGTGCAAAGTCAACATTAATATAAGCAATTGGTTAGCCTTATACATGGAAGAGTCCAAAACCCGGGAGCTGGCGATTCTTTCTGGAGTCAACGGCAACGCAGCGTGCTTTACAGGGTTACTGGAGTGATGTGTGAACCAGAGAGTGTGCTTTGTGATTTCTAGATCACAACACTCCCAGCGAAGTTCAATGAAGAAGAACCGAACTTTAAAAATGATTTAAACTACTTCTTGGTGTGACAGGACAGCCTTTGTTTATTTTTCTTGTCAATCAACAAACTTGTGTCACATAATTACTAAAATTCAAATATTTGCTGTTTACATCAAGGTGGACAGAAACTAAATATTTCTATTAAAAGAAGGGAGTGCCTTTCGAAGCTTAACGCGAGTTAATTTTTAATACTATAACTTTTGATCTTTATCATTCTCTTTTTCTTTAATAATTAAGTTTGATCACAAACTTCTTGGCCATATTGACGCCTGGCTTGCGAATAGCGATGGCTTTCTCATGGGGCAGAATTTCTAGTTCTTCTGTTTTACCATCAGAGGACAATGTGGCTGATTTGGGAGTCTTTGCCAGACCAGCAATGACAACACGCTCTAACCATGAATGAGTATTAAAGTTCGGTTTGGTTTCGAAGGAGTTCTTCAAGCTGTTGTCACTAAATTCAAAATGTGAATAAATGAATTTTCCAGTGCGATACTCATAGGACTTCTCATCGTCGATGTACACGGTGCCCTTGGCTGTGCCAGCCTTGTCCAAGCACACAACCAGAGTATAAGGATCGTCTTTCATGAATGTTGCTGCACGGCGAATGCGTTCTTTTTTGGGGATGATTGAGCCTCCACGTTGGAAAACTGGAATCTGCAAGTATCAACAATTTAGACAAACATCAAAGTTCAATTGATTTATGAACTTACCTTGCCATCATCAACTGCAATCGTTTCATAGCCGACCTTTTCATGTTTCTGGAAATTATCTACATCGAACCAAACATCGCCATTCTTCTGATCATCCTTTGCTGGGAAATAGACATCGACCTTACTAACGCCCTTTTCCACAACTGGGCGAACCAAAAGATGATTGTGCAGCAAGAACTCCATGTCAACTGAATAGGCTTCCTTGTCTCTGGGGTAGTGTGCCAAAAGTGGTCTCATTACGGGGAGTCCGAACTTCTCGTGTTCATAGAACATAGTGTACCACATTGGGAGGTAGCTATAACGCTTGCGGATAGAGTCACGAATAAGCAAACGAGTCTTTTCTGGGAACAACCATGGTTCCCTTCGTTTGGTGTCAATGTGAGCATGAGCCCTGAAGAATGGGAGGAAAGCTCCAGTTTGATACCAACGTTCTAGCAATTCGATTTCTGGATTTCCAAAGAAACCGCCCACATCCGCACCACAGAACGAAAATCCAGCAACAGCCTCAGACAGACACATCTTGATCGAATGCTGCAAATGACCCCATTCGGCTGTGTTATCTCCTGTCCAGATGGCGGCATACCTCTGAGATCCAGAGAAGTGAGCACGAGTGAGAATGAAAGGCCTCTGGTTAGGATCTCGCTTAAGCATTCCCTCGAAAGTTCCCATTATATGCACGTGACCAAACAAATTATGAACGTCACGGTGTTCCCAGCCTCCATAATGGACAGTATCCTTCAGCATTGTTACTTCTGGGCCGTTGAACACAGACGGTTCGTTCATGTCATTCCAGATCATCACATCGGCGGTGCTTGTCTTAAAATTACTCAACAAATACTGATCAGAATAGTACTGCCGAACGATGGGATTGAAGAAATCCGGATAGCTAGCGGCTCCAGGCCAACACCAACCCTCATAGTCCTTACCCTCAGCTGTCTTTGTGTAGTAACCATTGTCGGTGCAGTGATTGTGGAAGAAATAACCACTGTCACGCTTAATGTGTGGATCAATGATAACGGTCAAGTGACGGCCGATATCGGTCAAGTTCTTGATCATGGCCACAGGATTAGGGAATTTAAATGAGTCCCATGTAAAGTATCTCTTTCCGTCGGTGTACTCGATGTCCAGCCACATGGTGTCCATTGGGATGTCATATTCATCGAATTTGGCCGAAACCGATTCGACATCTTTATCGTCGTTGTAGTTCCAACGAGACTGATGGTAAGCAAGAGTGAAGAGCTGTGGTAGAGCGGTCGTGCCGGTCAGGTCAGTGTATTGCTTGAATGCGTCCAGAGGAGTTGGCCCCAAGAGGATGAATGCATCAACGATGCCGCTCTCAGACATAAAGTGAGCAGTCGGGGGGTCTGATTTTCGAGAACCTGAAAAGATTGTATTAAAGTGGAAGTTCTTAACAATGCTCGAGATGTGTCTGTTTGTATACCTGAAACAAAGTTGACAATAGATGACACAACATTCCTCTCAGTGGTAAGGATATCCACCCACGTTTCAGCTGCATTCTGCCAGTAGACTCCAGCAGTCCGCTGTGGACTAAAAAAGTCACTTCTTTGTGATGAACGAAAACAACAATTTTTAAATCGATCTTACCCGTGGCCATAAATAACTGGAACCGATCCATACAAAGCCATCTTACTGTCCAACACATACTCGAACACATCCAAGTTGTACAGCCTGTAGGGGTCTGTCCCGTGAGTCGACTTCAAGACGAACGAGTCGGCATGCTCTGGGATTCCAAACAGAACCTCTGCTTGTGGGAATGAGAAGTCTAATGCAACAGCTTCAGGGCCATGGGGCTTGGAATCATGATGTGATTTGAAGTTTTCTTCCCACGCACCGGGATCTTCATCCTCAATAGACTTGGCAGCAGCTTGTGCTTCTGGCTGATTGCCATCGACTTCATTTTCACCACCAATCTGTTGCTGGGACTTCAGTCGCAGGTGCTCAAAGTGCATCAATCCCTTGGCGTTGACTGACACCGCAAGCACATCGTTCTGATAGAAGTCAATTTTGAAAGGATCGGCATGGACAACGGCTTTGTTTATGCCCGTCGTTATGACCAGCTCAGGGCCGTCGTGATCTTGAACTTTTATCCTAGAATATTTTCTGTTAGAGTGGTTCTTGTGGTTTGCATAAATTCTGCATCTACTTACGTTCCGCTTTTAGGAGTTTCCTTGAGGGCGTCGGTAACCTTGTATCGGGGTTTAAGTGGAGTCTTCTCGTCAATGAGCACTCGGAATATATCGCCCTGAAAAGTCACTTTTTTTAATGGACGGATTTATTTTTATGTGTAACAAGTGTAACGTACCTCTAGTGCCTCTACTTTAAGAGCAAACAGATGATTGTTCTCCTTGTTCATGAGGTCCAGCATAACCGAGTCGGAGTAGGTATTTAGAGAACCCGGAACAAGAGCGAATTTGGAATTTCCTGGTTGAACTTTGCGACAACGCCTGCAAAAGCATGACTAGCAAAACATTCTTCATTTCATACGTGTACCCAAAGAACTTACCTGCAGAAGCTGCTTTCGTCGCAGGTTTTAAAATTTTTAGGATCCACTCCTGATCCATAGTGGATGGCGCAGCAAATTAATAAAAATATTGCCAAACGCATATTTGATTCTGTAAAAGCAATTGTATTTAATAAGAGAATTTTAAAGGTTAGCTAAAAATACACAAATAATTTGGCCAATGGATAAGAACAATCAATAAATTATGACTTCAAAGTCCTAAATATACGACCATGCTAAAGGTGAAAGTGAGAAAACAGAAGCATTTAATTTTATGTGAAGCCATCTGTGTTTTTCAATCAAATGCAGATAACAGCAAATACATGATTTTATCGGCAGTACAAGTGAACTTTTTTGGGTACTCGTACACTTTAAATGAAAGATTGGTTGAATTCTCAGATCAAATGAATGTTTTAATTCTTTATTCAATAAATGAAATGAAATATAGGAAATTCATTAAGAATATTAGAAAGTATGCACTTTTAACAATTAAAAAGTAAGAGACGCATCTTGTAAATGAGATTTTCAAGTTGAAAAGGACAAATTGAACAAAGCATACGATATATTCTTTTTTCTAATATATTTTTAGTTCACTTTTTGAAACACAAATAATTAATATAACCGTAAAAATAAGAAAATTAAATGAAATAAACTTGCTGTTCCTGACTTACCTATTCAAAAATGCAAAAAGTGCTCTAATTTTTGACGAACGGACAAAGAGCACGTCAATTCACCGACGTCATTCGCAAGATGTTGGCAAACATCGCAAAAGTGCTCTATGTTTTTGTAGATAATGCAGTTTTCGGGCAGTTGTTAAATATAGGGTGACCAATATGGGCTGCAGATTTAAAAAAAAAAAACAACTAAAACAAGATAGTGCAATGCTATAAACGATGCCACAGCCGTACTTATGATCACATTTAACTCCGCCAAACTTAAAAACACGCTTATATTGATTAAAACAAAAATCGTATTTATAACCATTTTTCGTCAGTGAATAGCTTAAACGCCGATATAAGTGTTTTATGCTGGGGATGCTGGGTTTACAAGCATCTGCAACTGCATAAGTGCAGAAAAGTAAAGCGGGACGGATGAAGATTATAAAGTACAAAAGTTAAAAAGAGAGACGAATAGAATTATGGTGGATTTACATGCATCTGCAAGTGCAGATAAAAATCGGAAAAAGACACAAGATGTAAAATTCATACTTGTCTGATAGAGAGGGAACGAACTTCCTAGTTATGGTTGCAGATGAAAAATTATGGGTGCAGATGAACATGTTCATCTGCAACCATAATTTTTCATCTGCAACCATAATCCTATTCGTCTCTCTTTTTAACTTTTGTGCTTTGTAACCTTCATCCGTCTCGATTTACATTTATGCACTTCCGCAGTTGCAGATGCATGTAAGCCCAGCATTATGGTTGCAGATAAAAAATTATGGTTGCAGATGAACATGTTCATCCGCACCCATAATTTTTCATCTGCAACCATAACTAAGGAAGTGCAGATGGTGCGTTCCCTCTCTATCAGACAAGTATGAATTTTACATCTTGTGTCTTTTTCCGATTTTCATCTGCACTTGCAGATGCATGTAAATCCACCATTAAGCTTGTTTTAGCGCATAACTGTCATTTGATTTTTAGTATTGAGCGGTCATTCAGTGGTTGATTTACAAGTTTGAGAAGTTTTAAAATAAATAAAGTGGAAATCTACTCAAATTACACTAATTTTACACATAATTCAAGTCATGAAATGTGTGCTTTAAGTTCCTGGGAGCAAGGCAGGACAAAAAAATAATCGCTATTGCAAAAATATACCCAGCCGTATTTATTAGATTTCCCTAAATAGCTCTGAACAGATGAATAGTTATGTAGTTAATAGCACTCTATTCTACGTTGAATAAATTCTTATTTATAAACCATTATAGTTATGATGTGTATATCTTCCCTATCTATAATCTATAATATTATTTATAGCATTGAGCGGTAATACACAGGTGTACTTCACTATCGAAAACAAACCGGTCTCTAAAAGCCATCTATGTATCCGCCGGCGTACTAACACTCCCTTGTCATTTCACAATAGCGATGACAAAAACCTATTCAGTCGCTATACTACCTCCATCCGCGTTCAGCATATTCTACCTCTATGTTACGTTCTATTGGTACCCGTGGTGTGATGAATAGCATGTCCGCCAGTTAATCCAGAGGTTCGAGTTCGAATCCTACCAGAGGCAAAAATGTTTTTTCTACGGGTATCACCTTTCGCGAGGAATTGGCAAGTCCTCCGTTAGTATTCTTCCTGCATAAAATTGTAGGTCCCCTCCATTCCCTCACAAGGGATGGTTGTGAAAAATGCGCTAGGCCCAGAGGCTCCTCGCTCTGTAGCGCCACCCTATTTATTTATTTTATTTTATTTTATGTTACGTTCAAAAAGTTTTATAAATAAGGTTTTCCTGTTCAGAGATAAGAGGAACATAGCGCTATTCACTGCTTATTATGGATTTATAAACAAGGCTGTTAATAAATTTTTATTCACTGCGTAACTATTATGCGTTCTAAGCGTGTTCTAGTGAAATCTAATAGATACGGCTGTTGGGCTTTTAGTTGTCAACAAATGCTTGTCTCGACTCTCGAATCTCGATGTTCATACGTAGAACAAAGAAAAATAAAATGTTACGCTGCTATAGAAATGTATGCCTCAATAGTGCTCAATAGGTCTGTTTTTTGACAAGGCTGTTTTATATATAACCAAAAATACGTACCGCGATTTTTGGTTTGAAGGTTGGTGTCCTTGACGTGTTGTCAAACGCAATAGGTATTTTTTTCGGCATGGCTGTCCTATATATAGCAATGGTTTACCAAAGATATACGTATCGCGTTGTTATTTTTGAGGGTTGGTGTCCTTGACGAGTGGTCAAACCCAATAAAAGTCAACAAATGAACTTTGAATTTTTGAGTAAGCGCCTACCTACCTTCCCAATGTGGTTTTCTATTGGTAAATTAGGATTTCTATAAAAGAATTTATTCTTTTCGTTTCCATTAGAACATGATAACGAGAAAATTTTTTTTTTTCATTGTGTATGTTTTTTTTTTCGTTGGTGAAAGGAGTGTCCATCGAACTGACAGGTGATTGTGTTGGTGTATTGAGAGGCAGATCCCTCTAAAAATCGGAATATGTAGAACTGATCCAAAAACCAAAAAAAAATCAATTATTTAGAATTGGATCAAAAAAAGATTGATTCAATGAATTTCTTCAACGGCCAACGGGTAAAGCCTTGCGCAAACCAATGCGGTGAGATCGTACGATGCGATTGCGATAAGTCAAATCTCTATGCATTAAGTCAAACGTCCATAAACGTTTGACTTAATGCATAGGGATTTGACTTATCGCAATCGCATCGTACGATCTCACCGCATTGGTTTGCGCAAGGCTTAACAACGATAAAGCTGCGATTTTTACACTAAGTTACAAAATGGAAACAATAAATTATCCATAAATAAAGCCGTTTTAAGGCAAGACATTACAAAAGTCCTGCAAATCGTTTAACAGAACATTTTTTCACTTGCGGCACCCTGCGGCTACACTTTCAAGATATCGCAAGCCATAATAATAATCTTTCAAATTAATGTAGGTAGGTTAGGTACGTGTTTCGGATGTGACGTAGGCGATTTACACGTTGTCAGGCAATTGGCTTTCAATAATTTTTTTTATTATTTGATTTCAGAATAGCACAAAAAAAATACTAGAAATAGGTTTTTTTAACACTGTGTTTACTTTCAGAGTATTTTTTTTTTTTAATTCTTCAATTCATTTTCATTTATTTGGGTTGTTTTGATGAAGCTGTCAATTAAATGGCTTCTCAAATTGCTTCTCTGCTGGCTTCGAATATTCCATACCAATTGACTTTCAATTTCAAAAAATTTGATTGTGTATGTAAAAAAAATTGATTATATTGTAAAAGGCTTGCCATATACACTGCTGTTCACTTAATTAGACGCACTAATATTTTTTTACATAAACCTAATTTTTTTGTAAGTGTGGGTAGCAATTGTCAAACAATTGCATTTATTTGAAAGCTTATTAAATTTTCAACAAAATAACTCTTAAAAGTCCAAGGTGAGTGGAAGTAAACGGACATTTTTTTTCACTTTTGTCTATGCTCCAAGAAAAAGTACAGGGGCCGAATTACGGCACACGCTATCGAATAAGTCGTATCGGAATTATGGGAATTTGGTATTACCGCTCACGATATCGAGTCATCTAGTAGCACAATTCGGCATTCTCCCATCAGTAATCGATCGGAATTTCATTCGATGCATAAAGTGCTCTCTAATTCATACATGAAAGATTATCGAAACCATCTATTATCAATATTTCATTTAATAACACCATCCGAGTGTATTTTATGTTTAAATTTTCCGAAATTCTTACTAAATATTGTCTTTTTTTTACAAAGGCAAGAATTTTACCTACCAAAAAATAATGAAATAAGTATATGTAGCGAATGTTATGCTATAACGTTTATTACACTTGTCTGTAAATATATAATATTACAATAAATGTTTTACAATGATATAAGAATAGTTTAAGTATATTTCATTTGTCTCTGCTTGTCGACTTGATGCTGCCTATTTGACTTCCAAGTTGCAAGTGAGGTTATGTGATTTTTCATCGGTTGAATTCGAATTTTCCTTCTTCTGATGACAGCGCAGCCTATGACTCAAAATGAGTACTTGTGTTTTTCTCTCTACTTTCATCTGTCATACGCCATAGCACTCCTCCCCAAGTGACAGCGTTAGCGAAGGCTGTTTTCGTTTTGCGAATCGAACTTGTTTTTCGTTGTCGAATAAGTTTTGATTCCAGCTGGAAAACTTGAAGATGCGGATGGCAGTTGAACTGGTTTAGATGAAGTTGTTGGTTGAACTGTAGTAGATGAAGTTGTTTGATATGTTGTTGGTGTTGCTGTTTCTTGTTTGCTGTTAGTTGTTAGCTGCTTGCTGTTTGCTGTTTGTTGTTTGCTGTTAGCTGTTTGTTGTTAGCTGCTTACTGTTAGCTGTTTGTTGTTAGCTGTTTGTTGTAGTGTGTTGCTGTGGTGTAGCGTGTTGCTGTGGTGCAGCGTGTTGCTGTTGTTCGTAGACGTGGCGATCGTTGTTTGTTGTAGCGGAGACGGTGGCGATAGTTGTTTGTTGTTCGGAGACGGTGGCGATAGTTGTTTGTTGTTCGGAGACGGTGGCGATAGTTGTCGCCGCGGTGACCGTCTGAACATCCGACGGAGTGGTGTAGCATGTTGCTGTTTGTTGTTCGGAGACGGTGGCGATAGTTGTCGCCGTGGTGACGTCTGAACATCCGACGGAGTGGTGTAGCATGTTGCTGTTTGTTGTTCGGAGACGGTGGCGATAGTTGTCGCCGCGGTGACCGTCTGAACATCCGACGTCGGAGTTAGTTTTTCGTCCATTTTGTGCATCCTGGTTTGCACTTTCGTACCTCCATTCCAAATTTCTTGTGGAAGTAGCACATTCCAGTTTCATCACCTTTTGTTGAACAATAGTTTCGCTTTGTGAGCGACTTCGGGATGTTGATCTGTCTCTAGCTTTGAAGAGTCGAATGACTTTCCGAATAGTTTGTGCAGAAGATCCAGACCTAGAGATATTTTGTATCTCATCTTCGTATGTTGTTACTGGCAGAGAAGCAGAGACAAATGAAATCAATTTCGGTAGACGAACGTGTTGTATTGAAGATAGACTTTGACCTGGACTACTTGACGGAGCTGATGATGTTTCGAAGTTCGTGGAAGCAGGATGTTGTGTTACAGAAGTTCCAGCGGCTGTTACTGACTGTTCAGTCGTACCCAGTTGTAGAGTTTTGTTGAGCGAGTCGAATGTCTCCTGTTGTACGCTATTCATCGTTGGCTGGTATTTCTTTACTCCTGGAGAGATTGTTTGCCCTTTTTCGTCTTCGTCAGACGTTTGTGGACTGGAGAAATCAAGTTTTCGGACTTTTCCGCTGCGTAGGTCATACGGCATGTACTGCCTGCTGTGCAAATCTCTTGTAAGAGATCACGTCGGGGTCACCAATTGTAGCGAATCACGTCGGGGTCACCAATTGTAGCGAATCACGTCGGGGTCACCAATTGTAGCGAATGTTATGCTATAACGTTTATTACACTTGTCTGTAAATATATAATATTACAATAAATGTTTTACAATGATATAAGAATAGTTTAAGTATATTTCATTTGTCTCTGCTTGTCGACTTGCTGCTGCCTATTTGACTTCCAAGTTGCAAGTGAGGTTATGTGATTTTTCATCGGTTGAATTCGAATTTTCCTTCTTCTGATGACAGCGCAGCCTATGACTCAAAATGAGTACTTGTGTTTTTCTCTCTACTTTGTTTTTCTCTCTATTTTATTTTTCTCTCTACTTTCATCTGTCATACGCCATATATAAAGAGACACCAGCGACATCTATGAATTAATAGAAACTCGAAATTTACTAGTGAATATTCGATGATACTAGTACAATTTTAAAGAGCAATACGATACGAGAGGTCACGTATGCTGTAATTCCAAAATGGTTACTAACTCACTCGATCTCTAATGCCACTCACTCACTCGATATCGTGAGCTGTAATTCGGCCCCAGGTTTTTTTTGTTCACATGATTAGACGCACCTGTAAAATTAGTTAGTTGGTCGCGGTCTGTTACGTGGATTACAGATAGCTGTAAAGTTTAAGCAATAAAAAAGCGTTTGTCCCAGATTTCAATCCAAAATGTTGGAAAAAAAAGTTTTAGCTGCAGAAGAAAAAGGGAAAATTGTCTTACAGTTAAAAATTCAATAGTAGTAGTAGTAGTAGTAAATAGTGACTTTATTTAGCAATATATATAATTACAATTAAAATCATTTTGGGATATCACTAATTATAGCATTGGCTTTTGCCGTCAGCCAGAAAAAGAAAGTTAAACATATAAATTGCAAAGCTTTATATAAAATCAAAAAAGAACATTTTTTATTCAGATTGTTAAAATTGCAATTGTGAATTCTGTATGTAATTTTGTTGTTCATTAGAATGCTTCGTTCGTTATTTGGCTTCGGTAGCTTAAAGCTGAAGTGATGAATTTGGCTAGTGCGGTCCAGTTCAGTCCATTTAGGATTTCTTTGACTTCCTCTACGTTCAAAATACTTTTGCTTAAATAAAAGCGGCGGATCGATTTTAATATAGGGCAAATTCCTAGAAAATGGAAAACATCTTCGGTTGCCTGGAGGTTACATAAGCTGTATTGTGTTTGTTCGTTGGCGCCATGTGGTTGGTAATTCAAACGAAGCAGGTCTCCTCTAGTCTTAAAGATAAGGGATATAAACTTAATCGGGATTTTATCGTTGAAATAATTGTTAGAACCCATATCAAATTGTAGTTCTTTGTATAGAACTCGGGAATCACTTTGACGTGCTGACTCCGCGAAATTAACAAACATTTGCTCTTCTATTTTCTCCAATAACGGTGGGAAAACACTTTTCCAGGTTTCTGAATTCATCTCTAGTAATCGAGTGCCATGTTCCAAACCAATGAGGGACCATTCTTCGAAAAATTGAGTTCTTTCCGCAAGTAAAGATCTTGCGATAACATTTGGGAGCCGATGACTTGGAAGTGCCATTACCTTTGCAATGTAGGTACTGGAAGTGCATTTTAAGTGTGAAAATAAATATCGGTGCAACTCCTGTTTCCAGATGAATCATATAATTTGGCGTATTCATAGGGAGCCAAAACATCTTCTTGATAAAGTATCTTAGTAGTTTTTCGACTTCTTCGTACTGTAAGAATCCCCATACTTGAGCAGCATAGCAGAGGATCGATCTCATAACTAATTCAAAAAGTATGAATTTGACGCTGGGGGCAATATGTTTTTTGCTGAGAACTCCTTTCCAATTGCAGTTGATAGCCTTTTTTGACTCTGACAGCTTCTCTCGCAAGTGCTTTTTGAACGATAGCGATGGCGTAATGATAACACCCAAGTATTTATATTCTTTTACCACCTCGATGTCCGTATTCATGAATTTCCATCTCTCTTCTCTTGCGTATCGTCCAGTGCCGTTTCGGAAAATCATTATTTTTGAATTACTAGTGTTAACCGTAAGGCTCCATAGCTGGCAGTACAATTGCAATTTGTTAATCATGATTTGCATCATATTTGGAGTCTCTGCGAACATGACAATATCGTCAGCGTATAAAAGTGCTTTTATTTTAGTACCAGCAAAACAAATACCACCTGAGTAGGTATTGGTGGACCACGGCGTGGGAAAATTTTGGATGGGATGGTGCCCTTGAATTCGTTTGAGGTCACCGCGGGTGTTATTTAATGGGTTTTTAATGGAGTGTTTAATGGGTGTTTAATGGGTTTATGTTTTGTTTGAGGTGGCCGCCGCTGCGCTATGGGTGATTGTGGAATTTAATTTAAATTGAAATAAAAATGCACACTGCCGAGGCTGAGATTTGAACCGGGGCCTATGGCGTGTCGCGCATGTGACAGATGCACTAGGCTATCGGGGTAGTTGTAGGTTGATGTGTAAAAAGTCTACTTATGCGTACAAAAAAGTTATTTATAGAATCTTTTGGTATGTTGAGGGTTATAAAAAGTGTGACGGTTGGTGGTGGTTTGAATTTGTTTTTTTGTTTAGCTTTAAGATAGAGAATTTGTCACGATCGATTTTTGGTTGTGCATTGATTGTGGATGAACAGCATGTCATTTTACAGCTTATCATGAGGTTTCTTTCTTTCAGGCATAGACACTGTTAGTTGTTCTATTTTTAGATTTAGATTTCAGAACTGAAAATTTGAATTTGAAAAATAAAAAGTGTGACGGATGGTAATGGATTGAATTTTGAATGGTTGACTATGTTTGAATAATCACAAAAGTCGGTTAGTGGTGACTGCTTACTCTTTTAAATTTTGAATTGTAGATTTTATGAAAGAGGATCTGGTCATGTTGATGCATTTGATCGTTGAATGTGGATCTGGCATTTCAATGGAGCTGATGGGGGGTTGATAAATATAAGGAAGTATTTATGTGTCTTAGCATGCACAAGTGGAAAAAAATATTATTTTTATGCCTACAATTAATATAAAACTCAATTTGTTTGTTATCAGTAAAAGTAATAATTTATTTCCTTATGTAGGTATTGAGATTACATAGTTTAGTTTTTCTTAAATAAATAGTTCATCATCATCTTCGTCATCTTCACTTTCCACCTCTGGTAGAATTTCCAACATCGGCATTGGGAATTGATCCACATCCTGGCCCATAAACTCGAGTTCATCATCATCTTCGTCATCTTCACTTTCCACCTCTGGTAAAATTTCCAACATCGGCCGTGGTATTTCAAATCGTCTCGGGGTTGGTAGTGGTGGTAGTGATTCATCTTCGTCGAAATCGTGATAGAAATCTTCCTCCATCTCTTCAAATTCGATCCGTCCAATTCTCCTCGTTGGTTCAACTCTTTGAACCGGTTTTACTCCTATTGACCTCACCCAAGGTGGTAGTTGGTAAGGGGTTGGTAGTGGTGCTGGTGGTCCTTCATTATCTCTGATGAGGATCCATGGCATCCTACTTGTTGGTATAACTATCTGGATAGGCCTCCTCCTCTTCTCGACCTCCATCTCCTCGGCTTTCATTTCTAACAGAAATGCTTCAAGAGTTTGCTCGTTCAAAATCTTCATGATATTTACTATTTGAAAGTATAATTGTTTCTTATTCTAATAATGGTCATCTCATCATCTTTTATACAGGAAAAAATTTATTGAATACTACTACTACTACTACTAAAACAGACTTTCACAAAAACACTGTAAAAATCAAATCTAGTTCTCATTGGTTCGAATAGAATATGAAAGAAAAATCCCTTTCCAAAATTTCAATGACATCCCCACTCTAATCTTGGAAAACCAATATAATTTGTTCATAGCTTGTGATCCTACAGGCTAGTTCAAGACTTCATCCATATAATCCAAACAGATCGATTCTTGGTCACTGTGACACATTCAAGAGTACTCATAATCAAAATATACATTCATATTGAAAAATAAACATAAAATTTATTATTTATGGTAAAATAAGAACTTACAATGAAAAAATCACATTTCAAATTAAAGTTTTTATGACTTAATTTCATCTACAGCATGCCAAGAACTATAAGTTGATATGCATAAGTACATGCTCAATCTCCTTATTCCTTAAACAAAAATAATAGTCATAGGAAATCTACGGAAACCAATTAACATATTTACACACATCACTTGAGTTTTCAAAGTAGGTATGTGAAATTTAAAAAAAAAAAAAAAAAAACTCTGATTTCTCATTGGAGAAAATTTGGTACACATACAATATAATAGTCAGTTGAAGAGACTCATCGTTCAGTTCAATAACCCTCAAAATATAATTTGATTCCTCGTGATCTTAATGTCCATGGTAATCACATTCAGCGATCAAAAGTAATCACATTCTCAGTTCCATTTCGATGACTACATCTCATCCATGGTATACCCGAGAAGTTGATATGCACAGCACATGCACAAGTGTATACGCTCAATCTCCTTACAAACAAATCCTGTTACATATCTACTAGAAGACTATGAAAGTACCCCAATTAAGGGCTTAAGAAAAACTAAACTATGTAATCTCAATACCTACACAAGGAAATAAATTATTACTTTTACTGATAACAAACAATACATTTTCCAAGTTTGCTTGGACAGTTCCCATCAAAAACAAAACAGGGCACAATGTCACTGAAAACTCAAGTGATGTGTGAAAATATGTTAATTGGTTTCCGTAGATTTCCTATGACTATTATTTTTGTTTAAGGAATAAGGAGATTGAGCATGTACTTATGCATATCAACTTATAGTTCTTGGCATGCTGTAGATGAAATTAAGTCATAAAAACTTTAATTTGAAATGTGATTTTTTCATTGTAAGTTCTTATTTTACCATAAATAATAAATTTTATGTTTATTTTTCAATATGAATGTATATTTTGATTATGAGTACTCTTGAATGTGTCACAGTGACCAAGAATCGATCTGTTTGGATTATATGGATGAAGTCTTGAACTAGCCTGTAGGATCACAAGCTATGAACAAATTATATTGGTTTTCCAAGATTAGAGTGGGGATGTCATTGAAATTTTGGAAAGGGAACTTAGTATAAAAAGTAGAGCATTTTCCAAATAAAAATTATTCTTCAAGAAAAAGTCAAAAAGTGAAGTTCTTTTATTTCTATATCTAAAATTTATTCAAAAAAAAAAAAAAAAAAATGTCGGGATTTTTAAGCAAGTTAAAATCAAAAATTGCAACACAAGAACCTAAAAAGGTTGAAGCGAAAAGGAAGATTTACAAGAGGCTGGCTCAGCTGGAGCTGAAGAAAAAGTATAATATCGTACGGGGATTCAGAAGGGATTCTGAATATGGCCCGTCCATCATGCTGGAGTTGGACGACTATGTGGTGTACCTCCCTAAGCGGTGCCTAACTCAGATGGATGACGAAGATGTAGAGGGGCTAGCTAATCTAGCCTTCGAAGTCGTGGCTCCATATGGAACAAATTCGTTCCATATTGATTTCCACGACAAGGAAAGTAAGGTAAGTTATAGAAAGAAATATAAGTTAATAAAAATAAAATACTAATTTATGAAAAATATTTCAGGAGCAACAACAACAACAACAACAACAACAACAACTGCAACAGCAGCAGCAACAACAACAACAACAACAACAACAACAACAACAACTGCAACAGCATCAGCAGCTGGAGCTGCAACTGCAACAGCAGCAGCAACAGCAACAGCAACAACAACAACAACAACAACAACCGCAGCATTCAAAACAAAAGAGGAAGCAAAAGCTTCAAATAACCGAAGAGGTAAATATAGTACCTAACTTCAGTTTTAATGACTATTATGATAGTCAAAACAATATTTATAACTCACAACAAAAAATATTAAAAAAATAATTCTATGTATTAGCTATACAGAGCAAAAGCAAAAAAAAAATAAAAATAAAATATAAATATTTCAAAAAAATTACTTAAAATGTTTTTAGTTTTTTATGGAAAATGGTTCTTCTTCTTCTCTGAATGCTTTTTTGTTTATTTTTTAGAAAATCGAAATTGTGAGTGATATCACAACCCAAAACAAAAGGTTCAATTTAAAGGGGCGAAAAATTGAATTCAAGATTCGCTCTATCCCCAAAAATGAAGAACCAACCTCGTGGGTAAAGGAGGCAGTGAACGATATGCTAAAGATAGCTACAAGTGATCTAGCCCCCACAGATAAAATTGGGATAACTTTTTGTGGGAAAAATTTCTCAAGCGAGAGAGGAAGTGGATGGATTAATTTCAGGGATTGTGGAGATCTATCGTTCAACGATGTATGGACCATGATAGCTAGTATTTTTCAGAGCAATTCAGAAGGGTTGAACACGGACCAATTTTGCCTGGAAGTAACGGCTGTTAAAATGCCAAGAGGCAGAGGATCAGTTAAGCCCTCTTCGATGTACAACACATTTGACGAAGAATGTGCTAAACGTAAGGGGATCTTACGCATTGTCAATAAGGACAACCTCTGTTTGCCAAGAGCATTGATAGTGGCCATGGCATATGTAAATAAAGAAATCAACATTCAAAAATTAAGAAAGGATGTCAGAAACGTTCAAACAGAAAGAGCTTTGAGACTCGTTGAACGAGCAGAAATTAGTATACCAGAGGATGGTTGCGGGATTCGTGAATTGAAAATATTCCAAAATCACCTAAAAGGGTACAAGATTACTGTGTTTGAGTATGACACCAAAGGGAGAAAAATAATTTTTGAAGGTCTCTGTGATAGTCTCGAAGAAAAAAAACTTAATTTGCTATATCACAAGAACCATTATTGTGTTATCACATCGTTGACATCAGCATTTTGTTGTAGTTACTACTGCGAAATATGCCATGTGCCCTATAACACGAAAAGTCATCATAGATGTGTACGTTCCTGCCCCCAATGTCAAAACGAAACAGCTTGCGTTAAGACATCATCAGAGATTTTGTGTGATAATTGCTATCGAAGCTTCAGAGGAAAACAGTGCTTCGATAACCACAAAGCAGGTGGATCTACGAGCAATAATTCTATTTGTGACCGGATTAAAAGATGTTCTTCATGCTTAAAAACATATGCATCACATCGAGAACATTATTGTGATGAATACTTCTGTTACAGTTAATTGCCATATGGATTTAAAAGAGGATTCAAAAGATAATTTTGTAATTCAATTATGTTTTTCTTCTTCTTCTTGACTTTTTGAAAATAAAAATATAAATAAAATAAACCACCATGTTTTTTTATAGAGTAATAAAATATTTTATTATTGAAAAAGGTATATAAATTGTCACGTGTTAGATAAGTTTTTGAACTTCACCTGTCATTGGATTGTATTCAACTATACGATCGTGAAGAATAAGACAATACATTGTTGTTAAATCTGGAACAGGGGTGGACGTTTTGAGTTCAATTCTTACATCGACAGGTCCGTTTTTAATTGATTCATTTTGACGAGAACAGTCAATAACCATAATTGGAGCAATGTCTTTATATTCTTGTGGAGATAAGAGTGGTAGTGGTGGCTTCTGATAATATGATTGTTGAAACTTGCTGTACATCTCATAGAGAATAGCATATTGATTTAGATTAAACTTCAAATTTAAATCTTCACGAGGATATGCTTCTGAGTTCAAATATACCTTCACATTGCTAACATCGCAATGATCGAATTTACTAGCATCTTTGTTTAGATAGTTCTTACGCGCTGTTTGTAGTGCAATTATAATATATCTAGGTTTTTCAAGTTGTGTTGAGGTTTTAACTGTCCACACATGATCCGTGTTAGTAGGTAGAGTAGGATATTCATACATTTCCCAATTTCTAAAATGCATTTTAATTGGTTTCGATTGAATTTGTTTCAATAGTACCAATTTATTGGAATCGGATAAGGTAATGTGAGGAACCCTCCATTGTAGTTTATGGATTGCCATTTTTAAATTTTCTTTTTCTGTATTAATGTAGGCATTTTCATCAGTTCGAGTTCGAATTAAAATCAATTCATGTCTTGCGTTTATAATGATTTTCTTATAATCTTCAGCAAATCCTAAAAGATTTTTCAATGGAATGCAAAAGTTAAAACTACCCGATGAAAGTGAAATACTATCCTTTCCAGTCCATGAAGAATTTTCCAAACTTTTACTTTCATTCTCATTTAATGATATAAAATTTTTTAATAATGTTGTAATACCAACATTTTTATTGTTTTCAATATCGATACCATTGAGTTCATAATGTATTTCCTCAAAAAGAAATGGTATAGCATTGTTACATAGTTTTGCTGTGGAAGAAACTCCTCCATCTGCTTTTGTCAAACTTCCTTCTACATAAATGAAACTTTCACTGGGTAAAATGCACAGATCCTGCTGTTGTATAGGGATACGTATTTCATCATTGGTATTGAAGGATTGAAGAAATGCTGAATAACTATGATACTCAAATTTTGTAATGCTATTATCATAATTAGGACAGTGACTAATATTTAGTATTTGACTCATTTTATTATTATTTTTTCTTTTTATTATTTCAGGACAAATCCTAGTGATAGTAGAAATGCTTTGTTTTCAAGAGACAATCTTGATCTTGATCGGTTTGATGTCTTTTCAGAACTAGTTGAATGATCACCTTTGATGTCAGATATATAATTATTATAGAGTAACATTACGTTGATTTCGGTTTTAAATGTAATCGAATGGTTATTGTTTCTCCTCTAAAATTTATTAGATCACCGTCTTGATCTACAAGCCTTAATGATAAAGAAGTTATTTGCTTGACGTTCACAGGTAAATAGATGACATTTTTTGGAACCTCTATGATTTTATACCCTGCTCCTGCTTCCGGTGAAAATTCATGAATAGTGTGTACAGGAGTATTATTAAAATAGGAACCAACAATTATGTTGCACTCAATTCTTATGACGTTTACTTTATTAATGTCAACCGCTAAATCTGACATATGAGTTATACCTTGTTCAAGTACACGCTTACCAAAGCCCAATAATGTTCCAATAGATCTAGGTCTATCGAAGTAAATTATCTCATTACTCTCAACTTCTGCTTTTAATGTATTATTGTTTGCTTCTATCTTTACTTTGGCGGTAGAATTTTGCATTAACAAGGTCTTAGAAATCAAGAACGCAATGTCATCTATTTCATAGGATCCTACTGGAATGTCGATTTCGTTTTCTCCAATATGGAACAAATTGTTTCGTTCATCCACATTTGGAATTGAGTTATATGTTTGAAAATCTACGAGGCCACAAACGTAATCCTTATTCAAGTTTAATGGTGGGAAATATTCAGCTGATAGATAGGAAGTTTCCCCGCTTAGTGTAAGTGTCAATGCCATGACGATGAAATAAACAATGAACATTTTTTAAAAAAAAATAATCTTTATATTTATTAGAAGTAACAATCATATAAGAATTTCAAACATAAATGACCACAATTGAACGTATTGAAATCTTGGTACTTAGTATAATTGTATTTGATATTTAAACCTAAATAATGAATTACTTCAATAGGAGGTTGAAGATTCCCAAAACTATCAAAATATTCAATTAGTTTGCCCTTTTTACAATATGCTACCCAATGTGTTCCTGGTCCTTTTAAAGAATCTAGATTAACGATTCCACATTCATTTTTCCATGGCTTATACCGGGGTAAATTATCTCGCATAAAAACACCACGAAAATGAGGAATATTCATTTTTGCAAAATGAATTATATCCAATTCATTCAATGCACGTTTGGGTAGCGAATCTAAAAGTTTTTTGGCTGTAAAAATAATCCAAGACCCTTCTTATAAGGTTTTAGATGTAGTCCATTACCCATTGCAATAGATTCCATCTTTGTATTATGACGTTTCTTTTCTTCTAGATCTTTTTTAGCATTAAAAGCCTCATCCACAGCTTTAGCTATACCTGCAGCACCTCCAGATAATGCACCTAGTGCTGAAAGTCCTGCAAAAAGAGGAACAAGGAATGGTACTACTCCACCTGATTTAGGTACAGATATAACTCTTGGTGTCTTAATATTTTTGTTTCTCTTAATTATTCTCTTGGCCTCTGACAGAGCTATTTTAATAGCACTGTTTAAATTGTAGGGTTTTTTAGTAATAACAATTTTTCCCACATCTTTAATTGATTTGTTAAATGTGAGCTTACACTTGCTCTTTTTAGTTTTTTTATCAGTTACACCCATTCCAAACTTTACTTTTGCCTTCATCAAGTTGGTGACTAATAATGCGTTTGCTCGTTCTGTTATACCTGCGTCTTTTGATTTAACTCTTTGCCAAGCTTTTTCAGCTAAAATTTTATCTGCTATATGTCGTTCAGGAGTATTCTTTAATTTGGAATATGAAATATCGTGCTGTTTACAAGCTTGATCAAGTAAGTTTATCCCAGGATCGCCTTTAGCTAAACGTTCTTCCAATTTTGTTCCAGGCCCACAGTACTGGTAACCAGGTAAGTGAAGTTCAAATGGTAGTTTATTAATTACAGAATTCAATAAACCTTCTCCTTTCACAATTTCTCGTTGACTATTAGGTTGATTAGAAAAATCAATCATTTTATTAGGTATACAACGATTTGCAGAGGTCACTAATAATGTTATGACATTTTTTCAATAAAACCTTGATATATATGGGAAAATCATTTAGTTTTTGTCATCATGCGATTCATAAAACAACAACATCAGCTACCAATAAAAAAACATGGATTTGGTTAAAAGAATTGAAACAAAAAAGCACAGTATATTATTGCCCAATAGCATAAGAGGTTTGATAACAGGTCCATCAAATTGCGGAAAAACTAATGTAATGATGACTTTGCTACAACATCCAAATGGCTTGAAATTTGAAAATATATATATTTATTCGAAATCTTTACAACAGCCAAAATATGAATTTCTACGAAGAGCCGTCCAACCAATAAAGCATATGGGGTTCTTTACTTTTTCCAATAACAGTGAAGTTATACCACCTAAAGAAGCTAAACCAAACTCTATATTTATATTTGATGATATTGCCTGTGAAAAACAAGACACTATTCGAACATACTTTAGCATGGGGCGACATCATAATATTGATAGTTTTTATTTGTGCCAGACATATACCAGAATACCCAAACATTTAATTAGAGACAATGCTAATTTTCTAATCGTCTTTAAACAGGATGATATGAACTTAAAACATATCTACAATGATCATGTAAATTCAGATATGTCGTTTTCAACATTTCAAAAATTATGTAAAGAATGTTGGAACATTAAACATGGTTTTTTAGTTATTGATAAAGATGTGTCTTTGAATAAAGGTCGTTATAGAAAAGGCTTTGATAGTTTTCTGAAACTAAATACAGTGTAAATATACAGTTCAAAAGTTCGAAAACCGGTTTGCAGCTGTTACGAGCGGTTTGAAAGCGGTTTGAAGCTGTTTGGGAGCTGTTTGAAAAGCGGTTTGGAGCTGTTACGAGCTGTTCGGAGCGGTTTGAAAAGCGGTTTGGGGCTGTTTGAAAAGCAGTTTGGAGCTGTTACGAGCTGTTCGGAGCGGTTTGAAAAGCGGTTTGGGGCTGTTTGAAAAGCAGTTTGGAGCTGTTACGAGCTGTTCGGAGCGGTTTGAAAAGCGGTTCGGGGCTGTTTGAAAAGCGGTTTGGAGCTGTTACGAGCTGTTCGGAGCGGTTTGAAAGCGGTTTGAAAGCGGTTTGAAGCTGTTTGGGGCTGTTTGAAAAGCGGTTTGGGGCTGTTTGAAAAGCAGTTTGGAGCTGTTACGAGCTGTTCGGAGCGGTTTGAAAAGCGGTTTGGGGCTGTTTGAAAAGCAGTTTGGAGCTGTTACGAGCTGTTCGGAGCGGTTTGAAAAGCGGTTCGGGGCTGTTTGAAAAGCGGTTTGGAGCTGTTACGAGCTGTTCGGAGCGGTTTGAAAGCGGTTTGAAAGCGGTTTGAAGCTGTTTGGGAGCTGTTTGAAAAGCGGTTTGGAGCTGTTACGAGCTGTTCGGAGAGGTTTGAAAAGCGGTTTGGGGCTGTTTGAAAAGCAGTTTGGAGCTGTTACGAGCTGTTCGGAGCGGTTTGAAAAGCGGTTCGGGGCTGTTTGAAAAGCGGTTTGGAGCTGTTACGAGCTGTTCGGAGCGGTTTGAAAGCGGTTTGAAAGCGGTTTGAAGCTGTTTGGGGCTGTTTGAAAAGCGGTTTGGGGCTGTTTGAAAAGCAGTTTGGAGCTGTTACGAACTGTTCGGAGCGGTTTGAAAAGCGGTTTGGAGCTGTTACGAGCTGTTCGGAGCGGTTTGAAAGCGGTTTGAAAGCGGTTTGAAGCTGTTTGGGGCTGTTTGAAAAGCGGTTTGGAGCTGTTACGAGCTGTTTAAAAAGTGTTTTGTAGCTGTTCGGAGCCTTTTCCAAAGTTCTGTTTAAAGCGGTCTTACCCCTTCCCTATAAAACAAATCACATTATCATTTTGCGTCATATGTGCAGAAATGTTCTATGAGAACACTTCGTTACAGTTTACTGAACACAATACTACAGTTAAAAATCGATTCACACAGTTCAATGATCAAAGTTCATCAATTAAGACAAGTACCTGTAATATCATTCTAAACTTAAATCCATTAATTCGATTATTTCGATGTATACGAACCTTATTTACGGATTGTTTTTATAAAAAGCAAACAAATAAATATGATGCATATAGATGTGAAACTCAAACAAGAACTTATTAAAACCACAGAAGCACTACGAAAAAAATACAAAGCTCTTAAACGGGGTAAAGAAGCTTACGAAACTTAAGTAGAGGATGCTTTAAGACCAATTACTACTCCACTTAATAAATTAGTTAAAATATCAAACTCCAAGCAAGAGGAAGATCATGAGAAAAATATTTTTCAAAGTTCTACAAAGAAAATTGAACCCACTAAAAAGGAAGAAGAATTTATTACACCGTCACCTTCCATTAGTTACGCCATTACAGATAACAATAATAGTACTCCAAGAACCCATTTAGAACTTTCGAAGACTAGAAAAAGTCAACGCATTAAGCATCGGAATTTTGCAGAGCAGTTATCTCATGAAGAATTTTCCGACATTCCTAAAAAATATCTGGATCTATTTATTAACAATTCCAATTTAATTGATAATATATATGGTATATACTTGAAAAATGGAAAGTTATATATTGGAGATGGTGAGTTCAAAGTTCAAGGAAATGATATACATGTAAAAACTAAGAACTTTAAAGGGACACATGGATTATACGAGCTCCTATTCATGAAAAGACCAAACGAAAAAATATATAATAGTGAAGACTTAAACAACTATAAAACTATATTAACGGATACCAATTCGCATAGAGATTCCCATGATTCAGAGAAACAAGTACGAGGTAATCGTGGTGCTAAATACAACATAATAAAACATTTATTTGCGAATACCACACCATCATTAGGAAGTGGATTAATGACATTATCAAGCATGAAGAAAGACTTTATATATTGGGATGATCCGAATGAACTTGTAGATCGATTGAAGCTTTTAATCGGGTCACAACAAGCAGGGAATAATAATCACTCTAATGAAATTGTCTCTATTGTTGAAGAATTAAAAGAGAATAACATAATTGTATAAAGACATATTATGAGTAAAGACAAATTTGGTCGTTTTTCCAATAGAGCTCGAGTAAAGATTGGGCCGCGAGGATTGCAGGGAGAGCGGGGTCCACAAGGTATACCAGGACCACCTGGCGAAGGATTCTTCAAAACAGAAGCTGGAGATTACGATTTAAAATTGAAAAGATTACAAAATATTCAGGAACCCTATGATAAGAGAGACGCTACTTCCAAAACCTATGTCGATGAAAAAATTGAGCACATGCAGCGAAGCTTTCAAAACGAAATCCATCATTTACGACAACAGTTTTTAAAAAATGCATATATTGTGGTGAAAGATTCAGCAACTGGAAAGTAAAATCAGTTTAATTATAGACATCATAGTGTCAAGTCACAATTCATTCGTTATGTCTAACATTAAATATACTTTGATTATTGAAGATATTTTAAACTTGCTTAAGTATAATCAGAATATCTTATTAGAGGAACATTATGAGGAATTTCTGAACACTATGAGTTTTTTGAACCAGTTTGAAGGTGTATCATCGTCAGAGTCTGTCAATGGATGTCATTTTATAAATTGCCCATGGTCTTCGAATCAATGTAAGGAAGGCCCAGACACATGTGCTTGCTATATACTTGAGAATAAATTATTAAGAATGAAAAAATTGATACTATTATATAAAAGATTACAAAATAAACAAATATAAGAATGAAATGTTTTTTTTCTTTTCAATCAGTTTAAAGAAAGATGAGTAAAAGAGATGTTGTCAATGAATTACATAAACCTGCTCGGAGGAATTTTAAAAAAAAGGCGAGTTATTATTAAGGGATTAGATGATTTATGGCAAGCTGATCTAGTTGAAATGGGTGTCTATTCTAATGATAATGAAAATTTCCGATATCTTCTCACGGTTATTGATACATTTTCCAAGTTTGCTTGGACAGTTCCCATCAAAAACAAAACAGGGCACAATGTCACTATTGCTATGCAACATATTTTCAGTAAAGATACACGTACCCCCAAAAACTTACAAACTGATGATGGGAAAGAATTTTTCAACGCCTCTTTTCAAAGTCTCATGAAAAAATATAAAATCAATCATTATTCATCATTTACTTCACTTAAGGCATCTATTGTTGAAAGATTTAATCGTACCTTAAAAACACTTATGTGGAAGGAATTCAGTGCAAGTGGTTCATATCGGTGGATTGGTTTAATAGATATGCTTACTAAAAAATATAATAATTCTATTCATCGAACAATCAAAATAAAACCATCCGAGGTAAATGCTACAAATGAAAGGCATTTACTCTCAACAGTATATAATCATATAAAAATTCATATTCCCCCGAAATTTAGAATTGGAGATTTCGTAAGAATAAGTAAATACAAACATGTATTTGATAAAGGATACACACCGAATTGGACAACGGAAATCTTCAAAATAATCAAAGTGCAACATACAAATCCTGTCACATATCTACTAGAAGACTATGAAGGTACCCCAATTAAGGGTGGATTCTACGAACTTGAACTACAAAAAACAAAATTTCCCGACACATTCCTAATTGAAAAAGTTCTTCAAACGAAAAAAAATCAGATATTTGTTAAATGGCTTGGGTTTTCATCCAAACACAACTCATGGATTCATAAGAAATTTAAGAAAAACTAAACTATGTAATCTCAATACCTACACAAGGAAATAAATTATTACTTTTACTGATAACAAACAAATTGAGTTTTAGATTAATTGTAGGCATAAAAATAATATTTTTTTTTTCCACTTGTGCATGCTAAGACACATAAATACTTCCTTATATTTATCAACCCCCCATCAGCTCCATTGAAATGCCAGATCCACATTCAACGATCAAATGCATCAACATGACCAGATCCTCCTTCATAAAATCTACAATTCAAAATTTAAAAGAGTAAGCAGCCACCACTAACCGACTTTTGTGATTATTCAAACATAGTCACCCATTCAAAATTCAATCCATTACCATCCGTCACACACACTTTTTATAACATTCAACATTGTGCATGAGCATGTCATTTAACATCTTAGCAGCATGTTTTTGTCACAATCCCCTTCAACAAGATCTAAAAATAGAACAACTAACAGAAGACAGATTATTTTTCAAATTCAAATTTTCAGTTCTGAAATCTAAATCTAAAAATAGAACAACTAACAGTGTCTATGCCTGAAAGAAAGAAACCTCATGATAAGCTGTAAAATGACATGCTGTTCATCCACAATCAATGCACAACCAAAAATCGATCGTGACAAATTCTCTATCTTAAAGCTAAACAAAAAAACAAATTCAAACCACCACCAACCGTCACACTTTTTATAACCCTCAACATACCAAAAGATTCTATAAATAACTTTTTTGTACGCATAAGTAGACTTTTTACACATCAACCTACAACTACCCCGATAGCCTAGTGCATCTGTCACATGCGCGACACGCCATAGGCCCCGGTTCAAATCTCAGCCTCGGCAGTGTGCATTTTTATTTCAATTTAAATTAAATTCCACAATCACCCATAGCGCAGCGGCGGCCACCTCAAACAAAACATAAACCCATTAAACACCCATTAAACACTCCATTAAAAACCCATTAAATAACACCCGCGGTGACCTCAAACGAATTCAAGGGCACCATCCCATCCAAAATTTTCCCACGCCGTGGTCCACCAATACCTACTCACCTGGAAGATAGCTTGTGAGGTCATCCAGAAAGAGTGAGAAGAGAAGCGGACTCAAGAGGCAACCTTGTTTAACTCCTGAAACTCGATGAAAACCAATCCGAAACTTCGTTTCCATCCCATATTGCCGTTAAGTTATTTTCATACAGCCCTCTTAGCATTGCCATCATTTTGGTTGATATACCTAAGCAGCTTAGCTTATAAAACAGAGCCTTACGATTAACTGAGTCGAAGGCAGCCTTGAAATCAATGAAGAAGGCGTATAGTTTTTTACTTTTGTTAAGGTATGAAAGAGCGATACAGGTGAGGGAAAAAATGTGATCTACTGTAGAGTATCCTTTTCTAAATACGGCTTGGAATTCACTTAAAGTGTTATTTTCTTGGGTCCACATCGTAAGTCTGTCTAGGATCACGCCAGTAAAAACCTTCATGACACAGTTCATGAACGAAATTCCTCTGTAATTACCTGGGTCATATACATCACCTTTTTTAAAAAGTGGGAAGATGATATTTCTTTGGAAGCTTTCAGGGAAGTTTTCATTTGCGAAAATGTAGTTGTAGGCTTTCGTTAATTTCTCTACAAAGAGTTCAGAAGAAAACATATAGAATTCGTATGGAACTCTATCGTCACCTGGAGCCTTGTTGTTCTTGCATCTTTGTAACACAATCATCACCTCTTGAGTTGAAAAAGCTCGATCAAGGATTTCATTTTCGGTCCATGGGTAAGCAAATTGAAATTGGGCTGGATTTTCTTGATTTGAAAGAAGCCGTTGAAAGTGCTCTGCTAGCAGCGAAGTGCTTATTTCGGCTTTTTTTCGCGAACGGTATGCCATTTAGTTCACGTGCTATTTTCCAGAAAGAACGACTGTCCCTGACCTCTACCAGCCTTTCCATTAGTGATCGTGAATACTGAAAAAAAAAAAAATCAATACGAGTCTCTATGTCTGCAAATTTATCTTTCACTGAAATCGATTGAGAATGCTATAGTTTTTATATACATGCTAGGAAAATTCTGAAACATCTATTTTGCGGCCTTTAGTTTTCTATCTTACACGACACACACTAAAAGCACTCGCAGATTCGCTTGTGTTTGTACTCAATGTGCTTGCACCCTTGTACTCTTACACTTGCACTCTAAGTCCCTGTCCATACGTGTTATGCTCATAATGTTATATCGGTCGTTTCTGGGCAAAAGGGGTGAGGAAGAAAGGGACTCAAAAATTAAATTTGATTTATCTGCCTAAGCAGTACACTTGGCGTGTCCAGACGGGTTATGCTCATAACGTTATGCTTTTTTCAATACAATTTCCAACACAAAATGGAGAACTTGTGCGAGGAATTATAACAACGTCTATAGACACTAGGTGCTAATAGCACAATGTTAACAGCATAACCCGTCTGGACAGGCACATACATCAATCCTTTTACAAACAAAGATTGGTGGCATACGGGATGAAATCCACAGCTATTTTTCTTCTGCTACTCCAAAAGCTTTAACTTTCTTACGTTCACAAGTGCAGTTTTTTCTTATATCATAATTGATAAGAAGAAACTGCACTGCTGCACTACTGCTTGCAGTTAAACTCGTTATGACACCAACGAGAGTCACTAAATCCGAATTAATAATTTGCTATGCTTTTCAAAATTTATGTTCTAACAGAGTCGTTTCAGATGTGCTGTGCTTGTTTATTGGCATGCAATGAAATTAGCACGCTAAGAAAATGTTGTAGTAATTTCACAGTCCTGTTGATTGCAAATATACCGAAAGATGAAAGACGTGCACAGTTATGCATATATAAATAGATTTACCGAGCAATCTAGACGATTCAAACAACTCAATCGTTCCTTTTCTTATTTTGCTTCCATTTCCGGTCAGTGCCTTATTAACTGACAACAAAATGTCTGTTGTTGGCTCATAACGCACTGCCAGATATAATATTAGAGGCTATGTTACTACTATAAATTGCTCATAAGCAAACTATTGATTCCTTATCACTATGCCAGAAGAATGGTATCCAAACAACACCCATCTCGGTTTGATCGATAGAAATTATTTCTGAGGAATGCTTGTAACATTCCATCACAGTCAAACGCATTCCTTTGCATGGAACACCAACCCCAGATATTTTCTTCCATGTTTTCTTGGTGAATCTGAAAAAAAAACCTTGCACTCTAAATGCTTTGCTGGCAGAACGAGGATACATATTTGCAAAAACGATATCCGGTCTTCTCTAAATCAACATCAAGAAGTCTCAAGGAAACTCTCCTAAAGTCAAGCGTTCCAATTGTGAGTGAAAGTTAAAAGAACAGTCTTCCCAACCATGAAATGGCACGCAAATTCCTACCTCGAGAATAGAATCTTTGATTCCCGTCTGGTTAAGGAAAACCTCATTGATAAGTGGTCATGTGAAGGGGGACAATATGTCGAGCGAAAGGACTATCGCAGTCTTGTGGAATCATACGTTAGATGGATTATAATATTTAATTTGAATAATCTTGCACTTCAAATGAAAAATCTTTTGCACTGCTGCATGCTTAATCAATACAATGGTGTCCTTTCAAAAAAACACTTCCTTTCTAATGCACAGTGTTTTTTTTTTTCCTTTTTAATCTCCTAATACTCTCTTATTTTTGTATGAAACTTCATATTTGAATTTCTACAAAATGTCCGCAATACATCAAGAAATTGCTAAAAATTCTCAATTACAGCCTTGGAGCACTGCTGGTGGTCCAGCATGTATGGAACCATATTCAAGTTCATCGATTGCTCCAAAAATCGGCTCAGCATATCAGGTAAAAATTGAAGTTGTGAAAACAGTTGTGTGAATTTATTTATTTTTAGACAACTCAACCACATCCATGGCGACCAACCCTTGCCTACGATAAGATTGAGGTCACTCCATTGGTAGAGCAACCAATAACAAATCAACTGGTGAATCCTTGTTTTACTCCAGCTGGAATGTCAACGGAGCCTTTGACGTTCCCCAATCTTGTAACTGGCTTTGAGAGAAATCCGCAACATGCAGCAAGGACTGCACTTTATACTCGCTACACTCCTGGGGAATGGGCCAACAATTGTCTGTCCAAATATGCAGAATCAAACTCCAACAGGTAGACCTAATTTTTCTTTTTCTTTTTAAACCTGATGCAATTTTTCTTTTGCAGAAATCAATCGGAGAGGCTTCGCAATGAAGCAATTCGTATTATGCGTGAAACGGATGAAAGGACTGCTCAAGGTCAGAGAGATGCAGGAAGACGTTTGGGGGAACGTTTGACGGATGTAACTTTCTGGAGAAATGAACTCAACAATGAGCTAGAGAAACTAGTATTCGAAACAAATTCATTGGCCAGCTACAAGGGTACTCTCACGAAGGCCATTCAGGACTTGGAGGCCCCTCTGCACATCACTCAGGAATGCCTTTACCATCGCGAAGGCCGACAGGAAGTTGAAAAAGTCCATGATCATGTTGAGAAAGGTCTTTTAATGGAACTGGACAACTTGCGCGCCAGCCAGGACAAACTAAGAAACTTATACGAAAGGGTCATGAAACAATTACAGGATAGCCGTGCAGCTCAGTACCTTTTGGAAGATGATGTGGTTCATAAAGAGTCCACTCTAGGTATCGACTCAGTTTGTCATCGTTTAAACAATTTCAGTAGAGGAATCACTTACTATGGAGGTGTAGAAAAATACGACCCAACTACTAGCTCTCAAGAGTCTTGGGCTCAATCAAGCAGCCAGCGCGTTAACAGGTACATCTTCAAAAATGTTTGGTTGTTCTTGTCCAGAATAGGGAAATATTGAATATTGATGCTTTAGATCGCAAACGGAACGCGCAAAATCAACCCAACTTCGAAGTGAAATAGAAACTATTATGAATCACATTGCCACTAAGGTTTGGGATTGTTGGAGTGATGTAAACAATGCTTTGGACAGAAGATCGCAGGAGATGTCTGAGGCGAAGAATAAAGTTCAACTTCACTTGCATAAGGTCCAGCAGGAGATTTTCGATTTAGAGAAGCATATTATGTTGCTTCAGAAGGCCATTCAAGACAAATCAAATCCTTTGAAAGTTGCTCAAACTCGTTTGGAGGCTCGTACACATCGAGAAGGTGTAGAGCTGTGCAAGTAAGAAAATGTCTTTTCTTTGTTGTGTTCCATGTACATAAATTGATCTTCTTTCTTCAATTTAAAGAGACTACGCTCAAATGCGCTTGGTACAGGAAGTCCATGATCTTCAAGACACAGTTGGTAGTTTACATAGGAAACTTCACGAAGCTGAGTCTCAGCATCAGCAGCTTTTGAAGACTCGATCGAGTCTCGAAGCTGATCTAAGACGAAAAGTGAACGCACTTTTCATAGACCGTGAAAAGTGTATGGGCATGAGACGTTCTTTCCCTGTGGATAACCTTATCAAGTACTAGTAGCTGCAGCATTCAGCTGATTTAAACTTAGATACATTAGCCACTAGCCAATGTCGTTGTTTCACTTTAATCTCTATTTCTATTTTAACCATGCATCTGACACCTATACTTACCCGAAATAAATTTGAATAAATTTCTAGGATGAAAACAACAATTTTTAACTTAAAAAATGAGGAAAATTAACATAAAAAGGTTGAGAATTGAACTATACTATGCGGTGCTAAGTCGCTGTGGTATCAAATTTCGAACTTGTAAATAATAAATAGTACATAAATTAGCTTGGAAGAACACTTGGTGAACTTATATATTTAGGTTGGAAAGATTAGTCATATCCATTCAGTGCCATCTCAGTGAAAATCTAGTATCTGCAATGCATAGTTCCTGTTAAAGTAACTATTCGATTTTGAATGGGAATATGGAGTTTTGTAGATACTCTAGTGGAGCAATATGGTTTGAATAGCCCTGATTATACGTGCACAGCACGTAGTATTAACATCCCAGAGCATAACCAGACAGTTAACTTTGGTAATGTAGAAGGGGAACATTAGTCGCTATTTTTTAATCGGTTGGTTTACAGTGAGTTTAAAAAAGTGAACGTGTTTTCTATATTTTTAGGCTTGTAATACTTTATGTGGTGCCCATGGGGTAATGGTTAGCATGTCTGCTTGTTACGCGGGAGAATCGTAGTTTGAATCCAAACAAAAAACAAAAAAATGTTTTTTCCTCGGGTATCACCTTTTGATAGTAAATTCATTGCCACGAAAAGCGCTTTCTCGATTAGCCGCGGGCTCCCCGCTCTGTTGCGCCACGCGTATATGTAGTCGTATGTATGTATATGTATGTAACACAGCAGAATATGGAAAATGTTGAAGTAATTAAATTCGATTGCAGTCGGATATAGCCATTAATTCAAAAAATACGATATTTTTGATTTCAGGGCCAAAATAATGAAATGAAAATGAAAAAATTTTGTTTCATCCATGATGATGTGTTCTTCTCCACTATTTAAAAGAAAATTAAAAATACGCTGCGCTAAAGGAGAAGCAAAGAAAATTTTAGAGTTCATCCACCGATATACTTAAAGTTTCTAGTAGATCTGCCCCCTTTAGTTGTCTTCCAACAACCTCTCTCACCCATAAAAACGGAAGTAGTAATATCCAGTACGCCCGATTGAATTAACGGCTATATGCGGTTGCAATTAATAGGTTCGTTCGTTGAACTTTACGCAGGGTTTAACCAGGTTTTCTTGGCAACCCTATGAGTTATCAAAAAAAACCTGGGTTTTCCAGTCCAAAAAAAAACGTTAAGCCACGAAATCACCGCACATCCTTGTCATTTGCATTTACACGCCATTTGACAACCGTCAACTCGCAAAAACTTGCAAAAGTGTTTTTTTGTCACTGTATGTGTGCGATTTGACGTCAAGTTTTTAGCTGTTTTCTTAGTGATTATTCAAAAAAAAACTCATACAATATTTGCGTAGTAGTAAGTGACATTTTTTTTTTGTTTGTGTACGTAAAAGTGCGTGTGACTCTTATCTCCGAATCGAAATTCACGAAAGAGCTTCTTCCGGCAGAAAAAAAGTGCTCTAGTCTCCCGATGTAACGGTTTTGTGTACCAATGGAAATCGGGTTTCGAGAAAAAAGCACTGTTTTCATATTATAATCTTTACTTCGCCAGTTGATAAATAATAAATCGAAAATTTCAGATCGATCTTGGAAGTCGTAAAATACGGAAAATAGATAAACTCGCAGTGCAAAACGGAGATATTTTCGCTTCTGCTCTATGTGAGTAGGATGTTCGATAAGGAAGCACTATCTAGGTTATGTTTTGATGTTGTTAAGAAGAGTGGTTCAACGACGAAGGAGCTTGGGAGTCACTTTTTGGACCAGCGCTTTTTAAGAAGAGTATATGGCACTTGACTTTCCAAATCTGAACAATGTGGGAACGTAAACTGAGCAAAATAGAGGACGCTTTTGTTTTGAAAGAAATGTATGATTTTAGACCACATTTCATTTTTAGTCTTTGGCCTTATATATACTAAAAATTAAATTAATTGAAATTTTCTATCTAGTTGAATCTGGGAGGAGTCGAAAGATGTCGATAAATACTTTCACAGTTCTTATTGTTGCTCGTGAAATTGAAACTCTCCTTCGCCAATTAACAAACATCAAATTAATGATTTTATTTCACTATAAGAATTCAAATTAGTTACAATAGGGCAATATACTAAAACTTACTTACATTGGTGAGAAAGCTTAACAATTAGCAAAATTAATCCACGGCAACCGGCTTCTTTCAGATTAAAGTTCAAAATGGAATCTAACCTATCAATTTTTCTTTCAAAAAATGGGGATTTACATGCGCTTTCTATTTTACGTTAATTTACTGTCTCTTTCTTTTAAAAAGAGACGAAATCATAATTAAATTACAAGACTCAAAAAATGTGATGCTGCCAGACTCGATGACATTCCGGGGGCCGTCTGAGAACTAGGTTGAAGACTGCAAATCCAGAACAGCGAGTCTTCCCACTGATCTCTTGTTTTATGGAGCCATTTCGTAGCTTGACATCTGCCATTCGTACAATACCATCTTTCCCTGGATACACTTTAACGACGCGACCTAACTGCCAGGTCTTACGAATTTCGTTTGGTTCAATCAAAATGACAATGTTGTCTACCTCTACTTGTTTTGTCTCCTTGAACCACTTCGACCTTCTTGTTATAGTGGGTAGATACTCGGTATACCAACGACTTGTAAGCTGGGCCATAAAGTGCTGAGCTTGTCGACTAAACAGTCTGCTGCAACAATCTCTTTCCGAAAATACTTCAGGAGCTGCGGTGTCTCGATCATCTTCACCAAAAAGCATCGAGTTTGGTGTTAGAGGTTTAGGATCTTCAGGATCTACGGGGATGTGGGTGAGCGGCCGACGATTAATTTGACCCTGTGCCTCCAAGAGGGCATTTCGCAACACGTCTTCTCGAGGTACCACACCTCTGAGAACAAAATCCACGCTCTTCTTAATGGATTGTATTAGACGTTCCCACGCACCTCCCAACCATGGGGAATAGGCTGGTATGAAACGCCATAAAATACCCTCGAACTTTGAAGAGTACTCACCGAGCAAATTTTCCATCTCCACGTCTTTCTCAAACATGTTTCTTGCCCCAACAGAATTTAGACCGTTGTCGCTATAAAAAAACCTCGTCACGACACGGTTAATAACGAAACGCCTCACCGCCATGGTACATTGATCTAAACTAAGATCGTTGAGAAGCTCTATCTGCACTGCTCTAAAGGAAAGGCAGGTGAATATCATTCCGTAACGTTTCACGGTTCCTCGACCAAACTTCACCAGCAACGGGCCAAAACAGTCCACCCCGACATGAGTAAAAGGTTTGCAGCCGAATGCCAAGCGTGCTTCAGGAAGCTGACCCATCAGCGGCATATCTGGTTTAGCTTTAAGTCGCTTGCACATGTTGCACCTTGCTCTTACCCTTTCAACAGCTCCTCGTATGCTGATAATCCACGCTCATTCACGTATATCCGAGATAACAGTAGCGGTACCCATGTGAAAATTGTTCTCATGATGATATTTGATGAAAAGGTCTACTAACGGGTGGTTTTTTGGCAGGATAGCAGGATTGATTGACGCATAAGAAGTATTAGCTTTCTGTGCCCTTGAACTCATCCTTAAGGTCCCGTCCTCATCGACAAAAGGCGACAAACTTAGGATTGAGCTTGAAGGGCAGACCTTTCCACACGACTTCAAAGCAGAGACTTCCGAAGAAAAAACGTCTTGCTGGATTTTTCGGAATATCCAATTTTCAGCTTGAACGAACTCGAACGGGGTGATGAAAGTTTTCTTCTCGGATGGCTTCTTGCGAAGAATGTCTTTGAAGCGGAGCAAGAAGACGACAACTCTGACTGACGACGACCATCTTGCTTGAAACCTTGCAGATAACATCTCATAAGCTCCATACAGGCCCCTTTTTCCTCTGACGTGAACCAACATATTGGACTTCACCAACACTGCAGCTTTACTCGGCGTTATCGGCCATTCACTCCTGTGCCCCTGTTCTGTAACTATCACCTTGGCGATAAACGGTGGAAAATGGAACGAAATTCTATGAATTTAGTAGAATTTCATTCCATTTTCCACCGTTTATCGCCTGCTTTTATCGAGTCGATAGTTACAGAACAGGGGCACTGGGGAGTTTGAGAAAATCTGGCCCTATAAACCACCTCGAATCTTGGTTTCCCATTGGAACATCGAACCATTTTGTGCCATCATCGGCGACATTATCCTTTGAACCGATGTGATACCACTGACGAGGAGAAGTCGAATCCAGGATCTCACCTATTCGGGTTGACACAAAAGCAGGAAATTTGTATTCAGAAGAATTGATCCAAGAGAGCACAGTTTTTGAGTCGGACAGAAAAATCACCTCATCGATCCGAATAGTATGTGACTCTCTGATTGTGGTTGCCAACCGAACGCCCAGTACTGCAGCCTGTAACTCCAAACGAGGTATTGAGAGTTGCTTAACAGGGGCGACTTTTGCCTTCGCCATTACCTGTACAACCTCTACTCTATCGTTACAGTTGAATCGTAGATACTCCACTGCAGCAAACGCCTTTTCCGAAGCATCGACAAAAATTAACAGGCTTACGATGGAGTCATCAGGATTCCACGAAACATAGCGGCGAGGAATTTTAATTTGTTCAATGTTTTTGAGCTCCTTGAGGAAGTCCAACCATGAATCGCGTAACTCAGAAGACACTGCCTCATCCCAATCGAAACCTTCTCTCCACACTTCTTGAAGAAGAATGCGCCCTCTGATGATAAACAGTGAGATGAGTCCAAGAGGGTCGAAAATCTTCATAATTGTTTTCAACATCAGACGTTTTGTTATAACTGCATCCGCTAACATGTTTTTCATATCCTCATCAACCGAAAGCCTGTATGTAAAGTGATCAAAGGCTGGATGCCAATACATCCCTAGAACCTTGGAAACGATGTTTTCACATTCGTTGGGGTCGATACTTACGAGCTTGGAGTTAACATGGCTCTCGGGCATCTGAAGCAAAAGCTCTCTGCTATTCGACTGAATCCCTACCAAGTCAAAATTCATCGAGTGGCAAATACCAATAGCATCTCTTGTAACAGCTATAGCATCCTCGATCGAATTATGGCTATTAAAATAGCCGTCCACGTAAGTACGTTTAGTTAAACCGTCAACCGCTACGGGCACTCGTTCATAAACAGGTTCGCATGGTGATTTTTGATGAACTGCGCACAAGTCGGAGAACATCTCGGACCAAACATCATCACCTCCATGATGTACGTTACTGGTTGACGAGAACTGTCACCATCTCTCCATAGGATGCGTTGGCATTGTTGGTCTTCCTCCTTGATGCGGATTCGGTGGAACATCTCCTTCACATCTGCATTTACGGCTATTTTGCGCTCCCGAAATTTGAACAGCCCGGCATGTAATGGCACCAGGTTATCCGGACCTTTCATAAGGTGAGTGTTTAAAGAAATTCCGTTGACCTTCGCAGCCACGTCAGAAACGCATCTAGGTTTGGGAGGAACCTTGTTGGGATTCACAACAATGAACGTTGGAGCATACCACACACGAGGCCAATTCCTCTGCAACTCTCCTTGTGACGCGACCCTGGCATATCCTTTAGAAACCAACTCACGCATGTAATTATTTTTCCACTCCAATAGGTGCGGCTTCTTCCTTAAGGACTTTTCCAAACCAACCAGGCGTTTCAACGCCATCGGATAGCTGTCAGGGAGTTTAACGTCATCAGCATCCAACAGTAAACCAATTTTATACTGTCTCCCCTCCAGTTTTAACGACCGCTCCATTATGTCGATTGATCGCGTGACCTCACGACTTACCAGATCACCCTTTGGAGGCATAACGCCAAACTCTTCCGTAGTAAAATGACGTTTGAAAATCTCATGCAAATCATCCTCCTTCTTGATTGCATCATGGAACATTAGTTTCATTGTTGGCTTCAAAGTTCGATGTAAACAGGATACGTGCATCGAAGGAGCTGCTTTTCCGAAAACGACCCATCCAAGTAGAGTCTTTAAAGCATGAGGACCATCATCCTTACCATGACGACGACCATGACCTAGCATGAACTTAGCCTGATCCAAACCAAGCAAGATTTTGGGTTTAGCATCTACCAGATCGGAAAGTGGGAGTCCCCGAAGGTGAGGATACAAGCTCTTCAGATATGCGACGTCTATAGACTGGCTGGCCAGACCCAATTCTTTGATAGTATACACGTTTTTTAGCATGTGCTGTTTCCGGCTGTTTACCGCTGATACAGACAGAGAAGTACAAAAGGAGTTCTCTTGTCTAGACATTCCCTTTGTCCATTGTAAGGTGAGCTGTTCACGCTTGCCGACCAACCCAAGTTCGTAGAACAGATCCTCTTCGATCATGGACAGCGACGATCCGTCGTCCAAGAAAGCATAGGTGTCCACAAACAAATCTCCTTTTCCATGTATCCGCACTGGGACTACCTTGAACATGATGTTTACATCAGCCCCAACATGGGAGGAGTGAACGTGTGATTGTGGCAGAATCTAAATGGCCCTTGACATCACTGAACGCGCTGTGCAACAACGGGTGGTGGTGTCGGTTGCATCCATCTATGCCACACGCTCTTTTCCTTGAACACTTCCTCCACTGGTGCTTGGTAGGGTCCAAGCACGAAAAACAAACAAACTTTTCCTTGGCAAACGTCTGCCTTTGAACTGGGGTTAACGACAAAAACTCATCGCATCGAGATAACGCATGTTGCGATTTATTGCATTTACAACATTGGCTGGGTGTCACTGAAGACGTAATAGGTTGATGCACTAGCACTCGCGAAGCCTTAGCATTACCAGCTGACGGTGGCTTCCTCTTCTCTGTAAACTCAAGGTGACTCGTTAACTCAGGTGGAAGATCAATTACCTTTTCGGTCAGGAACTCAGCAAATTGTTGAAAATCAATGCGCGGTAAAACAGCTTTTCTTCGTTGCCAGTCTTGATAAAGTCCTGCACCTAACCTAGAAGCTAGGCTAGTGAGAACGAACCCATTAGTGAGGTCTTCCTCCCTATTCATCGACTTGATATCCGCTACGAATCCGTTGAGCTTCACAGACCACAGGCGAAGTTTAGGATCGCACCTTGTGGTTAACTTAGGAAGACTAAACAAGTCCGAAGTCAAGTCGTGAACCAGCACGTCATACCGCCCAAACATTATGCGCAAAGATTCAACAATTGCGTCGGCATCCGACGAGTACTTGAGACGGTCACTCACCAGCTGGTACGCCTCTCCCTTCAATGCCTTGCGTAAGCGTGCGACATTCTCCTTAGCACTGTACCTTCCTTCAATCGTTGTTGTTTTAAACACTTCCTCAAAATAGGGCCATTCCCTTTTATTTTCCCCTGAGAAAGTTGGAAGCTCTTGCACATTGCTGCGATTTAATATTGTAAGGCCACATCAATGTCTTGAAAAGATGACTCAGCATTCGACGCCTTTGTTGCATGTTGCAGCGGAGTGGACTGATGTGGATGTTGAACGGGTATCTTCTTTAAAGGCACTGAATGTAAATTGTCCTTAGATGTTGTTTAACAACAAGACGAAAACAAAGAAAACTTCTAATTGAAAGTTAATAAAAACGCACAATTTAACATATAATGGAAGGTCTTTATTTAAAATATATGCACATCTTGCTTCGACTGTGCTGCTCGAGCTCTCATAGTGGACTGCGAACTGTGCACCGCTCAAAAGTTCTTAGTAGACTGTGCACCGCTCTGCTGATGTTAGTGGACTGTATTCTTGTCAATGCTCATCTCGCCATATATAGGTTGTTGCTGCTGCACTAGCCTGCTTACCCTTACCGATATTGAGCACCGCTACTTCACATATCTGGCACAGTAAATCTGCAATTGGGTTTTTTTCCATTGCGACCCTTCGGTCGCAACCACCGTTGTCTGGTACGTCTGCCACGTACGATCGCGATGAATATTTGCTATTTCTCGGTCGCAACCACCGTTATCTGGCACACGATAACACAGTGACTCTTAACCGAAAAGCTTCTTCTTTGGTTGCCTGCACCGAATCATGTTGATTCTATTTCTCGGTCGCAACCACCGCTATTTGCACATTGTATGTTGTCTTGTAGGACATCTGTGTTGTAAGAACAATTCTTCTTCTTGCTGTAATTAGCGACCGTGAGGTCACTATGTAAAGGGGTGTGGCCTATGCACGTGCCACATGATGATTTCGCTTTCTCTAACATTCCTCCCCCCAATTGAAGGCTCGTCTTCAATTTCGCCTCTAGGCTCTTCAAGAGGTAGAACGCATAACTTCTGTATCGCTCGCACCAAGGTTGTATGCTCCTAGCACTGAAAAGCTGCCAAGAATGCAGCGCTCGTTAGGTTGCTCACAGGCTCTAAGTGTATGGGCTTCGTCGCCATGCACACAACACTGCAATGTAGCCCTTTTCTATCATCTTTGATCGCCCTGATCTCGCCTTTATTTGCATCGGTCCAGCATAGTCCACTCCGCTATGCTTAAACGCTCTCGTTGGTTGGACGCGTTCTTTGGGAAGACTGCCCATGAGCTGTTCGGACGTTGTATTGCTCTGCCGAAAACATGTTATGCACCTTGAGATGTGGGTCTTCACTGCTCGCCGCAGGGAAGGTATCCAAAACCTTTGCTTGATGTGCTGCATGCACAGCTGTACGTCTCCGCGTAGTGTCTTCAGATACGCTTCTCTAATTACTAGCTCAGTGAGTTGGCTTTTGTTTTGCAAATTGATGGGATGGATGACATCGTACTGCATCGCTGAATTCTGCAGCCGACCTCCTACCCTCAGGGTTCCCTCAGCATCTAAAAATGGATTGAGTGTGAGTATGCTGCTCGAACTTACCAATGAAGATTTCTCCAGGAGTTGTTGGACTTCCGTCTGGTACGCACAGCGTTGTTCTATCCTTGCCCAGTAGGATAATGCTCGATCTCGCTCTTCCAGTGTCAGTTCCTCGCGGTATTTTTCCATACCGGCAAGATGGATGTGGGTATTTGCTCATCCCACTCAACTCCGCACCGCCATAGGTCTTGTATTAGAATCTTTGCACTGATTATTACTGGTGCGAGGTAGCCATTTGGGTCGTACAACCTCCCGATCGCACTGACAACTGCTCTTTTGGTGGTAAACACACTGACATTGCTCGTTCGCACCTTGAAAGAGATTTCATCTCTTTAACAGTCCCATACAGGACCCAACATTGAAGCACTATGATCTTCTGAAATGTTAGCGCCTTTTCGCTCGACCAGGTGCTCGTCAGTCTTGATAGTACGCGCTGACTTGAAGACGCATAAATTTGCTCAGCTTGAAACCGCCTGCTCTTAGAGAAGACTTTATTTGTTGGCACTTCACTTTCGCCTCCTCTTCGTTATCTGCACCAGTCAACATGTTGTCCATGTAAAAAATTTTCATGATGGCCTCACATGCCAATGGATACTCTTCCTTGTGGTCCATCGCGCACTGATGCATTGCTCGCACTGCATTGAGCCCGCTGGACGACATGCCATACGTGACCACTGTCAGACAGTATTCTCTCATGCGCTCGCTAGGATTCTCTCTCCAAAAGATACGTTGGAGATCCCACTGCTCTGGATTCACCTTCACTTGGCGGAACATTTTTTCGACGTCTGCCGAAACTGCAACCTCGTCTTGTAATTTGCCTCCGGTAAACTGCACATCGTTTAGGGACATCCCACTCACGCTCTTGCACGATGCGTCGAAGACGACCCGAAATTTCTTGGTGACGCAATGGTGTGGAATGTGGTATGCTGGCTCGCTCGTACTTGGTTCAGATACTTGCTTCATGTGTCCGAGAGCTTCGTATTCCCGCATGAATTCAACGTATTGTGCTCTTAGCTCTGGCTCTGCACTTAACCGCTTTTCGGTTTGTAGGAACCTCTTCATGGCCACCGCTCTGGTCGAACCCAACCTTAACCCAACTTTTCCGCTCCAGTGCCTCGCACGTCGAACACGCACCGACGTTTGATGAGGCCCAAACGCTGCACGCACTGCTCAGTAACCAAGTTGATTTGACTTCCGCTGTCTAGAAGCACCCTTGCTTCATCCGGTTGTCCTGCTCTGCCCTGCACTTTGACGCGTGCTGTTGCCAGTAGTGCTCTTTGCACCTCGTCACTACCGGTTTGATCATTCTCTAATCGCTCAATGTTGATGCCGTTGTCGCTCTTGAAACTTCTTTGAGACAAAGTTATGTGGTATGTAGTAGACGTTATCGTCTGTTTTAGGCTCTGTTGTGGCTATCGCCATGTGCCCGAGTTGCTCATACTCGCGCTGATGTATTTTTCCTTCAGCTCAGAATGTGCGCTCAGTCTCTTCTCTAACTGGTGGAATTGCCTCACTGCAATCGCCCTGGAACTGCTCAGTTCTTGTGCCCGTGAGTTGATGGTAATAGTGACCACATATCGCCCTGATGTGTCACGCCAATGTGTGCTCTGAAAGTTTTGCTCTACCCATTCATCCTCTGCAGACATGGGAGTCGGTAAATGTAGGTCCTCCGCTTCCCAAAATTTTCTCAACAGCTCATTGAGATGCTCATCCGGTGATTCCGTCGTCATTATATCATGGTCATTAGTGTCGCTCTAGCTGGATTCGGATTTGCTCGCATCTGTCCGCTGCATCTCATCACAAACGTAGGCTCTATTCGTGACAGCAAGGTGGCGTAACTGTTCCGGTGAATCGTACCTTTGTGCTTGCTCCCAGCCCTTGCGCTTGAATATCACATGTGTTCTTTCTCAGCCCCATTCTCTGCACGCATTGCTCTGTTATGATGTTGACTTGACTTCCCGAACCTAGTGTTCTTGCCCTCATGCCCTGCCCTGTTTTGCTCATGATTTTAATGCATGCCGTTGCTAGTAGTGCATGATCTGCATTTGCTCTGCTCTGTTCCACCTCGTTATGTTTGGTTACATCTCTATTGTAGTTGTTTTGATTGCTCGTATCGAGGTGGTGTGACTGCATCACATGCTCGATGGGTTGCTGCATTAATTGCTAGTTGTCTGGTTGACATTTTGACGCTCTTGAAGTGGTTGGCAGGCTGTGCTCTGACCGCGCCATCACTGATAACCCAGTTATCGGATTGCACTGCTCTGGGCAAAGGATGCTATTGTGTCCCTTGTTACTTCTCCGGCAAGCTCCGGCAGGACATGCCTGCGCAACGTGTCCGCTCTTCAGACAATTAGGATACAGCTTCCAGCTGCGAACCTTTGTCGCTCCTACCTTGAATGGAGAGAGAGAGAAAATCTGCACAACGATATAGTGAATGTGGTGACTTACACAGCGGGCATTTTAATGCCGTGGTCGTCTTTAGTGCGCTCGAACCAGCCACATCCTTTGTACCCCTCTCTGCATCTTCGTGTCTGACCTTTCTGCACACTGCTCTATATCGAAAAATGCAGAATCCAGAGCACTGGCTCTGCGCTCCAAGAATTCAAAGAACTCCTCCAATGTGGCAATTTGACGAGCAGCGGCCCTTGCCATTTGCCATGCGTGGTTCGTCTCCTGATCCTGTATATTGCGCAACTTGCTTTAGCTTGAATTAAAAGCGCACTTCCCGTAAGACCGTACAAGACCGCAGCGACCCAGGTCGACCCTTCGAAAATCGCTTCAGTCCGAACGGAATCAATGCACTTTTTTGGATCTCTCAAATTTATTTGCGCTCTGCAAAAAATAACCTTTGTCCGGTTGCGCTGCACAGTTAACGATCACTTCAGTCAATTCGCACTTCCTAGATTGATGAATTCGCACAAGTTCTTATATTTTTCTTCTCGTTAAGTAGGGATATCTTGTGAAAAAGGTTTTTCTTTCGAAAATATTTGCATTCGATTACCCACATATAGGTATGTATAAATATATTTTTGATAAGCACTTTTAATTTATCTTTAGATAGGTCGCTTGCACAATTTATTCGGCTCGATTAGGACCAGAATGTTTGATAACAAGACGAAAACAACGAAAACTTCTAATTGAAAGTTAATAAAAAATCACAATTTAACATATAATGGAAGGTCTTTATTTAAAATATATGCACATCTTGCTTCGACTGTGCTGCTCGAGCTCTCATAGTGGACTGCGAACTGTGCACCGCTCAAAAGTTCTTAGTAGACTGTGCACCGCTCTGCTGATGTTAGTGGACTGTATTCTTGTCAATGCTCATCTCGCCATATATAGGTTGTTGCTGCTGCACTAGCCTGCTTACCCTTACCGATATTGAGCACCGCTACTTCACATATCTGGCACAGTAAATCTGCAATTGGGTTTTTTTCCATTGCGACCCTTCGGTCGCAACCACCGTTGTCTGGTACGTCTGCCACGTACGATCGCGATGAATATTTGCTATTTCTCGGTCGCAACCACCGTTATCTGGCACACGATAACACAGTGACTCTTAACCGAAAAGCTTCTTCTTTGGTTGCCTGCACCGAATCATGTTGATTCTATTTCTCGGTCGCAACCACCGCTATTTGCACATTGTATGTTGTCTTGTAGGACATCTGTGTTGTAAGAACAATTCTTCTTCTTGCTGTAATTAGCGACCGTGAGGTCACTATGGAAAGGGGTGTGGCCTATGCACGTGCCACATGATGATTTCGCTTTCTCTAACAGATGTACTTAAAATCGCCAGATGGTTCGCTTGAATTCTTTTAATGATGTCCAGTTTGGAAGCCTTTGCACTTTCTGAAATAGCTTTGGAAGTGCCGGTGGGTGTCGATACTTGAGGAGCCTTGGCAATGGCCATCCTCGAAAGCTTCAGTTTCACCTCCGCAAGCTCTGCACGTAACTCAATAAGTTCTTTGTCGCGTTGAGCTACTGCAGCTTGCGCTACCGCCGCCGCCTCCATGATGAAATCCGATTGATCGTGTTCACCCTCTCCGCCACCAGCGTCCAAATTCGTCTCATAATCATCCCTATGCACGCAGTCACTCCCTTCACAAAACCATGGGGTTTCTGTGTCGCACTTATCCGGGTCAAATCCAACGCAATTATAGTGGCACCAACGTTTGCACGTCTCGCACTGCACCATCAAATCGTCATCAGGCCTTCTGCAAATTGACGAAGTGCAACTCCGCACCACATTTTCCATATCAAAGCAGGGGATGGTGGTGGTGATCTTGGAAACAATTCAATTCAATTGAAATAAAATAATGTTGCTCGTGAAATTGAAACTCTCCTTCGCCAATTAACAAACATCAAATTAATGATTTCACTATAAGAATTCAAATTAGTTACAATAGGGCAATATACTAAAACTTACTTACATTGGTGAGAAAGCTTAACAATTAGCAAAATTAATCCACGGCAACCGGCTTCTTTCAGATTAAAGTTCAAAATGGAATCTAACCTATCAATTTTTCTTTCAAAAAATGGGGATTTACATGCGCTTTCTATTTTACGTTAATTTACTGTCTCTTTCTTTTAAAAAGAGACGAAATCATAATTAAATTACAAGACTCAAAAAATGTGATGCTGCCAGACTCGATGACACTTATAATGGCCCACACTGATTGACAGATCCATCCACGTGGTAAATAATTCCGATATAAATATTTACCTTCTGTATATTCTCTTTTCTATGGTGTGGGTATTCCGAATGTCGCTGTATAACTTAATTTTGACAACTGCAGTTGCCGCTGCCGCGACTGCAAAAAAGATTTGGGGGTCCTTAAATCTAAATTGCATTGCCTTTTCACAAATTATAAAAAGAAAAATGCCGACTTATTTTTTCAACTAATTCAATTTACGGCTTTAAGACCTACATTTGTAATTTGTATTCTGTTTGAATTCTGAAATCTGTAATTATAGCATCGCTAAAGCCAGTCGATAAACGGTGAATACTGCTCTGATAGAGAGGGTAGGGTAAACTCCTGAAAATTATTGGGAGATTTTGATGTATCAGCAATATTGCTTAAAGTATCAAACAAGTAGACACTTGATATAAAATGTATACTTGTCTGATAGAGAGGGAGAACCCCAAACGCAGACGTCTGCATTTCCTTCAAATTATAGGAAAACTTTTTGTGCAGATCACAAACTATAGCAAAAGATGAACATGTGCATCTGCAGTATAGCATCTTCAGCTGCACCATAATATTATTTGCTCAGGTGACAGTTTATCTGTTGAAAATTATTCAAATAACAAAAACAAATTACTTCGATACGAAAAACATTTGCAGTCGTATTTATAAAATTTGCTTATAACACTCGCTAGACGGTGTCTAAAAAGTTGAGCCATTAAATTGACAGCTTCATCAAATCACCCCTAAAAAAATGAAAACCAATTAAATTAGAAAAACAAAAACGGTCCCAAATGCAAATGTTCTTCTAATGTATTTTTTGAATACCTAATGCATTTTTGAAAATAAATAATTAAAAAAAAAAATATTTGAAAACCAATAGCCTGGAAAATTGTAAGTCGCCTGCGTCACATCCGAAACACGGATAGGAATTTGAAAGATATGTGAGCCGATGACTTGCTTGGTTGTGTCCAATAACTTGTTGAAAGGTTGTTGCAAAACCACTATATTTCAAAAACAACTAGCCATCAGACTTTTTTAGTTTATTTCTTGTGGTACCCGTGGCGTGATGGTTAGCATGTCCACCTGCTTACCCAGAGGTTCGAGGTTCGAATCCCAGCAGAGGCAAAAATGTTTTTCCACGGGTATCGCCTTTCGCGAGGAATTGGCAAGTCCTCCGTTAATAAATTCATTGCCATGAAAAGCGCTTTCTCAAAGCGTTCGGAACCGGCAGAAAATTGTAGGTCCCCTCCATTCCCTCACAAGGCATGGTTGTCAGAAAAATGCTAGGCCCAGGAGCTCCTCGCTCTGTTGCACCACACTATTTATTTATTTATTTTTCTTAAAATAATATTGAAATATAAGCCGTGTTTTATTGGGAATTTTATAGTCATCTTCACTAACGAGCCTTTATAAAGCGCTGTACTCAGTAATGCTATTTTATTCCATAAACTCCATTTACCAGCATCGAAGGCAAAAATGAACGCAGTACTGGTTGTTCACTTCTGAACATTGACTTATTTTTGTTCACTAATCGTTGTGGTTTCCCATGTGCGATGTTTTGCAAACATGTGAATAGACACTGCTTTAGAAAGGAGAAAAACATTTTAATTTCCAATATATTTATTAGAAATGTTTATTAAATTAATTTATATAATTTTTGAAATACACCCTGCAATTGAACTGCCTTACCCAAACTGCTCGAAAGTATTTTCATCACTTTTATCGGCTCATCACAAAAAAAAAACACACTTCACAAAAACAAAAACAAATTCTACTTCGTTATGTCAAACTCAAAAAACGCCACAGCACAAGCTAACCAATTTTCCTAAGCGTTTTAAACTAAAATGTTAACTTTTCTAATTCCTATTTCCAGTGATTTCTATTGAGTATTAAATATCTAACATCATTCAATATGACTGAAAATAATTCTCCTGAGTTCACGCCGGATCCATCGAATACACCCGACGATGGAAATGCCGAAGAAGTCGCAGTCAATGAACGACAAGAGGTCGAGATCTTTGTGACCGAACTAAAAGCAAAAATTCAAGCAAAATCTCAACTCCGCAATGGCAATTTGAAATGTACCCATCCGGGCGAAGAGCACTTTGCTCGATTAGACTCGAGTCTCAAAAAGAATACAGCTTTTGTTAAGAAACTGAAACAATTCACTGCTGCGCAATTGGAAGCACTAACCAAGGACATGAATGGACTCAATTTGAGTAAGTACATTTCGGAAATCTGCGCGGCTTTGTCGGAGGCAAAAATCAAGATGACAGATGTACCAGCTGTTGTAAGCTTATGCTCTCAACTTCACCAAACCTACGTCGATTTTGATGCACAATTTTTAGAAGCGTGGCAAAAGTCTTTGGCCATTAAACCAGGTGAGAGAATATCCAATCCAAGCAAAATGCGCGTCGATTTGAGATTATTCGCCGAGCTGGTCAGCTCTGGTGTTATTGGCGGCAAACAAGGCTTATCGCTGCTTGGTAGTGTGTTGATGAACATCATCTCCCAAGACAAAGAAGATCACAGCAATTTTTCCATCATACTTTCCTTCTGTCGGCACTGTGGTGAAGAGTATGCAGGCCTCGTGCCAAAGAAAATTGTAATTCTGGCGGAAAAGTACAATATTGAGATTCCAAAGTCGGAGTTCTTACCACCCGATAAGCAACAGAACTTGAGAACACTACTCAAAGACTACTTTAAGAATCTATGCAAGCACCTGGTTTCAGAACAAGCGGATTTGATGACAATGACCAAAAACATTCGACGAATCATGGAGTCCAAAGGAGAAATATCCAACGACAAGAAAGAAAAATGCGAAATGATGCAGTCAAACTTCGACAAGCTTCTGTCATCCGCTCAAACTCTGTCGGATCTGTTGGACGAACCACTGCCCGAACTAGCAAAAGAGACTGAGATCGGCAATCCGGGCACAGTTCTTGAGAGTCTACTTGAGGATTCTTCTATGGGTGATCTGGATCCATGGGGCGATGAGGAGACGAAGGCTTTCTACACAGATTTGCCTGATTTGAGGCAGTTCCTTCCAAATTTTTCTGCTCCCAAGCAAGACCTGGAAAGTGTTGAGGAAACAATAGAAATGACTGAGGAATCTCTTGACGTTGATTTGGATGCGGATGTTGACGGTGATGACCCACCATCATCTACATCCGATCCCTCGAACGAAACCGAAGCTCAAGCAGATGAAAGCAACACATCAGCGGTTGCTGTTACTGAGGCTGTACTTCCCGACAAAATAGGCTCAGCCCTGATGGAAGCCGGACGAATTACGAATGCGGGAACGAACATCAAACAGCAATTTGAACAATTTCTCACAAATCTGAACAACTGTGTCAACAAGGAGCTTCTAGACTCGGCAGCAATTGAATTTCTCCTAAACTACAACACCAAGAACAACCGCAAGAAACTTACCAAGTCGATATTTGGAGTTCAAAGGTAAGAGCTTGTGATTTTCACTCAAACTTTGATTTAAACACTTTAATGTTGCAGAACCCGATTGGATCTCCTTCCATTCTTGTCGCGCTTCGTGGCCATTGTAAACCTCGTCAACACTGACATTGCTGTCGACTTGTCAGAGATGCTTCGCAAAGAATTCAAATGGCACATCCGCAAGAAGAACCAGCTAAACATCGAATCGAAGATCAAAATTGTACGCTTCATCGGTGAAATGGTGAAATTTGGACTTTGTAAGAAGTTCGACGCTCTTGCATGTTTGAAAATGCTGCTGCGTGACTTCCACCATCATCAAATTGAAATGGCGTGCGCCTTCATTGAAGTTGCGGGGGTGTATCTCTACAACTGTAAGGATTCCCGCTTGCTGACTAATGTCTTCCTAGATCAGATGATCCGCATGAAGACCAACACTGCTCTGGATTCACGACATGCCGCACAAGTAGAGAGTGTCTACTATCTCGTGAAACCGCCAGACTCGGTGAAGATGGAAAAGAAACTCCGTCCACCAATTCACGAGTACATCCGGCACTTGATTTTCGAAGAACTCTGCAAGCAGAACGTAGACAAGTGCATCAAAATGATGCGGCGCATCAATTGGGATGAGCCAGACATCAGTGGTTATGCCATCAAATGTCTTTCAAAAGCGTATCTACTTCGATTTCCGCTGATCAGATTTTTAGCTGACTTGGTGTCTGGATTGAGCTCATATCAGGAGAAAGCTGTCACTATGGTCATAGATAATGTATTCGAAGACATTCGGGCTGGACTCGAGATTCATTCGCCAAAATTGGCTCAGAGGCGCATTGCAATGGCCAAGTATCTTGGCGAATTATACAACTACAAGTTGATTGAATCGGCAAATGTTCTCAATACCTTGTATTCGATTATATCTTTGGGTGTTTCTACCGAGGAGGGTGTTGTGTCGCCGCTGGATCCGCCTGATAGTCTCTTCCGTTTGAAACTCTCCTGTATTTTGTTAGATACTTGTGGACAGTACTTCACAAGCGCACTGAGCAGGAAAAAGTAAGCTAAGCATAAATTGCATTGAAGTCCTTTAGGGCAATAGCCGTGTCCCATTGAAAGTCTCATTTTTTTCTTGTTTATTTCAGGCTAGACTATTTCTTAGTGTTTTTCCAGCACTATTATTGGTACAAGAAGAGCAACCCTATCTTCAGCAAGGAGCATACATCCGATTTGTTTCCCATTTTAGTAGATCACATGTACAGAGATTGTCTAGCGAATGTTAGACCAAAATTGAAGGTAGTCGCAAACATGTTTTGGGGTTCCTTTTTTTAATTTAACATTCCTCCTTAGCTTTACAAGAATTTGGAGCAGGCAAAAGAAGCAATTGAGAAATTAAAAGCCGAGCTTTATCCTCAGTTAGCTGTTCAAGTCGCCAACCAGGATGGTTCTGGTGATAGTGCACCCAAAGAGCCTGAACTGGATCCCATTCGTGAGGACAGCGAGTTCGATGAAGCTGTAAGTATAACGTAGTAGTTAAATAAACAATGGTGAATAATGTGCTTTTTCTAGCTAAGTGATGATTCATCTGTGTCTGACGAGGACGAGACAAAAGAACGGCGTCGCGATGAAGATGAAGACGATATCTCGGGCCTTGAAAATGTTAATCAAAATTGGAATGATGATCTCGTCGAAGATACTCCTGACGAAGGTATTGAAAAGTCCAAGGAAGACCTTGAATTCGAGCAGATGTTCGAGAAAATGGCAGCCGACAGCTACCAAGAGCGTTTGAAAGAAACCATCAAGCCCAACACCAAGGATATCCCCGTACCGATGATGGCAAAGAACAGTAAGAAATCTTACGAGCAAATACAGGGTAGTAGTTGTAGCGGCAGTAGTGTCAATTCCAACGAATTTAAAGATAGCGCTGTGCCTTTTGTTTTAATGGTTCGTGGTGGAAAGGGAAAACAGCAATTCAAAACATTTGTAGCTCCCTCTGATAGCCACTTGGCCATCAATTTAAAACTTCAAGAGCAGAAAATACGAGAAGAGAATGAAAAAGTAAAGAGACTTACTCTCAACATAACCGAACGCATTGAAGAGGAAGACTACCAAGAGTCACTCCTGCAATCACAAAAGAATCAATCTCAGAACTACTACCAACGTCAGAACCGTCCGAAATTCAAACATCAGAAAGGTGCACCGGATGCAGATTTGATTTTCAATTGAGACAAGAGTACTGGCATCGCACAAAGAATACTACATGACGTAGAAAAAAGCGAAACCAACCATGTTTCTCTCTTAGGGGAAGACAATAGACGAGGAGATCAAATACACTCTTCGAAAGATGAAGTATAAAAAAAAAGTTCTTTACGCAACTGGGTTGCCACTGATTCCGATGAAAAAGTCTTTTGCAAAATTGTTTTAAGAAAATCATTAGTGACACAATCTATGGGTGTCAACAAAAAAATGAAAAGCTAGGCTTTATTTGATAGCTTATAAAATCAAAGGAATAAAATGATATGAAGAGAACAATAATTGATTTTAGTCCTTTTAGTTTTTGTCTACAGGAATGAAATACAAGTTTCCAGTTACCCAACGATTCCCATTGAGTGAAAGGAGTTGGTTTGTGGTAATCTAGGATCTTTTGAAATCAAAACCGTCAAACTCAAATTGAAAGAAAGTAAAAATGGGTTAATGAAGATTGGAAAGGATACAATAAAATGAACAAAATTTTATTTATTCCAATAACTTATGGCTTTAGTAGTGAGAGCAAACATTTCCATAACTTTTGGAACCCAATGTCGTTCCAGTGGCTGCCTCGACTGGCTTTGCACTGGTGCATTCTGTCACTCCAATTTTCCATGACCTTGATAGTGATTTCGGATCACTGGTTGATTGAATGATATTGACCCTAAGTGCTTGAATCGTTTCCGTATTGTTGGCATAACGTCGTTCCATTACGGTTCCAAAAAAAAAGTCCAAAGGGTCAAATCGAAGCTCTGAGGGGCCAATTGCGGTGTGTTGTTTATTTCTACCAAAACTTGCTTTGGAAATAAGTTTTCAAACAATTTTCAACGTTTTTCCTCTTCGCTATAAACGTTCATCAGGAAAAAATTCATGTTCCTATTTGCCTCAATTTTTCCTGATGAATTTTGAAATGTGTTATAAAGAACTATAGATCCACTTCGAAACTTTCCAGCATTTCTAAACTCTTTGAGTCTGCGACCAATTGGCTTTCAGTCACACAGCAACACCGTTGTTTTTGTCTAACAAAGATCGACAACCAAAAACCTGCTATGCTTTCTTCTTTACCACTAGAAAATTGCAATGAACTCGATTGCATCCATACCGATTTTTCTCAAGTTTTCTACCAAGTTTCACATATAATTCTGGTCAAATTAAGAGCCATGGGCTTCTCACATTTGTGTTCATCGATTTGGTATTTTCTTATCTGTATATTAGATCTATACAAGTAAAGTTGCGTAATACCTTTCCAACGCTTTTAATTTTAGCTCAGGTGTACCTAAGAGAAGTCATCTAGGACCTCTTCTATTAATTAATGTTGGATATTCTATTTGTAGTAGTTTTTTTTTTTTTTTTGTGAAATTAAAAGTTTTAAAGAGCATGAGTTGATACCGAGCTTTTCAAGAGAGCAGGAGATTAGTTGGAAAGAAGCATACATCAGCTCATCTGGATGATACCGTCGGAAGAAAGTATGCCCGATGAATTCAACCTCAGTATCGTATACGCCAATTATAGAGGAATAAGCCTTAGAGCTGTAAAAGTAACGATAAAATGAGTACCCGTATGTATACGTTATTTTTGATCTGAGTACTATATATAAAAATGTCGTTACTTTCGTTACTTTTTGAAAACCTGGTATTGGTGTATTGTATAAAAAAGTACTTTTTATTTTGAAATCTCTTAAAAAACGGTGTATTTGGCTGTGTAGTTGTATAGGGTAAAATTTTTATATCAATAGGTTTGTTCGTTGAAGCCCTAGGGTCGCCATGGGGTCGCCACAAAGCGTTTTTTGAGAAACCTAAATTCGCACTGAATGTCAAATTGAGTGTTTTCTGAGCCATAGGTTTGCCACAGGTTTTCCCCAAACTCGCCCTAGCTTTTTGCTGTGGCGATTTGAGGGCTGTCAAATGGCATGCGTTTTTATTTAAATGACAGGGATGTGTGGCGATTTGTGGTTTAGCGTTTTTTGAGGACTGGAAAACCCAGTTTTTTTTGACAACTCATGGGGTTGTCAAGAAAACCTGGGTCAACCCTGGGGAAAGTTCAACGAACAGACCTATTATTGTAGAAAAGTTATTCACCCTTATTACGAATGGCGTTTTAACAAAACGCCAATAAGATGACTTATCTTTAGGCGCCACAATTGCCGTTTAAATAAAATAAATTTTGAGGGAATGGTAAGAGCAATGAGGAACAGATAGATGGCTGAACTTATATTTTTATGAAAACAAAAATTATCGCGGCTGGAGCACTGTCATTTTTTAGGCGTTTTAGTGAAACGCCTATCGCAATAAGGGTGATTATCTTTTATTCAGTCATATGCCTGGCGTTGTAATATAATTGTAAAGCTGAATTTAAAGGAAGAAAAGGTGTAGATACCTATACTTCATACTTTTTTTCTTTCCCTTCGAAATAGAAAACAGGGCTTAGGGCTTCGAATAAGAAACAGGCTCACACCTACCGATTTGATTGATTAACAAGACTTTTCAGTTTTCATCGATGCAGAAATTTTACTCAAGGAAAATAACATAACCCATGGGAATTCAACTTTTTTTTTCATTGATAGGCAAATTTTCTACTTCGCATACAAATTCAAAAAAAAAAAATTTAATAATTATCCATAGAAACCTATCGCCAAAATAATAATACATAAATTCTTAAAAATTTAAGATAGAACAATAGTTCTCCACAATTTTCCAAACATCTTTTTTATCTTGTTATCTCAACCTGCCATTAGGTTTGTTCGTTGAAGCCCTGGGGTTGCCCTAGGGTCGCCACAAAGCGTTTTTTAAAAAACCTAAATTTGCCCTGAATGTCAAATTGAGTGTTTTTTGAGCCATAGGTTTGCCATAGGTTTTCCCCAAACTCGCCCTAGCTTTTTGCTGTGGCGATTTGAGGGCTGTCAAATGGCATGTGTTTTTATTTAAATGACAGGGATGTGTGACGATTTGTGGTTTAGCGTTTTTTGAGGACTGAAAAACACAGGTTTTTTTGACAACTCATGGGGTTGTCAGGAAAACCTGGGTCAACCCTGGGGAAAGTTCAACGAACAGACCTATTGTTAAACTTTATTGACAGACCTGGGAAAAAACTAACCATGCAAAAGAGTTTTGGAACTAAGGAAAAGCAATATTGCAGGCATCATCGTTAAAATAAATAAAATAAAGCAAGATACAATAAAAGATACAAGTAATGCCAATAACAAACCATTACAACACCACACAAGAAAAAAAAGGTGGTTTCACCTACATTATTTCAAAGGTAAATTTAGCTCCATTTAATTGTCTCATTCAAAAAGATATACAAACCTGAAGCAATATAAAAAGAAATACATTTGTTTCCCAATCAGACACACAAATTAGCCCGTTTGTTGCACCCTTCATCTCCACGGCATGTATACAATACACTATACACATTACACAGTACACACACAAGGTACAGGTACTGGCACTGATATCGATACCGACTCGACTACCCACCCGAGTACCAAACTATGTAAAGTAACTAAACATACGAAATGCCAATCCGAGTACCTAACTACCCACAGTAACTAAACATGCGAAATGAAGATACCAATACCGAGTAACGAAAGTAACGAAAGTAACGAATTTTTTTTTTATGCCAAAGCAAATTCAAAATATATTTAACAGACAGACAGACCAGTTTTAATTTCTCTTTGGCACTTGTCACCGGTTTTCTAACGGCCTTTTTATAAAAACGCTTTTAAAGGTGGTACTCTTCTCGGAAGACTTACTCATCCGAATAAAATCAAAATCATACAAAAAACAACTTACTTAGGTAGGCATCACAGTTCGTTATGAACGAAGGGTTCATTCAACATCTTTCGATAACGGCTTCGATTTCGGGCGAGCTCTCTCCAGTTCTGCGCTGTAATTCGGTTGACTTCTTTTTCACTAGATTGGACCACCTAAGACAAAGGCTCCGATTGCGGTTGTCGATTGACTAATCGATACTCGACTTTTGTCGATTTCGATCGACATCTTTCGTTCATAATTTTCTGGTCGACTGTTGTCGACTGTTGCGTTAGGAAATTATTTTATGGGAAAATGTAAGTATTTTATTGAACAAATGCTCATATTTTGATATAATACGAGTATATAATACGAGAATTTGTTCAATAAAATACTTACATTTTCCCACAAAATGATTTCCTAAACGCAACAGTCGACAACAGTCGACCAGAAAATTATGAACGAAAGATGTCGATCGAAATCGACTAAAGTCGAGTATCGATTAGTCAATCGACAACCGCAATCGGGGCCAAAGTCTTCCCCTACTGTAACTTCCCTGTAATGTGCTTTCAAAATCCAAAGTTTTTATGTCCATCCGCTCGCATGTCCCAGCCATCGAAGATGGGTACCCTCCCAGCTTTGCCAATGTCACTATACAACTCATAAAGCTTGTTTTTCTATCTTATTATACACATTGTCTTGACATACAAGGCCAAAGCTCATTTGTAGCCAAGGGTTTCCTCATCCACTTTATATAAGGTCCATGCTACCGCGTCGTAAAGCAGGACTGGGATGATCATGGTCTTATAAAGGGCTATCTTGGTTTTGTTTCTCATTTGTCTTCTTAACCCAAAGAAGTCGCGGTTGGCAAGTTATTTTCCGTTTGATCTCCGCTCTGATGTTTTTCCTTGTCTATTCTAGGTAGATGAAGTGCTTTACTTCCTTGAAGTTATGTTTGTCTATTGTGACGACAAAAACCAACTTATCTGTCGTCAAATCATTTTCATCCATGCTAACCTACCCCAACTATAAGCCTTATTTTGCAGTACCCTTGTAATGAAACTAGGTGTAGCTTGAAAGACATGTGGGCCATTCGCTTACCATGATATTTATACATTTAATATATTCATGCTTATTTTGAGATTCTATTTCGATAGAAAGTTAGTCGAATTCGAAAGAAGTGCATTTTGAAATTCAAACGATTCGAAAGTTGACATGTTGACAATTGTTGGAGCTCAGTTTTACTTATTTCGTATTTGGTATGTCCTCCGAGATTATACTTAGGTTAGGTTAGGTTGAAATGGTTGTCAGGAAAACAACTGACACACTTAGACCAGTGTTAGGTCCATTGTGATACCATAAGAATTAAGTGAGGAATAACCCCGCTTAATAAAACCATTTGGAGCTTTTTATGAAGCGAAAGAGATGCAGGATATCTGTGTTCGCCAGATCGTTTAGATCAGTGATTCCCAAAGTGGTCGATATCGACCCCTTGGGGTCGATATCGGTTTCTCAGGGGTCGACAAAATCGAAATCTGAATTTGGGGGTCGACAAGTTTTGCAATCGACCCCCTTAACACATTTTCTTATTTTAATCTTTAAAGATAGTATGGCGTTACTTTTGCCATTCTAAAAATGAAAAGTAGTATTGCTACACCTTTAAAAAAACTCAACAAATTCCTTTTCGTATCTGAGTACTGTTTCGACGAATCGTTGCTCGTTTTTTTTCGGAAACAACAGTTGGTAGGTAGTTTAATAAAGATTTAGTGTACTTCAGCAAACTTTTGAATGGTGAAGTATGCTTCTGTCCTCGGAATATGTATTATATGATGACCTGTTAGGAGTCACAGCTATGCAGGTTGTCCCGTAATTCGTGTAACATACTTTGGGATGTGATTCTTTCTCATATTTCCTGCTCCAAAAGATGCCCAGGACTTTTATATCAAAGTACTGTCAGTTATTGCCAAGTCAAAAGTTCTGGTTGCAGCGCAGCATTGAAACTCAATATACTGCATTGTGGAACATTGCTGAGAAAAATATCTCATCGCTTTTCCATCATCATATTTAGTTGACAAAGGCTTCAGTGTGGTTGCAAACATTTTGACCAAAAAAAGAAACCGTTTGAAGGTCAACGAACGCGGAGACTTAAGGCTGCAGCTTACCAATATTAAGCCAGATCTATAGCTAGATTGGTAGAAAGTCACCAAATTTATTAATTGCATTAATTTTTCTAACCATGAATTTATTATTTATTCTCAAATAAGAGCACGATTATGTAAAGCTTGCATTTATAAATTATGAATTACACTTCATGTTTATTGAATTTCATACCAGCTATCATCGTAATGTCATTTTATTGTTATCTCAAAAAATTTTCTTTTTGCACTAATAAAGCAAGTAAAAAACTTGAGACAAGATTTTTAAAGCAATTTGGCTTTGGGGGTCTACGGTATCAGCTCATTTTGGAAAAGGGGTCGGTTGCTCCAAATAGTTTGGGAAACCCTGGTTTAGATCATCGAGGAAATATTTTCCAAGATGCCGAGATTATACTTACACTGCCATGAAAAGTGCTTTATCATTCGATCAATTCAGCAACAAAATTTTATGTTACTTCATACGGAATGGCTGAGCGAAACGCGCAAGACCTCGGGGCTTCCGAGTTTTGTTATGCTACCCTAAAAAATTGTCAAAATAAAACACTCGTTTATTTCCTTATATTTATGTATATTGGGTTTAGGTTTCTCTATTTCGTTTTGATGTGTGTTCAAATCTATTCACTAATTTTATGTGCGTGTTTTGTTCATTGGTTGAAAAAGCAATTTGACCTTACAATGATTTATTTTTATTTTATTTTTTTGTATTAAAAACACTTATCCAGTTTGTTGTTAAAAACATCGGAGAAAGATTTTTAAATTATAATTAAGAAAAAAAACAGTTAATTGTTAAAAAATAAAAATCAGTACTGTTACAAAAATTATTTATATATATATGTATATATTAATCGTGTATAAATAAAAACAAAAAATAAAATCTTATACGCTATAATTGAATTTGTTTTTGTTTTTGTAGAGCAAAAGAAAAAAATCTTAAAATTACAAACATATTGCCAGAATATTATTCTGTCATTTTCTTTTGATAAAGTTTTAAATCTAAAAGTTATATTAATTTGGCTATACAATACATTTTATTTTAAAATTGATTCTTATTTTTTTAGTTTGACTATCCTGTCGATGGGACAAGGACCGAATAATAGGCACACATTTAGTTTTGATTTTATTTGTTTTTGTGTTGGAACAACATCAAGTTTTTATCTTCTCTGTGTTTTGATCTTTTAAGAAACGTATAAAAGTATAAATATTATAAAAGTATCGTTGTTGTTGTTGTTGTTGTTGGAAGTATAAAAAGAAGTATCAACGAATCACACTTGACTTTTAGCAACCTCAGGTTGAAGAAAGGAACAAATCTGGATTCAAGTTGATTCCAACTCTTGATAAAAAATTGATTTATACATAAAATTGTTATGTAAGTAGCAGGCACACAATATTTCTTTTTAAGACACAGATTATGTTTAGAATTATCGTTAAGTTCGTTTACAATACGAATACCGTCATATTATGGAGATTTTGTAAAGATACTGGGTTCGACTTGTGAAAAAAAGTCTCTACTAAGGAAGACTTACATAAATTGATGAAACACAAAATGGCAGAGACAAAGACCGGCAGTTTAGACAATAATATGTGATCGAATTTGAATACTGTAAAGAAAAAACCAACTCTCACATTTGACGGTATTCAGAGGCAAAGCAAAAAGGTAAAGTAAAAAAAAAATAAAACAAAATTTCCCACAAAACCGAGACTTATGTTTACTTTCCGGCATAAGTTGGGTTCTTAAACGTTGACGTTGCTTGCTTGTAGATGGGATTCTCGCCCTGAAAACAAAACAAACCAAAATAAATTATTTGAATCAAACAAAACCTTGTTCCACTTACAGTATCCCACTTGGCAGCCATACGTTCTTTTTCGAACCGAGCAAACTCTCGTCGATCATGAATGGTGGTCAAAAGCTTCCAAAGTAAAAGAATAGCCAACCCAACTAAAACAATAGCCGCAATTACACCCAAAACGATTCCCAACATAAACACTTTTGGTGGACATTCGCGTTCTTGTTGGGCGTGTACTTCAATTTTGTCGTCGATTTCACTGTACTTGAATGTGAATTTACAATCATCGTCGTCGTAGAACAAACAACTATATTCGTCTTTTTCCTCATCAGCGACTACTTTCTCTACGCCGATTGGGACAAAGAGTGTGCAATTCGCAGCGCAAGCTGCTTCATCCTTAAGTGGTCCAGTCTTGTACATCTGACATTGCACACAATCTTTTAGTTCGTGGCAGCGTCCCGAACAGGTGGGACATTTTTCACAAAACTTGCCAGAGTAACGTCCCTCGTCTGTTACTTTGCATCTGGAATGACATAAAGCATGTAAAAACTAACATAACCAATCGATTAAAGTTTAACACGCACTTGCAAATTCCACATTCACACTCGCCATGACCGGAACAAATTTCTCCGCCCCCATTTGGTGGTTTGCAGGTCTCGTTCGATGCACGACAGTCGCATGCCGATCCGATCCATCCTGGCTTGCATATACAAACTCCGCAGTCACAGGTACCATGGTCTGGTCCCGAACACAAAAGCTGGTTATGACGATCGCACGAAAAGTTGTCACACTCGCAAAACTTTCCAGATATCACTTCTTCTGGATTGGCCCGTTTTTCACATTCACAAACTCCACATACGCAATTACCCCGAGCGCTACACTCAACAGCAGATGTATTATCTGCTTTGCACACAAATGCATCATTATCAGTGTGCACATTTGTATTAGAGCACTCGCAGGTACGCCCGAAGTTCGCCTCATTACATTCGCAAATTCCGCACATGTAATTGCCCTGACTATGACACTTTGGCGACAAAGCCTCAAATGTGGGATGAGTATTTTGTTCGCATGGACAACTGCATAACATCTCTAGGTCAATGGTAAGGGTTTCATTAATACCAACTGGATAGATTTGAATTTGCTGATGCCAGTCTTGGGGATTGCTTGGACATTCGGTAACAGTGATCTCAGCAGTGAAACTCACAACATCGCCGACTTTCAGACCATCACACTTCGATGTCGCAACTGGAGTGGATCCATTCAAACAAGCTGAATAGTAGGTGATCTTGACAGCACTGCTGGCAGTGTCTTTCATTTCTATCGAAGATGAGATTTTCTAAGAGCAAAATAAAATTGTGAGTGTTTTTTTAAAACATATGATTATCACAAATATCAAGTTTCAGCTTACATTATATTCTTCTCGCACCAATTCCACGACGTTGGAAGAATCATTTGACAACACAGCACTGGATGAACCTTGAATGTGTTGGGATAGTTTTTGATAAACACTGATTTGTGTCTGTGTTACAGCGAATATAACGTTGATGGAGTTCTTCTTAACGTGGTGGTTGATTTGCGAAATACTTGGATAGTCCTGAATGGTTGAGTGGGTATATAAGCCGTTGTCATCTAAATGGCATTGACCATCATTAGGTTCAATAACTCCTCCAAGCTGTCAAAAAAAATATATAACAAAAAGTGTTAGCCAGGACACGAGAGGAAACTGGATAAAGATTTACTGACTTTGCCATCACCAGCATAATGGAATCCAGCATCGGTTGAGAACACTAACAGACGACGTGCTTGATCTCTCCAGCCGATTCGATCGCGGCAAACGATGGCCTGCATTATGGCATCGAAACCACCTTCGGGGGCGTCTAAGTTTCCTGATACAGCCGCACGTTTTACCTCTTCCTGTTTTTTTTATTATTATATGTATTTCAATTAGTCATTTGAGAAATAAGAATTCTATTGCGATCTCTCTTGTCCTAACACTCTTGAATTCTTCAAAAACGTTTATTTATTTTTAAAATGAAAGTAAGTCGGAGGCTACTGTCGTTAGTAACTTTAATGTTAATTAAGCTGTTCTCACTGCTAAATAAAAAAGTAGTCATTAAGTAGATGCCGAAACTTACTTAGAAGCAATAAAACAGCGATGGAGACTTAAAATTTCTGCTAGGAATCCTAACTTCAAGGCTACATTACAGAATCATAACTTCGATAGTGTGGATGGATGGTTCGAAAGGCTACGTGAGAATGCGCTTTTCGCTTCAGTGTAAATACATTCGCAGTTCTTGACGCAAAAGTGATCCCCTGGAAACCTACTGAATGTTTCTGGGATTGAAACCTCCCATTTCACAAGCAGACATCGCAATCATTACGCCACGGGAACCATGGTACGAGAGCGGTAGGATAACTTTAACTTTTAACGCACAATTTTTTTTTTCTTGTTTTATAGCCATCAAAGCAGTAATATCGTTAAAATTAATGAAAATGGAGAAAATTTAACTTCGGGTGCTCATTCATTAAGTATAATTTTTTGTTTTAAAAAAACTATTACCGAAATCAAGGAAAGACTTGATAAGTACTATGGGGTTACTGCACCATCCATGGTTAAAAAGTGGTTATGGAGTTCCGTTGTGATCGTATCAGAACAAGTGATGTCGAACGGCCAGGTCGCCTAAGAGATCAATAAAATCCATTGGACGATCGGAGAATTAAAGTACATGAGGTGGTTGAGACTGTAGGCATCTCAACTGCGCGGTTACATCACATTTTGCATGAATATTTAGATATGAAAAAGCTATCCGCGCGATGGGTGCCGCGATTGCTCAGGACACTTCAAAGGAGTGTTTCTTGATGTTCAGCCGCAATCCGAACGAGTTTTTGCCCCGTTTTGCTACCGTGGTCGAATTCATCACAATACACCAGAGACCAAGGAACAGTCAAAACAGTTTGTGCACTAAAAGAAAGCTAAGGTGGATTTGTCGGCTAACAAGGTCATGGTTTTTTGGAATGAACGGTGTCATTTACATCGATTACTTTCAAAGGAATAAATGGAGAATATTATTCAGTTTTTGGATTTTACTTTGATTTGAGGCAGAAACGACTGGGTTTTGCTCATCACTTAAACAAAAGCCTAATTTGAGGGCCTTGAGAGATCCTTTAATTTGGAAGGAATAAAAAAAATTGGAAAAACGATGAATTGAGCTAAAATAAGATGGTGTTGAAAAACAAAATGTTTGTTTGAGAATATTTATTTTTCTTTTTTTTTTCAAAAAGTCACTGACTTAGCAAACTGCCCTCGTATTTTCCTCTTACCAACGTCAAAATAAATGTCGAAGAGACTAGTTTCAGTTTTGAGCGGAGGAGCAGTTATCTTTCTTCACTGATGTACAATTAAATAAGGTGTCGACGCACAAGTTTCACATAAGACATAACATAACCTCATGAATCTATGAGCTAATGAGCTTATCAAAGAACGATATTGGCTGTCTATATGTAACATATTAAAATGGAGCTCTGGCGCATACATATTTAGAATTTTATTCTAACAAGCGCTTGGGTAGTTTCATATGAAAACTTCTAATCAACGTGTAGCTTTGTTTTCGCGAATACCAAGATTTAAAGTTTGAAAACCTGACTTGATTGATAAATTCCTCGGACTGGTCTTCTTTTGAAGACGTCGAAAACTTAGCTTTCTGCCATTTTTTATAAATTGATTTTGTTAATTTCCTAGTTATAAAATATTTTACTGATCGACAGCTAAGGAAATCACGATTCTTTTGCAGAAAAAGTCGTGAGATTCTGCAGTCAATTTCGCTTATTGAGGGCGATCTGCTTTAAAAAATGGACCTATATTTGAAATGGCTTTATGTTTTGTAATACGCATATTGCATAAAGAACAAGTTATATTCACGTGAATTTTGGCAAATTATCATTTTCTGAGGCGTTCTTTAGAGGCCAGCGAAGTTGTCCGATTTAGATTTGTGTTATTTCCTTCGTTTGGTTTAAGCTCAACCTCTAAAACTAAAAATAATATTCAAGCCAAAATTCACTTCAGAAAAAAAAATTTTAAATGTACTACAAGTGAAAAAAGGAACTATACTGAGCTTATGCAGTTTGTGCAATTAATCTTTAAAATAAGAAAAATATCACTTCCGTACTCAATGAAACAATATGTACTAAAATAATTTATTCCAACTGCGTCAAATGTACATGAAAAAAACTTTACCGTCTCTTCAGTATGTAAAGTTGTGTTTAAGGATCTTATGCACTGGCATCATATATCTGCATATTTTGAAAATTCATAGAATTCGCTTTTAATCGTTCAAAGTGTTAAAGTAAATAAGTTTATTGAAGTTGATTTTATTGCGCAGACATCTTTTATGGTTATTTGTATTTAATAAGGAGTAATTAATAAAAAGATGATATTCAAGAGTGTTGTTTAAAAATAGTCGCACTATAAATCTTAAATGTAAGGCAAATGATTAGAGGAGAGGAAGAAAGTTCAGTTTATGTTTAGTAAGTGAAGCAGAAAGTTAAAACAAAACTAACTACCCTCAAACACACGACATGCTCGACAATAAAAATAAAAAAAAAATAAAAAAATTTACTTCCCATCACCAACCAAAATCTTAATTAATTCCTACCATGCACCAAACATTCACACAAGCTTAAATGTAATATCTATGAACTTACAGAAAATTTAGATGTATTCATGCTTAAAGCCATAACATTATGGAAGCCATAAGGTGCAGTACATTTTGGACATGGCTCTATCAAGCTAAATAGACAAAGAAATACATAAATATATCCGCATTTTTTTAATGCCCATAAGAAAGTTAAAATTATACTAATTTACATAAAAGGGAAACTTTTTGAAATGAACACAATCAAAAATAATTAAAGAAAAGTGAACCGAATTACTTTTAATTGTATGTATTGTCGGATTGAAATTATCGTAAAATAAAAATCGGGGTATCTGTCAGAGTGGAAGATTTTCCGATTGCATGTTTTTTGTTCGAGATTTTTTTTCGAACAGTCGTTGGGCTTTTCATCTTGCAGTGTAGTAAGTTTTGTTCAGTTTTCATAAAAAGTTTTTAAAATAGACAAAAAATGGGTGCGGAATTCCTTTACTACTCAAACGGAAGGTTCGGGTTTCAGCGAGAAAAAACACTCATTTTGCAATTTTTTTTTTTTTTTTTTCAAATATGGATTGATTCATTTTATTCCCATCTTTTGCTTAATATTGGGCATACTTTAAGCTATGTTGTGTAATTTTACTATGTAGAAATATTGAGGCATAAGCCGATAACGACCTTCCCTCAGAAAGCCTTGGGGAAAAACAAATTGCGGTGTTCACTTTAATCATTGGCCGGACATTATCGGAAATAAAAAAAAAATTAAAATTTAGTTAAATAATTCGGCTCTATCGAGGTAACCGTCGGAGCGGAATTCTCAACGATTTCCTACAATTCGGAGACATTTTGCTTCGTGGTAATTCTCCGATGGCCCGATCGGACATTTTGTCCGACCAAATACAACGTTTGCCGTTTATATTCGATGCTTTGCGATTAAGTACTTTTGTTGGCTTTATTTTTGACAGATAAAAACAAATATTTGTCCGACGTCCTCCGACAAGTTTTTCCTGCGGAAAGTGTTTAGTGTTGGGAATGCAATGCGTTGTCGCATTTGTGAAAAATTACTCACGATGACAACTACTTCGAAGCAAAATTGAATCTCCGAAAAAGGATGCCTTGCGGAGAAAACTCCGTTTCGACGCTTACCTCGATAGAGCCAATCATCAAATCTTCCCCTCAAAGTCCTATGATAATTTATCTTTGGATTTGAAAATTTTTGGTGGCAATCTAAAGCATATAATGTTATTTTCCATCAAAAATTACTCAATTTTAAGTTAGAAAAAAAAAAAATACTCGTAGGGAGAAGAATGTAAGCACAGTTTTAAATAAATCGATTAAGTTTTTTAAATGGCAATGAACACCGAATTTGAAAAAGTAGTTTCGAGAGAAGCGCGTTTGAAGTTTAATGTTCGCAGCATTAGCAACGAGCTTTAATGTATTAGCTTTACCGCGACGCGACGTGGGCACAGGTAGAAGAGTACGCATTGCGAGACTACAATGGCTGGGACAACTAGAGTGGATGGATTCCGGCTTGACGGATTTTCGAAAACTCTTTGCAGGAAAATCGCGGAAGGGGTTGACCTTGTCTTAGGTGGCGCAATCAAGTGCAAGAAGACTCAAACCGACTTAAACTGTAAAAAGCTCACCCGAAATCGAAGTTGTAATCAAAAGATGTTTGTTGAGGCACAGGTTAACTTCGAGTTGTAATGCCCACCCAGTCGAATAAACATTTATGAAACTCTATATAATCTCTGGCACATATAGCTACACGCCTACACGTATACCAATATTTCGCATAATCTGAGTTCCTGAACCTGAACGCGTAGCTTTGCAACATAAGTGATGTGGCAAAGCAGAGCATGTGTTATGCGAGTATCCTGTTCTTAACAGATGAAAATTTCAGTGGAAGAACTTGAAAGATCACCCACCTCAAACCTTTTTTAAAACAGATTGACTTACGTTTAACTAAGATGTCGCAGCCCAAGTTCTTATATCTTAATGGTTTACTTAATATTATTTTTTTCAATGACCCAACTTAACTTACAACAAAACATAAAAACACATATAAGCTATTCACCATCACCCCTTGTAGTTAACTACATTTTAGCTTTACACAAAATACATGATACAAACAAGATTTTACTTTGCACAACACCAAAAAACAAAATACATACAAAATGTGCAACACTTAGCTATTGAAAAATGGTCACCAGCTAAGCAAATAGTTTTTAAACTAAACAATAAAATATTTTTAAACTACTACCAAGACCAATAATGATTGACTAGAGAAATATATACTACGAGTCTTTGCGAATAGATATAGTCGATGAGAGAAATGAGTAATGCAAAGAGTGTAAATAAATTTAAATTGATTTCTTACAGAAAACTTCGCTGTGTCTACACTCAAGGTCATATGGTTGCGATAACCGTAGGGAGCTTCACAACCGTCGCATGGACTCTGAAGTCTATGTTATTTATTTTCAAAGTGAATTAATCAAAATAAAAATAAATTGTAATATTAAAAAAATAAATTAAATTAAATTAATAACATTATATTATTTGAGTATAAAATATATATTTTTCAAGAAGAACCTGTGCAAGTGAAACTATATGTAAAGTGTACTACGTTGAAACCCGCTGTGGAACAAATCTGCCGTCAAGATTTTATTTTCTGTACAGCTGATGCATCATTCAGGTATCGTTGATTAATTTACAATAACAATGTTTAACGAAAAAATATTTGTTACACAAAAACAACTAGAGGCAACGCACTGATTTGATTTTTGTTTCCTATCATGGCTCAGAGTAATCCCTTATATTACTCGGCCATGTTTCCACGAACTCTATTACCGCCCGTCTCTTACGGAGACGACAGAACAGTTCAACATTCAGAAAACTGTAGAGCACAACTCCGATGAACTCCATGTCAATTTCACTCAACAAGATAAACATTGCTAACATTGCCAATCGCTACGTGCAAACTCATACTAAAGCACGATGCCATGAGGATGACAAAACATCACCACCTGCCTGGCTACTAAAAAGGTATGGCCAAACCTGCATCCATATCTTATCTTTAAGCAGTCTGAACTTTAGCTCCGTAGCTCCGCAATGAGTGTAATAACCATACATTGCCTCACAGGTAGACATACCTCTAGACTAAATGTCCCATCAAATGTTGTTTTGGCGAAGAAGAAGTGGAAACCGTTTGACACCTTCTATGCACATGCCCCACTCTCTCTTAACAACAGTTAAGTGGGAGAACCTTGATCTTTTCAAAATCACGATAACGCCGGAAAAGAAACAGATAAAATGCCTCATTCGTTGATTAGCGGTCAGCAGTGTTGCAATCGATAAGTTCTAAGTCCTTCTACTCCTTCTACTTTCTTGTTTACTTTCCCTCTTTTTAGACTCACTGTTTAATCTAAAAGCCGCGCCGCCTGTGGGCTCTTCGACGGTAAAAAATATTTCCAATACTCAATCTTCAACAAAAACCTTGTCTTTATGTCTTCTTAAAGAGATTAGTCGAACCCAGTTTCACTCCAAACCAAACTATGCATTACAAACACAAAGTGGTATAAAACCCACTGCCGACTGCCATAGATGCAATAAAGAGCAACATAAATAAATACTTGCGGAATTCCAAGGCCACTGGCTGCCCCGCCCCAACTTGATACTTATCGCATGGTAAACGTCTTATAGTTCTATCACACTCTGAACCGCAATCTCTATTTAAAGCTGAGCTGAGCGTCCCTACGTAGATTAGCTTTCAGTTGATTTCGATTTTGAAGCTTTGTTTACTTAGTACGCTTAAATAATTCGAAAAACTTCAATCTTTGTTATGTGTACTAAAATAATTTTGGCGGCCTTTTGAATCTGCGTACTTAAAACGCATCGAGTTGAATAACTTCCACAACGGCCATAACAATGTTTACTTATGGCAGATAAACGACACGCTATTTGCATGCAATATATACTCTTGTTGTAAATAACTTAGCGTGACGTAATCAACTCAATATACAAAATGAAAATTTTCAATCTCATAAGAAGACTACAAAAGTGGTGGAGAAACACTTTGGTGAATCACAATGTTGTTATGAGGGGCATGAATCACACACTCCATAACAGTTGTTAACATTTCGTGGAAACCCAACTGATTTTCTATGAACTTCTTCATATGATGGGAATACATAATTTCACTTGCACATTAGGAACTCTTTTATAAAAAGTAAAAAGAGTTTTAAACAGTATACTTACTTTTTAGGAATCGTCGAGACATATGGCATAAGAACTTTATCTACAAACGAGCCAAAACCAAGTTTAAAGTTCGAAGTGATCTTCCTCATAGTTTCAGACAGCAAGTCTCCTAACTTCGAAAGTTTTTCTTTGTCGTCTTCCATGGATTTCGATAAGTCCATAAGATAGTAAAGATCTACTGGATAATCTTCTGCTTGTGAGTAACGGAAATTCAATCGATAAGGTTCATCTGCAAAATAAATAAATCAAAATCATGTTAAGTGATAAAGATAAATCACATTGCATCTTAACTCACTTATTCTCAACTTAAGATTTACTCTTTGTGGGCTGATTTGAACAATAGAACCACCAGCAGCACTAAAGCTTCCCGATGAACTACTCGAACCACTTGCTGATCCTCCGTACTGCGACGATTGATATGAAGAAGCACTTCCACTATACGAAGAACTAGCTTCGTAACTGCCACCAGAGACCATTTGTCCTCCGCCACTAATCGAACCAGTTCGAGTAAGATTACGATTTAGTATGAATGTTCGCTCGTTGTTTGGATTCCATGTGAATTCTTCGGGGCAAGCACCCAAAGATGCATAACTTGGTTGGAAGCATCTTGGTTTATCGGCAAAATCTGGCAACATACACCAAGCGCAACTCTGTGTCTGTATACATTCGTGGCAGGTTCGCTTGTTAACACATGGATTTTGGGTAAACTTTTCTGCAATTTGTGCTTCTACTATGGTCAGGATACACCCAGTGCACACAAGTAAAGCTAAAATATTTAGTATTCTACTTGTTCGAGTCATGTTTGTGGATAATAAGGGCTTCCCTTAAATTTATCTGAAATGAAAAAGAAATGTTGTAGTAAGCTAATCGCTTTTGTGAGATTTGAAAAAAATTTTCGTACAGAAAATATCTCGATTTAGAATTTTTCTGGTCGGAAATAAGTTACAGGACCAATTATTTTCCATTGAATCTTCACAATTTCGGCTGTATGTTTTCGATAACTTCAAAAGTTCTATATTTGAGGTCTTGAAACGATTGTGGTTCAAAGGAATAGAACTTGTCTTTCACATAGACTCAAAAAGCCATCTTGTTGAAAATTTTCAACTACTCTAGATTCTCTCTAAATCATTAACTACTCTAGATAACGTAATCCACATATTATAATAACTGCTACAGCTTCATTTTCAAAAAAAAAAAAAAGTCCAATGAATTTACCAAACAGTTACACGTTGCAGAGACTTTTCAAGGGATACCGTAGCTTCAAATTGAGGGCGTTCAATAATCGAATCCGAATAGCTTTTTGTTGTTTGGTTCAATTCCATAAGTCAGTTACCAGATTTAATTGGAAGAAGCAAGTTTAGTTTAGTTTAGCTTAGTTGATTTATTTAGCAGAACTCTGCTATTGAAATTCAATTTTATTAATGCTGAGCTGAGATTCACCGACATATCACAAATATTTGCATAAATATTGGGGTAGAAGACCATTTTTAATTTTATAAACAAAACATAGTACATTAACAAAAATTCTATGTTTACACTCAACCATTTTAACATATTCAACATTATTCTTATCGGTGTATAACGATTGCATTTTAGTATTATACGCATGGACTTATTTTGTAGACGTTGCAGTTTTAACAGAACATTGACACAGAATTGATGAACAATACTCGAAATGAGGTTTTAACATTACGTTAACAACATTAATTGCGGACATTAAAGACAATTTGTCTCTAATTCTGTTAAAGAATCCATTTTTTTGTTGATATTTTCTTGACTAAATAATCTACATGAATATCAAACTTTAGTTTTTCATCTATCACTACTCCTAGAAACTTAATAAATTTAACTTTTTCGTTGTCGATCTCTAGATTCAGTGTAACACTACAGTTCATAGCCATACATTTTGATTTTGCAACGTTCAACTTTAGTTTGTTCGCCTTCAGCCATTCGTTTACTCTGTTGAGGTCATCTTGGATTAGTTTTACGCAGTCGTCTCCATTTTCACCATTAATAAAGATAAGTGCATAGTCTGCAAAAAGTACTATTTGCGAATGTCGAAGCACTTCTTTAATGTCGTTTATGTAGATTATAAATAAGAGTGCGCTTAATATCGAACCTTGAGGAACTCCATGTTTTGTTTCAGCGCTCTTAGATTAGGTCCTTATCAATGTGGTGTTACACCAGAGAAGTTCACAATAGACCAAATTTCCCCATTGCCTCAGATCTTGGAAAAATCCAGGGAATATAATATCGATATAGACCATCTTTTTATCGATTTCAAGGCCGCGTATGACAGTATTTGCATCCCTGCAAAACTCGTACGACTATGCAGGATGACCTTGGAGAATTCACGCTGCTCCGTCTAGGTCGATAGAGAACTCACCGAGACCTTTGATGTCGAAAAAAGTTTTAGGCAGGGCGACAAACTGTCATGCTATTTCTTCAACATCATACTTGAGAAGATTTTACAAAACTCAAACGTCAACACCAGAGGAACAATCTTTCAAAAATCTGTACAATTACTCGCCTACGCAGACGATATTGACGCAATGGGAAGAAAAAAGCGATAGTCATAGGTGCTTTTTTTCGAGTATTGAAACAGAAGCGGCAAAAATGGGTTTGATGGTTAATGAGGGTAAAACGAAGTATATGTTGTCAATAAACAAGGACACAGAACAGCGACGACGGGTTAAGAAGGCAATTGAGAAACAAAACCCTCTCCAGAAAAACCAAGGTAACCCTGTATAAGACCTTGATCATCCCAGTTCTGATTTACGCGGCGGAAGCACAGACCTTATCTAAAACTGATGAGGAACCTTATGTTATTTCGAAAGAAAAATTCTCCGAATGTTGTTTGGCTCCGTAACAATGTGTGGAGAAGAAATTGAATATTCGATAACGACCAAGTATATTGTACTGAGACATGGGCATAGGTTGAAGAGATACTACGGTGGCTGGCACATGAAGAGAAGAAGGACATAAACGACACCAAGAAATTTGCGGAAGGGGAAAACATCATCTTATGTGGTGCAAATATGTGGAAAAAGACCTCAAAGTGGAAAACTGAAAAGACTTAAAAAAAAAAGACTGGCTAAAGATGTTGGCCAAGGCCCAGGTTCACCCCGATATGTAATGCCCATCTAAGTAAGTAAGATGCCACCAAATATTTACTTCTTTTTTATTTCCTTTTATGTGATTACAGATATAAGACATCAGAGTAAACCTATAAAACCATTCAAGCGTTTGATTACTTGCAATAGTAAATTGGGTCATAACCACACTCAAAGCCCTATAAGGTGCAAAGTCAACTTCTTAAATGCTCAGCTTAAATTACAAAACGTTTGTGAGTTGCGACGAAAAGATCGTACCAGTTCCTCTCGAATTACTAATTTTGCATACTTAACATTATTTAAGATAGACCAGTTGTTTTTGGAATGTAAAATTACAAAACAACTAATACAAATCACTTTACGCGGAAATGACCGGAAGTATATTTGTCATCGCACGTCTGTATGTCATTACCTGGATTTGTCATGGGATTACTGGCACTAGACTGCTTGCTCATTGCTTGTCAAATGTATTCAAGTTAACGACAGATTCCTTAATTTTTTGCCTCACACTTTTTCTTGGCCTTTGAAAAACAAAAACTAAATCAAATCAATACACATGCCCAGGTGTGTAGTATGGCAGATTGCAAATTAATTATGTAAAAAAAATTAGAAAACAAATCTAACAGAAAATGATGTCAGCGCCCAAGGTAAACAAAAGCTGTATGTGCACTTTTCGACTCACAAAAAACACACTATCTATGTACTCCACATATTTTTTTTTAGCACGAACAATGAAGTCATTTCTTTTGGTAATTCTACAGATAAGAACTCACTTCTTTGATAAATAATAAACTTTCTCACTCCCTTGGACGAAGAAACTTTTTTTCTTTGGCCAATAAGAGGCGAAAATTAATCAATCTCTATTGGACGAATGTGGCGGCTCTGAAATCGCAAATGACTCATCGACAGATACGTAAATAAAATCTGAGAAACACCAAGAAAATTAAAATACAACAATCTTTCTGTTTTGATGGATGACAGACTAGGGACTACGTAAGCGGATGATGAGCAGCACTGCAAGCACTGACACTCTCTTACGGGGGTCTATTGAGGCGATCCCAGGAAGTCGACGAAGACTGAATTTTGATTCGTTTGTATTTCAATGATTCAGTGCATCATTATTAAAGAGTAATAATTGCAAAACAATGAGAGACAGATACGTACGTAATATGTAGGTACCTAATGCAGAAAGAAAAGAATTCGGACCACCTTCAGAGTATTAACTTGCGTGGGCAGAGGACTGAAATTTTCATCGTCAATGAACTACGAATACGCAACCGTCGCACTGCACTTAAAGTTCAATTAAGAAATTTATTAATAGAAATTACTTATCGCCATTCAAGAGCAGTATAGCTCATAAATTCTCGATGAATCAAACAAAAAGAAAAAGAACATCACGTCCAAATAGGGAGTCGCCAGAATAAAGATTTTCTCAAATCGAATTAAAACACATTTAAACAAAACATAATCATATAAAATTTTTGGAATAGTAAAATTTATAACTTACATTTTGTTGTGGAAGAATTAGAAATTATATTCGTTAAAAATTAAATATGTTTCCTGTGGTTTTAATTTCCATCAGGAGGACAAAAAACTGTAGATGGAAATTTACTATCACTACCGTTCTTTACCGAATGTCGAATACTTTTGATCGAAACTTTTATTATTTATGGCAGCTTTCCATGGGTTCGAAGATGATTTCCAGTGAAGTACGAAAACATAGTGTAAGCGAAAAAGAGTCGGAGAGAGAATTGGGCGATATAGTCATCTCGAGTTTTGTTCGAAAAGGTGAATCATGGCTGATGGACTCCGCGAAATAGATCGAAAAATCGAAATTACGGTTAGGCTGCATCAGAGCTGAGGTTAATGGTTCGCCCACATGCTTGTACATCATACTTATTTGCAGAACTTGAAGAAAAGTAGATAAATTTCGTTTCCACGGAGAAGTGAACTACATTTCGATTTGAGTTAGTGTCAGTATATACCTTACCAAATTTACTTGAAGTGCAGACGTTGTACTTGATATCTTCCTTATCTACCAGACAAGTATGATACTCATAGCTTGTGTCTACTTCTTTTATTCCTCTGGGGCATACTCTGGGGCTTTTCAACTTTATCCTTAATTTTTACACCTATTAAAATACTAGCAACATATTTTGGAAGTAAAATTTTCTTAGTACTATATAAAGCACTTTCTTATATAAAATGCTGCTAGCAGCCAAATGTAGAATAAGTTCAACTTTACCAGCTGCTGCTGAAAGAACCAAAGCGTTTTTGCAGTCGTAGTGGCGACAATTGCAGAACTTTTTCTTTCAAATTTTTTTTGCAAGTTATATCGGTTTCCATTGGTACACAACAACACTTTTAAAGAGTACCTTTTTTTCGAAAGCCGATCCATTTATGCTGGATTTACATGCATCTGCTACTACAGATGTGCAGAAAAGTAAAGCCTAGGCTTAAAGCGGGACGGATGAAGATTATAAAGCACAAGAGTTAGAAAGAGAAACGAATAGAATTATGGCTGCATCATCAAATCGCAAACAAAAAAAGCTTTTGCACTCGTCCTTCCATTTGGAAAAAAGCACATTTAATAGCCCGATTCTGGCAAAAAGTCACAAGTCCCAACGGTGTGACCTGCTGAGAACCACATCACAATTTGAGTGTTGAGTGGAAAATTGTTTTTGTTGTGACAATTGGAAAGTTGTGATTTGTGAGTCATCAGTGACTTTGGACATAATCGGGCTGTAAAAGTGCTGTAGTAAATCCCGATGGGATAGGCTTATACGTTTTGTGTTAGAAATGTAAGTTCACGAGATACATTTCACGAACTTCCTATCAAAATCTCCTTCGTAATTCTACGCAAATCAATGAGGAACACGTCGAACGTAAAATGTTACACAGTTGTGTTGCTTTTGACGTTCAAGTAAGTTTACATCGAATTTCTGGTGTATTATCAACAAACCAATGCAAACCATTTCCTATGCAACATTATACAACACTATTTGCAATCAAAGTTACATAAAAGCTACATAAAAACGACGAAATAAATGAAGCTGCACTACAGCCGAAGTTGATGGTGGATTTGCATGCATCTGCAAGAAGTGCAGATGAAAATCGGAAAAGACACAAGATCAGAGAAATTCATACTTGTCTGATAGAGAGGGAACGCACCATCTAGTGTCTTTTTCCGTTTTTCATCTGCACTTGCAGATGCATGTAAATCCACCATTACTTTTCTGCACTTCTGCAGTTGCAGATGCATGTAAATCCAACATGAAACTACGTGCGAATAAATTGATTTCATTGATTTCACCACAAATATAATTCGAGGTACAAGATGACCCTCTGAATTTTTTTATTCGTGCCACTGACATGATAATTTTGTTAATCCGAAAGAAATCACTTAAATAAATTCTATTCATATACCTATGTCCCCTATTACATGATGTCTCACGAGCCCAGTCTCACATGAGTGCGAAAAAGAAAGGAGATGTGAGGAAATGAGATGCACAAAAAAATTCCCGATGAGTACCGTGCCGATTTTTAGCAGTCTCATATTGACGTTTCTCTTTTCCCATATTCGTTTTTGCTATGTTGCTTTAAGCCTTGCGCAAACCAATGCGGTGAGATCGTACGATGCGATTGCGATAAGTCAAATCCCTATGCATTAAGTCAAACGTTTATGGACGTTTGACTTAATGCACAGGGATTTGACTTATCGCAATCGCATCGTACGATCTCACCGCATTGGTTTGCGCAAGGCTTTAAGCCTTGCGCAAACCAACGCGGTGAGTGCGTGCGATGCGATTGCGATAAGTCAAATCCCTGTGCATTAAGTCAAAAAATAATACGTGGTTGAATCTCTGCTTTAAGGACTCACTGGATCTAACGTCTACGCCCATGCATACGCCGACGACTTTGGCCTACTTTCTACTGGATTAAGCCTCATCTGCTTTCTAGAAACCGGCTCTTCTTCAATCATCTTAAAACCGAGGTTGTTCCTTACGAAAATTATACAATTGAGTGGTTTTACCTTTTGCTAAAACTTCCGAATCTCGTTCCTGTCATGGCATCTCTAAATTTCCTCCACCCAATTTTCTTCAATGATTGGGTAAAGTGATAAGGATAACCCAATGCAATATGTTCTGATTTTTGTTCAGATAGAGTGTGTATTTTCATAAAGCTTTGTTAAAAATAAAAGTTACTGTATAGAAATGTTTTTTATTTGTGATTTTATTAACTTTTTGGTTCTCATTCCTTGCCTGCTGACCAGGCAAGGAATTATATAAACTTTGTCAAAGTTTGGTAGAGGAAATTAGCACATCCATACATTTTTGGAACATATTTTAAAACGTAAGCAGTTGAATCATGTCATGTTTTGTAGATGCTATCGATTTCCGTTTAGCTGAAGTAAGACGACATTGCATCAGGAGCCACTTTTGACTTGTCATCTTATTTTTTGCTTGAATAAAAGCACATACCCCGACGGAGATGTCGGTGGCAACCTATTTTCATGTTCTCGTCTTGATTGCATGGCGGGTCTTCAATCTCTTGTTTTATTGTTGTAACTGCATCGTCGTTATAAATCTGCAAAAAAACAAAAAGTATAACTTATCAAAGCTGTTGATATTTGGGTACTCTATTATTTTATTAGAAGAAAAGAAAAAATCGCCTCACCTTCCAACTTCATCTATACGAGTTCTTGGGTTCATATGGATATGTGTCCATGATCGCATGAAAACCTACATCAACATTACAGACCTAATTGGTTCAAAACCTAAAGAGTAAACAAAAATTACGTTTTCTTCTATACTAATGAAGTATTTGAGTTAAAAGTTACCTCCGGGCTTCCAGATCATGTCACGTTTCGGCGCACCATTTAATTGGATGTATATCTGGGCTATCGTCATTCACTCAAAAAGTCAATCCATGGTGCCACCCGTCGAAGTGTATAAGCACTTCCTACACATCACTGTAGCCGTAGCGGTGAATGTGACTATGGTTCTTGATATCGATATTGACTACCTCTAATTTCATACCAGCACTAAACTCAATAGGATCTCGTTTAGAAAGCATTATAGGTAAAACTGCTTTGCTACGCATGGATTCCATGTACATATTCTGAAAATTCGAAGAACTCCCAGTCGGGTGATGGAACCAGTTCCAAACCATGTTGCTTTTGCTTCTGCATGTTGTATGTACTGCGAATTGATTTCGATTCAATAGTCACCTTAACTTTAACAGTGTTCCTCAGGTCGTGCGCTTCAATACGCATCCCAACACTAAATGGATTGATTGTTGACTGCAAATAAAAAAAATATGTATATATGTATGTACTTACAAAGAGAAACATACCGATGAATTTTAATGCTCTTAGTATCAATTAGATATGTATACGTGAGCCAATCGAAGGACAGCAAATTCATACCCTTCGGCGGTATGGTGGGATTCCATGGAATAGGCATTCACCCAAAACAACAAGCTAGGAAACTCTCGATTGGTGTAAGCAAACGGCGAGTAACATCATCACGAACCAGGTCTGGACAATGAAGCAAAAAACTATGCATCACAGACAGCGCACCAGCTCTACCTTCTGGGGTAACCTGCCAGGTAAATGAGTCCCCTCGCGGCATTCCAATTTCCGTTCATGGTATTGTAACGTGCGCTTAGTTCGCAGAATAAAACTTCACTTTTATTTTTATTTCTACCACTTTATTCAGTATCTATACTTTATTCGAACTCAACTCGACTATTGGACTATCACTGGTTAACAACGTTTCACTCTTAACTTTATCACTCTATAATCAAAACTGACTGCTCGTTGCGTCAGCGGTCCTATTTATATAGAACAACACTCATCTAGAGCGTTCCAGTTTCTTCTCCATGGTTTCCACATTTGCTGTCAAAAATCTCTACACTCACACACACTGGCTTACAAGCAATGCCTGTCATTTTATACCATTCCATTATAGTGTTGCCAGTTGTGTTTTCGGTTGAACGTTTTCGATTAGGAAATTGGTATAAATGTTGGGTGTTCATTACACTGCCCCCTCCTTAAGATTGTTCGTCCCGAATAATTCCATCTGCAGCCTCGCCACTATATCGATGCAGCCGGTCACAATGAACTACTTTTAACTTGCCTCTTAATCCTCTTTGGATGCGGTAAACCACGTCGTTAATCCTCGTGACAACAGTATAAGGACCTTCCCAGTTCTGCTGAAGTTTCGGTGACAATCCCTTTTGACGATGAGGATTATAAAGCCACACACGATCTCCTGCTTGGAATCCTGCCGTTGTCGCTTTTGTGTCGTACCGTGTCTTCATCCGGTCGCTGTAGGTTTTCATCCGTTCCCTTGTTCTTTTATGGATGTCAGCGAGTCTCTCCTTGAGGTCATCCACATACTCGTTCGTGTCCTGTGGCTCCTCTGTGGGGCATCCAAATTTAAGTTCGCTGGGCAGCCGCATGGTTTTCCCGAACAGGATGTCAGATGGTGTTTGTCCTGTCGAGCTATGTACTGCACTTCTATAGGCCATCAGGAATAGCGGTACGTGCCTATCCCAGTCTCTTTGGTAGTCGCCTACGACCTTGGTGAGGTGTTCTTTCAAGGTCCGGTTGAATCTTTCAACCATCCCATCAGATTGTGGATGAAGCGGTGTGGTTCTGGTCTTCTTGATGCCAAGTAGTCCGCACACTCCTTGGAAGATGTTTGACTCGAAGTTCCTCCCTTGGTCGGAATGGAGTTCCATAGGTACGCCAAACCTACTTACCCAGTTAAACACAATCTGGTCGACTACCGTTTTGGCTTCTTGATTTGGGATGGCATACGCCTCAGGCCATTTGCTAAAATAGTCCATTACAACCAGAATGTACTTGTTTCCAGCGTTGGTCTCTGGAAAAGGCCCAGCCACATCTACTGCAATCCTCTCAAAAGGCGATCCAACGTTGTACTGATGCATTTTACCTTGAATCTTCCTACCAGGTCCTTTGGTTGCAGCACACTTGTCACATGTTCGGCACCACTTCTCCACGTCGTCTCTAGCATGTAACCAGTAGAACCGATGTCGCACCTTCTCCAGTGTTTTGTTAACTCCCAGGTGACCTCCAGAAGGTCCGTCGTGCATCTCCCGAAGAACTTCACTGACTTTCGATTGCAGTACGATCAGCTGCATCACATATGATTTACCGTCAACGGACTCCCATCTTCGCCTGAGGACACCTTCTTGCACATATAGTGAGTCCCACTGTGCCCAATAGGCTTTGAGAACTGGACTCCGGTCAGAAATGTCTCCCCATTCAGGTTTCTCTTCATTTTCTTTCCATGCGAGAATGGGTTCGATATCTGGATCCTCCTGTTGAGCGGTCCTCACTTCCTCATTGCTCCATCCGCATATGGGGTCAGCTCTTAGTCGCTGAGCGGTAATATTTTCTTTGTTTTCTTGTCGCCTACAATGCTTGCAATCCTCTTTGCAAGGTCTTCGGGACAATGCGTCGGCGTTGGAGTGCAGCTTTCCTCTGCGGTGTTGAATCTGGTAGTCATAAGTCTGCAGTCTTTCTATCCACCTTGCGACTTGACCTTCTGGATTTTTGAAGTTCAACAGCCAGTTCAGAGCACCATGGTCTGTCCGCAGAAGGAATTTCTGTCCATAGATGTACTTATGGAAGTGCTTTGTTGCCAAGATAAGAGCCAGCAGTTCCCTTCTGGTCACGCAGTAGTTTCTTTCAGGCTTCGAGAGGACCTTACTATAATATGCCACCACTTTCTCTTCGCCATCATGCACTTGGGATAGTACCGCCCCGATTCCAACGTTGCTTGCATCTGCGTCGATGATGAATGTTTTGCCAGGTGTTGGATGTGCCAGCACTGGAGCGTTACAGAGGCGGTATTTGAGTTCCTGAAAAGATTTTTCACACTCACCTGACCATTTGAACTGCTTCCCTTTTTCGGTGAGCTGATGCAAACTCTTTGCAACTCCAGCAAAGTTCTTAACGAAACGTCGGTAATATGTGGCAAGACCAAGAAAGCTTCGGAGTTGATGTTTGTCCTGTGGTGTTGGCCAATTTTTGACGGAGTCAACTTTTTCAGGATCAGTCTTCACTCCTTGGGAAGAGATGATGTGTCCCAAATACTTAACTTCGGTTTTGAAAAGTGTACATTTTTCCGGATTCAGTTTAAGGTTAGCCTCTCGAAGTCTCTGAAACACGGCTTTTAGGTTCTTGCAATGTTGGTCAAATGTTTTCCCGTAAACAATGACATCGTCCAAGTAGACAAGGCACGCTTTCCACGTCAGTCCTTGAAGAACGCACTCCATCAAACGCTCGAATGTTGCCGGAGCGTTGCATAGCCCAAACGGCATAACTTTAAACTGCCAGAGCCCATTACCTGTCGAAAACGCCGTCTTTTCCCGATCATCAGGGTGGATGTCAACTTGCCAATATCCACTCTTCAAGTCCAGCGTCGAAAACCACTGGGCTCCCTCCATGGCATCCAGGGTATCACTGATTCTCGGCAGAGGATAGCTGTCCTTCTTAGTCACATCGTTCAGCCTTCGGTAGTCCACACAAAAACGAGTACTTCCGTCTTTCTTTTTCACTAGAACCACTGGTGACGCCCAAGGACTTTTGGAATTTTCGATAAGACCGTCCTTCTTCATTGTTGTTATCATTTCCTCAACCTCACCTTGTTTGGCCAGTGGAAGGCGTCTTGCGGGCTGACGAATCGGTCTTGCATCTCCTGTGTTGATGCGATGCTGCACCAACTGTGTCCTACCATATTGCCCTTTTGCCGATGCGAAGATGTCAGTGTACTCTTGTAGGAGATTTTCAGCCATCCTTGTTTGTTGGTGATCAAGGTTGGATGAATACAGTATATTAGCTCTGATGGTTTTGAGCTCCTCCGGAGTTAAAGTTTTTCTCGGGGCTTCGTCTGTGATCTTCGTAATTGCTGCAACCGATTCGCAACGTCCAACGACTTCTCCTTTCTTCAACCTTACATCGTACGGTCTGGTGTTTAGTAATCGTACGGGGACCATTTTGTTTTTCGGTGCTACTAGTGTTTTCCCAATGATGACGCTTTGGGAGGAACACTCTGGGTCTGGTTCCACCATTAGGTATCGAAGGCTTCCAAACTCACCTTCCAGTTTTGTCCAAACGAACACTTCAGAAGAAGGAGGCAGAATCAGATCTTCCGTGATGACAGTCCTCAGTGTCGACGTACTCTCGTTCGAATAAGTCATTGGAAGTTCCTTATTTTGGTACTTCAAAACCTGATTACCGATGTCCAAAATAACTCCGTGCTGTTTCATAAAGTCGATTCCAATGATGCACTCGTCACATATATCTGCCACCAGGAATTGATGAGTAAACACTAGATCGGCCAGTCGGATCTTAAGACACACTTCTCCATATACTCTTGCTGCTTCTCCCGTTGCGGTTCTTAGACGGTAGCTATTGGTGTTATGAAGCCACGTCGTCTTTACCAGGTCTCGACGTACTATGGAGGCTGTGGCACCGGTGTCGATGGTAGCCACATGTTTGTTCCCGTTAATAGTAGTTTCCACAGTCAGACTTTTGTTGTCTCGTTTGGTCTGAGAGACCTGGATGGTGGTTCTGGGGCCATCGATACAAGAAACCAGCCTCTGCCCCTCGAAGTTGGTTCTTACTCGTTTCCCTGATGGGAAACGGGCTGATACGTAACGCTGGTGTTGTTGTTACCTTGTTCTGGGTTGGATCTCTTGCTTCCACAATGTTGACAACCGGCTTTATTTGGTGGTAGTCGGCATTGACGCTGTAAGTGCCCGGTCTTGTTACAGTTCCAACATCTTGCTAGTCCGCTCCGCTGGTTCTTTTGTATTTCAGCTCTATGGCAAGAGCACTCTTCGACTATGGCTTCTCTAAGTCGATGTACTGAGAAGCCTGTTCTGCTGCTTCAATTGTCAATGCGAATGCTAAAGTTTCGGAAAGAGTACGTGTTCTAGCAGTTCGCACAGACCTCTGAAGATTTATATCCGAAATGGCACGGACGAAGGACTCAACAGCAAGCTGGTTGATGATTTCTTCTCCAGCATCCGGGTATGCCAGGTGAACCAGTCTTTCGACGTCTGCTTGGAGCTGCTGTAGACTTTCACCCCTTTTCTGGACTCTGTTATTGAGTTGGACTCGGAAGACTTCTTTCAAGTGGCTATCGCCAAAGCGTTTATCTATAGCTGCCACGAGAGAACTGAAATCGCCACTCTTACCAGCTGGAACTGTTTGAAGTAATTCAGCTGCTGGTCCTCTAAGAGCAAGAGTCAGTGCAATGTACTTGTCTTCGTCATCCCAGCCATTTGTTGTCGCGGCGGCCTCAAATTGTCTCTTGTAGACTGGCCAAGAAGACTGTCCATCAAATGTTGGGGGTTTCTTCTCCTTTTTCTTTGCAAACTCCCCAGCAGACTCTCGAATTTTTATTTTCCGAATCTGGTCCAATTCCTTGGTCAGAACAGAGAACTGTTTATCACATCGGCTTTCTACGATTTCGAAACGATTCTCTACAACAGAAAGCTGTTTTTCCACACCTTCAACGCGTTCGTCTAGGGCACATACATTTTTCTCAATGTTACCCAATTTACCTTCTAGAATGTTTTTCTGACCTTCCAAAACATTCTGTTGCGCCTCAAGTCTTTCGAGAATATTCTGTTGTTCCTTCTTTTGCTCGTTTCGCTGCTCTTCCAGACGTCCGAGAATATTCTGCTGTTGCTCTTCAATCAGCTTCTTTTGTTGTACTTCGAGTCGTTCGAGAACATTCTGCTGTTCCTTCTTTTGCTCGTTTCGCTGTTCTAACAAAAGTTTCATCATACTAGAAAAATCTACACTTTCACTTACTTCCTCTTCTTCCACTTCTATTTCAAAAACAAAAGTGTTTACGTCTTCCCCTTGCTGTTCCAAATAGTTACGCAAGCGCAGGACGAGCTCATTTTTCGATCCCGCTCTAGAAAGATTTCGCTTACCTAACTCACTTTTAAGTTCAATGCAGTTGAGCTCTTCTAACAACTTACCCATTTTCACTGTATATAATTATTATTTTTCTTTTTACTTTTTTTTTTTTTTTTTTACTTCTATTAGTCAAATAAGTTTTATTTACACTTCTGACACCAATGTAACGTGCGCTTAGTTCGCAGAATAAAACTTCACTTTTATTTTTATTTCTACCACTTTATTCAGTATCTATACTTTATTCGAACTCAACTCGACTATTGGACTATCACTGGTTAACAACGTTTCACTCTTAACTTTATCACTCTATAATCAAAACTGACTGCTCGTTGCGTCAGCGGTCCTATTTATATAGAACAACACTCATCTAGAGCGTTCCAGTTTCTTCTCCATGGTTTCCACATTTGCTGTCAAAAATCTCTACACTCACACACACTGGCTTACAAGCAATGCCTGTCATTTTATACCATTCCATTATAGTGTTGCCAGTTGTGTTTTCGGTTGAACGTTTTCGATTAGGAAATTGGTATAAATGTTGGGTGTTCATTACAGTATTCTGCCGCATTTGGTTTTAAGGGCTTTTTCATTTCTTAAATCGTTCTCAATATTTCAAGTTTCATCCAAGAGAGTATGTTAAATATAGATAGCATTTCTAGAACTGTGTGTTCAATTGAAAAGCTGCAGTAGGATTTGGTTTTGGATCTTTTTTGGGAGTTATTTCATTGCAGCTGCTTTTGCTTTTGTTGAGGGCATCTTTTCTTCTTTGTTGCATAGAAGAGATTCACTAACCGCTGGTGGACAGTTTTTCTTTTCCTTTTCTGCTTCAGTAATTATTCGATGGCTTTCAGAAGAAATTCACTAGAAAAGTAGAAAAAGTCTATTCTAAACAGCAAATTGAAATTGAAGTATGCCAGCTGCTGTCAATCGGTTAGCTGTCACCTGTCAGTGTGTGATTTGACGAGTGGCTAGCAGCTAAGTGTGACCGCACTGCCAGCCGCTGCTTGCTGCTGCTACTGCCAGCCGCTGGTAAGAAGCGGCTGGCAGCAGCCGTGTGTGACCCGTGCTTAAAGTAAAGGTGGAGTGGAAGCTGTACTCAAAGTAGTAGAGGTGATTTTCGGTAAATCAGCTTGTAGGCAGTTTCAATGTGTGTGTGAAGTTTGCCATCTAATTAATTTCTTATCTCTGATATGCATTAAGTCAAATCCCTATGTAATCTTACGGACGTTTGACTTAATGCATATGTACTTGACTTAACGCAACCGCATCGCACGCACTCACCGCATTGGTTTGCGCAAGGCTTAAATGTATTTTTGTGTTGGTCAAATGAGCGTCAACTGAATGTTTTTTCATTTTCGTTGTGGTCTTGTTTTTTATTTTTCAAATCAAAAGTTGTAAAACCAATTTGTTAATATATGGTAAGCCATCAGCCTACATATACACTATGTCAAATTCCTGTTCGTGTTTCGGCTGTGACGTAGGCGACTTACAACTTCCCAGGCAAATTGCTTTCAATCGACATGTCACTCTATATTTTCAAAATGGCACCCACCAGAAATTTGAAATTCAAAGTTTTTTCCAGGCACTCTTTTCTCTTTTTGAGGGTATTTGACGAAGCTGTCAATTTCATGGCTACTGAAACCAGCTGGGTTTCAATTTCGAAAAATTTGATTGTATATGTAAGAAAATTTAAATGTATTGTAAATGGCTTACCATATCTTGATCGGGTTAGAGAAAAATAAAACTTTGAAATTTATAAAGTGACATCAAGAAAAGGATTGAAAGAGAAATAAAGAATTGTCAAATTTGAGACGTGAGCCTTCAAAATTGAACATGTAATAGTGATTGTCTCACGGGATGGAAATTTAAAAGGAACGTCAAAAATGAGACATGTCTCGTGAGACATCGTATAATAGGGGACTATTCACATCACATAAGAAAATAAACAAGCTTGGCAGGGCTGCACTGTTTAAGACTCTTTCTCACTCTAAACTCTCCACTCTCCACTGTCACTTTTTCCACTGCTCCACGCCATGTCTGTCTGATAAATAATTTCAATAATTTTCCACCAGAAGATAAACGTGAAAAGTATGTTTTCAACTAAAAATCAGTGACTTTTCCATCGAATATAAACCTAAAAAGTTAGTATAAACCATTCATTTAACCTCTTTAATATATTCTATCCAATAAAACTTGAAATTTGTGTGAAAAATAAAAAGGAAAAGCGCTAAAATGGCTTGAAATATGTGGTGCTTCGCCCTGGTAACTCATCGGAACGGTAGTTTCCTCAATCAATTCTTTTTTTTTTTTCAATTTTATTTGTATTTTATCTTTTTTATATTCATTTCGCTGTACTCTGCCTTTCGAATTTTTATATTTTCATTGCTCTCTGTCGCTGTGTATGGAGCTGCTGAATCGTCGTCGTCGTCGTCGTCGTCTTCGTCGTGTAGTCGTTTTGAGAAGAAATTTTTCGCACAAGAGTTTTCCATCGTCGTCGTTTTCTCGTTCTGTAACTTTTTAGTCTTATTTTTTTCGGCCAATTTCTTGGTTCCTGTTTTACATTTTACATTCCTGTTTGGCTGTGCAAAAAAGTGAAACTACCGACTTCGTTTCAACTCTAAACTTAAAATTATTATTTTGATAAATTTTCAATTGAAATATTGAAGAGCGATTAGTTGTTGGCAGAGTTACGAAATCATTTTTAATTGAGTTTTGAGTTTCCAGTGGTGAGTGAGAGTGTGCCGTGCCCCGTTCCGTGGCCGTCTGTGGGGGTATGGGGGAAAGTTCCTGTTTCGGTTTCCTCCACGCAAGAGTTTAGTCGTCGTCTTGCTAGTCACTGCCGTGCGTCACAAATAAAAAAAATTTTCACCTTTTTATCGGCAAATGGCCGAAGGATTTTTGTTGTCTTGTCGTGAAATGCCAAATGGGAAGCCCATTCGAATTAATAGGAAAAAATCCGAGTGTCCTCAATCCCTCTGCTTCTCCTTGTAGTGGAATTCACATTGCAAAAGGTCGATACTATCTATTCTTCTGTTTACCCACTTCATTCACAGCAGCGCGGGGAAACTCTAATAGCAAAACCAGCAACAACAACAACAACCACGACCAACTTAATTAAAACAAACATTTTTAGTTATTTGGAAAAAGAGACGGAAGAAAATCATAAAAAAAATTGTTTTGTTTCGCAACGCGGCAAGTGGCAGCCGCAGTGGAGGAAACACATTTATATATTTTTTTTACTGTTCCTTTTGGTAAGTAATTTTAGCTTGAATTGACATATTGGGTAAATTTATTTGTGATTTCGTGGCTGGTTGTCTCTTGTCTCGGCCACACGCCTAGTGTGCCGTGCGTGCGAATAAAGTCCCATTTGGTGGCATTACATCAACTCCGATGATGATGATGATGATGATGATGGGACTGTGTCTTGGATGAAGTCATTTGGCATTCACCTTGCGATTAATTCCAACTCGACGATGCAAATTGGATTTACACCTTCTGACAAAAATGACGCGATTTTGGTCAAAACATGGCTGTCTCGTTGTCGTCGCTTGACTTAATGAGATTCATAAATTTACATTCATACAAACAGTAGCACTTGTTCTTGGGAGCAACATTGGGTGCTTCAGCCCCAGTCGAGTCCGCGAAACACTAGTAGGCGTCTAGCTTGAGTGTTGTATTAGTTTTGTATTAAGTTACTGCTCCACTTACAGCCTTAAGTAGTTCTAGGTAAGATTCCATTTGTTTTCGAAGGTAATTCGGTTGGTTTCCGTAGTGTCTGCCCTCAAAGAAGTTCAAAGAAAACGATTCTTCTTTTTTTGTTTCTCAATTTGGTATTCGTTTGTTTACATTTTGGGGGGTTCTAGTTTGTGTGTGTTTTTTTTTATATTCAATCGTGAGTTCGCAGTCATTATTTGACTTAAGTCCCACACCAAGTCTTTGAAGGATTGCCTCCGAATATAACAGTCAGCTTTGCATGGTTAAGCTTAATTGGATAATACCCCAAACATAACTGACCATTGTCTATCTTGAAATTACGTCAGTTCCTGATGTGTATTATACAACAACTGATTTCTCACAAAAAACATGATTAAGTGATAAAGTTGAAAAGGTATCGTTGTACCCTACTAAGCAGCGCATTACATGTGATTAATCATTTGTTGTTAGTTTGGTAGTGATATTATGCGGTTGAAGGCCAAACAGTTTGATCGGCAGTAATGCGGAACTTTAACCACAACGGAGAACAGCCCTACAAGTTATCTTTGGATTAAGTAGAGACTGACTATTGAATTGAAGAAAACACAGAAATCTAAAGTTTGTAATATTAAATTGAGCTGAAAAGGCAAAAAGGCAATTTAACAATCTTTGTGAAAAACATTTTCTTTTTTAGAAAAAAAGGAAACTTTTTTTACATGTGGAATATGGTACTCGTGGTGTGATGGTTAGCATGTCCGCCTCTTAACCCAGAGGTTCGTGGTTCAAATCCCAACTTAGACAAAAATGTTTTTTCACGGGTATCGCCTTTCGTGAGGAATTAGCAAGTCCTCCGTTAGTAAATTCAGTGCCATTAACAGAGCTTTCTCGATTGGCCGTTCGGAACCGGCACAAAATTGTAGGCCCCCTTTATTAACTCACAAAGCATGGTTCTGAGAAATGCGCTAGGACCTGGGGCTCCTCGCTATGTTGCGCCGCCCTATTTAACATTTAATATGAGATCCAGAATAATGTTCTGAGGCTATGACGGGTGATCAAATTAATTTTTTTCGTTTCCAAAAGTAAAGGGTATTTTTTCAGAGGTATACAACTTCGAATTGAAATAAAACACAAAAAAATGTCCATCAATTTAGCTTTATTGGAAGGATTATTTTATGCCATTAATGTTTGAATATGATTTCGGACATGTGACCGCCGGGGCTGGCTCGAATAAAGCCAAGTCTAGAATTCCAATTTTCAACCACTTTTTTGAGCATTTGAGGCCGTATGTCAGCAATAACGCTACGAATGTTGGCTTCCAAGTCCCCTATCGTTTTTAGTTTGTTGACGTAGACGAGCGACTTCACATATCCCCAAAGAAAATAATTGAATGATGTCAAATCACACGATCTAGGTGGCCAATTGACAGGTCCATTCAGCGAAACTGCGATCATCGAATGTTTCCTTCAATAAATCGATTGTGACGTGCGCTGTGTGGCATGTAACGCCGTTTTGTTAGAAAAACATCTCATCCACATTCACGCCATCCAATTCGGTAACAAAATAGTCGGTTATCATGGCTCCATATACCGGTCTCCATTAAAGGTAGCTGGCTCGCCAGCATCATTTCGTAAGAAGTAGATTAAATTTTAGATTAGATTTATTCATTATAAATTATATATGTATAAACAATTTTTCTTTTTTAAATTTTTACATCATGAACAGTTAGAGGCATGACAAAAATGATGTCGTCTGCCTGAATGGCATTAATTAAGCTTGAAAATTGCTCAGTAGTTTTGTTAAGATTCAATCAAACAAATTAAAAATAAATTTCAGAAGATAAATTAAATATAAAGAGTTTCAAATGACCTTCACTCCTATGCGTTTCGCCCAGGTACAAACATTGCGTCTTAGAAAGGTACAAACAACATCTAACTGATGAGCCCACTGTTTGTACCTGGGCGAAACGCATAGGAGTGAAGGTCATTTGCACTTTTTTATTTTTGTTTTAAAAATCATGACACTCCGTAAGAAAATAAAATAATAAATTCTTTTATTATTATTATTCTTTCTTTTTTTCAATATAAAGAGTTTCTTTATGATATCAACAAATTTAAACAAAAAAGAAAAAATATAGGACTTTGAGTTTAGCTAAAACGAAAAAAGTTGTGCGGATCGCTTAAAATGACTATTTGGTTACTTTAGCTTAGTTTTTAGGCTTTGAGTTTAGCTAAAACGAAAACAATTGTGCGGAAAGCTTAGGTTAACTATTGATTTTTTTTTTTTTTTTTTTTTTTTAATTTTTAGTTAAGATGAAACACATTTTTAGAAGCACTCATCAACTATTCTAGTTCGGTATGATATCGCCTTCTTACAGTACGCCACTAGATGCATCCAGTTTTCACCATTAAGAATTCTCAGAACTTCATTCTCTTCCAACAAATGTTTACCAAAAACTGCTCTTCTTATCTCCCTCAGTACTGGGCAAACTCCCAGAAAATGGCCAACATCTTCTTTCACGTTCAGGTTGCAGAGACTGCAAATCTTTGCTAAATCACTGCGATGAGGAACAAAGTTGAGTCGCAGCATCTCCCCTCTTACTTTGAAAATAGTGCTGATGATATCCACTGAGAAATTCGGGGTGAAGTAGTTCCGTTCATTCAGGTTGTAAGTGAGTTTCGAGTAAAACGACCTTTCCGTTGATGCTCGCGCTCTTTCTTTGAAAGCATACCTTTCGTCTTCATCCGTTAGCTGAATAATTTCGTAAAGTGATTTCTTCAGTGCTAAATTATTCAATCCTGCCTGGTTGAAGGTAATACCACAGTCCGCTGCCAGCTTTTTCCAATCTTGGTACCAACATTTCTGGAACTGCACCGCATACTGCCAGACCAACTTTGGAAGTCTTGTATCTTTCATATTAGTTATCCTAATCAGGTAATCGGCATTAAGCTTGAGGGTTGATATGAATAGCGTAGACAGGCCGCTTACTAGGTAGAACATATATTTTGGTGTAGTAATTGGCAGCGAGAAGATTTTCCTAAGAAAAAAACATAGTATGTTTTCCACAGCATCGAATTTATAGGCCCCCCAGACTTGTGCTCCATAAAATAAGACTGATTGTGCTGTGGCATTGAAGACCCTATATTTGGAACTTAGAGCAATATTCTTATTATAAAAAATCTTTTGCCAATTTGCACGTATAGCAGTTTTAGCTTTGTCAGCTTTCGATTTGAAGTGTTTTTCCATATTAAGATTAAAAGTTAACTCCATGCCTAAATAACAGTACTGCTTAACAACTTCTAGATCTCTTCCATCGAACTTCCATTGTTCTGCTCTTAAAGCTTTACCACTTCCATTTTGAAAGATCATAACCTTTGACTTGTCAATGTTCACTTCTAAGCTCCATGTCTTACAATAATCTGCTAGCCTATTTATCATCAGCTGTAGTGAGGTTATAGATTCTGCTAATATCACAATATCATCTGCGTACATTATAACTTTAATTGTGGCCGCACCAATTTTATCGTAAGAAGTATGGCCAATGACTCCACCAGTCCATAGAGCACATCAAACAGTCAGTTTTTGTGGATGTAATGGCGTCTCAACTCTCAAGGTACTCATGTGGATTATCTTCACTTCAAATGCGGCAATTTTGCTTGTTGACGTAACCATTCAACCAAAAACGAGCCTCATCACTGAACAAAATTTTGAGATGACAATCAGCATCGGGATCCATCTCATTTTCGGCCCATACACCAAAATCACGACGCATTGCATAGTCTCGCGGCTTTTATTCTTTCACAGCTGGATCTTGTAAAGTCGTAAACCAAAATCTTTACGCAGAATTTTCCATACAGTTGATGGACAAAGCTCCAATTGCTGTGCACGGTGGCGAATCGATTCATTCGCGTCCTCTTCAACACTTTGCTCTACAGCGGCAATTGTTTCTTCGGTGCGCACTGTTCAACGTCTCTGTGGAAGCGTATTTTCACATAAAGTAAACGTAGTGCGAAAATGATCCATGGTTGACCGAATTAATTGCTCTAATAGACGATTATGTAACCAAACCATTATTTTCGAAATAAATTTGCACGATTTGCAAGCGTTGTTCTTTTGTCAACCTGTGATGAAATGGCAAACCAAACTGAACATAAATGACATTAGAGTTGGCCGATTGTGGTCAACAAGATGTCACAACCGCACAAAATGGCTTTAACTGTGCGCACTTTGTCGCATCTCGAATCGCTTTTCGCATCGCAACGCTTACTCGCACTACAGTACGCACAGCTTTAAGCTACGAATTCAATAACTGTATAGAAAGGGTATACATGCTCCATTTCCAACGAAGAATCCAAATACTCTACAAATTGGATTGGTGTCCATGTATTCCCCGATTGGAACTAAATGGAATTATTCGATTAATAGATTTGATTCGGCTATGCAAGCTGGATCGAATCGTATTTATGCAGTAGTCACTAGCTTCTCGATTCAATTATCCAATGCTGCAAGAAACAGTGTAGAAAACAGAAAAAAAAATAGCGAAAAACTTCTTTTTTTGAACCTCAACTTGTTGGATAATTGATCACCATTGACGCCACTGATATCGCCTTCTACTTGGATTTTTTTTTTACCTTCTGCCGGTTGGGCCATCTAGTGTCATATTTTTGAATCATGGGTTATTTTGACACTGACTTATTTCTTAACTAATTAAGCTACGTTAAGAAACAAAATCCGCACGTTATTGTTGAGAAATGTATCCACAGAGAGCTACAGTTTGGTACCACTCCACAGGTAACATTTTTGGAACATTTTTCTTCAGAAATGTTTCGTTCAACGATGGGCTGAGATGGTTAAAGAGTTGATGACATAAATTTGAACGACCTAGGTTATGCAGGATGGTGCACCATGCCACACAGTCCACGCCAGAATCGATCTTTTGCGCATCAAATTCCTTAATCGTGTGGTCAGGCGTCTTGTGATGTCATCTCGAAACCATGTCTTTTGAGTAAGCGGGCGAGATTACAAAAAAATAAAACAGTTTAACTAATTGACTTGAATCAAAGTGCTTTTTTTAAGAATATAGAAAACTAAGCTATACGTTTGGGTGGAGACCATATTTTGTTGACTTTCTTTTATTCCACTACTTCGAAATATAATTTAAAAAATCATTACTATGTCTCTTATTTAAATAAAAAATTTGCACGACTGTGTCGCACGTACTTGGGATAGTGTGCTAAGTACAAAATCAAAATCTTAAGTCTGAAAATAAGATTATTGTTTTTCTAAGAATCATTTTTAAGTTTATACAGGATTGCCAACTGCACATTAACTATAAAAATTTAATAAATCATTTCATATTTATTCTATAGTACTATAACTTTCGAGTGATCCAATAACGAACTGAGGCTTGATTCCTCAAAAACTATTTATTCAGCCTTATTATGAGTTTCACGTGAACAGCATTCTTCTCGAAAAAGATCCCATTTCACTTTTCCCTTATTATGAGTTTCGGGGGAAAAATTTCCATGTTCGAAAGAATTCCCTTATTATGAGCTAGTAGGACGAACAAGTGAACTTTCTGATTCGAAGTGGAATTTTGTTCAGGGGAAACTCATAATAGCTTTTAAAATTCCGGGCGAACAAAAATGTTCCTGGCGAAAAGCTGTTCACGTGAAACTCATAATAAGGCTGATTAAATTAACTTGAATTAAAATGTTAATTAAAGAACAGAGTATTTACTAAACTTAAGTGTGTGGAAAAAGGTAGCTTGGTTAATTTTAAATTTTTTTTTTTATTTTAGTAAATTTTTTTTATAAAACTGCCCCTCTTGCCTAAACGGATTAAGATAGATCATTGTATATCTAAACTATAGTAATTTTACTGGACACCTTTTTTCATCTCCTTCATTGATCGTTAGGTGGCGCAACATCGCGTGGAGAAGCGCGAATCAGCTGATGTGGAATGTTTATTTTTAGCGTGCGTAAGAATGAAAAAAATATATATTTATATATATTTGTTTCCTGCTCTTACGCATATAATTCTCTTCCTCTTCAAATACAGTCTTGTGGAATACATTCCAACTTTTGTGGTGTCCATTCAATTTCCATTTTGTCACCGGAACGGGTCAAAGTAATAGTACTATAGAATTTATATACAATGGATAGATCTCCAATCCCGTAGGATTTTTTTCTTGTCTTGACCCAACCTATCCGTCTTGGGCTTTAGGTGCATTTTATGCAAAACACCCTGTATTTCAAAAAATATCTACAAAACTTTACTTTTCTGAGCCGTCTGAGCCAAAAGGTCTCTTCGATTTAAAATGCCTGAAAACTGAAATTCAGTAGAGCAAAAAATTGTGATAGGGAACCTCCTATTTCACTTGGTTAGGCAGAAGGGTAGCAAAAAAATTCTCATAAACGGCTACATCAATGTCAGCTTAAAGCGTCATTTTTCTTCCATTAATCGGAGACTGAGATTGGGAGCGCCCTGCTACTAATATTCCAATTTCCTCATAATGAAATTGTATTTTGCTTTACATAAAATGCCGTGACGTAACTGTGAGCATGTTTGGCTGTTACGTGTGAGGATCGTGGTTCGAATCCCAACAGAAAACAAAAAAAGTTTTTCCACGGGTACCGCTTTTCCCGGGAAATTCACAAGTCCTCCGATGGTAAATTTATTGCCACGAAAAGCACTTTATCGATTGCTCGTTCGGAATCGGCAGAATATACATATAAACATGTATGTACTATTACGCCCTTGGAAGTGGCATTTAACACTATTTTTATACTAATGTTAATGGATATGCCGTCTGACACGATGATCCCAAGGCTCAAACTGCGTCAAAATTACTCAGTCAACTTTCCTTCGGTTCAGGACTGGTTCGCTCCAGAATCTGAGCCTGGAAAGAACTGTTATCGTATCTTCGCAGATGGCTCCAAAACCGACGAGGGTTCTGGTGCTGGTGCCTTTGTTGAGAACGACGACATACGACTGCACTCATCTTTGGGATCATACGCTTCCGTTTTCCAAGCGGAGGCTTATGCTATCCTATTGGCCTTGAGCCACGTAACGAACAATGGATGGACGGGGAGAAGTATCTTTGTTTGCAGCGACAGCCAAGCTGTGCTTAAGGCCCTTCTCAACCCTCTAACCACCTCGAAAGTGATCCAGGAATGCAAGAGTTCTCTGAATGCGATCGGAAGATTAAATTCCTTGAGTCTCATTTGGGTTCCAGGCCATCACGGCATAACAGGAAATGAGATCGCCGATGAACTCGCTAGGCAGGGATCTCAGACAGCTTTCTCAGGACCTGAACCGTCGCTAGGTCTGCCAGCGTCCTCAGTGAGGGCTTCAATCAACGATTGGATCTGTGAAGAGCACAACCGTAGATGGCATGCTTCCATTGGATGCAGACAGACCAAGCGTATGCTCCCCAACGTTAGTAAGAAGACTGCAACATTTTTGCTAGCTCGTAGCAGAAAAGACTGTAGAAAGCTTATTGGCGTTGCCAGCGGGCACTTCTCTTTTGCAAAGCATTTAAACGTGTTAGGCTTAAGTGATACCACACTCTGTGAATCTTGTGGAGAAGATGAGGACACCGCAGAGCACTTCCTCTGTGAATGTCCTGCTTTTTCTCGCATGAGGTTACAGATACTCGGCGCAGACATGGTGAGAGCTGGTAACTTAGGCTCCTTACCATGGCAGCGTCTTTTGGCTTTTCTCCGAACATCTGGAAAGCTATAACAAATAGAAGGTTGCTATCTGGTAGTACAATGGACCGGTATTTAGGTCTGAGTGCTCCAGCTGGTATTTTAAAAACTTCCAACAAAAAAAAAAAAAAAATACTAATGTTTACAAAATATCAAATACATATCACTAATATTTCATATAAATCTTTGAGTGTCTCTATATTTTTATTATTGTATATTTTGAATTTTTTATGAAATAAAATGTATCTATCTAAAAAAAAAAATTGTAGGTCCCTTCCATTCCCTCACAAGGCATGATTGTGAGAAACGCGCTAGGCCCAGGGCTCCTCGCTCTGCTGCGCCATCCTATGTACATATACGTCCTATTATCAGCGATCATTTGACGTCGGAAGCAAATACATACATCTCTGAAAGGTTGATATTTATTTTCGTTCGCAAACTCTTTCTCTCTTGGATAAGATTTCGTGCAGAAAACCTAATTTAACTCATTATTTTGAAAATATTATGCTTTTACTTATTACTTCACGATCAACTTTACGTGCTTATTACGTAGTCAGACTTTTGAATTAGCTTTTTCTTTATTTTTCATTGACCCATGTCTTTGTTGGGTCTCGCTTGTCTGTCTGTTGTATCGTTAGACACGTTTCGATTGGTCATCAAATGTGTGAAATTTTGCGATTATTCTTCTTCAATTCATCAGTATGAAGTCATTTTTAAGTGCACATTAGATTGTTTTTACAATAATAACTTTTGATAAACAACAGGTGGGATTCTTAGTACCATCGAAAAAAAAATAAAAACAGAAAAACAAAACAAGTACATACTAATCAATATTTCTTTAAATTAGTCAGCAGATTCAATCATAACAATAATTATAGTTTTCATTGATGGTTCATTTTTCAATGTCGTTCATGAGAAGTGAAGTAAAGTTTTATTTTAGGCCAAAATATGAGAGACCGAAGTTGTGTTTTGTTTAGTGGGTCTTTACAGAAAACAATTTTTTTCGATCGAATGGGAGTTTGGTCTCTTTAACCTCTAAAAAGTGGAACTTAATATATGTACTTTTTGCATCAATCAAGCTTTCCTTTAGGAGTATTATTTAGAATTATACTATCGCTCTGGCCCAAATTAAGCTTAGAATCAACAACACTAACTATTTTATTGCTGAATTGTTTAAAAAAAAATAAACAGAAGTAGATGCCTTGCTGTTTGTGTTTTTTTCTGATCTTAGTGATTGAGCATAATCGGTAGATAACACTGATATGAGCTAGCTACAAACTTTAAAACGGTGCCACAAGTATTGTGACTTCGAAGGATCACAGCTCTCACTATTATTGGATTTAAAATTGCATTTTTGATCATTCAATTCGAGTTATGTTGGATGGTTTTAATTTTTAAGTTACTAAGTGGTAAATGGTTTCGTTATCTTTCAAACTTGCAATCTTTTTTATTGTTCTGATGACGTCTCTCCTCTCAGCTTCTCATGTTGACTTCCCAATTCACGTTTCTGCTCTTTTGACGTAGAGTTGAAACGATTGCGTATGATTCGTATTCCCGACATATCGGTAGCCGTATCCGATTCGTAACGGTAGCTGTTTTCGCAATCGTATTGGCAGTCGTATCGGCAGCCCCATGTTTATTTATATACGCAGTCGTTTCTTCAGTCACATCAGCAGCCTTAATGGATGTCATATCAGTAGTCGTCTGGCAGTCACATTGGCGGCCATATTGGCATTAATATAGGCAGCCGTATCAGCATTCAGCAATCGTTCTGACTTTTATATGTAGTATTCTCAGATATGGTAATATAAACCGATTATAGTTCAGTACATCGAAAACTCAATCCTGTAGTAGATCTCAATGCGTCCCGATTGCCATTACTAATCAATGGTCGCTACCTAAATGAAACTGCAAAGCTTTTAGTATTGGGTACGTGTAAAAACGTTGTTTTTGTTGGAATGACACTTTTGTGGTCGCTTAAAGTGGTAAAAAATGGTGGCAATTTTTAGTCTCCTTGGACTTGGGCTCAAATCATGGAGAGTTAAAACTGATTTGATATCTTGCGACGAAGAATTAATTTTGGACATATTAAAAAAAACCAAAACCACAGTTACCAACTTTTCCAAGTATCTTCTGTTTCAGTTGAGATGACAGAAAAAGTAAGACGGAGAAAGTATTTTCATGTATTAAAGGTTACCGTTATTTCTAGCTAATTCACTGGTTGAATAAACTTATATAACGTATGAAACATATTTTGCCTTATTATGAATAGCGTTCCGCTTGTTAAGTGTTCCTAAACTACTGTGGCGTATGAGCACTTTTTTGTGCAAAAATTACTATGCCAAGGCCAAGCAAAACAAGAAAGGAAGGCATCGTGATTTTGAAGGGATGACAAATCTCACTACACTTTTGACTGTGAGGTACGCCTACCGTAATGCTTTGAAATTTTCGACAACGACACGTGTGTGCTCCATTTTTGTAGTTTTGTTTTTTTTTTACTACGTCAGTGATCTCCAGTCGTGTAAATTCTTTAGAATTCATTCATTCACTTTAAGAAGTGCCTTTGGCGCCAGCTAGATTTAGGGGACGGGTAGAACTTGCTCAGTTCTGGGCACTGCGGTGTCTGAATGAAACCCATTGTGCCAAATTGGCGCCAGCTGACGTGCCGACCATTATGGCATGTCCTTATTGCGTTGAAGTTCAAGGCTATAATCTCTTAAGGATGCTTTAGGAAGGGTATCGCCTTCAAGAAGTAGTTTATAAGTACTCCTAGAAAAGCGCTTTCACTCTTAGCCATTCGAAATCGACAACAATTTTATTCTCAATTCTTTGGGCCCAAGGGTTCCAGAGTTTGTTGTGCCATCATATTTATGTTTTTATTCTGTTTTATTTAAGAAGTTTAAAGCTCAAATTGTGTTTCATATCTTGAGACTAAAAAATAATTGAAAGGCGTGGTACAACAAATCTCGAAGACTCTCTGGCCTAACTCATTTTAGGGTGACCAACAATTTTATGCGAATTCCGAACAGCTAAGCTTAGTGTGCTCTTTTCATGGCAGTTTTTGTAGTTACGGAGGACTAACCAATTCCCCTCGAAGGACAATACCCGTCGAGCATCAATTTAATGTTTCTGGGATTCGAACCTCAACCCCCACGTAACAGGAGGACATGCTAACTATTATGCTACGGGGCGGGAACCACTTGGTGCAATGACCAGAAGCAATTTCTTCAGTATTCTTTAGAAAAATTTTTTTAAAATTTTTCTTAAAGTCAGCTTTAAGCCCATAAATGATTTTAGTTGATTTTAACTTTGTCCTATGGGTTCGAGGTCTTGAAACTCTGCGTTTCCCGTCTTCAATAATTGCATATCGTCATTACTCTTTGGTCGTCGGTGACATATAAAGAATCTTTGCCGTTCAAATTTTTGCAAAAGGCTCATTTATTAATTTCAACTATCAGCGCCTGTTAGTATCGATATATTGCCGACAGCAATTTCCTGCTCATTGTTTTCCTTACTGTGCTTTGTAAACGTTCGTGCGCACATGAATCAGGGCTGGTACTTAAATTTGTCCAACTTTTCCATTCGAGGCTTGTAATTCCAATTTCACAGACACTCAATGTTCAAATGCAGTTTCGGAAAATACCAGAACATTTATGATGGCTCTATAGAGAGATATCTCAAGTGTCCCAAAGGATGAGCAGGATTAATCTTTTTTATCCAGTGATCACCACGTAAAGATGATTATGCATTTTTATTATTCCAGTATGTGTGATTGAAAAAAAAAAGTTTACAGGTCGGATGCATATGAGGCTCGTTTGTTTTATTTATACAGTTGAAGGTTCTAACAAACACCATGTCATAATATGCCCACCCCCACGCTTAACGTGACTTCTCATCAATTGTTCCATCAAAACACATCATTAAAACTTAAATAGCGATTTGTTGTCTAATTCATTCCCGCCACACATTTGTTGGCTCGCCTATAGTTCTTCTCTTACATTAGCAATCTTTTCACATGTGTGTATGGCTTTGAGCTGAAATTAACTTGCAATAAATCCAAATACACGAACGGGGCGTATATTTTCGCCATATTTATTTAATTCCCTGTTTATTTGTTTTGAAAGAATTTTATCTGTTGTTCTGTCTGTTTGTTGGGTTTGTTTGAGAATAAAGATTAAATATAACCATGAATTTTTATATTGTAATCAACATAGATAACAAGTACAAGTTCGAGTATTGCTGTTGTTTCATTTCATCATTGTAATGAGAAATCAAATAAGAGCCAACAGAGCCAACCTACAGCTCGTATATGTATGAAATGTAAAATACGAGCAATGTGAAAACAAAAAGTAAAGCAGAACCCCATGGAATATGTAAATAGGAAGAGGAACATGTAATTCTCCTTGAAGTAGCAAGGAATCAAGGTATAAAAAGGGTATAACCACTTCAAAAGTCACCGACTCCATCATCATGGTTGTTGGATTGTGTAGTCGTCACCATTGTCAGTGCTCAGTTGCAATATATGTACTCGTATATATGAGTGGAGTATAGCAGCGAGTAGCAGGAAAGTTGTGTTGAATTGCCGGTACTTAAATATCGATCGATACCAGAACCAACCAACCAACCAAACGGGCAAATCTCTCTCTCGCTCTGTCTTCTTCAGACTGGCTGTGTTGTTAATGCAGTGGGTCCTTGAACTGAGTTTGATATGAATTAATAATAAACGCAGCAGAAGCACAAGCAGCATAAATGTCAACTTGTCTGCTGGCATCACCCTGATTCTGGTTTTGTTTTAAACTTTTTTTTATCATTTTCATTTTTACGTGTGGTGATTTTTGGATGTTGTTTTTATTTTTTGCAGTTCCCTTTGTTGTTCTCAGTTCTCACTGAGGCATGCAAAGTTAACTCATAATTTAATAAGGTTAATCAAAGCATTAATCACACATTTAACAAATGGCTTTGTTCCATTAGCATTTTTTTGTTGGTTGGCAAATATCTGATGTAACAATTTTGTTTTCAATTGTTTTTACAACTGAAATCCTTTCTCCCCACACAATTACTGTGTGTGTTCATCCAATCAAGGTCGCTTATAGTTTGGCTTCAGGGTACACCAAGTCGATTCATTGTCAACCTTTTTTTTGTACTTTTGCGACTCAAAATCAATTGTAAAGTACCCCGTCGGTGAAGCCATTATTATGAGTCTTATCGAGTTTCCTTGGCGGCTCACATGACAAGAGATTGGTAATTAACGACTCCGTTTAGGTTTTTGTATTTTATCAAACGTGTGTGTGTTTTTTTTTCGTTTAACTTGTGATAACTGATAGCCAACCTTGTGATAGCAAAAAGAAGATAACCTAGGTAAATTTTTTAGGTGATTTACATTTCACGTAAGAAATGGTTGGGTTAAAAAAAAATCATTTGAAGGGGGCTTGATACCTTAATGCCACTAACTAACAAACACACTCCACACAGTCGCATCGCTTTTACAAATGTTGCTGTAAGTATTTCTGTTTCAAAATTTCATGCATGAAAATTAGAACTTTATGAAATTCTCCATAGTCAGACTAAAAATCACATAGCGACAGAAAATCAGAAAAAACTGCTTTGATGTGATGATGTTTCTTTCAGATATTTTTTGGGTTGAACTTCGTAATTTTTAGAATATAAATTAAATTTTTTCATGAGACCTCATTTTTATGAAAAACAACAAAAATTAGACAACATTTTTGTTGCAGGATCTGATAGTTGATTAGTGACGTTGCGACTATCGTATTTTTGAACACAGGAAGGGATCCAAAATTCAAAACGGAATCTACTTGCAATGTAGATGATTCCGTTGAGCCTTCCATATTAGCTTCCTGTAATACAAGTCAAAAGCTCATTGTAAGATTATGTTCATTTTACTACAAGATCAAGCAAACTTGAAGCTTTGTGTTACAGAAACTTCTTTCAGTTGTCATAAATCATTATACACTTGTATTACATTTAAATAAATAAATAGGGTGGCGCAACAGAGCGAGGAGCCCCTGGGCCTAGCGCATTTCTCACAACCATCCCTTGTGAGGGAATGGAGGGGACCTACAATTTTCTGCCGGTTTCGAACGGCTAATTGAGAAAGCGCTTTTCATGGCAATGAATACTAACGGAGGACTTGCCAATTCCTCGCGAAAGGCGATACCCGTAGAAAAAACATTTTTGCCTCTGGTGGGATTCGAACTCGAACCTCTGGATTAACAGGCGGACATGCTATCCATCACACCACGGGTACCACTTGTATTACATTTACCTATTTGTCTTTTTATCGTACATACGAGGGCAGTCCGATAAGTACTTATGTCGATTTCCACTGGTACACAAAAGCATTTTAAAAGTGCTTTTTTGCTCGAAATATGTTACATTGAGGCACTAGATCACTTTTTTTTTGCCCCGAAAAAGCACTTTTACGAATCTCGATTCAGAGGCAAGATTTACACGCACTTTCACGCACACCAACACAAAACATTTGACGTTTACCAGTTTGCAGTTTGATTATTTTGCATTTTTGGTTAAAGGACTGTGAAAGAGAGATAATAAAAATAAACAATAAACTATTTTGTGAAAATGGATCGCTCAATTGTAGCTGAAATTTATCAAAATATATATAATCAGTTGTCGTCTAGTTCCGATTCTGACGAAGAAGTGTTTGATGTTCTAAAATTGCTTGGAGAAAACGAAAGGCATTCTGTGAATAATTTTGTTGAAAGTGTTGTGTATAATTATTCGGATGAGGAGGTTTCTTCCTAGTGCATTTATTAATTTCTTTCTATATAAATTGCAGAACAAAACAAACGGGAAGAGTTGGCTGTCAAAAATAGCACACATACAATGATAAAAAAAGAATTTTGTCTTTTCGTTTCCAGTGAGCACGAAAAAAAGCCCTTTTTTAGAGTGCTTTTGTTTTTGCAAAGGAAATCGACATTAACCTCTCCGGCCAATAGCGCCACTATCGCAAGAGAAACTTACTATAGTGTAGTACATTTTTGTAGAAGGCTACTGTCGAAATTTCAGGAAAATTGGACTCGTAGTTTTGTTTTAACCGCGTGTGGAAGCAAACGTGTCAGCGGATTTTAGAAAAATGGAAAAAGAGCAATATCAGTCAGTGATTCTATTCTTGTTTTTGGAAGGGAAATCACGCAGCGAAATTAAAGAGCGGTTGGATGTTGTGTACGGTGACTCTTCTCCTTCGATGGCGACCGTCAAAAATTGGTTCAACGAGTTTCAACGTGGTCGCACCTCAGTTTTTGATGAGCCACGCCTAGGTGCCCCGAAAATGGCTACCACGGAAGACAATGTGACAAAAATCCATCTTTTTTTTTTTTATTTATTTTTATTTTATTGGCAGACCGCCGATTGAAGGTGCGCGAGATAGCTGAGATAGTAGGCATCTCGAAAGACTGCGTGGGTCATATCCTGCATGAAATTTTGGGCATGAGAAAGCTGTCGGCGCGATGGGTGCCGCGTTTGCTCACTCCGGACAACAAAAGCAACCGCTCTTCAGAGCCGCGGCTAAATTGGTCGAGTTGGGCTATGAACTATTGCCCCATCCTTCTTCTATGGGGCAATGCCCCAGACTTCTTTTTATTTCCAAACCTGAAAAAATTACTTGCGAGGCAGAAATTTGTGTGGAATGAGGAGGTCATCACCGACACCTCGGCCTACTTTGCAGAACTCGAGAAAACGTATTTTTCAGATGGGTTCAAGAAGTTGGAGCATCACTGGGTCAAGTGTATCGAACTAAAAGGAGATTATATTGAAAAATAAATCAACACTTTTCCAAAATTTTCGTTTTTCTTTTGTAGGCTAAGTACTTATCGGACTGCCCTCGTATATGTCCTAAGCTTCTACAGGGTGTTTTGCGTTAGATGCGACAAAAGCTCAGAAGGTATAGGTTGGGTCCAAACAAAACAAAAATCGTATGAGAGGGAGGTCTATTTCCTACCGTGGTTCTTCTTTATCTTGCAATTTACCCTGTTTAAGTTATGAAATGATTAAAAGTTAAAGTTCCCGAGAAGCCCAACTGAACGTTTGTCTATCGAAATTGTCTGTGCAAGACCCTGGGGAATAGCGACTTTTCGCAAGACTTTTCCACTCTTTAGTTTGAAGAATTTCATTCCGAATAGGAAGTTGCCTTAACACTTCTTCTTTTGCATTGTGGTTTCAGCCGGTTTGGCATTCTTTTAAAACGAAATTAGGCCAATAGTTTTTTTTATCAACTAGTCCTTGGAAAGTACTCTGCGCACTTCATCGTGATCCACCCTGGTTTTTCGAGCAACCCATACGTATCCCATACTTTTTTATTTATTAAAATAAATAATTTATTAAAATAAATAGGGTGGCGCAACAAAGCTATGTAGCCTCGAAATCTAACGCATTTCATGGGTCTAAAGTTCTATGCCGATTCCGAACGGCTAAGTGAGAAAAAGCTTTTCATGGAATCGCCAATTCCTCGCGAGAAGCGATACCCGTGAAAAACATTGCATCTTTATGGGATTTAATCTCTAACTCCCACGTTACAGACGCAGAGCAGACGTGCCAACCTTTACGATACGGGCATCTATAGTAGGTGTTGCTCCGGCTTTTTGCTTTCTCTATAGAAAAACCAGAGCTAAGGATGATGGAAACAAATTTATTTGCATAAAACTTTCCTCATCCAAAAAAAATTTCATTGCAAATCATGTAGTGAGAAGTAAGAATAGCGTCCAACCAAATAAAGCAGACCCCTTTCATTTCATTTTCAACACTGTGACATAACCCGACGTTCGCTATTGACAGACCTCTCATTCTTCTAAAAAATATTAAAAAATTGAAAATACATAATTAAACAACACTGCCCTGGGCTTGAAGAAACACTGTCGATGCAGAATTTTCTTGAATGATAACTATCAGGGCCATATTCATTATAAGATCCATAAATAATGCTGGAGTAGAAGGAGGAGGAGGAGGAGGCAGTTTTACATTAGCAAATTTATTCTACGTACAGTTCTCACAGTTGTGACACGACACGATGTACGATATTCATCTTTAATAATTTATGAGGTTACTTTCATTGACTTGTTGAAGCAGAAAAACTAAACAAAAGTCTATGTCTATGCTTTCAGGCTCAATAGAAACAATAGCGAAAGGGGTTGATAAAACTGCAAGAACGTTTCTTAAATGGTTGGTCTTGCTGTGTAGGGTGAAATGAAAATTGTAAGTCGTATCGATAAATATTTTTTGTTTTATCGTTAAGAAGGGTTTGGCTTATTAAATATACATATGTACAAGTACATATCAGAATCCGATACTAGAATGACGTGCAATCCATTTGCTAATTTACTGCATGGTGTAAATTGTCTTCGCCATGTGTATGTGTATAGTGAAACTTACATTTCTTTATGCTTCGAACGCCAAGTACAAGATTACTTTTAAGTGGCACTTTTTATATTCGAACGACTTGTAAATTTGTCGCAAAATGTTATTCTGATTTTGAAATTTTTTTTATTTTGAAATGGCAAAGTGTGTTTCAAATTTCCAGCACAATTTTGAGGGAGGGGGCCTAAAAGAATAAGCTTATAAACTTAGGTACTTTAATTTGATTAATGAAACCCTTGAAATGAATACGAAATACACAATTTGATGATTTTCCATCTCTTGGAAGTACTAAAAAGTACTTTGCAAGACCCGATAGAACACGACTTATGACATTGACATAATCGTTATCGATGTCAGATTTAGAAGTAAGCTGCGCAGACTTGTTTAACAACTGGAGGTATATCCTGTTGCTGTCATTAAAGCTAGCCACAAATGACGAACATGCTCGTTGAACATTCTCGTTTACCTTATCCTACAGACGGCGAACACATTTGGCGAATATTCACTTCATGTTGGTTGTATTATCAAAAATTCAACAACAAAAATGAGGGTTGCTCGCTGCCAACCAGCCCACAGAAGAGAAAAACTTGTTCATTACGAGCATATTCGGCTAGCATGTTCGTCGTTTGTGGCTAGCTTAAAAAAGATCTCTCTACATCGAAGCCTTTTATAGAAGGTATATAAAGAAGAAAGTAAGGGACGGCTTAGACCTGCTTAAAATTAAGACCACAATACCAGTGCTGAATTCAGAACGAAGAACAACTCTTGTCAATAACTGCTTTTTTGTGTAAACTGAGCATTAAAGACCTTTCTGACACCCTGTCAAGCGACGATAGTGCCTTTATGAAACCCTATTAGCAGTTACGATGAGTTGGGGACGTTCTAGATTGTTAAAAGAAATTCTGGATTCTTATGCAACAGCGACAAGAAGAAGAGCTATAATGACGAACCTTTACGACAATACCTATAGCGACACCCATTTATACAAATGAATAAAAGTCCAAAAATTGCGATGAATGTGTCTTGAATAGCGGATGTTTACCAAACTCCCATTCCCGTGAAATCTTATTCATCAGAAGAAGGATACTTAAACTTAAAATGTTGCGCATATAAGCGACCCTATCGAAGTAACCGTGGGAGCGGAATTCTCAACGATTTTCTACGACTCGGAGACATTTTGCTTCGTGGTAGTTCTCCGATAACTCGATCGGACATTCTTCCCGACAAAATACAACGTTTGCCGTTTGTATGCGATGCCTTACGATTGAGTACTTTTGTTGCCTTTATTTTTGACAGATAAAAACAAACTTTTCTCCGACGTCCTCCGACGAGTTTTTGCTGCGGAAAGCGTTTAGTTTTGGGAATGCAATGCGTTGTCGCATTTGTGAAAAATTTCTTACGATGACAACTACTTCGAGGCAAAAATTGATTCTCCGAAAAGGATGCGTTGCGGAGAAAACCGCTCCAACCGTTACCTCGATAGCGCCGAAGAAACCCATACATGACTCGCGAAACTGTGTGAAACAGCGAGGTCCAGTCTCTTTCTTTGTTTTTCCGAATATGTATACTTTTGAGTTATGTAGAAATGCCTTTAGTCGAAAGCATCATCATCTTCGCCAGAGATGCTATTAGCTGAATTTTCTCGGGGGCCTCCAATTGGTTATTTCTTTCTTATAGCTAAGTATTCAATTATTTATTGTTTACCACGATCAGGTTTTTTTTTTTGCTTACGGGTTCAACTACTTTTCTTGGGTGGATCTAGCCTTTTTAAGGTCGGTAGTCCTAGTACTCACTTCCTCGTGAAGAAAGTGAATTTTTGACATTTCTCGCCAGTACAGAATGCGCGAGAAACGTTTGATTTTTAAGCAACAAAATAATAGGTCTGTTTTCTTACTTTGTGCACAGAAATTCACAGTCTGTCATATTTTAAGAAGTGGGGGCAAAATTGTCTCAGAAACTCTCTGAAAGGGTGTAATTGTCTGATAAGTAAAGAAATGTCTTGAACAAAACATTAGTAGCAACGCTTGGAAAAACGTCTGTTTGACAGTTGTTGTATTTTTTTTTTTTGACTGTACACGATTTATGTCCATTGACATTTTGGTGGCGAAAATTCGTAGGGTGGGGACATTTTTTACTCTGTCGTAAGCACTCTCTTTTGCGCACAGCTACGAAAAATCGCTGTGCTGGAAGAGGATAAGATTGACTTTCGCCGAATTTCGGTGTGTTTCGTGATAATTTTCAGTTCAGTTCCAAAAGATACGAAGACAAAATTTGCCTGCTGCTCTGTTTTTTGCTATTAATTTAAAGGAAGTGGAGAAACAGCGTTAGTGGAGTAAAAAATGTGAAGTAGCCAACCTGTGATATGAATCGGATACTAGAGTTTTATCATTTGGAAGCTCTGCTCGATCGTGTTACTTGCCATAGTGGATAGATTCCATTGAAGATAACTGATTTGACAGACGCCAGAAAACCAACATGTCTGTCAAAATCAACTCGTTCTTTGGAAAAGTCTTTCATTGTGTATAGTTTAAAAACAAATTTAAAATTTAAAAAAATTTTCATTTTTTATTCATAGGTACTTTTATGATTGAGCGAAAATTTGATTGATGATTAAGCGAAAATTTGTACATAATTTGAATCTACTAGCTACATATAGAGATTTGAGAGTCGTCACGAAGTCATAGAACTCAAAGGAATGGAAAGCCTAAAGTAATTAATTTTTTCCATTTTCTAAGCTGATAAAAAATCAGTTTGTGCAGAGGGTCAGGATCGTATTGCGAATTTCGACAAATCGTTAATCGTCAACAGCAGATTGAAGAAACTCCCTGCTTTCTGCGAAAATAATTAGTTCATGATGAGTTTTCTGATCTGTTGCGTCAGCTTATGCCAGTCATATATTTTATTGAAAAAAAAAAACCATTGTATATAAAGAAGTACTGCATAGTTCATATTAATTGAACCAACGTCTCATCAGAACATATGAATGTCTGTTCTTGAAAATGAGACTACTTAGTAAAACTACACATAACTATACGGAAACCGAACACAAGTATTCAAACTCTTCATTCAAGGAAACCTTCAGTATGCAGTACACACTCTACTTTCCTTTTTGGTTGTGGTAACAAATATTTATTACAAAACTTTGAAAGCACTTCAGTTCTTAGAAATAAATGAAATGGTTGGGATTATTTACTCATAAGACATAAAATGCATATCGTTGGTATTGTAATTAACTTGTTTCCTTCCTCAATTATTTTTTTTAAGTATGAATGAGAAACAAGAAAGCAAAATAATTACAAAAGGTTGACTTACACAAAATTATTTTGCAAGCATCAAAATTGAAGTGATTTTAGGTTGATGACTTCCCCAAAGAGGTCAGTTTGTCTTGTCGCCGTTACTTTTGCAATTCGAAGCTAATTAAAATATCATCTTGATGCTGATGAACGTTGTCGCATGGCATCATAGTCAGTCGTCTATAATTTAATAAACCACTAGAATAATAAAAATGAAAAATAAAGACTTTCTGCATTGTACAAGCATCGTCATTTTTATCCATGAGAAGTGAGTGCATAACAAATTGTAAATTGAGCAGAACAAGAAACAAAAAAAAAATACAAATTCTATTCGCGAATAGAGAATTATCAAACATTAAGAACCTCCTTCCCTCCTCTGTGTCTTGGAATGTATTAAAATACATCAACTGGCCGCAAAACGCGGCCTGGCATTGCCGGTATTAACCAAAGCCGCCTCTCATATATCTTTGTTCATATACTACAAGTACTTCTACCTACCTATACGTTCAAGTCGGATGAGAAAAAAACAAAAAATTAAAGAGCAAAAAAATATTAAACACGAAACTTTTTAACTATCGTGACATTCAATGAGCTGCTTAGTTGGTTGGACTTGGAATGAATTGTTTTTCTACCACACCATGAGTCAAGTGGTTTAGAAACGAACTCAACTGATAACAATTAAAGTGATTGTGTATTTGAGTTACATGATACAAATAAGTGGATTCACATTCCACGGACTCGACTGCGGTGAAAGACGTTTACAAGCAGCAGCAGCAGCATCATCATCAGGGCTGTCTGTGTGGTTAGAGCTTTGTTTTTATTTGATCATTCTTTGGGACAATTATTTTTGATTTTTTGTATAAATCATTCATAGTTGTTGTGTTGGACATTCAATTAAGTCTACGTGCGGTCTTTTGGTGTTTTTTAAAAAAATATCCAATAAATAAACGACTATTGCCTGTCATCAATGATCAGAAAATTATATTCATTTTAAAGATATGCATATCGGGTAAGTGTTTGAATGATGTCTGCAGAGATCAACTCACAAACTCTGTTAAATAAATTAGAACACCATCGTGTGACAGGGCTGTTGTTGTTATGCGAGTCAATTAATTATAAAACTACTACATAGGAAGAGAAGTTCGCTTGATACAAGTACAGATTTAATCCTTGATGAGGTTAGACAACGAATATTTATTTTCATGTGCGGAAAAATAAGCTTCTGACGTGTCAACTTCATAAAATGTATGTCAACTTCGCTCTTCGAATAAACGATAGATAGTGATAAGAAGTTATTGAAGTCGATATTTACACACTATTTTAAGCTTAATCACTAACAATTTCGAATTGTACTTTAGAAAGCTTCTGTGAACCTTCTAATTTTTGGTTATTTATTTCATATCATATCTTTCATATCTGAGTAAACCGATTGCTAACGTCGTTGCATTTTTTTGTGTCAGGAGCTTTCATCCTGTTTCTCTTATTTACTCTCCGAAATCATACATTTGATTAAGGTCACCGTTTTGACGGTGTTTTGTATAACTCAATCTTGTGAATATATGTGATCATTAAGATCATGATCGGCAGACGTCTTTCAAATCTTTTTTTATATATAATGAACGCACACTTCAAGGGTTGTGACTATCCTTATGATGTTTAAAACACAGTTTAAAACGGGTTTTGGGAAACAGGCTAAGGATGAGAAAGGAGATACCGATTATTTGAATTTCTGTGCATTGTAATGTGTGAGGAACATTGTGTTGGGTAAAGCATTCCACATCTGATCAGTACTCAAATTTTTAAGATTTGAACTGAATATTTATTTATTTATTTCGACCAGAATTTTATCGAAATTTTTCTTGAAATTTCTCAATTATATGTGTCCAATATTTTTGAAGACCTTCTGTCGCCATAAGGCTGAAATAGCCCAACAACATTCAGCCTTATTATGAGTTTCAGGTGAACAGCATTCCCCTCGAAAAAGATCACATTTCTTTTTTCCCTTATTATGAGTTTCGGGGGAAAAATTTTCCATGTCCGAAAATATTCCCATATTATGAGCTATTTTTCCCCGTGAAATGTGGAAACGTTGAGACATGAGAGCAATTATGGGAAATTGGATGCAACTGAACTTGGTCTTTTTTCCGAAGTGAACTTTCTGATTCGAAGTGGAATTTTGTTCACGTGAAACTCATAATGAGGCTGATTGTTAAAATAAGCTTTCCCGAGCTTTTAAAGCCTTGGCCTGGCTAAGGCGAAATAAACAACTGTTTCATTTTAGTAATCTGGTGACGGTGAGCCGATTTGACCGTTTATGTTTGCTAACATTTATCGTGAGTAGCCACTGTTGAAATATAGCAGTTAGTTATGCTTTCCTCACTAAACTTTTACTCAAACGACAGTCGTTTTAGTTTAAATACAACGACTTCTCTATTCTGGAAGACAAAACTACCCTTCATAGTACTAATTGATTGCTAAATCTTTCCGCAAGTGAGCTATGAAGGGAAGAACCTTTCCTATGTTTGTTTTGTCCGACCGTTCGTGGCTCAATACACAGTTTTCTTTTGAGGGAGAGTGAATTACATTAACAGAGCAGGTGTGGGATTGTCACCTCTTCCTCCTCGTCTAAGCAGCTTCTTCTACAGAAGTCGTTGAAGGAACGCCGAGTCTTGTGGCATGTTTATTTATGAGGCAATGTCCGGTAATGACACCGATAACGGAGCCAATGTGCAATCTACTTATAGATAGCAGGGGGTCAATTCCCGATCTGTGAAGCTGTGAAGTGAAAACATTTATCACAGCTTCACCGAAAATTCGATTCTGGATTAATGAAAAAAAAGGCGAAGTAAACAACTTTTTCACTTTAGTAATCTGGTGAGCCCTTGCCGATTGGTCCGTTTATGTTTGCTAACGTTTATCGTGAGTAGCCACTGTTGAAAGATGGCAGGGTCATTCCATTGTGACGGGTGGGACATTTATACTAATTTTTTGCCTACACTTTGCTTCATTTCTGTCAAACGGCAACGATTTACGTACTGAATATGACATTTTCACATACCTACTTGAATAGTCAGTCCATACTGTACCATCGAAAAAGATATAAAAATATCATTATTATTTTGAGAAATTGATGGTTTAAAAAGTGTGACGGTTGGGACATCGAATTACCTCTCCTTTGCGAGTTGACTTAAACCATTCGCAATAGGCAAGAAACAATGAAACTTTTGTTAAATAACCTAATTTTATATGGTTGCTGATTGTGTACAGATTAAGTATTACTATAACTTACGCAAATATTTCGTAAATAATATGCTTCTCAATGCTTGTGACGGGTGGGACAGTACTTTTGTGACGGGTGGGACGAGTAATATTTGGCCATACAAGTGTACAAAGTTTTTTTTTGTATTTACTTTAAATCAGCTTTTTAATGAATTATTTAAATGTTAATTAAGTAATAATTTTATTTAATAAGAATGTATAACGTTCTATTCTCCAGATATGGATTTAATTATAAATTAAGTTATTTATTTTTTAAGCGTGCTGTGTTAATTTCGCTGGAATGACCCCAGCAGTTGGTTATGCTTTCCTCACCAAATTTTTACTCAAACGAGTAAGTCGTTTTAGTTTAAATAAAACACCTTCTCTGATTTGGAAGACAAAACTCCCCTTCATAGTACTATTTGATTGCTAAATCTTTCCGCAAGTGAGCTATGAAGGGAAGAGCGTTTCCTATGTTTGTTTTGTCCGACCGATCGTGGCTCAATACAAATTTTTCTTTTGAGGGAGAGTGCATTACATTAACACCTCTTCCTCCTCGTCTAAGCAGCTTCTACAGAATCGTTTGAAGGAACGCCGAGTCTTGTGGCATGTTTATCTATGAGGCAATGTCCGGTAATGACACCGATAACGGAGCCAATGTGCAATCTACTTATAGATAGCAGCTGTCTTGTGCGTTTTAGAACTAGTTTTGGCCATATTTGTTTTGTGGCCACACAAGTAGTGACGTTTTCTGTTGTTAGCGTTATCGATGGCATCTTACGTTAGCATGAGTTTGCATGTAGCGAGTGGTATACCAATGTTCAAGCTGCTAATTGAGATCGGTATACCGGTTCCAATTCTGGCATTCCTGGTAAGTTCATAGGCTTTGCAATAACCCAGAGATCTGTGCTCCGGCACCTAAAAAAAGTGAATATTGAACTATTTAGCCATCTCCATGAGAGATAGTCGACAATTGAGGCCGGTTACTGAGATCACGGAAACAGCTTGGGTGTCTGAAGAAGATATGCATATTCAGTGAGGATATCACGTTTCTTCTTTTCGTCACAATAGAACCTCATTGATCGCCAGAATTTCCGCTTGAAACACGCTACAGTGGTTTGAAAGGCGGAATGAGGGAATTACGTTTAGTCTGCCTGAGTATACCCCGCAAACGAAAGGGGGTCGTTTGCGGGGTATTCCTTCGGTCTTTTAACCATGTGTATAGAAATGAATTGTTCATCTCTTAAAAATTCTTCTTTTTAGATTGAAGTTCGATTAGTTTTTATATTTTACGCCGATAAGTCAAGTTCATTTGAGCTTATCCAACTAGAGTCCAACTCGTTCACTCTGTCCTGAATAATTATGGGGTAAATGCTGTTTAAATATAATAAATAAACAAACACGTTAAATGAATAAACAGCGATTAAGGTGTGTAATCAATACCAACATTCGAATGTCGACACATTCAATGTCTTTAAACTATAAATGTGAAATCAACGCTCAAGTTTCAATTCGAATGTTGTTCCTTTCAACATGGAGTATTTTTGGCAGTGTTCATGAAAGAAGACCCAACGACGTTGAAATCTTTTTGTTTAATGTGCTTGAGGGGGGTTACGCATTCATATTAATTTCGCAAAATTCAAACTCATTGAATAAATTGAAATCAAACATTTGTCTTAGACTCAGCAAAAGATCTACTCAAGATTTGGAAATTAAAAAAAAAATATTTATATATTAACTCGAGCAAATAACCGGTGTACAAAGAAAGAGAAAAATAAAAACAAGTTTGTTAGTAGATAATAAATATGCACGCACGTTCTCAGGCAAAAAATATTTTAATCGGTTTCACAAGACAATCTTTTCTATAAACACAATCAATCACAAGACAATCTCCTTTGCTTTGATATTCATTTGCTTATTGATTTTGTGATTGATGGCTTAAAGTTATCTTTACTGATTAAGTCAAAAACAAATCAGTGGTGTCATCGTTAATTCAAAATAAATTGTCGAAATCATTGATATCTTCTGCCTTCCAGAGAAACCTCCTCTTAAGAAGAAAGCAAACTCGTTGTTGTTTTTCAAAATATGAAACCGAAACTTAAAAATTGTTAATGAGTTAGTTTCCTTTAAAACATGGTCACGTTACTTAGTCGACTTGCGGCACTAATAAATTAAGTTCCGGTTCTGTTTGAATTACGAAAAATGTTGTTTGGAGGCTAAAGTAACTTGACTCGTTTTATATTATTGTTTGCTTACTGCAGATTAAATGAACAGTTGAAAGTATATTACTATACTACTGCACTGCCATGTGAACGAATGATTTTTGTTTTCTGTTTATTTAAATAAATACAATGCGTCTACATGCACGACTTATTAGTAATATCAATAATAATTATTATGACATGTGACAGTGTAATACTATTAGGTTTTTTTTTTTATATCACGACCTCAAATTCTCTTGCATCATCACAGTAAAGCGTGAGCTGTGCAAAAGATGACCTTATCCATGTTATTGTTCCTTCGATATTTTGTTCACATTGTTTCATTTATTTTGGAATTATAAATAAGTTCTTACGAAATAGAATCTTAGCAAAGCATCTTAAGTACTTTTTCTACCTACACTCTCCAAACGCACAACCAAAAATGATAAGAATCTTGATATGATCACACGAGAGAGCTCTCTAACACGCTCTCATCCGGTGGATGAACGAGATAAGCTTGCATCAAAGAAATGTTCAGAGAAATATGCGTTGTCAGCTTATGAAAATGAAGTGGAATTCCTTTCTTTGACGGACACAATTAAGCTATTGCCCTAGTCTATAATTAAACATAGTCTACAAAGGGCTTTCAAACAGGCTCCTCAAGCTCAAAGGAAACACAGACTGTTTTGCCTTAGGTATGAATCCATTAAAAAAGTTTACTTAAATATGGAATGCTTCAAAAATGTTATCCTATTCTCTCTTAAAGTTTTGCAGTAGAAAAAATCTCTTTGTGTCTTCCAAGACAGTATTTTCCTTTAGAAAAAATTAAACATTTTTTCAAATATCCTGATGACATTAGTAAAAAATAAATAAATAGGATGGCACATCAGAGCTCAGGAAGTTCCGAGATCTAGCACACTTTCAAATTTTTAACGATTGCGATTAAGGAAATCGAAACTCCTTTATAACTCAATCTTCTTTGCAAAACAGCTGGTCGGACAGACAGAGTTGTTGTACCGTCATTGGCCATATAGTCGTTTTTATTCTCGTGTTTTATTAATTAAGCGATTAAGACAAATGGTGTCAGCGCCGATGTGTGAGTTAGATCGCTGGGTCGCCAAAAAAAACATTAAACGTCTTTTGCTTAGTGCAGGGCACAGAAGATTAGGGATTGTTTTCTTATTTTCATCGTCCATGTGGTTTTTCGATAGGTCTTTCCATGTTATGCAAAGCTGTGCAACAGCGAAATGTCTACTATAAGACATTTCCCCCCAAATTGCATCTATACCATAGAACCTATAATGTTTGCTATCCCATTCACCTTCGCTTTGAAAAACGCGTGTTCACCTCACAAGGGTGGCGTAAGGGAGCGGGGTGTTCCGGGGCCTAGCGCATTTCTCACAACCATGCCTTGTGAGCGAATGGAGGGGTCCTACAATGTTGTGCCGATTCCGAACGGCTAATCGAGAAAGCGCTTTTCATGGTAATGAATTTACTATCGGAGGGCTTTCAAATTCCTTGCGAAAGGCAATACTTGTAAAGAAAAACATTTTTGGCTTCTATTGAGATTCGAACCACGAACCTCCCGCGTAACAGGCAAACATGCTAACCATAACGCCACGGGTACCAGATTGGCAGATGATTGTTTGAAAATCTTGGGAGCAAAGTTTACAGGACATTACTAAATTAATAAAATACGTAATGAGACCTTCTTTTACGAAAATGATATAATTTGATTATTTTTCTTTATGAAATTAGTTTTGTAGTTTCAATAAACAATATAAATATTTGTTAGCTTTTGAACAGCTTGGGAGTTTCACTTTCCTCAACTGAACTCCGATCAGGTAACTTTTTAGAGAATTATAGTCTACTTGTGTATTAACGACGATGTATGTCGTTTTTTTTAAGTTATGCGATCTTGGCCCTGTAAATTTTACAAGATTTCTTTTGCTATTTTGATTCAGAGCTAACCAAATTGTAATGCTATGCTCTGTGTTTTATTTTCGTGTATTATCAAATTTAAGACAGACAAACTTTCCCTTTCCAATGTGATTTGTGTCTGTTTTAATTTATCATTAAAAAAATGAAAAAATAACAATTTCTAATAAAAATTATTTCCTTTTATTCCAGCCCAAGGCCAACTTTCAAGAGAAATGTGATAAATATGCATAAATAGGAAGAAATATACCTTTTTTTAAACCACACAATCAGCCGACCAACACAACTACTACGGAATACGCAATCAATATCTGGTATTACAAAATGCTGCAAAACTCAAATACAATCCAACCGAAAGTCGTTGTAATAAGGCGTAGACCGAATCAGGGCTTTGGTTTTACTCTTCGCCACTTCATAGCCTATCCACCAGAAGATGATCCTTCCTGGCCGGTGAGTAAAATTTTTTGAATAATTCTTCGTTTTTCTAAATTTTAATGTTTGTTACATTTCAATTGCAGGAAACTTCTAATTCATACCAAAGAAAAGCTATGGAAACAATATTTATTAAAGAAGTCCAGGCTACTGGACCAGCAAATTTTGCTGGTCTACAGACTGGCGATCGTGTCCTTATGGTCAATAACATTCCGATAGCTGGGATCTCCTACAGTTTAATTGTTTCTATGATAAAACAAACACCATCAGTACTTACGTTGCATGTTGTTCCCAAGGAATGTGATGTTCTGCAAATGGTAATGGTTTCAAATAATAACTTATAAAATATATAATATAAATATATATATATAAATAAAATATTGTTGTTGTTGTTTATATCTTCTAGCACTATACAATAGCTCATACGCCCGAGTCAAACCGTTTGACAAAACCTGCTGCTATTGCTTTACCTGGTAGTGTTGCATCTGCATCTTCTGCACCATCACATAAATCCATTCATCAACAGATGATCTCATATCCCGTTGGTTCTAGCCGTTCCAAGCAAAATGTTAAATCAATACTAAGTAGTGAGGATTATCACGACCTCGGAGGTCGTTATAGTCCTTTGCTTATTCATGGAGACACTGCTTTTTCACGGTAAGTCAAAAGATGTGCTAGATAAATGTATGAGTATTTAATCACTTAAAAATAGTTTAAAAGGTTTTTGTAAAAGTGCCGGGATATATCACACTTACAGTGTTAAACAAAACTCAATTTTCTTTTGCTTGTAACCTGGAGTAGTTACAGAATAATAAAACTATAATGAATGAATACTTGGTGCCCATGGCGTAATGGGCACGCAGGAGGTTCGTGGTTCGAATCCCAACTGAAACCAGGAATGTTGTTCTGAGGGTATCACCTTTCACGAGGAATTGTAAATCCGATGAAAAGCCCTATCTCGATTAGAAATTCCGAGTTGGCAGAAAATTGCAGGTCCACTCCATTCCCTCACAAGGAATGGTTGTGAGAAACGCGCTAGGCTTTCCTCACTGTTGCGCCACCCTATGTTTGTCTTTGTATGTATGGATATACTTGTCCTCACGACGCGACGTAACGTACATGAAGTTATATCGTTCGTTACAGGTAAACTCATTGAGGGGCGACTTTACTTGCCAAGAAAAGACGTTATATCGTTTAAATTGGTTACTATCTCACTGATTTTGCTAAGTAAGGAACGATATCTAAAGTAACGAAACTAACGTAGTTTGGTCAGTAGCTACTACAACACAACATGACCCCAGTTAAAAACGTCGAAGGTTTTAAAAAAAAGTGATTGTTCACATAAAGTAAATACCTATGTTTTTTTTGTCAACTAAATCTAAATAATCACAAGTGGAAAGCTAGTTGTTCTCATTCTGTAACAAAACACACCCACCATCTATTATTATTAATACATAAAGAGTGATGCGCGAATAACACCGCTGACACTACATTTATCGATTTTCTCATTGGTCAAAGTTTGATTTGATTAGGTTTTATCGATTGAAATTGAATTGAAAATTGAGGCAGCGCAAGAGGCAATGGAAAAGGCACGTCAATTTAGAAACCTTTGCCATCACTCAATTTCTTCATTTGTCAACCTTTTCACCTATAAACTATAACCAAAAAGAAAAGAAGGGAAGTTAAATTGTTTAAATGCTCATCACAGTATAAAAGATTGGAAAGTCATGTAATAATTGATTGAAAAAAAAAAACTGAATGTAAATGCGTTCCAAATTTGCACAAAACTGGGAAAAGCCACTGGAAAGAAGAATATTTTTATACAGTTTGGTGTCTCTTGTATCTTATCTTTGTTTTGGAGCCCCTCACAACAGTTTTTCATGAATTTTTTATGTGTTTAAGAAGTTAAGTTTGTTTTTATTTTGTATTCCGCTCTGACTTCCTTCAAGAGACACAACAATATAATCTCGTACGAAGGACAACTAAATTGTTAAGTAAAGTTTTCCACGAAAAATATGCACTTCAAAATTGTCGTCGGACTTTAGCTTTCACCCAAATTTCAATGACGTTAGACGTCTGAGGTCTGCCAAATGCAAATGCTGTTGCAATTGTTAGTATGAGGAGTGTTTCGGTCGGTCTTTCTTTTTATTTATTCGCGATCGTGTCTAAACGTTGTATGACGTTTCCTTTTTGACGAGGTTCTCTGGATCTCTATTTTAAACATGACAATGCCCTCTGAGCCTGTCGTGCTCTATTTTTCAAAATAGTACTCCTGACCTTAAAGACTTACACGGATCTTGGTGCTTCTTACAGAAACAAAATTTGTTACTCCTGTTGACATACGAAGCATCTTCATCTCTGCTACCTTCAACTCATTCACATTTTTTTTTTGTGTATGTGAATGCTGAACGAACAACCGCTATGTAGATTCTTCATTTTAGCTTAGAGACCTTATCCTGTCACAGAAGATGGCGGAGATTTCTTGCCACCATACGCTTACTCTATGATTCCCACATATTTAAACTTTTTTCAATTGAGAAGCACACAATCTATTCAAATAAATGACTGAAATTGACATATCTAGATCAGAAAACGGACACAAGTCTTCTCAGTTTTTTTTTTGACTAAAATGCTACTCACTACTTTTGAAAACTTTTACATGGGCGTTAAGTGGTTCTTGCAAAGATAAAGGATTCTCACTTATAATGGCTCTGTTGGCAGCAAATAATTGTTAATATATTTTGTACTTTATCTTCCAGCAGTTAGTAATGGACTTTTAAAGCGTAAAGGACCAATGACGCTTTCTTGGTGTACAACTACAGTGACTTTAAATGATTCGGTGACCCAGTTGAAAATCTTATATTCTTATATTCTTGATCATACACACATTCCCCTCTGGAAATCCTCGTTGTCTGAGGGTCATCCATATTAGATCTCACGGTTTTCGATTGAATGCTCTTTCAAATCCAACCAGCACAACATGAAAATCCTCTCGAGATGTACTTTCCTCCTTAGAATTTACTTTGAATAGATTGTTGACTTGTCACACAAACCCGTTATCAGATAGCTTTATTGTTTTTCGCAATTAGCAACCAAATAAAAGCTCATTGATCTTCAATGTCTGGGACATCAGCTTGCTTAGGCAGACTTTCACGTCTTTAAGCTTATAGATGAGAATCGTGAGCCATCTAAACCTAATGTTTCACCTTCTTCGGGCGACTATTTTGAAGATGGTTGCCAGATTATGCAAGTTGCTTTGTCGTTTTTTGTTGTTGTTTTTTGAATAGCTTGGTTTGCATCAGCAGCCGGAAAGAAATTGTTTCCAATTGCCGATGAATGCTCTCCTTGCTCTTTGATTGGATTTGGGGGCACTTCTCCTTGGCTTCTTTCTGTATTCCCTCCCATTCGAGTCGAGTTTTTTTCTCTTTATTATTTTTGGTGGGCAATTTGCCCATGCTTTGAAAGCCGATTTCTTCTTACTTAGCTTCATCATTCCACCACTATGATTCTTTGGTTTATTGTAGGCCCCTTTGAAACTTCTAGCAATGATTTGGCTCTATTTAGCAAGTTTGTTGTGAGCAATGCCACATACTTTGTGCTGTGCTCCTTACATTACCGCACCAAAATAAATTGCTCGCCATTTCCTTTGTCCAAGTTATACCACTTGATTCAATTCTCTTAGTAGCAACTGTTTGTTTGGTTTCCTTCAAAACTTCCAATTCTTCTGTGTGACAGCTTAACACAGAATCACTTTGCAATATTTCACACCAAATTTAATAAATTTAGCTGCCAAATGGTAGCCAATTTCGGCTTAATAACCACCACAGCTATGTGGTATGTTTCTGTCTTTAATTTAAAAAAAAGGGTACTGCTTCTTGTATTTCGTTTCTTGGAAAAAGAAGATGTTTTAAGACACACCAATACCACTCTGGTGTTTTTCAATCACCGAAGTTATTTTTGTGTCTTGTGTCGGACTTTCGGGAAAGCTCGTTCGTGTTGCTTTGCTTGAAGGTAATTGATACCTCAATCTGCTGTCTTTAGACTATTTAGTATAAAATTTTGTTGAACTTAAATAGAATTTGTTTCAAATTTTCTCTGAAATAAGTGATTTCGCCGGTCTCAATACTCTCTGTTTATCAGTTTTTATTATAACACCTTTTTAATTCAAACCTGTGGTACCCGTGGCGTAATGGTTAGCATGTCCACCTGCTAACCCAGAGGTTCGAGGTTCGAATCCCAGCAGAGGCAAAATGCCAAAATGTTTTTCCGCGGGTATCGCCTTTCGCGAGGAATTGGCAAGTCCTCCGTTAGTAAATTCATTGCCATGAAAAGCGCATTCTCAATTAGCCGTTCGGAACCGGCGAAAAATTGTAGGTCCCCTCCATTCCCTCACAAGGCATGGTTGTGAGAAATGCGCTAGGCCCAGGGGCTCCTCGCTCTGTTGCGCCACCCTATTTATTTTTATTTATTTAATTCAAACCTAAATGACATTTCCAGGCGATTCTAAATCTCTGTTAATATTCGTCTTTTCAAAAGCTTAAGCACTCTGCCTGACAAGCGGCTCGTGCGAAGCAAGCTCACTTTCCATATTTATTTATGTACATTGTACATATTTCTAAAACCGCAAATTGTTCATACTTAATTTACGAAATTCCTTTTACTAAAACAGAGAACAGACAAACCCAACCAAGTCATGTGCATGTGCCATAGAAGTAGGAAATTTTCATATGCATCTACACGCCTCTCGGCTTAGTTACTCTATTCGTGAAAATTAAAGAGAGTAGGTACTTAGTTTATTTAAATGCAAATTTTTTCGTACCGTGTCTCACTCACATTGGGCAGGTTTTTTGTGTATCGCTCAATGCAAAAACCCGATGTGGTGGGTGCTGGTTGCTGGTGCTGGAACTAGACATTAAGTCCGGTCCGCGGTACGGTCCATTCGCACATCGCACATCGCCATCACCGCATTCCTATTAAACAAAACAAAACAACAACAGCAAAAAATAAAAAAATCATCTATAGCAGTTTAGTGAACGAACCATCTTTATTGCTTCACAAAAATAAATCGCAAGTATGGAGATGCTATGCTGCCTGACTGGCTATTCGGATACAATACGTAAAACTACGTAAAGTCTAAAGGAGAGACTACTTCGCATTGCATTGCTTCGCCGCTATCTGCCCACCCCACCTCAATTATTAATTTCAATTTTTTTTGATTGATAGGATGATGATGTAGATGACGACGATGATGATCACGATTATTATTATAGTAGAGTCGAAAGGCAACCAAGAGAATAAAGAATCTTCTTTTAGTTTGACGACATTCTGTGTGTCGTCTTTTGATATGATAAAGATTGTATACGAGTGGTTGCGGCAATGAAGACTGTGGAATATGAAAAGTCCGCAACAACCGACGACAATGTTATTAACAACAACGGTGTTCTCTTCTTCGATTGATAACACACGAATTATTGCTCGACGCGACGACGACGAATGAACGAAGAAGGAAGTGCGCTCCTTTACTCTGTCCTCTTCACAGTTGGTAGTGTTAATAGTTGTGTTTTCTTTGCTATTGTTGCCTAACAACAATCTGTATTGTTTTATGTAATTGTATTTTCTTCTTCTTTTATTTTGTGTGTTTTTTTTTTTTGCAAATAAGAGGGGACCGGCTACCCCCATTCACAGAACCCCACCTCTTGACTGATTAACTGATGTACACGTGATAATTTATATCTATTGTTTATTGTAATTAGCATTTAGCACATATTTATTTTGTTTACTCGCACGCGAACATTAATCTTAAATTACATTCACACCTAACGGTGTCGTCTGTCGTGTTGTTACTCTAGTCGAAGAAAAAAAACGAGTATATCTACTACGCTTCATTTTGATAAGAGATTTCGCTGTCGTTCGCCGTGATTTGTTTTCAAATCTTGTTTTGTTTTTTTTTGAGTCAAAAAGTTGAAACAAAAATTGGATTAAATGAGAAGATATTCCTTGGACGATATACACCGGTAAGATGTTGCAATTGTATTTACTTTTTAATTAACTTATATTTCGCAAAACAAACTGTGTACATGGAGACGGAACCCTTGGTCAGACAACTTTTAATCAAGTGTTTACTTCCCTTTTGTGTGGCAAGCTTTTGTAATTTTATTCCGTTTCACTTTATTGTGTGTAATAATCTTGTCTATTGTAATACACGTATAACGCACATAAATTGTGTTTGGTGCTTAATGTAATACTTTGGATACCTTGGAATATAAAAGGGCATCGCGCGTCACGCTCGAAGAGAAGACGTGCAGTAGACTGAAACACAGTGGAGGTTCAAATAAGTGATTTGATTTTTTTTTTAAATAATATTTTCAATTTGTACCCGTGGCGTAATGGTTTTCATGTCCTCCTGTTAACCCATAGGTTCGTGGTTCGAATCCCATCAGAGGCAAAAATGTTTTTAAACGGGTAGCGCCTTCCGCGAGGAATTAGCAAGTCCTCCGTTAGTAAATACATTGCCATGAAAAGCGCTTCCTAAATCAGCCATTCGGAACCGCAGAAAATTGTAGGTCTCTCCATTCCCCAAGGCACGGTTCTGGGAAATGCGCTAGGCCCTGGCGCTCCTCGCTCTGTTGCGCCACCCTATTTATTTATTTTTACTTATTTTATTAATTTGACCAGTTAATAGTTTAAAGCTTTTTGGTAAACTATATCAAATCTTTAATGGTGTTCAAAACTAAAAAAAATGGCGAGTGCTTCAGGCTGGTTTTGAGGCCGTATAGCGATCAGGAGAAAATCACGACTGGGTCGCACGAACTTACGATTCTGTGCTAACTATGATATCAAAATCTTAAGGCTGAGTACAAGGTTTTATTATTCGCTATTCATAATATATTTCGTGGTACAGGGTTGCCAACTACACATTAATTATGAAAATTAAATTAAACACACAAAATATTGAAAAAAAATTAGTTAAATATTCCTTAGTTTTTAAGCGAAAATCTAAAAAGTCCATTCTTTTGCAGTTGCTAATACAAATAGACGCTGAAAATTGAATCAAAATCGTTGGACCAGCTTTCAAAAAACGGTTTTTTATTTTTCACTTTTCTAAAAAACGAGTTTTTAAATCAAATATGCAAAGTTTAAGGTCTTGCCAGTTGTTTTGACAAAAAATTTTAAAATAATAAAACAATAATAAAAAAAACAAAATTTTTTTATAAAATTTATAAAAATTTCAAAAATTTAAATTCTTCAAAAGTTGATATGCAATCCTTCTCAAACTATCTAAGACTTCTTAAATATAAAATTTCGTCAAAATCGTGTCAGCCATTAGCGAGAAACTAGGTTTTTAAAAACGGTATTATGGGAGGTACCGTTTTTAGACTTTTTCTGAAAATAATTCTTACATCATAAGAAAGACAACCTAAAACCTTTAGTACCTATAATCGCAAGTACAATTTGGAAATGGAATAATAACTAGGTTTCGGCTAGAATTGAATAACAAATATTTTACCAATCGATGTTAAATACCCAGAGAATTTGTGGCAGAAAAATGTTCAGTTGAACTTATGTGTTGTCAAATTGTACTTTTCTATTTTCTTGATTTAATTTAATTTTTCGTGTCAGCTGATTGAAATTTCAGCCCTTTACCTTTCTTACTCTCTTTTATTGCGTTTTTCACAAACTGTGATGTGAAGTTCAAGGATTTAACATTAATCGGTGTCTTTATTTTATTTTCCTACGTTTATTTTGCCTAACGCTTGGACTGAGTTTCATAACAGTAGAAGAGTATTCAAAAACGCTTGATATGCGCGTAATTAAAAAAAAATGGGACGTTATGACTTTTGAGGTATTAGTAATATCGGGCAGAATCAGGGTGTTAAACAATTTTCTGCAACAGATAAATTTTTTTTCGAAAAACAACATGTATATTAAAGTCCAAGAAACGAAGAGCTTTATCCCTGCAACAGGTCAGGTTACCTATGTGGTTCCCCTTTGTGCCACTAATACCAGTGAAAGTACTATGCTCCAAAAATGGGTAACACTCGCGTCATCAAAAAATTTTCAATCAATTTCGCAATTACCTACAAATTGCATGTATAGGACCTCGTCTACCAAGGATTCGCTAAAATACGAAAAATGACATCAGCGCCCAGATCGTAAGAAATCGAAATTGTTAGCAAGATGTTGACTGAGGACCAGGTTCATTTCGAACTGTAATGCCACCTAAGAAAGGAAGTAGCAAATCGAATGTACTACTTATTGTTTTCTTCAGAGTAGGCTAAATTCTCATTAAAATGGCCAAGACATAACGTGAATACGCGAATTCAAGTTAGAATTCTCAGAGATTCTTTATTGGCAAATAAAACCTGCTGACAAAACATGAGAAAAAGTTTCTTTTATATTTAAAGGACAAGACGGAGGCATACTGGAGTTCTCATACCAATTGCCGGTCCATTGTATTACCTCCTTTTTTTGTCATGCAGTGGATAGAAATAAGGTGGTAGTAATTTTATAATTTCACTTATAATCTCAAGGGTGGCGTCCAGATCCTGAAAGATGAGTAGAACCTCTGTGCTGGACTTCAATGCACACGTCAGGCCTGTCCACTGAATAGCTAAATACTCTACCATTGCACAGCACCACATGCCCTTTGAAAAGACTAAGGCTAATTGATTTTGCTGTACAGCTACATTTGGTTTTTAGTAGCACATATATCCCTCTACCATGGCTGACAATGTAGCGATCAACTCAAGACACTCTTTCAGTGTTATGAAAGTTTGAACTTTCCAAGGGGTTAACTGTGGTTATAACCACTAGCTTGTACTGTTTTTTTTTTTTTTTTTTTACGACTTCGATATGAAGTCAAAATGCTACAATTGCAAGAGATAACAAGTACCTTTTCTAATCGAGTGTCCCCCAACTATCCTTGACTTTTGTGCATTGAATCTTATAACGCAGGTGCAAATGGTCTTGACGCCGAGCTTTTTAAGGTAGCGAAAGATCAGTTGGAAAGGGACATGTACCAGTTTATCAACGTCATATGGCCGGAAGAAAGCATACCGGACAAATGGAACCTTAGTATGGTTTTCTCATAAGGGCAAATCCTTGCTATTGTCTAAAGTAATGAACTACTTTAACATCAATCTTTAAGATCTTGTCTGTTGTAATTTATATGAACGTCTGAAACATCACGTCAACGATTGAATAGTTGCTTATATATGCTGATTTTGCCCATTGGGAAAGTTCACAATAGACAAAATTAAATTTTAACATTACGGCAGAAGTAGGAAAAAAAAACCAGGAATATAATATCGATATACGCCATCATTTTATTGATTTCAAGACAACTTATGAAAGTATTTACAGTGACGACTGACTTCTGTAACAGTGACGACTGAGTAAAGCCATGTCTGCTTTTGGCATCCCTGCAAAACCCGTACGATTATGCGCTGCTCTGTCAAGATCGGTAAAGATCTCACCGAGACCTTTGATGTCAAAAAAGGCTTTCGACAAGGTACTTGCACACATGGAAGCAATGTTTCCAAAGTCTGTACAATCACTCGCTCACTCAGATGATATTGACGTACTGGAAAGAAGCTATCAGTGACATAATGTCCAGGACTTGGCGTACTTAGGATACGCTGTAAAAACTCACGATTTATTCGGTATTGAAATTAAAAATTCATTAAAATGGTTTGACAACAACTAGTAATAGCAATTGTTTCCCTCATAAATTTCGCCAGGTCATGAGCAAAACATTATCATCAACAAATTTAAGGTTTAACTTTAGTGAAAGTTGAAAGTTATTTTTATGGCACTTGAATGTATATGAAATGAATACTAACTAACAATTGCGTCGAGACTTGGTGGTGTCTCCTGAAGATACTCAACCAACAAGATAGATCGAAACGCCTTCATTGCTATAAAGAGTTTACCCTGAATTTTTAGCAAGGGAACATTTTACATGAACAAAATTGTTTAAAACTGTCTATTTATTCTCATTTACTAAATAAGTGATTGCCACTATTTGACCTGAAACAAGTAAGCTCGATCATGGGTGCACGTGTATTTTAAGACCTCTACTGTTCACAAAATGAGGGTGCATGCCAAACGAAAAAAAACATTTCGCACATTGTGTGTGACTGACTGAATGCGCTGCTTTTTATTTGATTTTGAGACATTCATGTCATTGCATTATATTATGTGTGATTGATACAACAATGGAAGTACGATGATGGCATTCCATTTCAACCACAAACGAACGCATTGCAAGCTTTGGTGGAAAAATTTAACTCTAAACATTCACACTACCTCCAATGTATGCAAAAACCTGGCCAAGCCAAATTATCTATTTCTGATGTAACCCGCAACTCTTCCATAGAATAAAATTAAATTGGACAAAATTAGTTTTGAAATTTTGTGCTTTTTTTATACTTTGTTGTTTGACTTTATTCACTTCAATCAAAGTAATTGAAAATATCTATGCGTACGAAAAATTCATCCGTTTTTGGTCAAACAAACCAAAACAACGATGCCATACGATCATATCGACGACAAATCATCAAACTTCGCGTTGTCGTCACCTTTTGTCTCATCAAATATGACTGGAGAAGCTTTGATGGAACAATCACATTTTATGACAACGTGCGTCGTCAGTGTCGAAATTTATTCGTCACAGACCGCACCTTGTCTACGCCGTGTTGTAGTAAACATTCCTTCAGGCTTATTGCCTTGATGGAATCCGTAAAAAGAAAATGGTGAAAATGACTTCTTTTAGTGCGGTCTTAGATTGCTTCTGTAACCCTTGCTATTCGCCTTGTAGCAGGAAAGTTCAATAAAGAACCAATAATTTTACTAGAAACTAAATCATTTGTTTTTTTTTTGCAGCTCTAAAGCACCGCCTAACCTTTCAGTATTACCACGAACCGCTGCAGACAATGACCTGATGATCCGACTGCGCGAGAGTATTAAGCAGAAGGAGGAATTCCTTAAGTCACCACTGCCTCACACACAGCCGAATTTTTTCCATTCCCAACAGCCAATGACGATGTCAGCTCGTGGACAAGTGGCGGTAAAAAATACCGCCAAACAACCCATAACGAGAGATCTCCTGCCGGCTAGTTGTGATATGCAAAATTTCTATGCGAAAAATCTACCACCGACCCTGGCCGATAGCATGAGAACGAACAGCAACCATCGTGGTGATATTATGAAGACAACGATAATACGCTATCGCAATATCTCCAGCACTGGGAGTAGTGGAAGTATGAGCGGTGCAAGCAGTAGTAGTAGTACAATGAAGGACAAGTTCCACAAGGAGTTGGAATACCTGGAATCTCTTCCAGAAATGGGAGTGACCAACCAAGTGTAAGTTCATTGTGATTATGATGCTTTGATTTTATTGGACGATGTGACATAATGCTTTGCAGATTTGAAAGGAAGTTGGTTTCAACACGATCGAAAGGAGGTTTCGATCCATTCAAGCCACTGACGATCAACACCTCTTTAGATGGAAGTAGTAGCGTGCTTAAGAAGCCAATTATTTATGATACGGTGCAACAGTGTGTGGTAGATGGACAAAAATGCAGTAGAATGGAAATCCATAAGGCAAACGTGGCATCTGCTGGAATAGATGAATACCATGTGCCAAATAGTAAGTGCTAAATAGTTCAAATTTCAAATACAAATAAATTATTATCAATGGTCTTCCTGCTTTTAGAATACTCTTCTTCAAAGGCAGTTGATAATCATCGTACAGAATCGAAACAGTCGCTCACAGACATTGCAGAAGCTGGCGATATGCCAAGCATACCAGGTAAGGATCCTTCAATTCCTTATTGTTTTTTTGTTAAGAAGTAAACTTGATACAATATGAAATGTCAGTTTTTACAGAAGTCGTACGGCGATATAAGCCAATCAATATTGACGACAACAAACCCATGCGTAGGATATCATATTTGCGGGCCACTAACAACGAAAACGAATACAGCACAGATGTGACGACAACAACAGCTAGTGAAATTTCAGATGCCGAAAGTAAGCGCACATCAGTAAATAGTGAAATACGTGATAGGTAAGATTGATTAAAAATAAAAGTGATGCTTCTCTTCAGAACTAATGTTATTGTTTTCAGCATTCACATAGAGAATGTTCCTGAAATGAATGGAAAACTCGAAACAAAGGATGTGGCAACTGAAATGGAAGTTTTTGAAACGGAAATGGAAGTCAAATCATCGTGCATTTATGGCAAGGTAAGCCAGATATTTCAATTTACTTTCTTCTCATACGGCTTTTAACAAAGAGTGATGTCATCAGGACCCCTTAAAAAATTGTGTCTTTTTAGTTGCTCATGCAATCATATATTCCATAAGTCTTAACAAACGCTAATTGTGTTGGTACTTGTGATGCCCAAAGAGATGCCTTAAAAACACAAAACAAACTGGAAACCTGTGTATTTATTGGCATATTTAAGCAAATAAAGCTTCTTAGTTTAGAAAAAGCCAAAGGGTTTAATAACCTTCGGTTCCTTTGTCGCTATTGTTTCGAATAACTGACCATCGATCTATTTTGTCAACCGTGGTTTACCAAGGAACTAAAGGTTCTGAAAAGCAAAAGACACAAGGCTTGGAAGACCTATTTAATTACTCTTTCTCCAACTGACCACCAACTATTTAAAAGTTTTTTTGAAGAGTTCAAAACGCTTTCTCAAAATCTGTACTCCAGCTATGTCACATAATTCGGTGGTTCTCTGAAAAACAATCCAAAAGTCTTGTAGTTCTCTATTTATAATACCACTTTTGTAAAGAATACCCCGTACATTTGCAATGACTTTTCAAAACATTGGGATAGCTCTTTTTGTAGTACCTACAAATCTAGAAATTGATAAAAATTACTTTGAATATTTAACTCACTGCTTGCAAGTGAATTTTAATAGTATCTCTATTCACAGAGACAGAATTACTTACTACCTTTCTTCTCTTAAAGATAACGTTTCTTCTTGTCCGGACACGATTCCGCCAATTGTTTTAAAAAAGTGTTCTTTACGTTTATCCGCTCCACTTGAATATCTTTTCAAGCTTTCTTTAAAATCTACAATATTCCCCACTCTTTGGAAAACATCTTTTATCACACCCGTTTTCAAGAAGAGCAAAAAAATCGAAATAAAAAACTACATGCCTATTTCAAAGCTCTCATGTATACCTAAGGTGCTAAGGTATTCGAACAAGTAGTCTGCGAAAATGTATCCTTCTTTTCAAGTAATGTTGTCTGCCATCAGCAGCACGGATTTATGCAAAGAAGATTGGCGGCTACCCAAACTTCTAACTTTTTATCATAAGTATTCCAATGTCCTTGAATGTGAAAACGAGCTTGATTGCATTTACACTGACTTCTCTAAGGTGTTTGACCAACTTTCTCATAACATTATACTATATAAACTAAAAGCTTTTGGATTTCCTCCAGTATTTATTGCTTGGATAAGTTCCTACTTAAAAAATAGGTCTTATGAAGTCAAATTTCGTAACGTTTTGTCAAAACCTTTCAATACTATGTCTGGCGTGCCACAAGGAAGTCATCTTGGTCCCTTGCTTTTCATTGTTGCAATTTCTAATTTCTTGCATCTCCTATAGCGACGTTTTAATCTTTTCTTGCAACTGTTATGTTCGTCCCCATCTAGAGTAGGCTTCTCAGGTGTGGTGACCATTTTATGATAATCATAAATCTCGAATCGAAGCAATACCGCACAGATTCATACGTTTCGCTCTCAAAGGTCTTCTTTGGGAAGATCCTTTCATTCTGCCTCCTTATGAAAATCGTATTCGCCAATTAAATCTTCAAACCTTCTCACAGAGAAGAATCAACAATAATTTAGTATTTTTTCATTAAATTATAACCGGTATAATTGATGCCCCCGACTTGCTCTCCCAGATAGAATTCAACTATCACCAACTACGTAATTTAGAGTTTATATATCGCTCCCACCACAGAACTAACTATCTCATGCATGAAGCATGAGCCATTAGTTCGCATGAGTAGGTTATTCAACTCTAACCCTTTTATTGCTGATTTCATCATCAGCCAAAATAGTTTAAAATTAAAACTAAGAACCAGTATACCATCTGCGTGATTCATGTTTAGTAGATATTTTATCACTGTAATCTAATTTAATTTTTTATTTATAAATTTTGTTTAGTAATTTTTCTTTAGTTTAGTTTGTTCTATTAATGTTAATTTTAATTTAATTTAATTTTTTTCCTGTTATTTTTTGTAATGTCTTGTATTTTCCTCGTATACGTTCTCTTTTTGCTTGTGTTTGCGTTATTTACTAACCACTAACACTTGCATTAATGATGAAGAGCGTAGATAAGTGTGTACAAATGAGCTTGCTCTAAGTTCAGTACCGCTTAAGTCTCTGAGATGCAAAAGAAAAAGTAAGGAACAGTAAGATATTCAAGGCGCAAAAGCCGAGAAAATGTACCTTACGCAGCTCTCTTATTCGGCCCTATCGTGGTAACCGTCGGAGCGGAATTCTCTCCGATCGGAGATATTTTGCTTCGTGGTAGTTCTCCGATCGGACGATCCGACGTTCTCCGATAAGTTTTTGTTGCGGAGATTTTAGTTTTGGGAATGCAATGCATTGTCGCATTTGTGAAAAATTTCTTACGACGACAACTACTTCGAAGCAAAATTGAATCTCCGAAAAAAGATGCGTTGCGGAGAAAACTCCGCTCCGACGGTTACCACGATAGGGCCGATTATTTTATATTCACTGAATTATGATTTACTTATAGATCAGTCGATTAGCAACTCCGTTCGGAGCCCATTTGCATAAAACTTTTTTACAAGTAATCTAAATCACAACCCTCTAGTTATACTCTCCGTTTGGTACGCCTTCGTTGACTACAAACAACTTCGTAAACGTTTCAATTTTGTTCATGCTTTGGGAAACATTTTTTTTTTTCAAGCTATAATAAGAAGCTATGCTACCAACGTGTAGATTTGGTACAACAGAAACTCAAACGGGTGCGCATTTTGCTTCCCCGGATTTCAGTTGAACTTTAGTTTTTAATCGACAAACTAAACACTTAGCCTATTCTCCATTGTTTCTATACGATCTATGTTATATATCTTATCAAAATAACTTTATAATAACATGAATGTCTTTTTTTAGCGAATGTCAGAGTACCGGTCCTGGAGACAGGTTAAAATCGAGATCAAAGGTGATATCCTTAAAATTCACTCTAGCCGAAGTTCCAAGTCGGAAAACAATGTAAGTTTCTGTTGTGTTCCCTTAAAATCCAAATTATAACGGTTCGTTCTGTTCTATGATGTCTCTTTAGGTGATAGAACTAGATGTGAGAAATTTCAACATCTTCGATGAGTCGGCTGATAAGAAAAAGTACGTATTCCGCCTGCAGTCTAAACCTCGAATACAAAACAATCTTACAACATCCTCATCATCGTCGTCTTCGGCATCCGTACCAGCATCGGGTACCACCGATTTACTTTATGACGAAAGTCACGAAAAGCTATCGTCTTCGTCCTCTTCCACACCGACAAACAACGCTGAGCATACAGAAATTGTGTTCAAAACCAAAAGTGCTACAGAGATGAAGCGTATTTTCAGTTTATTACAAGAGAAATGTAATCTGAATAATAGCGATACCGTAAGTTAAAACTTTACAAAAAAAATACTCAAATGAAACATTTATTTATTCCTTTGTTTGATGAGATAGGATCTCAAGGATAAGCAGCTAGCGGAACCGCAAAAAACTGCAGCTACAACAACAATGCCAACAATTACGTACTGTGATGATAACGTACAACAACAAGAGTATTCGCCTCAGAGTTCAACGTCACGAGGTGGTGAAATCGAAATCGAATCGATTTCGCCGGTGATGAAATCAAGAAAATCCCAACACAAGAACCTTCCTGATAAAGATCTCGGTTCGCCGAAGGCCAAAAACTGGAAGGATTTACTCTTTAGACGGAACCATGGCGCTAGTGCTGATATCTCGCCATCAACGTTGGCGTCGAGTTCCAAAACAACTGGTTCTATAGGGGTGCCTTTAAGAACGTGTCCAATGGTAAAAAAGGTTGCCCTTTTGTTTTATTAATTGAAATAAAAGTATTTTTTTTAGTCCAAATCCAACGAATACGTTCCACTAATTGTTGATGTCTGCACAAATATTGTTGAGACCAAGGGTCTTAGCGTAATTGGCATTTATAGAATACCCGGCAATAAGGCTGCCATATCTGAGCTAAAAGATCAGGTGAATAAGACCGATTTTTCGTGGGACCGTTGCAACACCGATGTGAGGTGGGAAGATGTTAATGTTGTTTCGAGTCTGCTGAAGTTGTTCATACGAAGCTTGCCGGATGCCTTGCTGCCGAGTAATTTTTACAACCATTTTATCGAAGCCGATAAGAAGATTGGTCTATCGCGGTTGCGTGAGTTGAAAGATTTGCTACGTTCGCTGCCACGTAATTCGTACGAAACTATGAAGCATTTAATAAGGCATTTAAGTCGTGTGAGCAAGAACTGTCATATAAACCTTATGGAGCCCAAAAACTTGGCTATAATATTTGGCCCTTCGATTATTCGAACGCCCAATGAAACCCTCGAGATTGCAGTGAAAGATATGAAGCATCAGTGTAGGATTGTGGAGCTATTGCTTACTCAGGTAAGAAAAGTGATCTGTTTTTAAAAGCATGTACTTGAACAACAACAAAAAACTTTAACCCTCTTTGTTTTGTGCTTTAGTATGACTACTTTTTTGAGGATGGTGAATTGCCAGAAATTGAGCAGAGCATTGTCAGTGTAACACCCTCGTCAACATCATCATCCTATCAGGATCAGACGAGCCTTCTCTTAGATAATGTTTCCAAAATTGAACGTATTAACGATAGGGAGTCGCTTACATCACGACTTATTCCTCACCTTCGTCGAAGAACTCATTCGAAACGAAGTGCTGTTAGTTCTGATACCTATTCAGGAGAGAGTGTTTTGGTAAGGCGCACCAGTGGCGCTAAATATGTTGATATCGGGATTAAATTGCGTGTCGAATTTCAGTCTCTGGAATATGGCAATAAGAAGGCATCCGATTCACCACCTGCTGCTACTACACCCACCTCAAAGGAACAGCATTCCATTGAGAACAGCAAGAAGGAACGTGGTGGTGTAGATGTTTCAATACTAACCGATGAGGACTCCAGCAACAGTCGAATTAGTGATAGTGGTAAGTTAACAATGATTGAAAAGGAACAAGAGGCCCTTTAAATATTGTTTCCCAATTGATCTTATTTTAGGTTCAATGTCGCTAACAACAATCACAGATACACTGGACTCAAAACTAAGAAATCTACGGAGTGGTTCGGAGTCGAATGATGAAAACGGCAGTCCTAACCGCCAACGTGATAACTTTGGGCGGAGACACACCTTTGGTCAACCACTAATCCTGCACGAGAACATTCCTTATGCTGATGAGTCACCCGAACGGCATCACCACAACGAAATGACAAATTTCAAGACTTTTGCCTCGCGAAATAGCGCTGGTTTGCGTGATTTCCCCAAGAACATTCGAGTTTCTTCATTTTACGAAGCACCATGCTCGGACGATTCGGAAGGATCGACTACAAGTGACCCGAAAGAGGCTTTGATAATTTCATCGCCGTCGTTTTTTCTCGAGCGCTATAAGAAACGGCGTGATCACCGGCTCTTTCGTTCAGCCTCGTTCAACTGTCGCAATTACTCGAACCGTAGCGCTGGTGGGGGAGGGGGAGGGGGAGGAGGAGGAGGTGTCGGTGGAGGAGGGGGAGGCATCGTTGGTTGCAATAATTCCGCACTAACTAAAGATGAAAAGACTGATATGAATTTGACGAAAAAGCGGCAAATACAGAACAAACAGAATCGTTCTATTAAGCGACGGCATACGGTGGGTGGACCGCACGACTATACCGCAACTACAGTGGTAAGGCGAGCTGCCGCACCCCCATCGCAGCTGGTCTCTAATGCCGTCGTTGTGCCTTCAAATGGCAATGGCAATAATGTCGCCGATCATGTTCTAGAAGTAGGAATTCGAATTAAAAATGTAAATAGAAGATACTGATCTAGGCGAAAAACACACACACACACATACATACGTATTTTTTTATTTCAAATTCACACAAAAGCAAATAAATCAGAAGATAAATACAACAATGAAGCAACAATTTTATATTATATACACAATTAAAATACATAAACCGCAGCATGATTATGTAGAAAGCACAATATTGGGATATACTGCTTTTATTATACACGTATAATATATTTTTTTAAATGTTTTTTTTTTATTTTACATTTTTATTTGATTTTTTATTTTATAGTAATTGTATTTGTAATTTGTATTATCATTATATATAAACATTTAATATAAACTATATATATATGTATACAATGTTGCATGTGAGAATAAAAAAGAAACGAGGTTTTACATTTCTTTTTGTGTGTATTAAAAAAAGAAGAAACGAAAGAAAAAATTACAGGCATGTAGAATTTACAATTATGAAAAGAAAAAAGATAAATAAACAATTAAATAGTGCGACATTTTATGAGAAAGTATTTTATTTGTTTTTAATTTATACAATTTCTCTACAACAAGAAAAAATATGAAAACGATGGTTTTTACAGTGACCTGGAAATTTTCTTTCAACTATCGTGAACATTGTTGTATAACTGCAACCGATTAGATATTTGTTCTACAAATGAAAAGGAATTGCTGTCAATCAAGAAGACCTGGAAGACCTCTCGTCTTTTGAAATAGTCCCAAAATCGAATATTTTGTACTTGAATTTTTGAAATGCTTTAAAATTTCGTAGCTTCAAAATTGCAATTTGAACGAGAAGAACTTCTTAACCGAACGAAAAAGCCATTTTGTAACGGGCTGTTGTTTGCTTCGGGGTCGTGCTGGCATGCTGGTCCGGCTCCTGCTCGCCGTTGGGCGTGGGACTTGACCCCTTAAACCTGTTGACAAAAATCATGCCAGATAATGTAGAGATGGTTATAGCACGCGAGAAATTGCCTCTACCCTCCCTACCTTGTCACCTTACTCGCCTCGGTGACCCTTAACTGGCATCATCCCCTACCTACGTGATCATAACGTAAGTTGCTTCGAAACGAAATACAGCCCCAAGAGTGTAAAAAATTCATTAGCGAAGGCCACTAGCAAAGTTGTTAAGACCATAACATAGAAAAAGCAGCTGGCGGAGGCAGAAGTAAGTTTTCATTGTGAAATTATGATGTAAAGATTTTATAAGACAAAAGTTTGGCTATTAATCGAACGTATAGAAAAATGGTGTAACTGGAGTACATACAAGAAGTTGAAAGTAAAGTTTTGTTTTCCGAACTCAGTAAGCGTTAAAATATGGAACAAACGATAACTTGAACTCAATTTGAAAGTTATAAGGTTTTTGATGTTTTTGAGTTTGTAACAGCGGGTTAGTGTTCAAAGTTTCATTTAAAACTGCAGTAACACATTTATTTGCCTTCAAAGTGAAAACTACAATAAAAAAGTGGAAATTAAAGCACTTGTAGCCGGAAACAGCCGTTAATTCAAATAAAATAATTTCACATCAGGAAAAATTTGAGTATGTTTCAAGCAAAGGGCACAGATGGGCAATGAGGAATGAGGATCAACTGCGGCAATGTACTGCCATTTTGTCTATGATCTAATGTCGATTTCCTTTCACCAATTTGCAGTCAACTGCAGTCGCTACTAAATTCGATTCTTTTTTGGGTATTTAGGAAATTAAAAAAGTAGCGATTTTCTTTTTTATGAATGTATGTGTGTCCAACTGACTAATGAAGAAAAATAAGTACCATGAAACAAAACATTTACATTCATATTGTTAAGCACACAATTTTTATATTTTTTTTCACCAAATGTTTTCCAAATTCACAACTAAATACAAAACAATTCTCTTTCCTTTAATTTTTTTCATATGCTGATGTTTTTGTTTGCCGTTTTCGATCTGTCAAAATTGTTGTGTGTGTGAAAATCTGTGTGCAAATCCGTCCCAAAAAAGAGATCGACGGCAAGTCGATTTTTATCCTCCTAAATGAATTCCTTTCAAAAAAAAATTGACTGCAGTCGACTGCAGTCGATTTTTTTTTTGAAAGGAATTCGACATAAATTAGACCTTAGCCTTTCTACCGGGAACCCACGCGGCCATTTTTTTCCGGTTGTTTTGAAATCGAATTGAAAAAGTGAACGCTTTTTCGATATTTTGGCTGGCACTGATTACTTTGTGGCCGTACCCTCTTTGCCACATTGTGGATATTTTAGAACGTCAATTTGTACCCTCTTTGTCTTACCTAAAATTATTTTTGTGCTATGATCAAAAATAGTGTTTTATTTGAATCATTGGCTACATTTGAGTTTCGTTATTTTCACTTTTCTGTTTTCTAATTGTAGTTATCATATCATTTTGATGGCAAACAATGTGTGTTGCGCCAGTTTTTAATGAAGCTTTCAAGATTCTCAACTGTCTGCCCTGGTTTTTGCTTTGAAGTATTCTTCCAAGCAGCTTTTTGGAATTTTTCTCCAATATTATTTCAACACACAAGGCGAACTGCATTGAAGTGCGATCAAATTGCTTTATTTGTGAAATTTCTAACAGCTTATTGCAATAGTTCTTGCGATTTCGTCCGACGTTGCGGACAATTTTCCGCTCCGAACGGGTACCGCGCTAGGGCCGGTAAAAAGCCCAAATATATCGAAAAAACTTTCACTTTTATGAATTAATTTCTATCCAACCGACCGAAAATGGCAAACAGGGTTCCAGTCCTTATTTAGCTTGTGGAGAAGAAGAAGATACTATTTTTTAGCAGTTGACTCTTTGGTTCTGGAAGTATCAGGCAAAGGGAATACGAGTTGACTCTCTGTATTACCTACTCTTTGGGTACGAGTTGTATCCCTGTATTACCTGCTCTTGGGCGAACAGAGCACAGAGGAGTCACAGAGTAGATAATACAGAGTATCCACTTCCACCCCTTCAGCCCGAAACACCCGCAAAAAATTTTTCAATATGGTCCGTGTTCATACCGGTCGATTTGTTGAACAGTTTGAGGGTGAGGAAGTAAGTGGGGGCAGTTGAAGGGGTGTTTCCCAAAATTGAATCAACACGAGCTGTTGAAACTTCGTGCGAATAAAGCGACTGTTTTCCGTCTCTGTTACACACATTGGTCGGTATTGACATCATTCCCATACTGTTTCATGAAAGTCAAACCATTTTTTTTTTCTTTTTTCCTGCCAAAAGCCAAACAGTCATTTGTCGTGAATTTGTCATTAATTTGTGCTTAAAATTAAAAAATTAAAAATTAAAAAACTGATCGACAGAATATTGATGTGGCTGAAAATTATGGCACGCATCTTAACCTTTTGTGATACCAAAAGATTATCGTTTCAAACAATAGACTGGTGCTGAAAGAAGGTTTGTTTTGTTAGAAATTAAAAAGAAATAGTTTTGTTGCCGGTATTAACACTGTTTGATTTGCATAAGGACCATGAGGTACATACGGATGCCAGCTCTGCAGGATTGGCAGGAATTTTACTCCAAGTCGACGATGGTCATGCGAAACCGGTTTCCTATTATAGTAGGAAGTGTAGTGACGGTGAAAGCAGATACGCAAGCCATGAACTTGAAGTACTCGCGATTGTGGAAACCTTGGAAAGATCTTGATCTTGATCCTCAAAGACAAAGATCATACAAATCCATCCGTGAAGAAGCAGACAGAACTGGACTATGGTTTAGAGAAAGGACGTTTGGTTAGACGATTGAACGACGAGAAGAAGTTAGTCGTTCCACAGCTTGTTAGATGGCGAATTGCAAGAGCTTGCCATGACGACGTTGGACACTGCGAACCAGAGAAGACAATCGACTGGATTAAAAGAGACTTTTGGTTTCCACGAATACGGCGTTATATAAAGTCGTATATAGGTGCATGTCCCGAGTGTTGCCTTAACAAAGTCAAGGGCGGCAAGTCTGAAAGCCAAATGCATGTAATGGAAGTGTTACCAGTTCCGTTTAGATGTCTAAACATAGACCACCTTGGGCCGTTTCCGAAAAGTAAGAAAGTTAATGTTCACATAATTGTTTTAGTCTGTTCTTTCAGCAAATACACCATCTTGAGAGCTGTGAGGACCATGAAGACCACCCCAGTTGTAAACATGCTGCGAGAAGTTTTCTCCATATTTGGACAACCATTGTGAATCACTTCCGATCGGGGTACAGCCTATACTTCCAAGGAATTTACTGAGTTTGTTGCAGCATATGGTATCCAGCACGTGAAAACTGCCGTCCGAACACCGAGAGCGAATGGTCAAGCCGAGCGAATGAACAAAACACTGCTCAGTATGCTTAAATGTTCAGAGGTGAACAACAGGGACTGGGATGTGGCTTTGTCAAACCACCAATGGAGCCTTAACACGCAACGGAATTCAACAACCAGGTTTTGTCCTAATGATTTAATTTTTAATTTTAATCCTAGGTCTATGAGCCAGAATCGGTTTGTGCAAGCATTACATGACGACCTATGTACAGATGATGACGTTAATCTGAAGAGACAGCAGGCTGCTGACAACATTCGTGAAGAACGACACAAATGGAAGACTAGGTATGACAGCAAACACCTACCTCCCCACCGATATGAAGAAGGTGATCTAGTTGTGGTCGACTATGCCCCTCAAGCGACTGGGGAGTCACACAAATTAGATCCAGAGTATAAGGGGCCTTATATTGTCACGAAGGTATTGCAGTCAGATCGCTATATCGTTGAAGATCTTCCCGATAAACCGCTCAATCGCAGACGTTATTGTAACGTATTCTCGAGCGATCATATGAAGCCTTGGTGTAACCTCAGCCCGGACATCGATTCGTTGTGTGATCCGAAGGATTCTACCCAAGAGGAAGAAGGGTTCATCGAAGATGAAGGGTCAGGAGAGGCCGAGCTGTCAACTGCAACCGCAACAGCCACACCAATACCAACACAAACACCAACCAACGAATAGTATAAGAAGAGACGAGGCAGAAGCCGGTAAGCAGCGGAATGTCAACGAGTGCGGTTCACTTTTCAAGTAATGTCTAATGTGTCTTTTGTAAGAACGATCGAATAATAAAATAAGAATACTTTAATATAAAATTCGGTGTGTCATCTTTATGTTCTTTACATGTGGGATGAAATCACTCGTTTGTATTCGATTTTCTTGTTGAACTGCAGTTCTTGCATTTTTCAGGTATTTATAGAAAGTAAGTTTGTTAGTTTAAGAGTGATTCTGCTGGGGAAGGTCTCCATCCTCCCCTTGACACCTACATCATAGGTTGTATTCAAGATCATTTCTCGATTAAAGAGATGTGGTCTCTGGCACAATTCGCACTGGAGGTTTCAGGAAGTCTCAAGCAGCATATCTTAATATTTTGACTCACGTCTAATGGACATGCCGTCTGACACAATGATCCAAAGCCTCAAACTGCGTCAAAAAAACTCAGTCAACCTTCCTTCGGTTCAGGACTGGTCCACTCATGAATCTGAGCCTGCAAAGAACTGCTATCGAATCTACACAGATGGTTTTAAAACCGACGAGGGATATGATGCTGGTGCCTTTTTAAAGATCATACGCAGGCGAATGCTATCCAAGTGGCTATAAGCTACGTTACGAACAATGGCAGGATAGGAATAGGTGTCTGTGTTTGCAGCGACATCCAAGATGTGCTTAAGGCCTTTCTCAACCCTCTAACTACTTTGAAGGAAGATTAAATTCTTTGAGCCTCATTTGGGCTCCAGGCCATTACACTTCAATCAACGATTGGATCTGTGAAGAGCACAACCGTAGATTGGCCTCCATTGGATGCAGACAGACTAAACGTACGCTCCCCAACGTAAATAAGAAAACTGCAACATTTTTGCTACCTCGTAGCAGAAAAGACTGTAGAAAGCTTATTGGCGTTGCAAGCGGGCACTTCTCTTTTGCCAAGCATTCAAACGTGTTAGACTTAAGTGATTCCACGCTCTGTGAATCTAGGCGCAGACATGGTGAGAGCTGGTAACTTAGGCTACTTATCATGGCAGCATCTTTTGTCTTTTCTCCGAACATCTGGAAAACTATAACAAAAGAAGGTTGCTATCTATAATACAATGGACCCGTGTTAAGGTCTGAATGCTCCAGTTGGTATTAAAAACCTCCAACAGAAAAAAAGGAAAAAAATGAGACTAGTTTGGTTTTGGTTTTTTGTAAAATATTATTATTGTTGGATGCTTTAGTTTTAGTTGTTAGTAGCTGCTCTTTTTCTAGTTGAGACTTGTTCTTAAATGCTAAATGTTTCTCCTAAAGAGAGAACCCTCCATGAAGATTTCGTTCTTTAGGTACTGTTGGTGGATGTAGGCAGGTCGCAACCAACTACACGCGGAGGCTTCCGAGGTGGCGGCTGGCGGACCACTTAACAGTGGCCGTCGCAAAGCTGCAAGTATAGAATCCGCTTGACCGGGCTGTGGCAACCGCTCAAAATCACTGGAATAATTTTTTTTACTAATAAACTCTCGTGCATTGCAGGCATTTCAGGAAGCTCCTTTGGTTCCAAAGAGCTTTGTTTAACAAAAACTGTCTTATCATGCTTTTCGCCGACGCGAAACGCTGGACTACGTTTGTTGTCGGACTACGGGAGCTGGGATACGGATGTCGGTGTTGTTTCTCCAAAAATATAAATAAAAAAAATTCTTCAACCTAAGGGGTGGAAGCGTGAACTGAAACAGCTAAAATTTAATATATAAAATTATTATTTTTACTGCTTCCATCCCTGAGGTTGATGAATTTTTTTTTTTATTTATATTTTTGGAGGAAACAAACTGTCAAAATAGTTTCACATTTCAATTGTACCTTTATTGAAGGTAGTTGACAAGAAGGAAATGAAACAAGACGGTGTTGCGGTCGATTCGTTGAACAATGTGAACATTTTGGTCGATTTGTTGCTTCAACAAATCGACCGGTATGAACATCGCCATGGCGTCCTATTTCTGAGTTTGAGGCTCTGTGCTCACTAGTATGAACTGTAAAAACTTAACAAAACGCCTGCATCGGTATGAAATTTTTTACTAATTTTTGTCTTTTTCAGTGAAATACTGGTCAAAATGAAAAAAAAAGTTATTTCCTGCAACTTAAATTCATTTTTCTAAGTTCTAGGCTGTATGTGCCTGTCCAGACGGGTTATGCTGTTAACGTTATGCTGTTAACACCTAGTGTCCAGACGTTGTTATAATTCCTCACACAATTTCTCCATTTTGTGTTGGAAATTGTATTGAAAAAAGCATAACGTTATGATCATAACCCGTCTGGACACGCCAAGTGTACTGCTTAGGCAGATAAATCAAATTTCATTTTGCGCATCCAGCTTCTTTCTTCCTCACCCCTTTTGCCCAGAAACGACCGATATAACGTTATTGGAATAACACGTGTGGACAGGGACTATGAAAATTAAAAATTATCGATTTTTTTTGCAACCAAAAAAAAATTTTTTACTTTTCAAACTCAACTGACTTTGATCTGTGGGAAGTGAGGGCCAGTGCGGTTTTCCGGGTGCGGTTTTCCGGTTTGATTTAGCTTGTAGGCAAAACGCACTACCTTACTGCAGTGGACTCTCTGGTTTATCCACTTCCACCTCTTCAACCCGAAACACCCGCAAAAAATTTTTCAATATGGCGTCCTATTTCTGAGTTTGAGGCTCTGTGCTCATTAGTATGAACTGTAAAAACTTAACAAAACGCCTGCATCGGTATGAAATTTTTTACTAATTTTTGTCTTTTTCAGTGAAATACTGGTCAAAATGGAAAAAAAATTTAATTCCTGCAACTTAAATTCATTTTTCTAACTTCTAGGCTGTATGAAAATTAAAAATTATCGATTTTTTTTGCAACAAAAAAAAATTTTTTTACTTTTGAAACTCAACTGACTTTGATCTGTGGGAAGTGAAGGCCAGTGCGGTTTTCCGGGTGCGGTTTTCCGGTTTGATTTAGCTTGTAGGCAAAACGCACTACCTTGCTGCAGTGGACTCTCTGGTTATACTCTGTGTCTCTGGTTATACTCTGTGGCTGTGAGTATAACCAGAGAGTCCACTGCAGCAAGGTAGTGCGTTTTGCCTACAAGCTAAACTAAACCGGATGACCCCACCCGGATGATCTCACTGGCCTTCACTTCCCACAGATCAAAGTCAGTTGAGTTTGAAAAGTAAAAAATTTTTTTTAGTTGCAAAAAAAATCGATAATATTTAATTTTCATACAGCCTAGAACTTAGAAAAATGAATTAAAGTTGCAGGAAATAACTTTTTTTTCCATTTTGACCAGTATTTCACTGAAAAAGACAAAATTTAGTAAAACATTTCATACCGATGCAGGCGTTTAGTTAAGTTTTTACAGTTCATACTAGTAAGCACAGAGCCTCAAACTCAGAAATAGGACGCCATATTGAAAAATTTTTTGCGGGTGTTTCGGGCTGAAGGGGTGGAAGTGGATGCTCTGTATTATCTACTCTGTGGAACAGAGTTTATTTTTCTTTCGTTGCATGCTAAAAATAACTATCTGGCAGTGCTTATTTAAAATGTGGTAACTTTTTTAACTGCAAGTGGTGAGATAAAAGAAAGCGCCAATTGGCTGTCAAGTAACTGCTCTGCTCGAAAATAAAAAATATTTGTGTTTGTTTTATGTTGATTTGTTTCTAAATATAAGTAGTTCTAACATTTATTTGATATAAACATAAAACACTGAAAAAAATATGATATCGGAAACAGACAAAACCTCTCGGATGCCATGGTAAATAAAGAAATAATTGTATATTTTCCAATACTCATGGTACTTTTTCTTAGGGTTGAGAAGTATCGCCCGGCAAAGCTGGATGATTTGATATCGCACGATGAAATTATATCAACAAGTAAGTTTCTTCAAAATACATAATTCTTTTCTTTGTTGCTAGTTTTTATACTCAATATTTGGTATTGGTAGTAAACAAATTTATTGAGAAGAAGCAGCTACCTCACTTGCTGTTCTATGGCCCACCTGGAACCGGCAAAACCAGTACTATTCTAGCGTGTGCCAAACAATTGTACACACCAACACAATTCAAGTCAATGGTATTGGAATTAAATGCTTCCGATGACCGTGGTATTAATATAGTTCGTGGACAAGTACTAAATTTTGCATCGACCAGGACAATCTTCAGTGGTACCTTTAAGTTGATTATTTTGGATGAAGCTGATGCCATGACAAACGATGCGCAGAATGCTTTGAGGAGAAGTAATATTTATTTTAATCTAGAAACTCTCAATGTTCAAATGTTGTAAAGAATTTCCTCTTTTTAGTTATTGAGAAGTACACGGAGAATGTTCGTTTCTGTGTGATCTGCAACTATCTGAGTAAGATTATTCCAGCTGTTCAATCGAGATGTACTAGATTCCGATTTGCTCCACTTTCCCCTGAGCAGATATTGCCAAGACTGGATAAGATAATTGAATCAGAAAAGTATGAAATCAACTTTCTTTTGTTTTTGAGTTGGTTTGAGTTTTTTATGTATTTTAATGCTTGTGACTTGTAATAAACTCATAAAAACTAACATTCATATCACAAAGGTGTAAGAGGCCAGCTATAAAAATTAATAACATTTTCCTTCAAAAGCCTTTCAGTAACATCCGATGGAAAGCAAGCTCTTATGGTTCTCTCTAAGGGCGATATGCGAAAGGTACTCAACGTTTTACAAAGTACATCGATGGCATTTGATGAGGTGAACGAGGATAATGTATACACTTGCGTTGGTCATCCACTTCGAAAGGATATTGAAAGAGTTCTCGAGACCTTGATGTCCACTGAAAGTTTTGAAAAAGCCTATGATGGTAAGTGTAGTAATATGACTTTTCATTCCTTATGCAATCACTACTATTACGTACTTTAGAAATTCAAAAAGTAAAATCTGTGAAAGGCCTCGCTCTTGAAGACATCATTTCCGAACTTCATCTTTTTGTTATGAGAAGTATGGACATTTAGTGACACCACTGTGGCTAGAGCTTGATTTGGTTTATTTATTTCTTACAGTTGAACTGCCGATGAGTGTTATGAACAAGATCATCATTAAAATGGCAGACATTGAAGAAAGACTAGCAAAAGGATGTACTGAGGCAACCCAAACGACAGCTTTGATTTCGGCTTTCTTTATCTGTCGTGATATGGTGACGTTGGAATCATGAAATCAATTGATGTCGCCAGCCACTAGTTCTTAATCTTTTAAATATTAAAAAAAAAAAAATAAAAAAAAAAAAATCTAAACCATAAAACCAAGAAGTTAGGATTCAAGATATAAACGGGTAAGTTAATAAAAGGATTTCGATGCTAGTCATATAAATTGTGATATTTTTGCAACTTGGTATTGAATTCATGATCAAAATACTTTATGATCACATTCCATCTTTGCCTTTTAGCCTCTTAGTTCTACTTTTTCAAGTATTTATAGCCTTTTTGGCGAAGGAAGTGGGCAAGGAAGGGAATAGGACTTTAAATTTGGAGTATGTTTTTTGTATATCAAACATTTTGATACTTTTGGTGTACGGGAGTTATAAATTTCATGTTGTTCTTCTTTTACGGCGTTATGAGCATCGTGATCTTGAAAACTCGATTCAATCACAATCACAACTTTCCTTCTTGTACATACACCTCATGCTACCAAACGATAGTTGACAGAAAATACTATTGTTGAGATGTCCAAATCTTTGATGCCATTTTTCAACTGTATTCGAGATATGTTTGATATAAAAGAGAAATTCAGTTTGAGGTTTTACAATATAAAGCTCATTTTTTATGTCTGCCTTTAGAATCAAATCTTAATTCTGATTTCGCACTAAAGCCGTATTGCAATTAAAGTCCACAGTGTTTTATTATTATTAGTAATTTTATTCACGGATATGAAACTTCCTTACAATTCTGGAATGTATAAAACACTTTTCAAGACTATGTCACCTCACTCACCTGTATCCAATGTCAACATGTTCCTATCCCACTGGATATGACAACTTTTTCATCTGCTAACTGTACCTTTTCTTGCCTTAAAGTATCGCAAAATTCAATAAACTGTTCTTTATCCCAGCACATGTGGGAGGTCCAAACACCATTAATCGCGTTGCAGCATAGATGCATCTGTTGAAGAAAAAAGGCCGAAAGAAGAAACCTGTAGTGGCTTCGATTTTCTGCAATTGGAATCAAAATGCACACGTTTACCACAAGCGTAGCATTTGCCCATCAATTTTTTGGAAGAATTGGAATCTACCTAATTTCTATTATGTGACCTTGTAGCAAAATTGTGTTCACTTGCTGGACCACTATTCTGTTCCCTTTTTTGTCTTTTCTGCTCTTCTTCTAGTAACTGCTCTTAAATTGATCACCGATGGCAAACTATCACGGCTTTCAATTTCGACAGTGACATTTTCGTAGCAATCGAATCGGGCAAACTACACAATAAAATAATTACTAGTAGCTCCTCTGGAACTAATCGGCCCTATCGTGGTAACCGTCGGAGCGGAGTTTTCTCCGCAACGCATCATTCAATTTTGCTTCGAAGTAGTTGTCGTAAGAAATTTTTCACAAATGCAGCAATGCATTGCATTCCCTAAACTAAAATCTCCGCAACAAAAACTTATCGGAGAACGTCGGATCGTCCGATCGGAGAACTACCACGAAGCAAAATGTCTCCGATCGGACAGAATTCCGCTCCCACGGTTACCACGATAGGGCCGAATACCTGTAATTCACGCAATTGCTCAACAATTCCTGTAAATTCGTTCATATGGATTGGCCATCCAACATTTTTGTTTGCATTAACTGCTTAAGTATATTTACCATGCTGTCAGGTCCCTTTGGTTGGTAGATTTCCCTGAGTTGTTCCCACGCATCTTTTGATGTCTCCGTATGTTTGACGTGAATTAACTCCGACACCCTTACGCTTAGGAAAGTTGTTGCAAGAGCTTTTCTATCTGCTGCTTCTCAGGCTTCGGCTCGTCTGGCAACTTATTCGATCTGTCAAAATACGACCAGAGATCTGATTGAATAAGAACGCTCTTCATATGAACTACCCAACTGCCATAATTTTCCCCGTTCAACTTATCAATTTAGTCCACCGAACTCATCGCTACTCGACTTACGACTTGGTATAGAAAATTAAGATTTTCAAACAGCTCTTTTTTTCTGCTCAGCCTGGGCCCATAACCTGTTATAGATAAGGTAAATGAAAAAGGCAACAGTAAAGTAAGAGATGATGTTGAATGTTCGGTAATTCAAATGAGACTGTAACATTTGCTATTGACATTACAGTTGTATACAGGATCAGAACAGTTTTGCAACAACTATCGACAGTGATCAGTCGTTGCGGTCTTTTTGAATCTGTATACTTCTTTCAGTTTTGCTATAAACTCTACTAAGAGTTAACTTTCGCCGATCAGTCAAAAACATTACACTAAATTCGAACATTCCACACATTGTGGATGCACCTCATTGTTGACAGTTTTTTTCCATCAAATGTTGATCAGGTTTTAAGGAACCTTATGTTTATGATAGCCGTGGCGTAGTTGTCAGCATCGCTGTCCAGAAATATTCAAATGTTTTTCGCTTTCTCTTAAGCAGTCAGAATCAGCGAAAAACTGTTGGTCTCCAAGAGCACCAGACCCAGGTCCTCCCCAAGCTTGTTGTAGGCGCCTATTTTTCTTATATTTGAAACCAAATGTGTACTAGTATTTCTTAAAGAAAAGTTTCTTATGAAGCATGTTTGTAAAATTAAAAGAACTTTGCTACTACAATGGTAGTTCGTGAATTTTGAACTATTTCATTTCTTCGAACGTTGATCTTGGGTACTCCGACGGCCCATGGGCGGATCACTAAAGCAGTTTAGTGAAAAAGCTGTGATCCGCTTGAGATCACGATTCTCGTAACGCCGAAAAAGCGGAGAAGAAGATCGAACGTTAATCTGGACCAACCGGAGCTGTCGAAGCTGTATCTTAATAGTACTTCTGTTCATGTATTACCTGAGAGTTTCTACAGCTTCATTCACTTCATTCGGGTTTTGGTGCCGCTGACGTTTTATCATTAAAGGGTGGTTTTTTTGTTTTTATGATTATCTTGTTTTTTTTTATAACATTCAAAACTGTTGTTAGGAAGCAAAATGGAAAACAGATTTATTCTTATCGTATTTTTTTATTTTTATGGACAATTTTCAAATACAAAATAATTTTTCACATTCGCTCATAACAAGACATTTATTTGATTAGGTTTCATTACCCATTGTAAAAAAAACTGTAAGCCCTACAATTTAGCTTGAACATCAGCAAGTTTATTTATAAACTTGTGGGCTGTTTCATAATGGGGGCTTGTCTCTTTCCTTACTTTGTTAATCCATTCCTTGATTTTTGGATATTTGTCACCAGCATCGTAACCAGCCGCTCCTAAGTATGAATATGTAAATGAATACAATTTAGTAAACAAAAAAAAGTGTTTGCTCTACTGACTTGTCTGTTCAATTTCACAAGCAGCAAAAATATCCGCTGCTGTTAAACGATCCCCAGCCAAATACGACCCATTTGCTAACCAAATTTTCTCAAATAAATTTAAATTTTCTTCCATCATCGCCTTCAGCTTGTCTGTTTTTGCTGCTACAGGCTTTTCACCAGTTACCATAGGGTCCAAAATTAAGTGCCTAAAATACATTGCACAGCCTGCTCGAATAGTAAGATGGTGCCATTCAAGGAATTCATCGACGCGAGCTTGTTCCTTGGCATCGGCTGGGTACAGAGCTGGCGAAATATTCCCCTTTGAGTTTATATATCTATAAATCAAAACAGTAATAAAGATTAAATTGTTTTGTTTGTCGGTATGTGATGAGTTAACCTTAAAATAGCAATACTTTCGGCTAGTTTAAAGCCATTATCGACTATACAAGGGACCTTTTTAAAACGGTTTATGTTCTTGAACTCCTTTGAATAATGCTCTCCTGTAAATAAGTTTCTATTATAGCCTTTGACTCATATGATTCTTGTATATTGAAATACCTTTTCTCAATGCTACTGGGCAGTCCTCGAATGGTGTTCCACTGATTTTTAAAATGATCCACATAGCCCTTGAGGGCTGGGACATCAAATCGTAGTAATAGGATACTGGACGAGCCATTTTAAAAAAAGAAAATTGGTAAACAAATTTTAACCGCACTGATTAGTTTTTGGTTTAAAGTCCGAAGGTGAACTAAAGTATAGAAAGAAAAACTACTACTACAAGAGTTTGACAGATCAATTAAGCTTTTGAGTGGCAGAACACACGGCCGGCTCTTGCTAGATATGTACCATAATAAATGGGGCTATACTTTTTTTTGTTTTGTAAGCAAGTAAAAAAAAAGTGCTAAAGAATCTTTTTCGAGTTAAGATTTTAAAGGACAAATAGATCAACACATTTAAATGACAAATGTGCCTTATACAATGTGTTAATTAGACGCGTGCTAGTCTACTCCTTATTCAAATTTCTTTATGAATACGGCTGAGAGTCTATAGCAAAAAGACTACATTGCATTTGGTTATCATCATATCATTTGGTTTGTCTTTGTGGCAATCTCATTGCTCAACGTACCTAGTTTGTCGATTATTAAAAATTTATTTTTTAACATATAGAAACTCATGTCGCCCTTTCAAACTTGGGCCAAGGTTTGTAAACATATTTCAAACCGTTCTCCAGAATCCGCTTATTTAAAAGCTTTATCATAACACTCTTGACTCTACGCTTATCACAAATGCGCAAATGATTATCTTCGTTCTCTCTTTTAGCAACTGCAATGAGTTTATTAGCGCCATCCGCCATGGAAGGTGGACTTTAATCAAATACAAATAGTAATATAATACAATCAAACTTGATATATAGCGATCACATTGCCTCTTAGAAGGGTACAAAAACATCTAACTGATGAGCCCATTGTTGCACCTCGGCGAAACACATGATGGAGTTAAGGTCATTTGAATTTTTTGTTTGGTTTTAAGATCACAACACTCCGCTTAAAATAATACCCAAAAAAGGTGACTGTTGAACTGTTCAGCCATCTCCATGAAAGATAGTGAACAATTGAAGGTGGTTACTGAGTTCGTGGAAACAGCGCCGAGTGATTTGGCTGCTTGGCTGTCTGAAAAGATTCGGATATTCCCCGAGGATATCACATTATGCTGATGACCTCGTCATTTTTGCTGACAACCCAGTGACACTTCAGCTTCAAATTAACAAACTTAAAGTGTTTTGCGATCAATGGGATCTAAAAATAAACTCTGCAAAATCTAAAATAATGATATTCCGAAACCAAACTCGGTCCGAAAGAAACTCAAGGTCCTGGACATTAGATGGCACCAGCATCGAAGTAGTCAATGAGTTTAAATATCTTGGTTTTGTTATTTCGAATAATTTGAGTATCAATGCTCATATAAAAAATAAACTGGCTGTAGCCAAATCAGCAGTTAATTCAATGTGGTCACAATTTTTTTCGAAGTCCTTTGTGGACGAAACGTCAAAATTCAAAGTTTTCAACGCCACAATTAACACTTGTTTCTGCTATGGTAACGAAGTTTACGGTTATCAATGGATGGATGATATTGAAAAAATCCAAAAATATTTCTTCAAAAGAATATTCAAATTGCCCTCGAATACTCCAAACTATGCTATCTATGTTGAGTCCGGTTTACCTCAGATTTTTATACAAAACTTGAAGGCTAGTGCAGACTTTTTAACCAAAGTTATAAAAAGAGCTGATAGTAACTTACACAAAAGAATACTGCTTGTTTCTCTTCGGTGCGGTTATACTCCTTTTAAGAATTGGCAAGAACTTGCTTTGGAACATGGTGTTCCTTTAAATTTGAGCCCAAACAATGTAGGAGAATGGCAAAATATTTTCTACAATTGCATTGCGAAAGTAGACGAGCGGAGGTATCAGATGCATATTGATAAGGCTAGGGAGTCTACTTCTAGGGCTATATATAAAACTTTAAATTTAAACCTAGGCGAAAACAATTATTTTAGAAGGGAGCTTTCTGCATCTGATATGAGCCTTATATTTAAAGTCAGAACTGAAACTTTTGAACTTAATTTTAGACCATATCGCAGTGATATTAACCCCATTTGTGGATTATGTAATTTGAACCAAAATGAAGACGTCTATCATTTTCTAGCAATATGTCCTATTTTACAAGAAATTCGAAGACTTTATTTCAATAAGAGTTATCTTACGTATGACGAATTTGTCACTGTTCTTAATGGAGTATTTGGATGGAAGTTGCTGGTACGATATATTTCTCACGCAAGTAGTTACAGAGGTACATATTTGAATTTGTCGTGAATAATACACACTGTATATAATTTTGTTTTAGCTAAACTAAAAGCCCGCTTTTTTAAATTTAAATCAATTTTCACATTTTTCGTTTTAGCTAAACTAAAAGCCCTATATTTCTAGATCTTGCATTTTTTTTTTTCTTTTGCGCTTATGAAATTTTATATAACACTGTTATTTTTTCTGTTAAAACATAATATCTATTTTTGTAAACTGAAAAATTGTAATATGTGCTTAAAATGGTACTTTATTAATTATTTAATCTTTACTTTTTATTTAAATTTTTTTTGATTGATTTCTATCTTTCAATAAGATTGTCCATTACTTAAAATTGTAAATAAATTTTAATTAACCTTAATTTGTAGTCTCTAAATGTAATTTTTTTAGAAAGCGGCAGACGGCTTAATAGCCATGCTATATAATCTTTAAAAATTGTACTTATTTATTATTTTATTCCACAATAAAGATTCATCTAATCTAATCTAATCTAATCTAAATATCACATTTTCGTCTAGCCACGATAGGATCGATTTGACCGCTAGAACTTGGAAGAAACTACAGTAGTTTGGAAGGCGGAATGAGAGACTTATGTTTAGTCTGAGTACACCCCGCAACCAACCCATTCTTCGGTCTTTGAAGCATATGTATAGAAATGAATTGAATCTTCTCTTAAAAATTGTTCCTCATCCCAAATTGGTCTTCGGAAGTTTAGTCGGAGTGACTTGGGATTAATAAGTTCAGCATTGTTGAGTGGCCAATGTTGTAATTGGTCTTTTGGGAGATAGCTAAGATTAAGGAGTATGTTTAGAACAGTTGAGGGTGTTGACCAGAGAGCTCCGCTTACACACACACAGGCTAATCACTTTGTTTAGAGCGATCCATCATCCACCGTACTGCTACTCCGTAAGTAAGTATCGGCGTGATGACCGCAGTGTACAGCCAATGGGTGATTTCCTGATAGAATCCCCATTTATTGCCAATGGCTATTTTAAAGGAAAAAAGAGCAGAGGTTAGCTGGTGCCAAAAGTCAGTTGAAAAGAAATCTAATGTGACATCTGATGAAAATGCAATTAGTTGGTGAAGAACACAAAATATATACAAAAATATTATTTTGACAACTTGCGGACAACAAAGGAGGTGCAATAAAATGGTGTTCTTAACTGATCAAGACAAGTCAATAAAAATAAAACATTCTTGCTCGAAACAGAAATTTAATCATTAAGCACCAAAAATTTCCTTTTTTCAGCTCTAAATCGATATAAATCGGGAAGTCGAAAAACGCTTTTTTTTTATCAAACCTGGCGTGTAATGCGTAATAAAAACGAATCCAACGAATGTGATCAAAAATTTTAGAAAAGTTATATTAGTTTTCTAAAAATTGTTCAATCTTCTCAAAGTTTTTGAGGTGCCTTTTAAGGTAATTAAGTGAATCGTGTGGTAACTTTTAAATCAAAAAGCTTGTTTAAAATTTAATTTGCTCCTTGTCAGTAATCCTTTACTTTAAGAATACTTTTCTGATCTTGAATGTTAAGGTCTTTCTTTAGCTATCTGGCTGGGGTATATAGGTTTATCTTTTGTATTTTAATTATTTTAAAAATAAATTAAAAACGCTCTTTCTTCAGTTTTAAAATTACTTTGAATGTTTACTAGTTTTGCTGATGATGGGGTGCTCGAAATATACAAATACAAAATGATTGAAAAACTTCAATAGAGATGTTGTATTTTTTATGTTTATTTTTAGTTTATAGGAGTATTCCTTTTCCTTTCACTTACTTGGCCAACATTTATCGATAACAAAATCGATTTTGGGCGAGCTCTATCCAGTTTTGTCGGTTGAGGTCTTCTTCCACTTGATTGACCCACCTAAGACGATGTGCTGTCGAAAACCCGTAGATCGTGAGCGTTGGTGTCCATCTGCTCCACAGCCTTTGGAATAGCTACTTTTTTATTTCAAATCAATTTTTTGTGTTAAATTTGTTCGGCGAACGGGGGAATGAGAATAAATTCCGTAAAGATTCTTCCTGCCTGGCACAAGTGTTGTCTCATCGTGATGGTTAGTGCAAGACTTTAATTTTAACATAAAATAATTATTATAATCATTTGTTGTCTTTTTTCTTTCACTGTGTAACTTTCAACAAAAAGATTGTCGACATTTATAAATGTAAAAAGCAAATTTATTTGATAAAGTCATTTGATGTAAAAACAAATTGTCGGACCTACAACTTCGCATTGAGACTAGCCATTTTATTTATATATTTGTGGGCTATTTCATAATGCGGACTAGTTTCCTTCCTTACTCTGTTAATCCATTCCTTGATTTTGAGATATTTGTCACAAGCATCATAACCACCCGTCTCTGAAATCACAAAATGGTTATAAGTTGACATCTGCACATAACTATTGAAATGATCATTCTACTCACTTATCTGCTCAATTTCACACGCAGCAAAGATATCGGCCGCTGTTAAACGATCCCCAGTTACAAACGCTCCATCTGCTAACCAAATTTTCTCGAAATTGTTCAAATGTTGCTCCATTGCTACCTTCAGTTTTTCTGTTTTTTCAGCCTTAGGTTTTTCCCCAGTCCTTAAGGGTTCTAAAATTGTATGCATAAAAAACATTCCACAACCTAAACGAGTATTAAGAGGCTGCCATTCGAGAAACTCATCTACACGAGCTTGTTCCTTGACATCACTTGGGTACAGAGCTGGTGAAATATTTCCCTTTTTGTTTATATATCTATATAGAGCAAATCAATTTGAGGATTAAATGGTTTGGCTGATATATGGGATCATGATCAGGTAACCTCAAAATAGCTACGCTCTCGGCCAATTTAAAGTCGTTGTCGACTATGGCAGGTAGTTTTTGAAAACGGTTTATGTTCTTAAACTCCTTCGACCTTTGCTCTCCTATGAGTAAATTCTTGTTAAAGTTTTCGTTAGGCTTATTTCTTTACATTGGAATACCTTTTCTCAATGCAATTGGGCAGTCCTCGAACGGTGTACCACTCATTTTTAAAATAATCCACATAGCCCTTGATGGTGGGGACATGAAATCGTAATAAAAGGATAATGGTCGAGTCATATTTGAGAAAAAAAGAAGAAAGTTGGTAAACAAATTTTAGCCGCACTGGTTGGTTTAAAGTCCGAAATGAACTAAAATAGAAACATCAGCAGCAGAACTTTGACAGATAAACTAAACTTTTGAGTGGCAGAAAACAGAACCGGCTCTTAGAAGACAGCGCCCTTTTAATTTTGTTGTTATAAACGGAAAAACTACCTCGACTTGAAAAACAGAAGACAACTACGACCTTCTTTTGTAATTTGATTTTGAATTCCCTGATCCAAAATCATACTTAATTAGAGTCTCCAAAAAATATCGTGTTACCTTGATTAATGATTTCAAATGGCCCCTTCGAACTTTGGCCCTACTTTGACAGAACTACTTATTTAAAAGCGGCCTTTTTAAAAGCTTTCGTAATCGACTTCTATCACCACAAATACATAAACGATTATCTTCTCGTGTTGCTTGATCATAGATTAGTTTATTAGGACCATGTCAGGCGGACTCAAATTATACAGTGACTTGCTATCACAACCATGTCGATCCTTGTACATAATTCTAAAACAAAGTGGAGCTCCAGTTGAAATAGTCCCGATTTCTTTGGCAAGAGGTTTGGGCAAAATATAAAAATAGTTTGAATAGGTTAACCTAAGAAAAAAATATCTATTTTACTCTCTGCAGGAGAACAGCATACCCCAGAATACAAACAGGTGACTCGATTTCAAAAAGTTCCGTGCATTGCCGAAGGGAATTTCAAACTTGCTGAATCTGTTGCTATTCTGAGGTATAAAACAACCAGTAACCAATTTGACATTCTTTTGATACCCCTTTTGTAACAATCAGGTATCTTGTCAATACTAATCGAGTGTCTGAAAGTCTCTATGGAGGCAACCAAAGCCAACGTGCCAGAATCGACGAGTTTCTACAATGGCACTATAGCCTAAGGAAGGAAACTTTAAACTTCTTCCATTTGGAATGGGTAGCTCCTTTGCGAACTGGCAAGCCAACTCCTGAGAAACAGATAGAGGAAACCATTCGAGATATGGAAATTGTGTTTGGTATAATCGAAAACATTTGGCTAAAATCGTCCAAATTCGTTGTAGGAAATGAAATGACAGTAGCAGATGTATTTGGAGTTTCTGAAGTGCAACAAACTAGTGAGAATAGTTTGATAGTTTGTGACAACACGAATGATGTGTAAAATTCTACTCTCTTTGCAGAAATTTCCAAATACGATGTTGGCATTAAGTTTCCGAAAATTGCCGAATGGATTGAAAATGTGCGTCAGCAAACAAATCCTTACTTTGATGAAGCGCATAAAGTTGTAAATAAGATTGCTAAAGCGCGATAAGGACACGTAGTGGTTGTTGAATGTTCATGGGGAACAAAGCAAATGCATTTAAAAATGAACTGTCTTCCTATTTATTAAATTCTTATACTTGTACGTGTGTAACCATGTTGTACAAAATGTTTCAAGGCTTGGAGATGTTTCAATTGCTAGGCAATTTCAAAATAGCCCTTCAATTTATGGCTTATTCTGCTTTTATTTTTACAAAAAATGGGGAGGCATCCTGTGTATGAGATTGCTGATTTGGAAACTTGTGTAGTTTTTATTTATTAAAACAAAACAAATTCTGAACTTTTGAAAAATCAAGTTGCTGGAATGTGTTCTTTTGGTACGAGGTGTGTGCTTCCAACTCTGCTTCATGATATATGAAGCCCTTGGATATGGGACCAAATGAACAATTTTATACGGCCCTATAGAGGTAACCGTCGGAGCGGAATTCTCTTCGATTTCCTACGATTCGGAGACATTTTGCTTCGTGGTAGCTCTCCAATCGGCCGATCTGACGTCCTCCGATAAGTTTTTGCTGCGGAAAGTTTTAGTTTTGGGAATGCAATGCGTTGACCCATTTGTGAAAGATTTCTTACGATGACAACTACTTCGAAGCGAAATTGAATCTCCGAAAAAGGATGCGTTGCAGAGAAAACTCAGCTCCGACGGTTATTTGGATAGGCTCGATATTTGGTTTTGGTCTTCTTTGAGCAAAATCCCAATGATTTCAAAGATTCAATATCTCAACCATTAACTAAATAAAATATAATTTATTAATAAAATTCCATGTAAAAGCTCATTTACTATATGCTAACTTAAAAAAGTTTACATCATCTTTTACTATGCTTTTGATTTCCTTTTGCAATAACTCGTGCAATGATTCGCCCGTGTGTTTGTAAATCCATTTTCCTTTGTCCTTATGTGACCCAACGAAATCGTACCTTTTTGGACCGCTAGTAGGCGAGCTAAGCCAAATTTGCTTATTAGGTGATTGCCTATTTATTACATACGTGCCATGTTCTTCGCCCAATTTCACTGTAAGAACACCATCCTTAATACAAAAGGTTAGAGATAGAGTTGGAAGAGGAAAAGACGAAAACTATGTAGGTGACTTACACCATAGGTTACGTCGGTAGAACCCAAGTGAGACGCTTTCTCAGTCACTTCTTCGAAATAGTAACACAGTGAATCTAGTGTTTCTGAGCAAACTTTATCATAAGAAGCAGCATCCAAAATTATGCTCTCAGTTTCCTTGTTTGTAGAAAACTTGGCTAGGCGAGATGGTGTCGTAACTGTCATAGTAAAAAGAGTTTTAATAAGAAAAAATCGTTCTTTTAAGTAGAAGATTAGTTACCAATTCGAGGTCGACATGCTGTAATTACTGAATTTTTGGCAATTATTCCTAATAATCGAACTGTGCATGCCATAATTGATAATTTCTGCTTCGAAGACTTTGTTTTTTTTTTTTGTTTTCTAAATTTTTTGAACTGTCATTTTGACAGCTGGGACTGCAAAGTGCAAGAATTTTCGCCGGGTTGCAGATTGCAGAAGTAAAGAGAATCGTTGAGTTTATTATTTTGGTACTTTTGAAAAAACAGTTTTTGAGATGAACATGAAGTTGAACACACAAGTGAAATTGTGTACTCAAGTTTTTTTTTTGTAGTAAAATCATCGGTTCCCAGTGTAACTCAGCTGTGGACAAAATGGCCCTACTTTGCCGCAGTTGGCTCTCTGTTTCTTCTCGAAATAGTTAAATACGTATTACATATAAACTTTCCTAGTAAGAAACCATATAGATCTGTCTATTAAGTTGAGTTCTAGGGCAGTTGTCTAAGATATGTTAGCTGCGTTCCTTTGGGAACATTTATCTACTGCTTAGTACTTCTGGCTGCTTTGAACTACTTTTCCCTTGTGGTCAAAGTAGTTCTTCGAAGTAGTTACGATACTAGTCTACGCCAGATGGCGTCAGTAAAAAGAAATAGAGATTGTTGTTGTTTGATTTGACGTTTCTCAAAAACAATAATTTTGCGAATGTTTTCGGGTGTTTTGTTGTTTTTGGAGGTTAGATTTTACTTTTTGAAAAATTAATGCGTTCCATTCAACGTCTACTGCGAAGTACTAAAAAGTAGTTTAAAAGTCCCAAAGGAACGCGCCTGTTGTAAGGCCATATTGTCCCTGTCCACACGTGTTATTCCAATAACGTTATATCGGTCGTTTCTGGGCAAAAGGGGTGAGGAAGAAAGAAGCTGGATGCGCAAAATGAAATTGGATTTATCTGCCTAAGCAGTACACTTGGCGTGTCCAGACGGGTTATGCTCATAACGTTATGCTTTTTTCAATACAATTTCCAACACAAAATGGAGAATTTGTGTGAGGAATTATAACAACGTCTGGACACTAGGTGTTAACAGCATAACGTTAACAGCATAACCCGTCTGGACAGGCACATTGGTAATGCAATGTTGGCATGGTTGGCATATTGGCTGCTGTGCCCCTGTTCTGTAACTATCGCCTCGATAAAAGTAGGCGATAAACGGTGGAAAATGGAACGAAATTCTATGAATTTATTAGGATTTTGTTCCGGTTTTCACTGTTTCTCGATCGATGTTATCGAGGCGATAGTTACAGAACAGGGGCACTGGGGCTAGATTCCGCAAGAGTGAATTTTAAATGTGTACACGAAAAATTGTGCACACACTCTAATTTGGATTCCGCAAGCGTGAAGTGGAGTTTTTTTGACAGAAGACGTGTACACTATCTTTCAAATTTATTCACGGTCTTTCAGAGCGTGAGTTTTCAGAGGGCCGTGAGTGTGAGTTTTTTATACTCACTCTTGCGGAATCTAGCCCCTGGTTCCTATTCAGTTGGTGAAATCTTGTGAAGTAATAGGTGCGTTTTATGAGAATCTTACTGATTGTGTAGTGATGAGTCTCATTAGAACGCTGTACTCACTGATTCAACTTTGTTCCATAAACACAATTTACCTGCCAATCCCTGTTGTTCACTTTTGACCACTCACTTATTTTTGTTCACTAATCTTTGTTTTCCCATGTGCGATGTTATGCGATCTTTTGCAAACCTGTACATAGATTCTCAATAAAACACGGCTAATATTGTGATATTAAACAAGAGGTTACTGTCAAACATCAAATGAAATGACAAAATTTCATCCATTTGTTTTTTTAAAATTCAAAATTTTTTCGGTTTTGTAAATTCTGTCATCGAATAATGAAATGGCATTACTAATCTAGTACCTCGATATCCACATACCATTTATCTATTACACTTTTTCCGGCAAATCTGCGTGAATTTCAAAAAAACTGAACGACTACTCGCCGAAATACAACCGCAACCGACACATTTGTTTAACGAGAATTGTAGTGAGTTGTCACTTGACTTGTCCAAAAATTAATTTTCAACTTCTTCCTTGTGTGTTGAGTGAAATCGCCTTTTAAATAAGAATTTTTATAGTTTCTGTATTTTTTTAAAATAACTTTTCGCTTGCAAGCGACTTTGTGAACTTTATTACAAATTATATACTTGCTTTTGAGACAATTTACCCTGTGAATGAAACACACTTGAACATTTCTTTTGTGGTAAATTTTTAGTTTTTTTGTCGTCTCGAATAGTGTACGACACGGAATTTATACGCGCGCCGCCCTATAGGAATCTGAAATTGCATTTTGCTGCATTCGAAAGGTGAGTTTTTGAAATTTTGAATATAATTTTATTGAAATTTAAACTTCGTGAGATAGAAGAATTAAGTTGAATGATTTCGGAACATCTCAAGGTCTCGCTATGTACCAATGAGTCACACCAAATTGGATTTATTATTTCTTCTTTTTTATTTTTTGTTTTATTTTTCATCTTTTGCAATCTTTGAAAGTGTGCTGGGCTGGAGTGGAGTTGGAGAAGACGATGCAGGTTTCCTTTTGTTGTCTCGAAATTGTTGGGAGGCTAATGTAAAAAAAAGAAAAAAAAATGGGAGAAATACAATCAAGAGAAAGACTATGTCGTCACACATTTCGACAGCGGCAGCAAAATGCGACCGCCATGCCATCCCTTCTCCAGTATGCGCTTCTCTATCTCTATCTTTGTCGTTATCCGTAGTTGCAAAACAAATTTTATTTTATTGCCGTCACCGTTGTTGTCTGTTGAGTTTGGGTAGAGCAGAGCCAGAATTTGTTCCTGGGTTTGTTGCGTGTTCCGTGTTGTCAACAAGTCGTATTGGTTTTAGAGTTGAAATACGGAATTAGGCTAACGTTCGCGGAATTGGGTGCTCTCGAACTTAATGTCCGAACATATTGCAACATCCGCAAACCCATTTTGCTTTAGGAACCGCAGCCTTTAAGGTTGGGGTATCCATAGAACATAGACTACGTCAATCGATCTTGTGCTTTTTTTTTTTTTAAAGCGCGTGCTTTACAAAAAATGGAAACCACTTTCATTCATTCATTCGTTCAATATAAGGTTCAATCTGTGCAATAAATTGCTAGAGCATTATATTTAATTGAAGTATTATCGCCATCATGGATGAGCGACTATGCGAGCATCCAAGCAATTTTTTTGCTGCGTTTGGCCTTTGGAAGTTTAATGGCAAAAAATTAAGCAAGATATTGATTTAATATTTATTTCAGGTTATGACTTGAAAAGACTTGCTCGTCACAGCCTAGGAAGCAACAGTTTACACAAGCGAAATAACCCTTCTACTGTTTTTTAAATTTGCATATTATTGGGGTTGGTTGAATGAAAATAGTCGTAGTTTGAATTCTAGATCGGATCTCGACCTTAACAAATAAATCAAAATACCACGATTCATGTAAATAAACGTACACTTCTGTGGTGCCCGTAACGAAATGGTTGGCATATTTACCTGTTGCGAGGGAGTTCGAGGTTCAAATCCCAGGATATTCGTTCGCCAAAGTTCAGAACTAAAAAAAAGGAAAAATTACTGGGTCAGATGAAATACCATATGATTTGGAAAATTATCGAGTTTAGATGGCTCACGATTCTCATCCCGAAGCTTATAAAAGGTGATAAAAAAGCAGCGGAGGAAAAGTTATCTTCTATCATTGTACCGATTTTTCCAATTGTAAACTTTTTTTCAATATCAACTTGTAGTACAATAAAAACATAAAACATTTATGAATGGAATTCAACTTCGTTCATATGGCCACCGCGGGCACCTTTGCAGCGGTCGATTTGTTGGACCCAGATTTGGGTTGTTTGCTCGGACGCCTGAAGGGCAGCGATATTTTCGACTTTTCGACGTCTACAATATGTAGACTCAAATTCTTGCACTAAAATTGTTATTGTATGTTTTTTTGAGGGGGAATTACAAACCAAAATTGGAGTTAACGCTCACCGACTCCGAATTTGGGTAATTTGCAGACTTTGCTCGTTCTTGTACTTTACCATGGAGAAAATGTTGAGTTTACTGAATAAATTGACGATGACAGTTTGATAGTTACTGAAAGGTTGCGTTCACAAATTAAATTCAAAGTTGTCAAGTCCCTTTTGGAAAACCCAATACAAAAAAGGGCACACATAATAAGGCTCTCTGATAACTAACGCTGATTTGTCGCGAGTTAGCTAATAACAGATGCAATTATAAGTGCTGGTCGCCTTCGAAAAAGCATTGGGTGGACAACTACGATATCTGATGTGGTTGGCTCAAAAAACTAAGAGTTGCAGAGGTCTATGGAACAATCCTATGTGCGGATGATCAAGGGCATTTATTTATTATTAAGGAGCGGTGACGAAGTGTACACCAAGCGAGCGTCTGAAGTCCTCTACTCTTTATATCAGTCCTTTAATAAGTACTGGAAGATAGGGTACAAGACACCAATTGTATCAACTAATTTTCACTGACGATAGAGTCGTCCTAAGCGAGGACCATACATCATTTAAAAAAGCGTTTAACGCATATGTAAAGGTTTTAAAAGGTAGTGGGTTCTGTTTATATACCATTGCCTTTTACATCCATTTATTGCTTCCCAAAAAGCTTAAAAGAGATCTATGATCAACAGTAAAGCAATTTGTGGCGGCGACATCAATCATTGAGTAAGTGGCGAAAAAATTCCGGTATCTTCTATAATAGAAAGATGACCCCTAAGCTGAAGGAATGACTCTATACTATGGTTGTGCGTCTAGCAGTCACATACGACTCACAATGCTGTACAATGAGTAAAAGTATGAGGAGTAAGTTGACTACTACTGTAGTGTGTTCCAGGCGGAAATTCTGTCGATAAAAGAAGTCCTCTTCTGGTTTAGAGAAAACGTTGTATCCTCCACGGATATTCGCATCTTCTCGGACAGTCAGTCTGCTTTTAAAGCTCTTGCCTCTGTCTCTACAAAATCTAATACGGTCCAAAACTCTGACACGTCCCATATGTGCCGGGTCACAGGGATATACCAGCAACAAAAAAGGAACAACTTCTCATCTTCGACCTGAAAGGAACAGTACAGGCATACCTATCGCTAGATGTAAACTTTTGTTAAAGCAGGACTCTTCTGAGAAGATGAGCACTAAATGGAAACAGAGTAATACATGTCTTATGACTAAACGAATTTGGCCATGTGTCGAAACGTTCAAAGAGCTTATTGAATCTCAGTCGTCTGCACATTAGTTCCACTATAGGTGTCCTTACAGGACACTGCTCATGCTCTTTGCTCATGCCCTGCACTTGCTAACAGACGAAAAGCTCACCAAGGTGATTACTTTTTCGACGACACCAAAAGCTAACAAAGACCCTAAAAATCTCTCTTTTCGTACGAAGCTCTGGATGGTTTGACTAACTGTTGATGAACTTATTAGTCCAGGTTCGATAAGAGGGTGTTTCAACTCTTTAACAACCCTATTACAGATGACAACCCAACTGAAAATTGGGTTGTGTGCCCGTGTTATATATATGAGAAGACAACCCAATTTCAGTTGAGTTGTCATCCATAATAGGGGTATAATCCCCTAGATGGGAGCCAGAGGATGATCAACCTTCTGGTCTCAGTGGTATCACAATGGACCCTCTGTGTACTAAGTGTGTCGGTCTCCGTATTCCGGCAGCCACATCTAACCTAACCTAACCTAAGCTGACGGCTTCTGAGATGAAAGTGCTCCGTATGAGTAACAAAGGTTGTTCGTATTAGAAGTACCTAAACCCGTCAAAGCTTTCACGTCAAAAATACCATCTTTGAAAAAATAAGCACGACCGCCTCAGTTGGTCATGTTCAAAAGATAGATTCAGGTTCAATATCATAAAACGTTCTGAGACGATCGTAAAAAAAGGAAAGGCTGGTCAAAAAATCCCTTGAGCAGACAAATGCAACGAATTTGGTTGGCCTTAGACATGGAACAATTCAAAAACGGAAGATTTGTCGATCCTGATGTCATCGTGGCTTACCCCAAAGACGGATAACTACTTACTTACTGAGGTGGACATTACAGATGGGGGTGAACCTGAGCCTCAACCAACATCTATCGCCAACAATTTCGATTTCGGGCGAGCACTCTCCAGTTTTGAACTCGTAAGTCGGTTGAGGTTTCTTCCACTTGATTGCGCCACCTAAGACGACATCTTAGTGCTTTCGAAAATCCGTCGAGCCGGAGCGTTTGGGTCCATCCGCTCTGCATGGTCCAACCCTCGTACTCTTCTGGCTATGCACATGCACATGTCGCGGTACAGCTCATACAGCTCGTTGTTTTAACTTGTTCTCCACACATTATCTTCGCATACGGGACCAAAGATCATTCGGAGTATTTTTCTTTCGAAACGACAAAGGGTTTCCTCATCCACTCCACTTTCGATAAAGTTCACTGGAATGATTAAGGTCTTATAAGAGTTACCTTGGTTTTGTTTCTCAATTGCCTTCTTAACCCAAAGAAGCAACGGTTGGCAAGAGTTATTCTCCGTTTGATCTCCGCACTGATTGTTGTTATCCGTGTCTATAGCGGATCCTAAGTAGACGAAGTCTTGTTTTACCTCGAAGTTATTTCTGTCTATTGTGATGTTTTGTCCAATTCGTCGATGTTCGGTGACCTTGTTTGATGACAACAATTAGGTATGCTTCGTTTTACCCTCAAGACGGATAACTAGTGTAAACAAAATAAGTAGTAGAGTTGTAACTGCTTCGAGATAACAAGCTCGTGGCACCGTAAAAGAAGAAGAAATTCAGGATGATCCTTCGCACCTAGCCGTTTGGAGCCTGCAGAAAATTGTAGATCACCTCCAATTCTCTGAGTAGATGGTTGAGAGAAGTACCCTTTAGTCCATTCCCAACAGGAGTTTTTTTTACACATAAATAGCAAATTTATCAATTTTTTTTATGGGAGCTCAACATCTTTAATTTTTGATTAAAATCAACTATTCAAGCTTGACGAAAAATAGGCAAAAAGTTAAAATTAACGGTTTTTTGTTGATTAAGAGATTATCCGAAACGTTTGCAGGGATCACTACCTTATATTTACTGAAATCAGTCATAGGATATCTCTACACCGAGGATTTCTAAACAATGGACGGTATTTACGTCTACTTTCTTCGTCAATCACTATACTGTCCGAAACTTTCGCAAGTTTTAATTAATTTTTAAATTTAGTTTTTTTTTCATGAATTTTCTGATCAGGATATTTTTTGTTATTGCTTTTTTAATTCTTCCGGTTATTCTCAAAACCTTAACTTATTTCACAAAAGAAAGCTATAATCTGTGTCTTGACGACAATGCGTAAAGCGATAAGAATTTATTCAAACAACGCTGTATAAGATAAAATTTTCATCTATCAGTAGCATGGTTTGCCAATACAAGTACGTAGGTACCTACAATTAGAGCTCATAAGCTAACAGACCTGCGTGTGATGTATTTTCCCAGAATGAATTCAATATTAGCTTTTTAATGTGCAATATGCTTTTATGAACTCAACCTATACAAAAATAGAATAACAAAATCTTACCTAATCATAGAGGCATTGTCGTTTGAAAAGCTGAAAATATTTCAATCGAAACCTTTGCACCTGATGTGACACATTGGAGATAAAATCATTTAAAACCTATGAATCACCTTTTTTGTAAGAATTGTTTGATCATTATCAAGTACATACATTGTTTTATAATGCAGGTGCGTTTTTTATAGCTTTGCCTTTCTTGAAGTAATTGCAATGCAATTGTCGTTGGATTTCTCATCACAAACTTTAAAGATTTATTTTTAATCATATCTTAAACAGGGTTAGTCAACAACATTTTAACTTTGAACATCAATGATCATAGGATATCCCTACACCTAGGGTGTCTAAGGGCCTCTAATCAAAACATGATTTGGTGAAGAGAAAGCAAACTGGCATTCCCTTTTGCATGACATACATTTTTGGTTCAACAATGTTTAAAAGTAGAAGTGTCGAATGACTAGTCTTTTACCACCGTCACTACTTTGTTGATAGCAGCTATCAGTTGTCGGAAATGTGGAACTTGCGTGCAAAAAATGACACTCAACTCTTTTTATATTTTTCAAGTACCTCTTAATACGTCAAACTTGAAACTAGAGTTTCTTTTAAAAATGTTCTTTAACATGTTCTGTACAAAAATGAGTCCAAGGTGCTAAATTTTGTATTTTTTCTCTATCTCGAACACACACTCTTTCTCTCTCTTTATCGAACATTTTTTCATGCCATGGCCTTACCCCCAAAAAATAATTGTCCACTCAACCCTAACCTCATTTGGTGTTGTCGTTTTTCGCGCCACGCTTACTGTTCACTTTATTCAAATAATGTTTTTCCTATTTTAACAATGAAGTATTTGGTTTTTTTATCTTATCTCGAAAAGTTTCTTTTGAGTACGATAATGGGCTTTATTTGTTGGGGCTTTAACCGCACCCAAATTTTAAACATCCCTGGTTGAGATTGAAAAAGTAAAATTTTTTATTGATCAACGATGATCAACTGTGATGGGTCTTGTTTGTCGTCTATGACCGATAAATGCGATCGTCATTTTTGTATTTCTTGCAAATCGTATGTTCTCTAGAGTCACCAATTGCTGCGATATCAAAGACCACTCTGATCTAGCGCCGTCAGTTATTTCTGTTTCTCTTTTTTATTTTCTCAGTTATTTCATTCACGTAAGTTATTCGCATGACCAAGGCTGAAGCAAACAAACATCACACAACACAATACACAACTACTTAGATTATGGAGAAAGAAAAAAATAAAAGTTTTTATTCAAAGTCCCCGCGCCGGCCACCGGTTTACACAACATACATAAGTATTTATATTGCGGCTCACTAAGAATTGGTATTGTTGTCACAAAAAAAAAACTATTTATCTTTTTGAGTGGCTTTCGCTTTCTGGTTTTATTCTTCGTGTTAAATATTTTCAATGTGAACTTGAAAACAATTCCATTTTCGAATAGTGAAATGAATCTTTCAGCAAATGATTTATGATGTAGAATCATTCTTTGCAAACATAAAACGAACGGGCATAGCTTACTACCCTGTAGGGGTTCACTACACGATTTTTAAATTTCATTTTTCAAAGTCTTTCCATTGGTAGACTAATTAAATGATTAGCCAGTTATCAACTCAATATATGGTGCGTTTTTGTCACAACTCAGTAATACTGTAATCAGCTCAGGAATAGATTTACCACTGAACACAAAATCAAAAACAAATTAGTTTGGCTAGTATTGATAAATTGAACGGCGTACACCACTGGCGGATCACTATTGTGAAGGAGATAAGTGAGATAGCTGTGTTCCCTTTGAGATTACGATGAAGAAAAAAATCAGATTAGGCCAGGGCACAGTGAATTAGTTAAACATTCCCATATGCGGGCACAGCATTCTTCATAAGGAATAAAAAAAATATAGTCTCTATTTTATTATTTATATATAAAATAGTTTAGGGACCAGTTATAGCGATCAGGTAAATAATCTAAAGAATTGTTTTTGCCAACAAAATGAGCTAATATTTTCTTTTAAAATTGCATTTTTCTATTTTCCTGATCCAATTCCATCATTGGAGTTTCTTTTTACCGGAAGTTTTCATAATTTTGACATTTTTATTAATGCTGATGGAATTTGTTTGGGTGCTTTTGTTACTATTATCGATTTGATAATTTGACTGATTGCGCAAAAGATATTTTAACGTAGCTCTATTTTTGAGGATGCGTTCTTCCACTTAAGGTAATCCACAGCTTCCACCGAGCAAATGGAAAACTGCATTTGTCTAGCCCGTCCCTAAAAAAGACGAATCTTCCTCCCCTTCCAATTACCGTTCAAATGCACTAAAGTCCCTTCTTTCCAAGGTCATGGAAACGTTGATAAACCGTCAACTCGTGATATATCTTGAAGAACGAAAGTTTCTCAATGACTGACAGTACGGCTTTCGTAGCAGAAGGCCCACTGGTGATTTGATGGCATATGTCACTGAAAAGAGGAACCAATCTTTGCATTGTTTTGGAGAAAGTAAGATTATTGCGCTTGCTATTTCTAAGGCATTTGATAGAGTTTGGCGTCAGGCTCTCTTATCGAAAATGCGTGCTTTTGGTATCGATGAGTCTCTCCTTTGTTGGATTAGAAACTACCTTTTGGACTGTTTAATACAAGTTGTGTTGGATGTTTTCAAGTCTGATATCCACTTTATAAATGCTGGTGTGCCCCAGGGCTCCATTTTGTCTCCGACTCTCTTCCTCATTTTCATAAATGATCTTTTGTCTAGAACTTCTAATCCTCTCAATTGTTTTGCTGACGACTCAAACCTTACCTTTTCATATTCGTTTCCAAATTCACGTCCCTGCTCTTCGGATGTGGAACTAGAACGGTTGCATCTGACTAGCTCATTGAATTCTGACCTTAACTGTATTAATACATGGGGCAATAAAAACCGAGTAGAATTCAATGCTTCGAAAACTCAATGTTGTCTCTTGTCGTTGAAACTTAACATTCCCCCATTGCCATTATCCATGAATGGTACCTGCATCCAAGAAACCGAAAAGTTGTCAGTACTTGGTATGTGTGTAAACGACGATCTTCGTTGGAATGACCACATTATTTGAAGTCGCCAAAAACGCTGCTAAATGCTTTGGTTTCTTAAGACGATGCAGGAAATTCTTCACCCCTTCTGGTTTTGCTACTATTTATAAAGCCTACATCCGTCAAAAACTAGAGTATAACTCCCATATCTGGTCAGGTGTTCCTCAAACATCCTTGCGCCTACTTGATAGGGTACAAAAAGAGCGTTGAGATTGATAGGTGGTAGTTCAATGGCAGAGTCGATCGATTCTCTTGAACATCGTCGAAACGTTTGTTGCCTTTCTCTCTTTTATCGTTTTTTTTTTTCAAGCTGTGCTCTAACGAAATAGCAGCTGCATTCCTCCCCTGCAACAATTTAACTGCAACACCCGACTCGCTAGGAATGCTCATCAGTTTTACCTTGAGCCCAACTTCGGAGATACAGTAAAGTATAGAGATTAAATTTCAGCCGCACCACCCGAATATGGAATACTTTGCCAGACTCTGTCATCCCCCTGAATTACGATTCACAAAAATTCAAAAGCAATGTGCATCGGTGCATCCAATTAAATCCTTTCACATTTTCCTAAATACTCGCACTGTGTTTTAAAACATTATGAGGGTATTCATAGCCCCTTGATGTGCGCGTTAATTCTACAAAAAAGTACTCGGTGTACTTTAGTTGATTGATGTCGTTTTCCAAAATATCACTCCCAAATGAAATCGGGAGTGATTTGGAGAGTTGGAGTGATTTTTTGACAGATAAGCTATACTAGAAATGTCAAAGCTGACACTTCAACTCTCCAATTCACTCCCGATTTGGTTTTTGGAAAACGACAGTAGTTTTAAGAGGGTATGACGTATGACTCTATTCTTCTTTTTTTTCTTATGCTAATAATTTTACAACCATTTCATTCGTGATGCCTTTTTTTGTCATTCAGGTCAGGGTCAGTTTTTCAAATAAAGATACCGTAATTTTCGATATTCAATCAGAACACTCCTTTGACAAGATCATTAGGGTTATTCTGATCGAAAACCGAAACTCTTTCCGCCTTACCAAGGCCAACTTAATTTAGGTGACTCAAAAATAGCAGTTAATTTTTCCCTTTCAAAACTTTAAACAAATAAAAGCATTTATATGCGACAAAGCCGAGCACTTTAGCTTAGATATAAACGGGGGAAGAGGGTGATGGGTGAAGATCGCCACCACAACGTGAAAAACAGCAACCCATAGCGGCTTTTAACGCCAACCGCAGTTTCAGTTTCTTTTCTGCCTCGCGCACAGTCAGTCTTTTTCGTTCGCCGTCTGCGTCTCGACGAATTGTGGAATTGTGAATTCAAAAAATAAATAACAAAAAAAAAAAACGTTATAAACTACAAAACTCGTTGTACTTGTTTCCGCTGTGTGTGTGCTCCTCTCTATCTCTCCATCTTTGTCTCTGCTCCACCATCGCCACTCGACAACGACTTCGTGTGGTGCTCCAAAAGCCTTCACGCCGCCGTGTGTACTTAACCATCAGAGGAGAGTGAGAGAAAAATCTTGTATTGTCGTCATTACCACCATTTTTTGAAAAAAAAAATTTTTTTTGTATCACGTTATTTAACGAAACACAATGCACAAATAGAAAATTTAATTGTTTGTTTAACAATCTTCTTATTCGTACGTACTGTGCTTCAATTTGAAATAATTTTTTTTTTTGGAATTCACCTGCTACTTACTTCAGAGAGGACGAGACAACTATTTTCGCGGCAGTCTAAGAACCTAGCTGGGAGAAGACGTCAGTAAGAACCTTTAAAACAAGTACGTACATCAAAAGTGGGGTGGACATGGGCATTTATGTGCAAAACATTGACTTGAATTTGTTTAAGTATAAAAAAGAAATTATATACTGAGTGTTTTTAACTATCCATGTCATAATTTTTTTGGACATATCACAAAAGAAAAAGAGTTATATAGGTGTAAAGGCAAAGGTGCTTCACATGTTCTTGCCTCATTCGCATTTGTGCTTAATGAGTGAGTCAGAGCGAGAACGAATAAAATTACATATATTTGAAAAAAAAGAAGTTATTTGAAATTCCTTAGTTGGCAAATTAATAAAAAGAAAAAAGAAGAAGAAGAAAAAACCTGACTTTGGTGGTGTGGATAGGTCAATTGGGCAGGGTTCTCCAATCAAGATTCAAAACTCTCCACTATTTGTGCAAGTTTTTTTGTTGCCCCTTTTTGTGTTTTATTAAGTGCGTGCCAGTCACTTTCGATTTATGAATTTTTTTTCCTTTCTGAGTAGGGGTCCAGCATTAATTTTCTCCATAGCCTCTAATGATGTAGTCGAATGTGTGTGTTTGATAAACCTCCTATTACTTTTTATCATTCGCTTGTCGAATTCGTTGCGAAACGATTCAATGTGCCCGGTGTTGTGGTTTTATACTTTTTTTTTATCGAATGCTGATAATGATTGTAGTTGATTGACCGAATAACTCAACCACTGCTGATTTCCATTTTTTGTTTGGCCCCTCCACGGTGACATACTTTCTATAAATTGCTTAGTTTTCCTTCTTAACTTGGACTGTTGCTGTTGCAGTTATCAATACTTTTTTGTGTGTGGTAAAATGTTGTTGGGTCACTTTTTTTTAATTCAACAGGATTTTACTATGAAATTGTGCATTGAATGTGCATACTTTTTGTTATTATTTATTTGTTATTATTGTTAGATTGTTATTAATTATTCGAGTTTAAGGGGTTGGGATGATAGAGACTATCGATGCAAATGTGTCCAAATAGCATTCCCATTTCAACGCTGGATTCTAAAAAGTAGAGCTACTCCAACGGGTGCGAATTACAAATGTTTTGTGTCGGATTACGAGCTTCAATGTGCTTTTTGATTTGGTGAGCGTGCAGCAAGATAAAAACACTGTTCAACTTATTGAATTGAATATTGAGCCTCTGAAACTAAGGTGCTTTTTTAGGTGTGGTACTCGTGGTGTGATGGTTAACATGTCTGCCAGTTAGCCAAAAGGTTCGTGGTTCGAATCAAAACAGAAGCAAAAATGTCTTTCCACAGGTATCGCCTTTCGCGAGGAATTGGCAAGTCTTCCGATAGTGAATTCATTGCCATGAAAAGAGCTTTCTTGATTAGCCTTTCGGAACCGGCAGAAATTTGTAGGTCCCCTCCATTGCCTCACAAGGCATGGTTGTGAGAAATGCGCTAGGCGCTGGGGCTCCTCGCTTTGTTGCGCAACCCTATTTGTTTTTTGTTTATTTTAACACTGTGATTGACAAATGGTGCGGTATATTAGCAGTCAATACGTTGAGCCATTTGACAATCAATAGACTTTCTTCAGAGCAACACTTGAAAATTGTTATTGCCGATATACAACGCCAGGGGCCGAATTACCGCATCAGTGATCAAAATTTGCTCCATATTACACAACATTAGTCTGCTGTTCAATTATGGACTTCAATTCGTTCACTGATGAAAGAATGTCAAATTGTGGTACTAAAGTGTTCCATAACGTGAGAAGTAATTCCAAAAACACATAATTTAGTCGCGTATTACTTGGTCACTGTAATTCGACCCCAGTTGTTCGAAAAAGTGGTCCCAAGTTGGACTTTCTGATTACGTTTCATTACACCCATAGGCCCATATCTCCGAAATGTCGCAATGTTTTATTTTAAGCTTATATCACAATTATGAAGCTTTTTTTACGGAATGTCCAGTGGCGAACTTTGTCTGTTGAAAACACACAATGTGGTAATTTTCAACTTTTTCTTTATCGATATAAAACAAAAGAAAACGAATTACGGCACACATTATCGAATAACTCGTGACGGAATTGTGTGAGTTCGTAATAACAGCTGACGTTATCGAGTAATCTAGTACCACAATTTAGCATTCTCTCATCAGTAACCGAACGAAATTTCTTTCGACGCATTAAGGGCTTACTAATTATTCCTGAATTGAATATTTAAGAAATTTTGTGTACATTTTTCTTGTCTATATAATGAAGGTAGATTACTTTATCACAGCCGGGTCGAACCAGGGCATCAACCAACCAACTTGCGTGCGCCACCTGAGTCGCGGTCTTCCTCTACTGCGCCGTCCCTCGGGATTGGATTCGAAGACTTTCCGGGCCGGAGCATTGGTGTCCATTCGCTCTACATGACTCAGCCATCTAAGCCGCTGGACCTTGACTCGTTTGACCAGGTCAGTGTACAGCCCCGTACAGTTTATGGTTAAATCTTCTTCTCCACTCTCCATCTATGCAGACGGGACCAAAAATCACGCGAAGAATTTTTCTTTCGAAGCATCCTAAAGTGTTCTCATCTACCTTTGACAGGGTCCATGCCTCTGCGCCATATATAAGAACAGGGATGACAAGTGTCTTATACAGGGACACTTTAGTTTCTCGAGAGAGGACTTTACTACTCAATTGCCTTCTTAGTCCGAAGAAACAGCGATTGGCAAGAGTTATTCCTCGTTTGATTTCAGCGCTGGTGTCGTTGTCTGAATTAATAGCGGCGCCTAGGTAGACAAAGTCCTTAACTACTTCAAAGTTATAGCTGTCTATCGTGACGTTCTGTCCAAGACGTCGGTGTTGGGTGTCCTTTTTTGATGACAGCATATACTTGGTCTTGCCCTCATTGACCACAAAACCATCTTCTTCGATTCCGTCTCAATGCTCATAAACGCGCCATTGACATCACGCTGCGTTCTTCCAATTATGTCAATATCGTCGGCATATCCGAGTAATTGGACGGATCTTTGAAAGATTGTGCCTCTTGTGTTGACGTGGGAGTTTTGCACCATTCTTTCTTTCCTTAAAATGCGTTGAAAATAAAAAAACAAATTTTCTTTTAATAATAAAGAATTTTAATTTCATCAGTTGTCAGTTCAGTAATCAGTTCAGTTGTCATTTTTAAGCGTTTATACATCAGTTTAACTGAAGGCTCATGAAATGAAATGAAAACTGAAATGATCGTCTAAAAGGGCCTTAAATCTCCAGTAAGTTTAAAAAGTTTTAAACTACTCAGTTTTAAAGCAAAGCAACTGAACTCCGATAGTTTTGATTTTGTTCACTAACTATTGTCAAGTGCGTCATATGAGTATTATTAGCAATGTTTGTAGTTTTGTACGTAAGTACCTATGTACTTATATTTATACCAAGTGTAACATAATCAACGACAATGCTTCCGTCATCGGAATTTTAAAGTTGATATTTTAAGGCCAGATTCTAGCGATAGCAAAATTGGAAGTCCCCGGTATCGCATTGAGTGATGTCTAAATTTTGCCGCAGTGAAATGTCGCAAAGTGACGAGTAGAAATTCAATCTTTATTTTTTTTATCATAATTGAATGATAACATGTATTTCAAAAACTACACATCCACCACCAGAGTACTTCAGTTTGATAGAATTTATGTGACAACATCACCGACAATATGTCAATTGAAATAAAGTTTCTTTTATTAGTTTTGTTTTGACAGTCGGAGAAGAAGAAGAAAATATAAAATCGAGTGTTGAAAGACAATTGAGATTTTTTTGTTGAGGAGGGTGTCGATAGCTAATCAGCGCTATTCTGTTATTAGATTTGGCCGAAACTTTGAGTCACTTAATTGTTTTATCATTTAACAATCCGAAAACGAATCAAGCATTTAAGGCGAATATCATGCAAGCAATTTGTGAGCTGCAGGCCAAAATAAACAGCTAATTCTTTAGAAATTGGAATGACAGTGCGATAGCCACTTTGCATGTTCAGATTAATGTTTTCAGAACAACGTTCAACAAAAAAACAGGTGTACATTTCAAGTTATTCTTGATCCCCGTGCAACAGAAATTTTGAAACCTTGCGATCTACTATAGTTTTTTTTCTACAATTCTGTCCACATTGACTACATGTTTATAAGTTAGTTGGTGAAACTAAAAACTAAATTACAAGTTTGTAACTGTAAATTAAAAGTACTAATTTGTGGTTGTAACTTTCATTTTGTTGAAATGGGTCACAGGACTTGAAGCAATATTGCAAAAAACAGTTGTTAATTACAAGTTGTTCTTGATCCATATACAACAAAAGAAATGTTTGTGAATTAACAACTTGTAATTGTAAATCACAAGTACTAATTTGTGGTTATAGCTTTCATTTTGGCGAAATCGGCTAAAGAACGTTTAACAATATTGTGAAAAGACAGTTGTTAATTACAAGTTGTTCTTGATCCAGGTGCAACAAACAAAATTTTGTGAATTAACAACTTGTAATCACAAGTACAAATTTGAGGTTGTAACTTTAATTTTGGTGGAATCGGCCACAGTATGATCCCATGTCAATGCAGTGATTTCTAAGAACCGACAGAAAATTGTAAGCATTGCTTATCGTAGACTGAAATTAGTTCAAGTACAGGATCCCTATAAGTATCGGGATTGCCTTAAGACTGATCAATGTAAAGTAAGGCTGCCTGATTCGGATATGCTGGAAAACTTTCAAGCTCGCACAGAATCAAAGAAATATCCGGAACCAATCAGATGATCAAAATCTGATTCGGATCTGATCAGAATTCGGGTTCCCTGATATCATTTCCAGTCGGGTACATGGCCTAGTGGATAGAACTTATTCCTCGTTAAATGCGGTCGGTTTTTGGTTCAAACGCTCGGTATCAACCGAACAACTACTCACGATATGCACTTGTGAACTTTTTACCGTTTGCATTGCATTAGTTTTTTTTATTTTGTATTGCCAATGCCAATTAAAACCTTAACATTGCCCTTGCTGGCAGTCAAACCCACCTTCTTCTTCTTCTTTTTTATCTTCAATTCAATAAAAGACACTTGCCAATTGATCACAAGTGGTGGTTAACAATAACTTGTGAAAAAACTGAGAGGACCTATAATTTGTTGTCGATTTTGAAGTGTGTAAGCACTTTTGATTTCACTGTAAATTACTCTCGAAAGTCGGTTCCGAGGAAAAACAATTGGACCCTTCTGGGATTCGAACCTCGGAAACCCCACATTATAAGTAGACATGCTAACCATTAGGCCACCAGGGGCGTGTAACACAAACCTACAAGTACTTGTGATACAAGTGAATTATGTCAAGTGTAAAAAATTTCTGTAACACTCTTAGCTATAAATTTGATGTATAATGGGCAAAACAAAGTTACAAGTCTACAAGCGAAGAGCCACTTGTAGGATTAATCCTACAAGTGGCTCTTCTCTTGTAGACTTGTAACTTTGTTTTACAGACCCCAACACCATGGGCACTGTATAATGTCAACCGTTTCGTTTGTATGATAAATGAAGAAAGAAAATACGAAATACAAAACATTGAAATTGTGACTTGTTTTTTTTTTTTGTTTATTATCTGCAACGATCCGCGCCGGGCGCTCGTATGTATACCAACTTCCGGAATAGTCATAAGTCATTCATTACTAAAAATGATAAACTTTTTAAGGAAGCAGAGACCTTAACTTTTGTAAACAAAATATCAGATAATCTTCCAAATACCAATTGTTGGTTTATATTTTTAACTTAAAAAACAATACGAGCACATATCTAAAAAGGAACGAAGAACAACAACCGAATTTACTCGGAATTATGTCATCACCAGCACCAGTAATATACCTGAGCTCACATTTGCTTCGTATAAGTTTTCCTGTCAAAAAAAAAAAAAAAATCTGAAAAAATACTTGAAAAGAACGAATATCCATTTATTTGTTTTATTTTTCAACTTATTATTCTTTTTCTTATTCTTCTTTTGATAAAATTCCATTCGTAGTTGAAAAGCAAACTAAACAAGATTATAGCCGTAAATAGCACCTACCGCAAAATGCGTGAATCACGACTTTAAAGTTCTTGGCTGCACATAGAACGGGGTTCCATGTATCAACAGCAAATTAATGTATTTTTTATTTATAAATCGTTACTTGTTCCAATGTGGGACACGTTATAATTTTTTCCGTTTCATTCAACAAAATGTACTTTTCTCATTTGGTTTGGCGTTGATCGTCGCCTTCGCCGTCTCGTCGTCGGTCGTGTGATGTTCGATTTAATGTGGTATGGTGGTAACTGGTAACGTGTGCTTGTTGTCAATGCTGCTTCGTGTTTTTTAAATATTTTTTTTTTTTTCATATAAGAGTCATGTACCGAAAGTAATTACCTGTAAAAATACACACATACGAGTACACTCATTGCAATTAGTCAGCTCTCTTCAAGCCTGTCATAAGCTAGGGTAATGCTTTCAGCTTAATCGATAGTGAGATAGGTAAACTTGTCACCGCATCACCGGTTGAGATGTGCATTTTTGCATATAAAGATAAACAGTATGTAACTCTAGTCAAATGCTTTATTTTATTTTCTCTTAAATTACCTCAAACGCGACTTTTTGACGGCTTATAAAAAAAAATCCATATGGCAATGTGTGACTTTTTGTTTATCACGTAATGGGATTCGAATTCAGAACTCATATATTCAAAGAATTCACAGTCATAGCTGTCAGTTTTATGATGTAATTTGATAGCAGCTGCATAAAGTGTGGAATATGCTAACAGATCATTATTCGAATAATTCATCAAAAATTAGCATGCAAAGCGTAGTTGGCTGAACTTGACATCAAATGTCAGTTGAACATCGCTAAGCAGTTTATTTGAAGTTGGTATCTAGATGTTTATATACCTACCTGGATTTTCATCTTTTGATACCTCGATTTTTGGATTTTTGTAGTCGTGTTACGAATTTCACATTCGAATTCGAATACTTTTTAACAATTTCCAACTGTTGCGGGTGTGTTTTCTACAACAAAACAAACAGGTCACCAGTCAGTGTATGTAAAAAGTGATCCCGTATTTAATGAAAATTTTGTAGAAATCCAATTCTTTCACACTTCTTCTGTGATTCCGTCAGTTCTGGTTCTGAATGTAGACCATTTCTGTAGAAGAGTGAGTCGTTGGTTTAAAATTGTTAAGCGCAGAAGTAAATTCCAACTTTTAACCGAGTTCGTGCCATGCATATTTTAACCAATTAGCAACACTGTATACTAAATAAGAGACGGAGATGGTCTTTTTAAGTAGATATAGAGAAATGACTCGGTATCTTAAACATCAAGACTTTTTTTTACCGCTTTGAGTTCTTTAATGATGACTTGATGTTGGAATTTGTTCGTTTTGGCAAAGAAAAATAATTAGGGTGGCGCAACAGACGGGGAGCTCCAGGGCCTAGCGCGTTTCTCACAACCACGCCTTGTGAGGGCATGCCGACTTAGAAACTAAAGAGAGCTCGCCCGAAATCGAAATTGTTGGCGTAAAATGGTGGTTGAAAATCCGGTTCACCCCGAACTGCAATGCCCACCTAAGTAAGTAAGTATGCCTTGTGAAAGAATGGAGGGGACCTACAATTTTCTGCCGATTCCGAACGGCTAATCGAGAAAGTGCTTTTCATGGCAATCAACTACCATCGGAGGACTTGACAATTGCTCGCGAAAAAGGATATCGGTGTAAAATTTTTTTTTGGTTTCTGTTGGAATTCGAACCACGAACCTCTGGTTTAACAAGCAGACATGCTAACCATTACGCCAAGGGCACCACTCTAGCTCTCTGTTGGTTTTACATGGCTTAGCTTTCTTACTGTGTGAACACACAATCCGTAGTCGCTAAAGTTAATCCTAAGGATTGCAGATTTGTATGTTAGCTGTAGTTAACTGTTAAGCACGCTTTTTATGAACGTTGCGTACCTTATTCCCCTTAAAATCTAGAAATTTTAGCCGTCGTAATTGCTGACTCTACATACACATTAGGAAGAGTTCCAACAAGTGCCACTATTGAAAACAAAGACTTGTGCATTCTACATTGTTGTGAAAGTTTATGTCGTTTTTTGCATTAACTTTTATTAACATTTTAGTATTTTCCGTTGGATATGAAATTATTCTAAAGATTGATATGATTGCTTTACATTTTGTGTCGAGTGAAAAGCTTTAAGTACCTGGGGCCTGGGGGTAGATCCTTGAGCTCTGTATTGAAGTTAAATATCCCAGGGTGTTTCTTTTAGCTTAAGTTTTGACTTTGCTGAAATTATTAATTAGATCGTTAGTAATGCTTAATTTTATGCTCGATTTCATCTTTATGAGAAGATGGTCAAAAGAGTTTAATGACTTTTATGTTAATCTTGCCGACTTCTCCAATCACAATTGTTTAGTTCGTTCTCATCGTGAGTATGCTTGTCAAGTATGGTCTCCTCTTTTATAAGATTAACAACATGTGACTCACGGTATGAGGAAAAAGAAGAATTCGAACAGAACTTATCTCCTATTTCTTGTACGACAAAACTGATTTGGATCTTTGAAAAGAAGCTTAGGGGGGTTGTCAGAATAGTTATTTTTATTCATCTTCTTGATTCTCTCTATTCTCCAACAGTCTTTTAACTCATTGTTTAGCACTAGGAAACGTGAAAAGTGCATAGATTTTCTTTGTTTTGGACAGTAAATGAACATTGGCAGCCAGCTTGACACTTTATTCACACAGGTTATCGGGCTAATAAGGTGTCTATTGGCTCAATGTCATAAGCTATCTGGCTGGTCCTTATAGTCACGTCGCATTAAATGAAAAAACTCAGATAGCTCAAAGCTTATTTGATAGAGGAAGAATAAATGAATTTTGTAGAGAAAGAATACTTGTGTGGGACAAAATTCTCATTGTAAACATATTTTTATGGCATACTTTCTGCCTTATGATTTGCGTGTATTTTTTTTCTTCCAATCTATTGAATCTAGCTGTATTAGCGCAGTTGAAGTAATTAATTTGATCACTTTAAATTTCAATAACCATTTATCCACTTTTCGCAACCGAACAACATTCACTATTCACAAACACTTTTCAAAAGTGTAGATTTATGTAAACCAAAAAAAAAAAAACAACTGTCTCGACTGAGCAAGAAGATTGCCAAGCGAATCTAGAAAAGTTTTTTTCTTGTAAATCTCCAAGAAGCCTTGTCTTTTTGGGACGCCCCCATATGTCAAATGTGCTTACGATAAAAAAAAAATCTGAGAAAACAAACCAACTCGCCCGGATTTCCCAAACACCGTCAAAAGTGCTTTTTTAAATCCTTTACATAACTCACCCACCTTTATTTTATGTCTTTTCGTACATAGAGTGTATTGTCATTGCTCTACTAATCCTCTGAAACTAACTACTTGCTATTCACAGATACGTTTTGTTTGTTTTAGTTTATAATTAAAAGCTCCATTTGCTGAACTATTGTTATTTTTTACCTGCAAACCTTGAAACCGACAAACATTTACAAACAAAAATTCAATCAAGCGATTCAATATTGCGGGTAAAAAACCGCAATTTCGTGATGCTTCAGTTGAGAATTGGTTGTTTTTTTTTCTGTATTTTTCTACAAAGTATGGTGGTGGTGTTTCCACTATGAAAAAAAAAAAAAATCATTTATCGTTGAGAAGGTGGTGTATCGTGTATTTGCTGTCTAATTTAGCAGAAAATCATTGTGAGACAGTTCTGAAGAAACTAATATGTGTTTCAAGTGCTTTGAATAAGTTTTATTTTTTACATACACAAACAGCCATGCTCACATCTACACATGCGGAAGAGACAACATATTGTCGTTGTCATGGGTCATAAAAGTCATAAATTTCTGTGAACACTTGTGTGTAAATAGTCGTGTGATAAATAGTAAGATATAATGAGTTATTGTCTATTGGCCAAATTGAGTACCTGTTCGATTTTTTTTTTTCAAGGAAAAAAAATATGTCAAAAGTACTTAAAAAAAATTAATAGAATTACACTTGCTTATCAACATTTTCGATGCGTTTTATTCCCAAACGTAAACCGATAGGTAGGTTTAATTGGGGAGAAAGAAGAATATCTTGATTTCCTGAAAGTTATTAATTTTAATTTTTAAAAACAAGAGTAGGTGAGGAGCTTATTGGCAATTGAAAGCAAATCTATGTCTGCGGATTGATTAATTAATTAATTGCTTTCGATTCTAAATGGAGTAGGCACACTATCTTGCATTGGTCGTTAAGAGTTGAGACAATGTTTCCGTTAAACAATCTGAAGTCGGATAATGTTTTTCCTATTGTTGCTGTTGAGTGAGTTTTCAGACCAATTACTGATTTTAAATGTCATGTTCTTATGTGGAAAAGTTCTGCTCGTTTGTTTAAAATATATGCCAGGGAAACGGCTGTCGCACTTAGACCAATAACAAAAGCTCCATTGTTTTAATTCTCCTTGCTACTTCGTGCAATGCTTGTACCGACAACTCCCCCCTAATGGACATTTATCTCAAATGTTGACGATTCCAGTAAAACGGGCAAAATGTAGTGAGGTTGTTAATGGGGAACGGTTTTATTTGAACTCTTATCTTCTTGAGTGTAAAAATCTTCTAATTGCACATGAACAAGATTTTCGCATTTATTTGAGATTGTTAATTAGATTCTATTAAGTGGACAGATTAATTTTAACCTTTTTTTCTCTATTTTACAACTTTTGTGCTCGCTTCTGTTATCGTAGGAGTGCATTTATGTAACTATAACCGAGAGACGGTGTACACACAAATTGCAAAGAAAGATCTCGACTGTGTGTTTTTTTTTTAAATTTAATAGGGCGAAGGCAAAACACCTTACTAGCACCAACCTTAGGTTCAAACACGTAAAGTGTGGAGTTGTTCATTCGAAGTTGAGGTAATGTAAGAACCTAAGAATATTCGAAGAAGGGGTGTTTCTTTTATCAAGAGGACTAGTGAATTCTTTATTGAATATCTTTAGCCTCGATGGAGCTATAGCAGGGCATTCACATAAAATCTAATGTAACTTTGTTTAAGGAATGAATAAAACAATCTATCTATCTCTATCTATCTATCTATCACATAAAATCTGTTCAGCCGTTTATGTGTCTTCGAGACAGAGACGACAGGGGTCATCCTGGCTGATGCCCATGTTTCCTCTCGACTGTGTTAAGCACTTTCATGTCAAATGTCTAGTATGAAAGTGCAAGCATCTACATAACAGGACATTTTGAACATGTGGATATTTAGAAGAAAGGGTATCTCAAGTGGATCACTAGTGTGAAGCAGATAAGTGGTAGAGCTGTGATCCCTTTAATATCAAGATGCTCATGGGCCGTGAAAGAAAGAACGATAAGAGTGTTTAGCTAGACAATGGCGGTAGGAAGCGTTTTCCCCGTGCAGAATTCTCACTTTCTTTGCGACTTTACTTGAAAAGTTGTCCCTGAGTGTTAACTTGTAGACATAAACGAACAGTTTTGTTTGTTGGTATCAAGATCAGAAAATTGTTTCTTAAAGAACTCCATGACTTATGTTTTGAGTTCTTTGATTCTTTCCACTTCAGGGTTCAGGCGTACCTGAACGAGCAGATTACTAATGCTAATCGGTCTCTGTGGTTCAATCGAGATCATAATACTTGTAAATGGAAAAAAGACATATCCCTCTTGGTGCATATTCTGTTATGTGGACAAAAAACCAGGGGCCCAACTATGAAGGTTAAAGTAGTTATAAGATCGGCTGACACACTTAGGCCTGTTGAACCCATTGTGGCCCAATAAGCAAGATGCTTGCGACAAAAAACTTTCAAGTTTAGTTCAAGTTTCCCATTTATTAATTTTGAGTATGCGAACTCGAATTCAGAGTCGAGTTACATCGTAGGTTCCCAATTCCGTGACAGTCCACTTAAGAAAGACGACTGTATTTTCTACAGATCAGAGATGGTTCACTTCTGGCTATGAAATCAGAAAACGCACTTATATACGTCAAGTCAAAAGCAAACGTTCACATTTCAGCGCCATTGTAAACTTGTTCGTGATCGCTGTGTTCTTCTCGCGTAGGGGCTGGTTGGCAACTCGTTCGCTGTTGAGACAAAATTTGTATTTTTTTGCGTTCGTTGACTTCTATGTTCGCCATGTTCGCGAGCAAAACTCATTTTTGCTGTGAAATTATCATAAGTGCAACCTGTTGCGCTTCTTTATCGTACCTGCTTACACTTCGGAGAATCAACACGAAATGAATTTTCACACAAATGTGTTCGCTGTGAAAGGGATAATGGAAACGAACAAGTTCGGCCATCATGTTCGTCGTTTAAGGCTACCTGAACAAAAGCTTCAACTGTGCAGCGTTATGAAGTTATGATGCATCTGATATACTCAGGATTCATAAATAATTGTGCATTTATTTACTTAAAACAGGTTCATAGCCAAATCTTTAGTATTTTCTTACACCTAATGCAAATCGCTCTTATTGTTTGAGTAGAGAATTCTTATTCACGCATGCCAACATCGTTGAAGTCGAGCTCTCAAAAGTTTTCACTGTGCGTAATCAGAATTGTTTGACTTTAATATTAAAATAAAAAAGAATCTTTCTCTCTCTGTCCGAACATCGTTTTCATTTACTTTTACTTTTCTGTTTTTATTTCATGCTCTAAAAATGAAGATAGCAAAATTATAAAAACCTAATTACTACTCTATATACCTTGAACTTTGTTCATCTAACAATTAAAGTCGAGAATACGAGCCAACTGACTGCACTTAATTATCTCTACGCGTACCGTAGCCCGTAGCGTAGGTATACTACAGTGTACATATCACATCGTTGTATTATTTCTTAATGACTCCGTTTGTACGGTTCAATTTGAATGTAATTTTCCCCTTACACAACTGAGCTCAACGTATAATTTGACTTAGGTTGTAATATTTAAGAAAAAAAAAGAAGAAAAAACATGAAAGATCAACTACAACTGTGAGTCAATCAGCCACATGGTCATAAGCTAACAATCTATTAAAAGGAAGCTAAAAGTTTTTCTTCTTACTTGACTTGACTTGACAATCGCGTGATTTGCACATCTCTCATTTGACTTGGTTGGTAACTATAATTTTTTCTAAAACGAATACAGGTATTTCGATTGTTTTTCATCTGTACAAATGAACGAATATGAAATGTCTCAGGTGACCAACACGCTTCTTTGAAATGTAGCCTGATTTTGCACACGCGTATAATTCTTTCTTAATTGCCCGTTTCTTTCTCATGATAATAGATAAAAATTAAGAAGTAGAACCTCGAAGTAAATATTTCTTCTATACTCATATAGGTACACCTCTATCAAGGCAGACAAATATTTGCATTTCGCCTCTTTATCCGAGAACATTTTCTCAGATCATAAGTATCAGCTAAAAAATAAGAATAAGATACTCATTCGGTTCGCAATCAGTAACGATGAAATCATATTTTTATTTTTAGCCAAAGGTGTAAGATAAGTGGTTTGCAATTGCATAAAGTTTGTTGTTAAATAAGTAAAAAAAAAAATATATAGACATGTATTTGAGAGTGGAGGAGCGTGTTGTTCAAATGTTTGGTTTGGGATCATAATACATATAAATGGAACGGTTGTATTTGAATTAACGATTATTATCGTTGCACGTATAAATGAGATCTGTAGACAAAAAAAAAATAAAGTGAAGTAATCAGACATGGGTCTTCTTTGTTAGAATAATTTGTTTAAACGGTTTTTACGGTGATTTTGTCTCAAAGAGTTTAAGGTCGCCGAAATTTCTGTCAACTTAAAGTAGTCAACAAAAGTTTCGGCGAACATATGTTGTTAATTTTTTAATTTTTTCGGAGACCTTAGAAATGCTGACTGGAGCACTCAGACTTAAATACCAATACCAATACCAATACCAAAATACCATTATATTGCCAGATAAGAAGTTTCTTTTGTCATACTGCCGTCCTAAGGAAAAAGGGCGTGAGCGCCAAAAAGAATTGAGTTTGAGGCATATTTGAAATCGTTTAACAGTGTCTTAAATTTGTGTGAAAACAAAAAACCAAAAAAAAAATGGTAAATGCCCACTTGAAGGTGCGAAAAGCAAAAACAGGTAAATGCATTTAACTCGAAACTTCAAAAATGGAGATGCGCCCTTTTTACTTGCGATTATAGGTACTATAAGGCAAGTCTTGCAATCGTGCAGAAAAAAATTTTTGAGATAACAACTAAATATGACATTACGATGATAGAGAATACGAAAAAAGTGGGTCCTGCAATTCTGTCTGTCTGTCTGTCTGTCTGTGTGTCTGTGTGTCTGTGTGTCTGTCTGTCTGTCTGTCTGTATGTCCGTATATGGATCTACAGCCTAAACCGCTTGACCGATTTTCTTCAAAATTTGCAGTTAGGGTCTGTGAAGTAACCTACAGAGGGGTTTTTGGAATTGGGTTTTTAGGTCTTGAAATAACGGTACCTGCCATACAACCGATATGACAATACCTATTTTTCGCGAAAACGGCTCTAACGATTTTGATAAAATTTTACGTGAGGTATTATTTTTTAATAAATGTTCTAATGATGTGAAAAATTTTTTTGGAGAAAGTCTAAAAACGGTACCCGCCATAGTACCGCTTTATTCAAAACCGACTTTCTCGGTAATGGCAAACACGATTTTGACAAAATTTTATATTCAAGAAGTCCTAAGTTGTTTAAAAAAGATTGCATATCTACATTTCGAAAATTTATTTTTTTTTGAATTTTCATTAATTTTTTTAAAAAAATTATGTTTTTTTTTGAATATTTTCAAAACCGTATCTTTGATTTATTTAAAATTTTTTGTCAATGCATCTTTTAGCAAGATCTTAAAATTTGTGTACTTGAATTTTTAAAACCTCACTTTTTAAAAAAATAAAAAATAAAAAACCGGTTTTTTAAAAAATGGCTCTAACGATTTTGATTAAATTTTAAGGGTTAATATGTATTAACAATTGTAAAAAAATGGCGTTTTTAGATTTTCGCTTTAAACTTTTGGAATAATTAATTTAATTTTTTTCAATACTTTTCGTGTAAAAATTTTCCTAATTAATGAGTAGTTGGCAACCCTGTACCACCAAATATGTTTAGAACGAACACTAAAACCTTTCACTCAGTCTTGAGATTTTGGTATTTTACTTAGCAAACGATCGCAAGTTCGTGCGACCCAGTCGTGCCCATTTTTTCTTATAGCATAGCTGTCCAGATGTTCGATAAGGAACCTAGGTTACCAGTTCTCGCCATGTCTGCGCTGAGTATCTAGAACCCGAGGACATTCACAGAGAGAGTGCTCTCTGATATCGTCTTTCTCTCCACAGGATCCACAGAGTGTGGTATCCACTAGGCCTAGTGCTCTTCTGCCAAAAGATAGCAGATAGAAAAAGTTGCATTTTTCTTATTACGTTTTGTCTGTCTGCATCTAATTAAGGCATGCCATCTACGGTTGTGCTCTTGACAGATCCTCACTGAGAACCTCGGCAGACCAAGTGCCGGTTCATGTCCTGACAAAACTGTCTAGAGTCCTTGCTTCACAAGTTCATCAGCTATCTCGCCGATCGGCTTGGAACCCAAACGATCCTGTGGTCTTATGAACACATTCAAAGATCATTCTGGGACAATGCAGACACAAATACTTCTCGTCATCCAGGCATTCTTCGAAACATAGCTTAGTCTCCTATTACATGATCTCTGGGCTCGTGAGACATCATGTAATAAGGGACTTATAGACCTTGGACCTTGAAAGTTTCGTGCAGTCGTATGTCGTCGCTCTCCAAAAAGACATTAGCGCCAGTTCAATCATCGGAAAATGATCTTAAGAGTACATCCCATGATGAAGGTATCAAGGCGAAGAATATTCAGCAGTGCGTCGAGAGCACCCGGGTTGCTAGGAAGGCTCCAGTCGAGCCGAAAAACACCGTTTTTTGAAATTTTAGCGAACGAGCAAATTATGTATTTGAGTGAGAGCTTGTTCCAGTTTATAAGCTCAGCTTATTCTATACTTAATTCTTTCGACAAACTAAATGTCGCAGCATGTTAAATTTTTGACAAGAGTCAACTGACAGATGACTGTTGACGGAAGCAGTGTTGCCATTTCAATTAAGAGGCGGGAAATTCAAAAAGTCACGGACTTATTGACCCGCCCTCGTATTTAGCATTGCTTTAATACAAAAGACTTACATATGGTTCCTTCTCAACGTGTTCACTAGCAGCGTTGCACTTGCCGTCAAAGCTACTCGTAGCATTGTCAAGAGCACCCTCTGTGACGTCCAGAAACGGCCCACCACCAAATCTTTCTTGGCTAGCGAGGTAAACCTTCGTATCTGTTTCAAAGTGTAGTTGTTTTTCCTGACAGCTTACTGATTTTAATCTTACCCAAACTAACCTTACTTAAACTAACCTTACCTAAACTAACCTAACCTTAACTAATTTAAACTAACCTAACCTAGAAGTTTAAAGAGCTGCTAGTTTTATGTTCGCAGTGCTTTTTATAAAAAAGATTTTTGATAATCTCATGTTTATGAAAGCTCATTTCTCAAAAGGATGTCCTTCATACCTCTTACCACCGCCCGTTCTTAATTCATACTCTTACCGATTCCAATCATAAAATTGACGAAAAACAATAGTGCTGTAGAGAAAATTACCAGTCGATTTTAGTTGAACTTTGAGCGATTGAGCGGAAGCTGTAGTAGAATTGTACGTTAAGGATACTGCGACAAACCATCAATTGATTGTTATATTTCTATTGGTATTAGTTTCAATTACTGCCCAGCTTATAATTGCTACGAAAGTGCTTTGTATTTATGCTCAAGGAAACCAATTCAGCATAAAAAAATGGCCATTTCAATTCATCATTCTGTCCAATGGTCGCTCTAAAGTGAATTCAATTTCAATATTTTGAACCTCGTACTATAATGGGCAGTTGTGATTGAATTTTTTGTTTTCCTAACCGCTACAATAATTTATGTTTGTTTGCGCATGAAGCAATTAAATAACAATTACTGTTACCTGCTGTGCACGTGTTCTGAATTTAACCTAGACCTAGACTACTCCCAGGTGACTCAATTTAGATTTGATTTCTATTATTGCCTATGCTCATCAAGATTTTATGAAAAAAAAAATCCATCAATTTAACGAGCCATGGCAACCTTGTGGTTGTGTGACATTTAAGTAAAAATAAAATGGTGTTTCCGGGGTGTAGAAGTAGATAACGTCTGCCAATAAGCTGAACTTTGCGTACTTGTTTTGTGCCAATTCAAACTCGAGGTTTATGTTGTCTCAAAAAATTGCAATGCCATAGCCAAATTGAACTTAATCTGCAGAAGGAAATTGCAAATTGCGACATGAAAACTCCATGCAAACCAGCTTCGCCTACAAGGAAATGATAGCCTGGAATTTCGCCTATGGTGGGTCTTGGTTTCTTTTCGGAAATTAATTCCAGTATTTGTGAATCACAAATTGGACACGCCTATCTTTCAATGTGGCATGTGGCAAAGTTCTTTGAAACAGACATAGGATGGAACTAAATTGCATAGGTAGTCGTCTTGGTAGGTGTCACCATATCTTTTTGTTGTCTGCACTGTCCGTGCACATGCCCATGTCACTTAACTTTCTTCCACTTCCTGTCTGTTCGTTGTAAGTGAGAGAATTCAAGTCTTTTCAGTTTTGTATTTCATCTCCTTCCAAAATCAGCAAAACAATTAATCACTGTTGCGTTGCTTTGCTCCTCTCATTCTATTTTTAGATTCCATCGTTTCTTGGTTATTCTCACTTTTTATTGCCCTCCATTGTTTTGTACCCACTCCTCAATACAACACTCGTTTGATGGCATTGTTTTCTTTCGCATTAATCACTTAAGTGGAATGTTCGAATTTGTGTCAAGTTTAAGCGGTTTACTGTGTGGCATTTTAATGTGTGTTAACGTCAATTCTTAAAATTGAAATGACAGCTTCAACAGAAATTTGTTAAAATTGAAGTTTGTTTTAATTAAGCATCCAAACAGGTGAAAAATTGCCCCAACCGCAAGCGTCACATTTGCCTAACTTTTAAATCACATGAGAGACCAGCGATGGTGTATGAGGTATGACATCACTGCTTAAAGCGTCAGATATGTTTTATCTCACAGCACAGACATTTTATCAATACAAAGTTGTTTTGTTTAGTTGAAGGAATCAGATTTCGGGAACGTCACACACCTTGACACCAGCGCTGGCCAAATATGTCACACAAGAAAATGGCTTTTAAATACTCGTTGATAAACGTAATTATTTATTGTCACAATGCCGCCTCTTTACACCCTTCAATTATTACAATTTGAATAGAGTTTAAGGCACTAGTTTGACAAGTGGTTAACCCCTGCTTCATACACATGCAATCATATAAAAATAAAAGAGAATAAAACTGAACGATCGTGCTTATCCTGCAGTTTGCGTTCATGGAAAACAATTTTTATGAGCTTTTTTAATAGCCACATGGTGAGTTCAAGTACGAGTAACGAGTATGGACGACTCTGCAATACGAATATTAAATATAAATCAACTTTATTTTTATATTTCGTCTTTGGTGTGGTGATTTTAAGATGAATGACGTCGGACAGACTGCGATCGGATATGATGATGATCATGGTGATGGTCGTAATGATGATGATGATGAAGATGACGATGATGTTGCATGTCAAGTGGGTACGCGGGTTGAAATAAAATGATGTCGTGACTTTTTTGGCTTAGCCTTGCGAACATTTGATAAATAAATTCAAAACGAATGGACTCGATATATCATTGGGAATTGAAGTCAACTCGAAAGTGAATTGTTATTTTATAATTATAATTGCGAGAGATGTACTTTCGATATGGCAATTGAATGCGAAATACGAAAACAAGTCCATAATTTCTATAAAAGATCAAGTTGTACTTGATTATGACGAAATAAGTCAAGCCTTGGACGTGGACTGGACACATCGTACTGTGGTCTGTGACGAAAGAGAAAAATTTCTTTCCAGAGTTTATCGAATCAACTCAAAGTTATTGGTGCCGCATGTTCAAGTTTTCAAGGCAGAGTTACTTTAATTTTATTATGGTAAAGCATAAACGATTTAACTGTATTCAACTATGATACTAGCGGTTGAAAAGTATGTGTTGCTTCTTATCCACTCAAATATGATTTTAGACGTCAAAACTGCTTATGAACCTAATGTTTTTAACTATGTACAGTGAAATCTCTCTTGGGCGGACAGCCATGGCGCAGAAAATTTTGTCCGCCTAAGGGAGTTGTCCGTTTAAGGGAAATCAAATCAAAACACCAAATTTCAAAAATTAATAACTGATGCTTTGAAATCTGTGATTCCTAAGCGCGTTGCAACTTCTGTTGCCTATTGTCGAATTGCACTCCCAGATATCGGAAACCCCCTTTGTTTCGAGATGCATTGAACCAGTCGAAAACATTTTTATAAAGGCAAATAATCACTCATATTATATGTGGTACCCGTGGTGTGATGGATAGCATGTCCGCCTGTTAATCCAGAGGTTCGAGTTCGAATCCTAACAGAGGCAAAAATGTTTTTTCTACGGGTATCGCCTTTCGCAAGGAATTGGCAAGTCCTCCGCTAGTATTCATTGCCATGAAAAGCGCTTTCTCGTTTAGCCGTTCGGAACCGGCAGAAAATTGTAGGTCCCCTCCATTCTCTCACAGGGGATGGTTGTGAGAAATGTGCTAGGCCCAGGGGCTCCTCGCTCTGTAGTGCCACCCTATTAATTATTATTTATTAATTAGTTCTGAAAAAAATATGAGAAGTTCGAAAAAGATGCAAAGATTTGAAAGAAGTTAAAGATTCTGAAGTCAAAGAACGTTTGAAACGTAAGAAACTCTGAGGTAGTATAAATTAAATTTTTGAAAGAAGTTGAAGAACCGGTGGAAGAAGTTCTGAAACTTCCTTCTATTCGAAGGAGTAGAAAAAGAAGTTCCTAAGAAGTAGAATTTAAAAGTAAAAGAAGTTCTGAAGAAAAAGAAGAAGGTCGGAAAAATGTCGTAAGAAAAAGATCTGAAGGAAGTTTAAGAAGAGAAGTAGTAAGAGAAGCTCTGAAGCATAAGTTGTAATGGAAGGTAAAACTATGAACTGTTGCCAAGAAAAAATTCTGAAAGAAATTAGGAAAAAAATAAAGGAAATATTTCGAAAAATAAGAAAAATGAAATGATGTAGAAGAAGACATTCTTAAAGAAATTGTTAGATTGTTCACAACGAAACAGCCAAAGTCCAATTAAAACAGTTTGTTAATTTTCGTTTGACTTTTATTTCCTATAGGTATATAGATGTGTGTAAGTTAATTTACAATTTCATTAATGCTTTCACTTACGTTCAGTTTTTCTATCTTCTTTTCTTATATTTAGTTTTTACTTTAATTTTAAGATGACGCTAGTTTATCACGTTTACATCGTCTGCTGTCCACCTTTGTTCTGCCCTTTTGCCATCTGACATATATAGAATCAAAAAGATGGCTGAAGATAAAGAAAAGATGGCCGAAGATAAAAAAGATGGCAGATCGTAAAAAGATGGCGACCCGTCGAAGGGAAATTTATCTTACGGCGTTGCCATGTTTGCTAACAGAAGTGGAACATGTTAAAAAGAAGTAGAACACAAAGTTCTCAGACACCAAAAATAAAAAAAATATGGAAAAAACTGAAAAGCTCGTATTTCTAAAAACAGATCATTCAAAGATGATATTATAAAAAGAGATGATATTTAAGAACAGAAATAAGAGAAAAGGAAGTTCTGAATAATCGACAAATAAGTTGTAAAGAAGTAATAGAACAGTTCAGAATAGATGGTGAAAACGAAATCAGTGATACGAAGTAGAAGAAATACTCGATGAGAAAAAGAAAACGAAGTAATGAAAAGAAAAGAATTTGAAAAAGATAAAGATTATAAAAGATAAAAGATTTCAGCTTTGGAAGTGTACTCCCCATCTTTTGCCAATATAATTATATGCGGTGATCTAAATTGCAATCTCTTAAATTTGACTTGCTCTGATTTGTTTTTAGGGACTATGAGATCACTTAATTTACATCCTTTAAATACAGAGGTACCTACCCACTTCACAAATAGTTCTAACACTTTACTTGATGTATTTTTAGTAAATAATAAAGACAAAATTCTCTTTTATGATCAGCTCTCTGCACCAGCATTCTCTAGGCATGACTTGATCTTTGCCATATTTCAAAGTAGCACTAGCAACGCAACACAATCATATTCTTTCAGGGACTTTAAAAATATTAATTTAAACAATCTGGAATATGATGTTATTAGTGTTGATTGGCAGCAGGTATTATATATGTCCTCTCCTGACCAGCAAATTAACTTTTTTCAAAACAACATTCGAGATCTTTTCAATAAGCACGTCCCTCTTAAAACCAAAGTTGTTAATCACCGCGGTCCTTGCTGGTTCAGTGCTGAAATCATTCGTCTGAAAAAGAATCGTGATAATGCTTTTAAACGATGGAAACGATATAAAGTGCCTGAATTTTATGAGTCTTATCGCTCCATTCGAAATGAAGTTACATCGAAAATAAAATTAGCTAAACGTAATTACTATGCTGAACATTTTAGTAGAATTCTCCCCATAAAAACCCTTTGGAGTAATGTGAAGGAAATTGGAATAGGGAAAAAAGCTTACCATGATTTGAATAATATTGATCCTGACGAGCTTAATTGCGAATTCGTTGGAATGCAATCCACTCCAACTTCTTCTTCTAGATTGTTTCCAAATAGCAACTTAACTTCAATAAGTAGTACTTCGAATCTCTTTAGTTTTTCTTTATTTGATGAGACTGATATTGTAAGAGCGATCTTAAACATAAAATCGAAATCCATGGGCTTTGAAGAAATTCATCCCAACTTTGTGAAAATCATTTTACCTTACATACTTCCATTTCTGAGCATTATTCTTAATAATATAGTTCGAATGTATGTAACATGTACATCGAAAAAATGTAACATCAAAATCCCTCTCAAGATAGTAAGCAATAAATTACCATCTTATCGTAAGCCTCAAAGTTCGATTGATGTCATTTTAAGTACTACTTTATACCACGTGTCGTTAGATGGCGTCAACTTAACTTATTCTATAACTGTAAATGTCTAGATATATATTTTTCTATTTAACAATCACTGACTCTTTTTATATCCTAACTGTGTACCGTTTACGCAAAGTTTTTGGGTGATATCTTGACTTGAAAAGAATATTTATTGTTTTATTGACATACTTTATTTTCTTATCATTCGAATTATGTTTGTAAAACATTTCTTTTCTTTCTGTTTTCCGAGTTTACTTTACTTTACTCATGTTTTTTTTTTCTTTGCTCTCCATGTTGTGATAAGATAAAGACGAGAAAGTGTTGATATTTACTGCATTTTTATATCTGATCTAATTACGGTTACTTCATACTCGTCGTCAAAAGTGTTCTTTTATTACGTCTACGTAAGAGCAAATAAGTCTGAAATTAGATCCCAAGACAATGATATGACACATTCAGCCTGTTGAAAAGTTAGAAGAAATCATTACGTGTTCTGATATAATGGCAATGATAAACTCTCAATCTCAAATAATTTATAATATCAGAGAACTTGGCTTGTATACATACATATAACGGCATCTGGTAAGCGCAGGTGTAAAGACTTAAATCAGTGTGAACGGTTAATGCGGACTTGGCGCTGGTTGTCTGAGTTGATATTCCTTATTAACGGTGAATTAATTTATGATGATTACAATTTTCCAGCTCCCATAGTGTTTCCCCATACTGATTTAAAGTCCAGTGGTGAGGAAAACAACAAAACTTGATGAGATCAAAGAAAAAAAACGACACTTGTTGGGTACAATGTAATCTGACGACAACTTATGGAAATGAAAAGAAATTATTAACGAAAACATCTCAAGTTGATAGGAGAACTCATGTGTTTGGCAATACCTTAATAAAAGCAGCGTTGGGTTTTTGGTCTGTTTTAGCAAATAAATCTCGAGAACAGGTCTAACGTGTGCTTATGTTACATAATCGTGTATTCATCTTAAAAACTTATATGATAAACTGCTTTCTATCTTTACATGAAAATATCTTTACATATATGACTAACAACGAACGACCCGTGGTGCACGTGACTAACTAAACGGTGAACAAGTTGTTAGACTGTTAGTCTGTTGCTTTTGCATTAGAAGTAAAACTTGTTTAAATTTCTAGAAGAAGCGAACTGAAGGTTCGTCATCTCTTATACATTTTAGATGACGCAGCTATTTTGAACATCTGACTGTGTGTCTTTTGATTGATTGCGTCATTCATAATTCAATTGAAAAACTTACTTCCACATTTTTCATCTTTTTCACACACAACGACCTTAAACTTGTTCGATGCCAAAATATAAACATCAGATGTACGAACTGGTTAATACATAGCCAATACCCACTCGACCGCAAATCAAAATTCAGTGTTTTAGTATTAAGCTTGCTAACACTACTTGCCTATACACAACACCCCCTACAAGTTGGACACGCTTTATTTTATTTATGTACGAGTATATTTGAGTGGCTGCCAACAAAAACGATCGTGGAACTAATAAAATACTTAGCCTAGCCTGACTCTGACTTACCCCGCTTTATCCCTTACTAATTTGAACATCAACAAATCATCCAAATAGCAATGAAAACAAATCGACTAGAACAAAAAAAAAAATACTACACATTTATGAATGAAAAAAAAACTTCCATATTTATAAACTCAGCAGACAAATCATCTATTTTTAAACCAATGCCTTTGTCCAAAAATATGTTGGAGAGGGGTTAGGGTGTGAGATTAAAAATCTGCAATAGTAAAAGTAGAAATTTCTTGTTTCTATTTTAAACAACATAGTGAAGTGATGATTGTAGTACGTGATTTTATGCCGATACTGTTGTTATCACTGATCCTGACTCTAATAGGTGCCGGGTATTCGGCCTTCAAAAATGAATAGTTATAAACAAAATTTTTTTTCCCCATAAAAATAGATGAATGGACTGAGAAAATTCCCTGAATGAGAAAGATAGGAAGTAATTAAAGAATAATGATTATTTTGTTTATAGTCGGATTTTGTTTTGCTGATAAAAAAAACATTGAATTTTATTTTCTATGTTTTTATTCAATCCAATGATCTTGATCTATAATTTGATGCAATGCATTTTTGGAGCAAAAAAATTCTAATCCGACAGTTCAATTTCCGTTTTTGTTTCATGTGTAGTTTAATCGTTGCTCAGAATTGCGGCACAAAGTTATTTAATATTTACTCAAGCGAGACGAAGTTTACTGACTTTTTTTTATTTTTTTTTTCATTCTTTTTTTCTTTGTAAAATTGTTTGGACTTTAAAAGTGGAAGGTTTTTTATTTATCGATAAAGAGTTTGTTGAAGAGCAACTCGATTTGCACATTTTTCTTTCAGTGCAAAATATGTTTCCGTCGGCTGTTTTGGTCAGTGGTCACAGTGATCAAAGGCAATAAAACGAAATTTGTTACCTAATTGCGTTAGTACGTTACGTCAGGAGTTTTATTTAACAATTCACAGTTCAGTCCGAAAACCAAAATCAGTGATTTGTGAACATTGAAACTCATATTTTTAGCAAATCTAATGTTTTCTATGTAACGTAACTCTAGGATTAAGTATAAAAAAACTAAATATGGTGGCGCTACAGAGCAAGGAGCCCCTGGGCCTAGCGCGTTTCTCACAACCATGCCTTGTGAGGGAATAGAGGGGACCTAGAATTCTGCCGGTTCCGAACGGCTAATTGAGAAAGCGCAATGAATTTACTAACGGAGGACTTGCCAATTCCTCGCGAAAGGCGATACCCGGGAAAAAACATTTTTGCCTCTGTTGGCATTCGAACCTCGAAGCTGTGTGTTAGCAGGCGGACATGCTATCCATCACACCACGGCACGGGTACAACGTACTAGGGTACTAGGATTAGGTATGCTAAAGTAATAAGCAGTCGATTCACTTTCTATGAAATAATTAGGAAACTATTTTTTGTCTGCCTTTAACGTGGTATCTTCGAGGTTCAAATATCAACAGAAAACAAAATTGTTTTCCCACGGGTATCGCCTTTCGATGGGAAGTCCTCCGATAGTAATTGCACTGCCATGAAAAGCGCTTTCTCGATTCAAATTGTCGACAGTTCTTCAACACTAGACTGAGGCTTTGTGCTTTTGCATTTTTCTCAACCATAACTTGTAAGAAATGGAGAGAACCTACAATTCTTTGACGGTTTCGAACGGCTAAGTCAGGAAGCGTTCTTCATGTCAATGCAATCGAACTTAGAGGACTTTCGAATACCTCGAGAAAAAGAATTTAACGGATATTTAAACTTCGAGCTTCCACTTAAAAAGCAGACATGTTAAACATGGTTTGAAATCCTAAACTATTTCGAAATAGTCTTCGTTTCTATTTGTGTACGACCTGCTCGAAAACTAGCAATTTTTTAAATTTCTTTGATAAATCATATCCTTGTTTTACGGTGCATTCAAATAAAATTAACTCCAACCGGAAGTTTACTCACAACGCATCATAGAATAGACCATGAGCTCTAAGCCAAACTAGCTACACGGCTTGGACAAATTGGACATTATATACCCTACTGGCCTTTAAATGTCCATCACAATTCCTTTTAAAAAAGATCTAAGCCGCCATTAAGACAGTTGATCTTTTCTTCCTAAGTCGATGTTGAAAGTCAGTAATATAAACTTGACACAGATAAACAAACGCAAAAGGCTTAAACGGGCATAAAAGAAGAGAGAGAAAAAAACAAGCAATGCGGACAAGTTTTTAAATTCACTTTTTCCTATTGTAATTGCGGTTGGCTGCTGTTTAAAACCAACCACATTAATGCGATGATGGGAATAAATAAATAGTGAAAGAGAGACTTGTTTGTAAATGCATGTACCTATCTCTACACTATGTGGAGGTCGTTATTGAGTAAATGATCAGCTTTCGTCTTTGAGCTCCGTCGCAAAGTATAGAAAGAAAGTCATGCTGTGTGATTATTTTTGTTCCTACTTCACATCGTGTTATTACAACGACGAATATACTTCACTTGTGTGTCCCCGTCCCCCTTTGCCTTGTTTGTTGTTGTCTTTAGCGGAACCAGCCAGACAACTACTGGAAGTCATACAATACTATGATTTGTGTGTCGTCTATCACAACACCAATCCCATACAAATCTATCGAGTTATTAATTTGAAAGAAAAGTAAATCGATACTGCAAGTGAGATTCAGCTTTCGCCTCATATAGGATTGATTAAGCCATATTCGCTGCTTCTGCTTGTATCATTGGCTTCTTTGGTCATTTCCTGTTGAAACTACACATTCAAAAAACCAACAATAAATAAATCGAATTGATTAAGAAAATTATTGCAACTCGTTTGAATCTAAACTAGTCTAATCATCCAAACAAGTCTCTGTCGTCGTATTCCATTAGAAATGAGGCCATCATGTAATTCCTCTTTTGACTAATTGAGATGACCACGAAGATATAGAGTTTTACTGCTCCATATCTGTTAGAGCCTTATGAAGGAGTAGGTCTATTTGTGTCTTGCAGATAACATTAAAAGATGCAATTTATAGAATTGATTTATGAGCATGGCATATGATGTTTTGAAAGTATGTAGGTAGTTATAAAATATTTTTTGGGGGAAACAATTATATATTTTCTATGGTTATCCTACTACAGAAATTATTTAGATGGAAGTTTAATATAATTGAGTGCCAAGCTGCACGGAGCTTCAAGTACTAATATAAGATGCATATTCGTATGGTTGAATATATTTTCAAAATTTCAAACTAAATCTGATCTGGTTAAAGCACAGTCTTAAGTCTTTTCTGGCGGTGAGTATTTTGTTATAAGAATATCTCATGTGTTTTAGTAACATCTGCATTTTGTCTTTCAGTTTTGCGACACTTAAAAGTGTCTGAAGAAACCGAACTCATCAAAAAAGGAAAAGTTTTTCTATCAATTTTATTTTCTCGGCTGTATTCTGACAACACATTTGTGATAAGGAAGGAATCAGCAACAAAACACATTGATCTGTATTCAAAAGAAGTGATTTCCCTTTTAAAGCACACAAAACGCATATCGGATGAAAGTTGCATCTGAATTCGCTGGGGTTTTTTGGAAGGAAATGACGCGAGGTGATAAAACGAACCTCTACAAATTTGTAGTGGCTGTAACCTAACCACGCTCTAACCAGCTAATTTCGCAAAAGGAATTTTTACTGTCCTTTTGAAATTGTTTGAGATTTTTTTCCCTATTGCTGGGTGACTTCTTCCGTGCCAGAATTCCAGGATTACTACGTAATCATCAATGGCCTCCACCCATTATGTCGTATGTACATCATATCGTCGAAACATTTTGGCTGTCTGGTTGGCATTTGCTTTTTTTGTGAAATTCTGTCAAATTCAAAAAGCAATCCGGATGAGAATGAGTTCGTTTTCTTCTTAGGTCTTGATGACACCTTCATCGAACTTATCAGAGCAGTTTGCATCCTGCGGAGTCTCATTAATTTAATTGAGATGCCAGAAATATGATATGAAATATGTATGTTACTATGGTACTCGATACGTAGAGGTTACCATTTCTGCTTATCACGTGTTATCGAATCGAATCTACGAGTCTCTTTCCTTATTTGTTTATTGTATACTATATAAGACGTCTCTTAAGGTACCATAAGAAAGTTCGGAAAAAAGTGTCCACGGGTATCGCCTTTCGCAACCAATTGACAAGTCCTTCGTTAGTAAACTCAATGCCAGGAAAAGCGCTTTCTCGATTAGCCGTTCGGAAGCGGCAGAAACTTGTAGGTCCCCTCCCTTCCCTCACCAAGGCATGGTTGTGAGAAATGCGCTAGGAACCTGGGTCGCTTAAGAGAAGGTCGGAACCATCTGCAGCTGCAATATTTTCTGACTTGATCTTATTACATATAGGAAGCTGTACTTGTTTTAATTGGAGTGGATGGAGCTCTTGCCCATAGTTGTCTACATTCTATGATAGGTGCGTTTTTGTCGCAACTCTGCAATCCTATGATCAGCTCAGCAACACACTTTACCAATGAACAGAAACAAATCAATACTGAGCTAAAAGTGCTCAGTAATGGTTCGTTTTTCTGTTCGGTGGTGAAATCCGTTGCTCAGTTGATTAAAGGTTTCCAGAGTTGCGACTTAAAAGCGTAATTCATGTCACCAGCACCGTTAAACAGTTCACAGAAAGAATGCTTCTAAATACTCAGTGGGGACTGTGAATTCAATTTTTCTGCTGGTCTTTCTAGGGTCGAGTTGAATTATTGTAATATTCACTCTGATAAGAATATGCGTTTCGCTTAAACACCTGGAAAATGGACAGTGCTCCACGCGTGGCGATTTGTGGTTCAATAAAAATTAAAGTTCAACATTCCCTCTGTTCATTTCAAAAGTTTTTTTTTACTTAAACGTCAATGGTGGCATCTAGAGCTACATATGTAATTTTACTGGCGTGTTTCTCTTTCTCTATTCTATTTGTTCATTTTGAATGTCGTGTCGACGAAGCGATAGAACTGTCATAGCAGATGGGAAGTTACTTGTTTATGCAATTGAACAGTCATATCAAAATTATTCTTCCTAGCAAAGATACTGTTTTTTTGTTTACAATCACAATGTCCACTACTCGGATGTGCCTGTAAAAATTGATAAAATTTTATACGCTTAGCTCCAATAGTTTTTCTAGCGGTAGGTACACAGCGGCGGCAAACCAGTCGGCGGCACCTCAAAAATAAGGTCTTCATGGTCATGAGAATACTACAGTTCGTATGTAGGTACATATCTACAATCTACATACATATAATGGATGTAGTCGAATTGGAACCTGTCATCTGAGGTCTTCTTGAATAGACAAAATATCACAAAAGGCAATTAAAACAATTGCTCTTCTATGATGTATGATGTTAAATAATTATTATATTCCTTCAACAAAATACAAATATGGGATGGGTCCACCAAATAAAAAGTACTGTCTGCCTTCTTTTTTTTAGCATCTAATTGAAAAGAACTTATTAATGCTGTTGTATTATGTTAATGAAATTTAATTGAATCCACATGCTAATTATTGTTATTGAGAGAGAGAAAGACTTCTTAAAGTTCTATCCATACTCAAAATAGTAAAAACACATCCGTTTAATTTTCACATTAATTGCTGTTATATAAACGACCAAAGACTTAAAAAGAATTGTTCTTATGTCATAAATCAAGACGTTCAGAGATCGACCCCCTCACTTACTTGCATTGCGCAAATGATTCATAAACAAAACAGATAAACCCACACACATGTCTTGCCGGTTTTCAATATTGTTTACCCCGCATCTGTTACAACGTAGCTTTGTGAATATTTATTTCATTTGCTTGATATACCAATGAAATGATATGACAGGCAGTCTGAATGGCATTATAACTAGTGGTTATAGTTTTTTCGTTTCTTTTATTTCCATTCCATGATGGAATAATGACTGACATGTAAGTAAAGTAGGTACTAGGTACACTTGTTCTACAACTTCCCAATCCAATTTAAATATACTAAATCAATAGAGAAAAAGTAAATTGAAGTTACTGAAAAGGCAAAAGTCTCCTTGTGTGTTTGTTTGTTTGTTTTTATCTCCTATCTGCCCCTGTTTGTGACTTCATCTTTGTCTCTGTTTTCCTTCCTTCACCATTCATCATCGCCATTGTGTTGTTTAGTCATTGTTGTTTGTATTTAGGTTTGCAGTTACATAGATTGATATTGGTCATACATGGCTCTTCACTGAGATTGCAAGTTGCAATTGCAAGTGGCTTGCTTTCCCTTGCACTCTTTCTAGATGAGGCAACAAAACTAGTGTTGGACATCAGATGTAATCTTCCAATTTTGTTATCAGTTTGCGATTTTATCAGTGTAGTTGTTGTTTACGATTTTTGTTGGAAGGGTTTTCTATTAACAGTTAATTATTCATAACGATTCCATTGTAACTATGATTTATCACCTGTAACCGTTTTTGATGACCAATTTATGGGTGTGTGTGTGCGTTCTATGAGGTAGTAGGTAGTTTTTTTCTAATAAGTTGATTAGATAACGCACAGAGCGAAAGCTTTTTTCAATCATCATACTTGGCGACAGTGCGACTAATTTAACCAACTATGTATAATGTATATTGTAGTTGAACGTTTTACAAAAGATTCTTTCCACCATAGTTTTTGATTAACCGAACCCGAACAGAAGTATTTTATTTTTATTTTCGTTGAAGAGAAAAGTGTGAATGGAAGCAAAATTAATTTAATCAAGTTCAATGGCAAACTTTGGGATTGAACTGTAATAGTTTTGTAGCCCATGATTTTATTAACTGTTAAGCTGAATACATCCCTGACACATTCTAACAGGAAATAATATTGCTTTAAGCTTTGAAGGACCATAATGGACTTCACTGGTGCTAGAAAGCGAACTGGGTTATTAATTAAGGACCGGGTATTTCAAAGGAGTATGTTGGGCATATGAGTTATGTTAGCCGCCATCCTTTAATATATCAACAAATCTTCTGGATTTGTAAAGTTGGCAGTTGGAGGTATCGGATGAAACACTCAACAAACGTAATAGCCCGGACGGTTCCGAACGAGTAGGGTTAGGCCTATCACCCATCCTTGATAGATCCACAAAGATTCTGGATTAGTAAAGTTTCTTCTAAATTGAAATGATTGCGATTGGTAGAACGACATGAATTAGTCAGCAAACATCCAGGATGAGGATAAAAACACCTAACAAGAGAAACTGATGAAAGGCTTGACAACTTTTAAGTAACTACATTTCCAGTCTGCCATTAAGTTTATGTTATTGTTGTTGCAATTAACTGGAAAGACTCGATTGTCAAAGCAACTCACCTAATCGGTTCAAAGCGGTGTTAAGTACAAGTACGCAGCAAGTTAAGATTTTTCATTATAAAAAATTCAATCATCAGTCGATAGGTCGAAATGGTTGAAACGAGTCAAATGGAATCTTTGATGCATTTGGATCAAGAAAACAACAAACAAACAAAAAATTATTAAAGTTTTCTCCAAACCACTTATGACACATGTCAGGCTTGTCAGAATTAATTGCCGGATTTTCGAAAAGCTAAGCTAAATGATCTCAGCTGCTCTATTAGTTAGAATCCCACTCCATTGGCTTAGATTGTACATTTGACGTTTGTTTGACGATTGTTTTTGACGTTTAAGGTATGTCAAATAAGAGAATGGACGAAGTTTAATGATAATAATCCAATAAATGAGTTTCTCTAAAACATTCGCTTCCAGTCGAACGTTCGATTCGCTACTCATAATAGGGACCATGGGCTTGTTGTACCATGATTGGATGAAGACTTTGTTATATGTTAGGATAGCCAACAGTTAAATTTTCCAAACCAAAAACGTGATTCTGCTCTGTTTGTCTGTAAAATAAGCTAAACCCTATTTTGAATCCTTTAATCATTTCTCATGCATTATGAACTGATTTCTTATTTCTTATAATCGTTATAATCATATAATACCGCTCTAGAAGCGAAAATTCGTGTAAATACAAGTCTGCCAGTTGTATAAAATATAAAGAGCGGGGAGACTCATGTACTTTAAGTTTTATTGTGTCTTATGTGAAATGTCTGCTATAATAAGAGTGTACCGAGCGTACAGTTATCAGTTATCCAGTCAAGTACCCTAGAATTGTGTAACAGGTGTCATTTTTTTTAATAGCTATGGGGTAGAATTTTTGTTGGATGGTCAAACGTGCCTTTCTCATTTATTTTGAATGATTTCTACACTGTACTCCACAAACTACAATACATTAAAATTCCTAAATAATGTTTATTTCTGACATTCTACTGCTTTTGAATCATCACTATTTTAAAGATAGTGCTCTACCCAGAAGCACTTTTCTCAAATGAATTCAACAATAAAGAATGTCTTGTTATCTACAACTACGTGTTTTTAAATCTGTCAATAGAAAGATATTTTTTTAGATAAAACTTATTTTACAGTTTTTTGCTTTTAAGCAAGAAAACTGCTTTTTTTAATAATACCTAACTTATTTGTAATTTTTTTTTGTCTTTCAGGCTTGAATCAGATATAGAAACGAGAACTGCATCAACATGAAGTCCAAATCATCATCGGTGAGTTATATTTTTAGAGTGTGAACAAAAATTAGAAATTCATCAGTATCGTTTTTATTAAGAGGTTTTAGACTAACACGTCTTTGAGTATAAAAGAGATAAAGATTAAGAAGATAGTGTGCACCGTATCAGTCCCAAAAAGACTGTTGCTTATTTTCTGATCCAGACACAGCTGCCATTCAAATTATGCAGTGGCAACTGTCTGTACTGTATGAACACGCAGCTTAATTTTGTCTTTCAGTTCCAAAGTCATTGTGAACTTGAATTTTGAATCTTTATTTCATCATCTAACCAAATGCTGATTATCTAATTTGAATGAACTTATTTTCCTCAGTGAATGTAAAAAATCGCTTATATAAAATAAAGTCCTGTGTCCCAAATTCTCGTTTAATAGCAATCTCTTTGTACCTAACGACTTGGGGGGTAAAAAAGAAAACCTAATTTCATTTAGGTCATACGAAATAGTGTATCCCCCTTAAAATGACAAAAAAAAAAGACATTCTCGTATCGTTTCGTTTAGAAATACGTATTTGCATCAGGCGACCAGCGTGTGACTTTACCTTTGTTGAGCTGACTAAGCAATCAGTACTGCAACATTTTGCAAGTCGTTTGCTTTAAAAGCTTTACAATATCTATTGTTAGTTAACTATTCATTATGTAACTTTTATCCTCAAACTGTGTGCTGAGTTTTAATTTAGGGATCCAAAACAGAACCTAGTTAAGTCCCTACTTCGTCTCCCTTAATTATTTATGTCGAACTGCACCAAACACCACCAACCTTATTCGCGTTGTCTTGTGAGAGTGAGTCATTACCACAGCCATGTAGTTAGTTAGGATGGGTGGGTGTGTGAAGCGGTGTCACTAGGCCAGTGGGCTTATTAGATAAAAATAAAAAGAAGCATACGACACCCCTAACAAACAACAAGCCCCGATCATGAATAGAAAAACAAGAGCGAAAAGGAAATAGGAAAACCCATAAAAATGCTGGCGTCCTATTTTTAGTGTGTCAAAGAACTACCTCGAGTACGGTCGTAAATTTAAAAAACTCTCGGTGTAAATGCAGAAAGGATAAATGTACATCACTATTGGCAACTGAATTAATTCAAGTAAATTCAATCCGAAAGTAAATATTCGCAAAAGATGGTTGTATCTGACAATCGTGTACGAATTCGATACAATGGAAGTGTTAAACAAAAAACGGTTAGTTTTGGAAATTAATTAAAAATAATTTTTTTCTTATATTGTGCTCATACGTCTATGACCGGAACGACTTGAAATAAAAACTAAAAGGCACCGAAAGTATTTTTTTATTTTCTTAGACTTTTATATTCTCTTATAAATTTCGAGAACTTTTATGAAATTTTTACAATGAAGCTGTATAATCGACTTAGCGGCCGTAGTGCGGATAATATAACTGTAAGCCGTGACTATGAAATTACTTTCTTCATTTGCTATGTGCTTACCAAAATTTTTAACCGCAATAATTTATTTTAAAAAATAAGTGTTCTTTAGAGACTGAAAAATTTCAAACGTTTACTGCTTAACAAATTACTCTGTTTCAAAGGGGGGAAGGGTATAGTTAATTCGTCCAAAAAGGTACATTAGCGACATAGCTTTAGTATCTATTGATTAAAATCAAGGCTCCTTTAAATATAATATTTAAAGAAAACTGTGTGAACATTTCAAAAAAAATAAAATATTTAAAAAAATATGGCAATGGCAGCAGTTATTGTGAAGCGTTTCGAAAAAATCAAAAAAGGTAGTTTTGCTGTGCCCCCCATAACTCGGTACTGAATCATTTGATGAAATGAAATTGAAATATCAATGAAAAAAATCAAAGATATTTCGTTAGATAATAGTTTTCCCCAAAGAGTTTTTATCCTAACAATAGAGTGACAAGGACTGTGTAGTTCGAAATAAAACTTGTGATAAAAAATAATTTTTATACACCTCATTCCGTATGATTTGACCTATTCCAACCGTTTTGCTATGAAACAATGGATTTTCTACGAACGAAACAAGATCACAGACTTGTCGGTGAAGTCAGAATACATAATGCGAGCAGAATTTTTTATATCCTAAGATATCCTGTTAAAGGTTTGTATTTTGCTCTCCTAAATGTGAGCCTTTCCATGTCACGTCGACCACTTTTACAAAATCGTTCTAGCTGATGCCCTCGACTTCGACGTCGTTGTTTAAAATAAAAACAATGTACTCAAAGAAAGCCATGGATTAAAAATGAGAAATGAATTGGATTGAAAATTAAAATGTGTTACACACTTCAGATTTTGCTTTGCTAAAAAATTGTCAATCTGCATGCACACAGTGATCGACGTCAAATGATGAAGCGATTAAGCGTACTTACGTACGCATGCCAAGGGCAAGGACTTAAAAACTTATGTTCATAATGTGACCATAAAATGATCAACATTGGCCTTGAGTCTCGATGTTAATATGTAGATGAATAATGGAATACGATAAAGTTGCCTTGTGAACAAAGGTATTTCAGATGATGGTAAGTAACAATCTCACACCAGACACCACCATCAACCTGGAGATGATGCACTACGAGATTGTTACTTACCATCATCTGAAATAACTTTGTTCACAAGGCTTTCGAAAACTTCATCGTTAAAAATTACCCCGAAACTATGTACTTTTGAAAAAAGATGGACAGAATTTATTATCTAGAAACAGTTTATTCAGCTACACAAAATTGAACAAAGTTTGGCAGGTAGCCAGGTATTTTTCAGCAAATTGACGGCTTTTACCACGGCGTTATTAAGTTATTATTGATTTGACTGAGTAGGTGACATGGGAAATGGACAACTGTTTAATTTTGTTGTCCATCTCGCAGCTAAGGCGCGGACGTAGGGTTTATTATAAAGGATACCTTTTTTCTGCATTTTGCTCTATAAACCAATGGCCTGTTAGCAACTGGACTAGTTTACTCTTTTGCGAAACGAAGGTCAGTCACAATAAGACTATTATCTTTGACATTAGGACCCAGCTGTGGTTATTTCCATACTTAATAATGTACGTCTTTTTTCTATTAAATAGGAACCAGCAAATACTCCCTCCGGAATTTTCTATAAAGCTACTTTTTTGTGTATAAACTTTAAGTGAATCAAATTCAGTTATGCAGACTTTCCGATACACATACAATTCGATTTTCTTCTGTCGTAGAATTTCACCATTCGATTGTACAATAGAGGAGATCAGCAGCAAAATGTTTAATTTAATTTTTGAGATTTAATGAAGAAATTAATGAATTGGGTCTTTTTAAAAGGACACATTGAAGAATCTGTATATGTCGCTGCTCTGTACGCCTGGGACCAGTAACACAAAGCTTCAAGCCTACCAGTCAAGAGCCACTTGAAGGATTATATCCTTTACACTTGTAGAAGAGCGTGCAAACTTGTAGCTTTGTTTTAGAAAAAAAAAAATTAACACTTTTCGTAATCCACTTGTATTAAAAGTATGTACTTGTAGGTTCATGTTGCGGGCCTTGGATTCATTGTTTCGGTCTAAGTTGACTGTTCTTTCGTATCGGTTTTTGTTGAATGCACCAAGTAAGAACTTGGCTTGACCTTGACGCAAACATGAAAACAAGGCCAATTCGGATTTCAATTTAAATAGCAGAACTTTGAAATATGAAGTGACTATCTCGAAGAAAAGGAGGCATTCATATGTAGTTTACATGAGTCGAATCGATAGAATTTAAGCAAACTTACTCACTATTACATTACACACTTATAAAAGCATGTGGCCCATTTCATCAAAATGAAAGTTACAATCACAAATTTGTGCTTGTAATTTATAGTTACAAACTTTTTGAATTAAGGCTTTGGTTTCACTAACTGCAAGTTTGTAATTCAGGCATTTTTGATCAAAGCGGACAAAAATATAAAAAAATTGGTCACAAAGTGTTCGAATTTCCTGTAAATCCACCAAGATTACGAATAACTTGTAATGACTTACTCACAAGTCAAAACGTTGTAACATAGGTTCAAATCATTTGCCCACAATTCGCAAAACTGAAGAATTTTTCGGTCATTGCGAAGCTCCTTTTCAACTCATGCAGCTGGTGGAAAATTTTGGCCAAGTAAGTGATTTGAGGAATCGAACTTCCGCATGTCTCTCTCAAAAACAACTAAGATTATTGCTGTTTGGTTCTGATTTTGTTCTTTTTGGAAAATCAACCAACTTTTACCGGAAATAAGTTGAGCTATCGAACAATGATTAATGATTTTTTGGGAGATATTAAAATTTTTTTAAGACGTGCCATACGAGCAACTACATAAGCGTACAAAATTTACCACCGAGATTTTGTGATTTAACTAAAACCTTAACAGACGCAAATGTACGAGCTGGTAATTTAATATTTTACCTTCCGTTTGGCTGATACTGTCCTTAATTAACAATGGCATACCCTCTTCTTTACAACGAAGTGAACATCCGATGATTTCCCTTAAAACATACTGGCCTCAATCACAAAAAGCCCGTGCGTCGTAAGAATTTCAAACTACACGAACGCCAAAAATGAAGCATCGTAAGACACCCCATAGTAAATGTTTGTTACGAAATTTTACTGTTGATAAAATTATTAACAAGCTCTTAATATCTGTTGCAAAAAGTATCGAAAATGTCGTTTTTTTGTCCCTTCGTTACGAAGAGCCTTGTTTTTTTTTATTGTTAAAATGAAAACTTATTTTATTGGAAGACCCCGCATGTATTAAGCTAACTAAAGAAACAAAGCCAGAATTCGAATTTAGAAGGGAAGTATTCTTTTAAATACATTTTTATAAATACATACGAACATAAAATGTGTTTTTTTTTTTATGTATTTTGCAAAACGCAGATTAAAAACGAATATGTGTGTAAAAAAGTTTACTGGCGTGTTGGTCTTCTTTGAATTCAGCATAAAAAAAATTAATAAAAATTCAAAGAATATTCTTGCTGAATTTTAATAAATCTGTCCACTTGCGCGGCCAAAATCCACCTTCACCTATGTCGCCCACTTTTTGCACGATTCACAGAGCGTATACATTCTTGTTATGGCTTCCCAATGCCGTATTCGTTCGTTCAATTTTTTCATTTTTTTTTTCTATTATTTTGAAAACATTAACCCCAAAAGCTAATTGGATTTCGCAACCATTGCCGGAGTAAAGTACATATACTTGTTCAAGCGATATCAGTGCATATTGACTGCAGTTGATTAGTTATTTTTGTCACATCTGTTATAATTACGAATCAACTTCATTATCAATAAAATGCGCGTCTGTTTCTCGTCCATCTAATGAGAAATAGAAAACTTGCATTGGGCATTATTTCCTATCACGTGCCAAATAACCGTGACTGACTTTCTAGAGAAGAGAGATGTATGCCCACGACGACAATGACAAATGATAAACTGAGAAAGTTTTCTTCTTCTTTGCTTTTTTTGGTCAAGAAGAAAAAGTCAACAAACTAACCACACCCAGAGCGGTGTTTTTCTGTTTTTTTTTTTCTTTGTTTTTGTTGCTGTTATACTACTCGTATAAATTAACACAGATGATGATGACGTTGATGATAATCACTTGTATCTAATCAGTTGCTTTTTTTCTTGTTTTCTTTTTGCAGTTAAATGTCCGAGTTACCACGATGGATGCCGAGCTGGAGTTCGCCATACAGACGACTACCACCGGCAAACAACTTTTCGATCAGGTTGTCAAGACAATCGGACTTCGTGAAGTATGGTTCTTTGGTTTACAATACACCGATTCTAAGGGTGACCTCACATGGATCAAGTTATACAAAAAGGTAAGAATAGTAACAGAAATGATGAATATTTTTAGTGTAGTTTTTGTATAAACGTTCAACTTTTATTCCCATCAAGCCATGAACATATGATCGGTCATAACGCCCCTGTTTGGTGCGCAATTGAGGTCATTGTGTCGGCATCATTCTTATGAAACAATGTTGTCTTCACAATTCTTCAATTTGTGGCATCAAGAAAGCTTTATTGTAAATGTTACTACGGTCACAAACCCAAAACTCTTAAAAAGCCATGTATGAATTTTTCAATTGATGTGAATGTTTAGGGGCGGTATCGTTCAACACTAGTAAAGTCCAAACCTATTCAGAAGTCAGTTTGCTATTTTTGAGCTGGCTGGAAAATGGCGTTGGTAAGGTAGTAGAACACAATCGCATACGTTTTTCTAATTAACGCACCATGACGAACGATCGTGGACTACTGCGAACTAGAGCACTCGCTTACTAGCGTTTTCCGCAACCATAGCTCTGAGTGTTAGAAGTGATGAGAGCTTTTAAAGGCGTTTAGAGCATCATTTTCTTGTTTGTGAAAGTATTTACCCTTGAAGAACTCTACTTTTGACCTCGAAATCCTTCGCAACACTTTCGTTGTGTAGCGTTGCACTGACGGTAAAATATTAAAGCACCATTGAACCCAAAGATTTGCAGCAAACAAAAACATTGCCAATGGGTTGTTTCATTCTTGTCATTCTCTCTCAAACTGCAGAAAATTCAGTTTAAAAAAGATTTTTGTTTGACTTTTCCAATAAGTGTTAAACTAAACTCGGTTTCCTCTTGGAAAAAACATAAACTCATCTCATAAGCGGAACCATCCAATATCATCAAATACCAAGTTGTATTTCCATAGCCGAATATTATTTCATGCTGATTGAATCAGAAATTAAGAACTCGTTGTTTATTATACAATTTTCAAGCAGCCAGATAGCGCGGTCTTAAAAACCATAAAATATCTTAAACGAGTAAAAAAGTACGTGGATAAAAAAACAAACGACGACACAACTGAAGCCGATGAAGATACAGATAGCGAGGACATGGTAAGATTACTGCTTGTAAACAATCAGAAATCACAGTAAAATGCAGCTAGAAGTAGGAATCCACAGACGCTAGAACAACTTATTAGTGCTTGTTCAAATATTAACCGAAATATATTTTATACTCCTGTCATCCGTGTCTTTTATCATAATCCATTTTTTCCTCTTGTCATGCCTTCAATTGTCTTTAAATAGACGGGATCAATGCCGTTTTCCACATGGGTAAAACATTTTGGCATCCTTTTGTAAAAAAAATCTTTTTTAAAGTTTTGTCACTATCAATATTGAGTCTCATTTCACCATTTTCATTTTTTTTTTATTATTAGGTCATGAACCAAGATGTTAAAAAAGAAGATCCCCTACAATTCCGCTTCAGGGCAAAGTTCTATCCAGAAGATGTTGCCGAAGAACTCATTCAAGACATAACTCTGCGTCTGTTTTATTTGCAAGTAAAAAATGCCATATTGTCCGATGAAATCTATTGCCCGCCTGAGACGTCAGTTCTGTTAGCTTCGTATGCAGTACAGGCGCGGCATGGTGATCATAACAAGAGCACTCACACTGCTGGTTTCTTGTCGAACGACCGTCTTCTTCCACAACGCGTCATTGATCAGCATAAGATGTCCAAGGACGAATGGGAGGCCTCTATAATGACTTGGTGGCAAGAACATCGTGGAATGTTGCGCGAGGACGCTATGATGGAATATCTGAAGATTGCTCAGGACCTTGAAATGTACGGTGTGAATTACTTCGAGATCCGCAACAAAAAGGGAACTGATTTATGGTTGGGAGTGGATGCTTTGGGCTTGAACATCTACGAACAAGAAGACAAGCTGACGCCGAAAATTGGATTCCCATGGTCAGAAATTAGAAACATTTCGTTTTCAGAGAAGCGGTTTATCATCAAACCGATTGACAAAAAAGCGCCAGACTTTGTATTCTTTGCACCACGCGTCAGGATTAATAAGAGAATCTTGGCTCTGTGCATGGGCAACCATGAACTGTATATGCGACGCCGCAAGCCAGACACAATTGATGTTCAGCAAATGAAAGCACAAGCCAGGGAGGAGAAGAATGCCAAGCAGCAAGAACGGTGAGTTGCTTTTTTTAATTTTTATTTATAGTTTCTATGAATTCGTACTAAATTTGCCATTTGCCATAGTGAGAAACTCCAATTAGCGTTGGCAGCACGTGAACGCGCAGAAAAGAAACAACAAGAGTACGAAGATCGTCTTAAGCAAATGCAAGAAGAAATGGAACGTTCACAAAAGGACCTTATGGAGGCACAAGAGATGATTCGTCGTCTTGAAGAGCAACTAAAACAATTGCAAGCAGCAAAGGACGAGCTCGAGCTCCACCAGAAAGAGCTGCAATCTATGTTGCAACGTCTCGAAGAGGCCAAACACATGGAGCAAGCCGAGAAAATTAAACTCGAAGAAGAAATCCAAGCCAAACAGGCTGAAGTGTTCCGAATCCAAGAAGAGGTCAATGCCAAGGACGACGAAACAAGGCGCTTGCAAGCTGAGGTCGAGGAAGCCAGGGTTAAGCAGGTTTGTTTTAAACGAGTTGATTGAAACTTTTTGAGACGAGATTAGTTATCGATATAATTTGTTTTTTTAGGCTGAAGCAGCTGCTGCATTATTGGCTGCATCAACCACACCGCAACATCATCATGTTGCTGAAGATGAAAATGATAATGAAGAGGAATTGGCTAACGGTGATGTTGGTGGTGATGTCTCCCGCGATTTGGATACAGATGAACACATTAACGACCCAGTTGAAGATAGGCGCACGTTAGCCGAACGAAATGAAAGACTTCACGATCAATTGAAGGTAAGTCATATTCAAGGACATGAGAAAAAAATTTAAAGAGACTGTTGTTGGACTTTGTTGGAATCGAAACAATACAATACTGAATAGGTTCAGGTGGAATTTCTATTTTGAACTATTTCCGGTACTTACTTATTTAATTTTAAACTCTTGAGGTTGAAAAGGTTTTGACAGCACATTCCAAGAAGTGCAAACAGCTGATTTCAATGGTCTTGGATTGTGGTACCCGTGGCGTGATGGTTAGCATGTCTGCTATTAACACAGAGGTTCGTGGTTCGAATCCCAACAGAGGCAAAAATGTTTTTCTACGGGTATTGTCTTTTGCAAGGATTTGGCGAGTCCTCCGTTGCCACGAAAAGCGCTTTCTCGATTAGCCGTTCGGGACCGGCAGAAAATTATAGGTCCCATCCATTACCTCCTCACAAGGCATGGTTGTGAAAAGTACGCTATGCTCTGGGGCTCCTCGCTCTGCTACGCCACCCTCTTTGTCTTCTTCTTCAAGATTTTTCTTCAACATACCTCTCCATTATTTGCTTAGCCAATTGCACATACCCACTCCTTGCCTGAATGGGTGAGTGAATTGCTTTTCTAAATTTTGACGTAAAGCTTTTTTCCGTTCCAACGAAAACCTCGGTAGAACCGAATGAAACTCTGAACACTCTTTGCCCTTTACCCAAGTCGGAGAGCCTTATTACGTTTGTCAAAAATGTATTGTTAGTCTACGAAATTTTCCAATTGATAGACATTTTTGTATTACCGGTAGCAATTCATAAATGTTCATGCATTGTGAATAAGTGTGCATGCAATTAGGGTTTCTACTACCCAAATGTAGGTAATGATCTCGTTTTAAATTTCTTGCTCCATAAGCATATTTGGCTTTAAATTTAATTTTAATCAAATCTTCCGTAGCCGACCAAAAACACTTCAGAAGTAAAACTTTGTATTGGTTAAAAGATTCCACCAAAAAAAACCATAAATTTATTTGTAAATAATGAATTCGCGGCTGACTGATCAAAAATTGATTGGACCATGATACTTAGTCAAGGAACAGAGTCATTTAGAATCACCCTTATTACGAATGGCGTTAAAAAAAATAAAACGCCAATATGATGACTTATCTCTAGGTGCCACAATTGCCGTTTGAATAAAATAACTTTTGAGGGAACGGTTAGAGCAATGAGGAAGAGATAGAGGGCTGAATTTATATTTTTATAAAAACAAAAATTATGGCGGCTGGAGCTCTGTCATTTTCAGGCGTTTTATTGAAACGCCTATCGGAATAAGGGTGAATAAGTCGAAAATAACCATTTCATTCTCAACAGATCAAGAGTTCTAATGGTTAGTAAGCCTCAGTTGCTACCGAAGCCTCAGCTACTACCTAATCCTCAGTAATTACCCAAGCTTTCGTTACTACCCATGCCTCAGCTACTATCCAATCTTCAGTAATTATCCAAACTTTATTTACTACCTCAGCCTCGGTTACTACCCAAGTCTCAGTTAATACCCAAGCCTCAGTTACTAAAAAGCCTCAGTTACTCTCCAATCTTCAGTATCACCCAAACTCAGTTACTGTCAAAAGAAATGTCGCAATGCTCTTACAAATTTAACTCGGTTATTCAGTTTTATAATAAAAACAGACTGTCGAACATTAGGCCTTGTTGTTCTATTGGGCCCTGGGAAGTACCGCCAAACAACTGGTCGTGACGGAGAACTTTTGCTGACAAGTTAAAGTAGTTCGTCGTTCCATTCATCATCTACTGGTAGTTCACAAGTCCAATGAAACACGACTATTATTTTGTTAAAAAAAACCAACGTTAAAAATAAACAAATAATTTCAATTGCTTATTTTAATATAAACACTTATTCTTTTTCTATTCTCAGTCACTCAAATTAGACTTGGCACAATCTCGTGACGAGACCAAGGAGACACTCAACGATAAGATCCATCGGGAGAACGTACGTCAAGGACGTGACAAATACAAGACACTCCGAGAAATTCGAAAGGGCAACACGAAACGTCGTGTTGACCAGTTCGAAAACATGTAAAGTGCTTAAATCATCCACAGAATTATAAAAATAAAAAAAAACTTAAACAAAATTAAAGTAAAATCAGCATAAAAATGAAACACCAATAATAATTGAAAAGAAAAAACGCCATTCAAGTCGTCCAGTTATATTAAAAACAAAAGATGTTAGTCGAAAATATAAAAAGAATATATATTTTTATTTAATTAACCTAAAGTTGACACACTAAAGTCAATTATTAACTAACAATCAATGAAAAGAAAATTCAACATTAAATTTAAATAAAAAATTTTTTTGTTTTCATTAAACATTATTTTGTATTACAACCGTTGTAAAAATAAGAAATAGTTAATTTTGTTTGATCATTATTTTTTCTTTGTCAGATATATAAGGATTCAAATATTAATATAAAAATATTTGAATAACAAAAAAACTAAAAAAAAAGACTAAAAACAAAAGTTATCAGTAACGTGAGAGGAACAATATGAAATTTTGTATTTGCAATCGAAACTTTTTATATAAACTTTTTTACATAACATCTCTATTAAAAAATAAAATAAAATAAATACACACACCACACAACTGATGCAAATAAGTAAAATTCACATCCTCATTTGAACTAAAAAAAAAACAAGAAACTTATTGAACAGCAGCAGCAGTGTATAAAATAATAATTAAATTTCTGTACAAAACTACTTACGAAAAACGAAAACAATAAATTTAAAAAATAAAAAAAACTCGTATAATATGTTGATGAAAATATTATACAAACAAAAATATAAATATTTTTTTAAGGATGAAACCATTCTGCCTAGATATACGAACGTATTTTGTTTTCTTTTTTTTTATTCTTTAATCTTTAACAGTTGGGGAACTTTTATTTTTTATTATTATTTCTATTATATATAATTATAATGATGTTCAATTACATTTATATGTGTTTCTGTTTCTCTTGTCAAATCGTTTTTTTTTTTTGTTTTTTGTTCTCTTTCATTGTTAGTAGTAGTAAACATTCTGTATAGTTCTCAATACATATTTGTTTCCTCTTTATAAATAATAAACCTTATTTTTATTATTATTAAAAAAAAGAAAGGAAGAAAAACTTAACAGTACATTTATTTAGTATCATAGTTAAAAAATAAACTGCATTTTTCTCTAATTTAACCTCAAAGAAGATAGTTTTCCTGTGAAAATAAAAAAAAGTAATAAGAAGAATGTGCTTGCATTCATTTTTGTGTTTTGTCTTGTTAATGTTTGGCCATGTTACAGAGTAAATTTTCTATTCAGCTTAAAATGTTTCGTTGTAATTAAACAATCCAGCAAGATAAGTCAGTGTTAGGGACCTTAAATATTTTTTTTTCTATTAAATATTTATGATTCTTTTTATGCGTTTGAACGCCCAAGTATTTTTTAATTTTTATTTTATAATATTATTAAAAGAAACAACAAGTTATTCTTATTGTATTATTATTATTTTTTCTTTGGAAGATAAGTAAAACAAAAAACCATAAAAATCTAAGTATGTTTCACAAAAAAAAAAAAGAGAAGACAAGTTTGGTTTAAGTTTTAAAAAATGGAATGGGATTCAACAAGAAAACGGCAACACCAACACGAATGAACCGATATATTGTAATAAAAAGAAGTAATATTTTGTTAAAAACAAATGAAAAATTGTTTTATTTCCTAACTTTTTAAAGCTGTTTTCACATTTTTCGCAAAACCACCAAACGCTTGAACGATTTTTGTTATATTTGCCTCGACGACATCATACGTATGCCCGTGTCGAAATAATATGAATCCGAGAGTAATTACACACTGCTATGAAAACACTTTCTCACTTAATCGTTCGGAATCGAGATAAAATTGTTGGACCTGGGGCCCTACTCTGTAATTCCTCTCTGTAATTAAAAATAATTAAATTTCCGAAAACGAATATCGAATATTTTGTACTCTTTATTTCTAACGCGGATTAGAATCTACTACACTCGGAAAAGAAAATCCGAAGACGAATTTTTTGCACCGTGCAAAGCGTTTTCGAATGTCAAGTCCATTCGAAAATTAAAGTTTTCTTTCGACAACAAAGTAGCTAACGAATCTCAATTCACTCACTGAAAAACAATGATTGCGTTGAAGGGACACATTTTTCAACCAGTAATCACCCTTATTGCGAATGGCGTTTTAATAAAACGCCAATAAGATGACTTATCTCTAGGTGCCACAATTGCCGTTTAAATAAAATAACTTTTGAGGGAATGGTAAGGGCAATGAGGAACAGATATAGGGCTGAATTTATATTTTTATGAAAACAAAAATTATGGCGGCTGGAGCTCTGTCATTTTTTAGGCGTTTTAGTGAAACGCCTATCGCAATAAGGGTGAATATATTGTGTAGTGAACTTATAAGAGCTCCAAGTTAAGTTTATTCCATAAATAAATGTAAAATTTTATCACAAGACACAGGGAATAATTAGGAAAAAATATTAGCACAAAACAAAAATAGTTTGAAATGATGGTTTAGTACATGTGTGCTCATCTTTATTCACATTCTGGCACACATTTAAAGAATATTTGATTTATCGCATAACATTTTTTGTTCAACCCATTCTTTTCTGTTTTTTGAATGCATCCAAAGTGCAACCGAATGCATTTTAGTTTTTATTGAATAAAAAAATGCTTTATTTAAAACTAATTCCTGTTTGGTTTGCAACTTGTGCTGATGTCTTTTTCTCTCTCACGAGAAATATGAAAAATACTTCGAAAATCTATTCCGTAAATGGAAATTGTACTAAGCACTTTTTGTTCGATTCGAAAATTTTACAGAGTATGAAATCATACACGGATCGAAAATCCCTTTCGAATAGGATTGGCTTTCGAAACGGAATACAGAGTAGGGCCCCTGCAATGCGTCAGTTTTTGTAGCTTTGTTGTGCCAACCTTTTTGTTGGTGTTTATTTGACATCATACAAAAGTTATACATAAGTGTGATTGAATTGTTGATGCTTTTTAAACTAATCATGCAATACGAGGCGAATCGAGAAGACCATATCGAATTCAAAGGGATTCGCTGCGAATTAAAAAATCAGGCCCTACCCTATCGAGGTAACCGGTCGGAGCGGAGTTTTCTCCGCAACGCATCCTTTTTCGGAGATTCAATTTAGCTTCAAAATAGTTGTCATCGTAAGAAATTTTTTCACAAATACGGCAACACGTTGCATTCCCAAAAAAAAAAAAAAAACTTTCCGCAGCAAAAACTTATCGGAGGGCATCGGATCGGCCGATCGGAGAACTACCAAGAAGCAAAATATCGTAGGAAATCGGAGAGAACTCCGCTCCGAAGGTTATCTCGATAGGGCCGATTAATTTGAGTGTCCTTCAACGTTTGGTGCGATAGCATAGATATATTCTGCTCTACCATTGTAACCGAAGGAAATGAGTTCCAATGATGAGATTTGTTTTCTTTCCAGTGTTCACAACTTTTGCTATCGGAGACAAACGAAAAGTACGAAAGTACGCCCCATTTAATTTTAAATTTATACTCCGATAGGTTGCAATGAAAAGGTAAATTATTTTCGCTCTCGTTTCTTGCTTTGTCTACACGGCGTATACTATATTCCGTCAAAAATGGTTCGACAAAGATCGTTTCGCGGTGTATCATTTCGCAATTTTTGTTTTGCATATCATTATTTGGCATATTGTTGATTAGCATTTTTCATTTCAGCAGAGCACCTTGTGCACTTCATTGTTTGGTCAAATAACTGATTGGCAATTTTTATTTGTCAAATTTCGCGCGAAATTTTAAAGCTTGTTATTTAAATACTGAAACCATAATCAAAGAATGTAAAAAACCTATTTCCAAATTAGCAACTTCAATATGCTTTTATTTTCGTTAAAGATTTAACTGCAAACAAATTTAAGAATGTACTTTTTGATGATAACAAGTTCGTGCATAAGTACCTACGGCGAAATTATCGAATAGCGGAACAATGAAATGGCAAAACGCTCATTTGCAAAATAAACACTTGACCAAGTAACTTAAGCGAAGTAAGTGAAGGGCATTTAGCAATTTGCCAAATGATATTTGCGTACTGTCCCAAAATCATTTCAAATTGAAGAATTAAATGCCAAATAATAATTGCGTATTGATAAGAAGACAAAATGAAAGAATGCCATCTTATTTGCCGAATAAGGTTTGCAAAACAAAAAAAAGTTGAAACGACCACGGCGAAACAAGGAAATGGAAAACGTCTTTTGTTTGTTAACCAATCACACCTAAACTACTAAACCGATGTAAATGAAATTTGGTACAGAGATAGTCTATAGTCTGGAATAAGCTATAGGCTATATATCATCCCTATATTTTCACGGGAACGAAAAAACAAGAACGGAAACCTTAAAACTACAGACCCGAGCAACGCCGGGCGGGTCAGCTATTTAATAAACATTAAATGTTTCCGTTTCATAACCGTACATATTTATCGAACTTACACTGCACAGGTGCACGCTTACCATTTGCTTATATTGCATGAGAACAAGGAAGGAATGAATATACTTTCCATTTCGTCGTTTTATTACAAATAAAAATTAGAATTCAATTATTATATTTCGATCGGCTGATTTCACAAACAGGCGATTTGACAAGCATTTGCTGGACTTACTTACTCAAGAGGGCATTATAGTTCGGAATGAACCTGAGTCTCAACGAAGATCTTTCCCCAAAAGTTTCAATTTCGGCCGACCTCTCTCCATTTGTTTCGAAAATCCTTCTAACCCGACCATTTATGTCCATGTCCCAGCCATCTTTGTCTAGCAATGTGTACTCTTCTAGCTATGCCCACGTCCCGGTCTCGACTTTATTGCAACAAAATAAAAAACGTTGACTTTTTGGAATTGATCTCACCTCACCCGTCTTTTCAACTGATATTAATTTCCGGCCCGGAGTCTTTCGGCTAATCAAGATGATCAATTGTCAATCTACTACACGCACATAGTGTTCGACATCAACTGATTAAGTGTGTAAAAACCAAAACACTATAAATCTATACAGGGTGCGGCAAAAGTATGGAAACCCCTGGAAATAGCGCATATTCTGCCACATTTCCAGGGGTTTCCATACTTTTGCCGCACCCAGTATAGTGCATAAAATGCATACCTTTATCAAAAAAACTCAACCAAATCAAGAGTAACGCCTTTCGCGAGGAATTAGCAATTTCTCTGATAGTAATTTAATGCCATGAAAAGCTCCTTCACGATTAGCCGTTTGGAATCGACAAAAAATGTCAAGTCCCTTCCATTCTTTGCAAGGTATGGTTGAGAGAATTGCACTAGGCCATAGGATCCCCGCTCTGTTGCGCCACCCTATTAAATTAGTTTCACTTAAACGCCCAAAAAAGGACGTTCCACACACGATGCCAGCCTTTTCCCTGTTCATCATTTCAAAACTTATCAACCGTTCCAGAAATTAAGGCCCCGATTGCCGTTGTCGATTGACTAATCGATACTCGACTTTTGTCGATTTCGATCGACATCTTTCGTTCATAATTTTCTGGTCGACTGTTGTCGACTGTTGCGTTAGGAAATTATTTTATGGGAAAATGTAAGTATTTTATTGAACAAATGCTCATATTTTGATATAATACGAGTATATAATACGAGTATTATATCAAAATATGAATTTGTTCAATAAAATACTTACATTTTCCCACAAAATGATTTCCTAACGTAACAGTCGACAACAGTCGACCAGAAAATTATGAACGAAAGATGTCGATTGAAATCGACTAAAGTCGAGTATCGATTAGTCAATCGACAAACGCAATCGGGGCCTAAGTTACGATAGATGTTCAAAATTGCACACTGTATGCCGTCAAATTGATTCAGAATTCTAACCCTAAAGACTCCAGGGGCCCTACTCTGTAATTCGTTTCGAAAGCAAAAATTTCCGAAAACGAATATTTTGTTTTCTTTATTTCTAAAGCTGATTCGAATCTGCCACTTTTGGAACGGCAAATCCGAAAACGATTTTTTTATTTCATTTATTTATATTTTTACTTGTTTGTAATTTGCTTTGATATTATTTTTTTGCTTGATTTGACAGATATCTTGAGAAATGTTTCAAGACTTCGCAAATCTATTCCGTTAATGAAAATTTTAACAAGGGCCCCTATTGCGAGTGTCGTTTGACTGTCGATACACGACGGTTGTCGACAGTCGAACATCGAAAATGAGATTTGGTATTGCGTATTCTTATTATTCCGATGCATTCAATTTTGAATTCGGTCGTTATCGTCTGTATTTTTGCGTTCGACTATCACTGAAACTAACTCCAATATCAAATTATAGAATCTATTCACAATAACTACTTTTATTATTCACAGTTAACAGAAACCCTTGTCGATAGAGATACGTAATACCAAAAGGAAAATTTATCGAAGCTTTCGACCCTTGTCGCATCGAATGTTAGACGACACTCGCAATAAGGGCCAAGTATTTTTTTTCGATTCGAAAACGAAATACAGAGTACGAATTCATAATCGGATCGAAAATCACTTTCGAATAGACTTACGATTCGAAACGAAATACAGAGTAGGACCCAGTAGTATAATTGTTACCTTGGCAGCATGAAAACAATGAACAAAATCTGTTTAGTTTATAAATAAAGCACTTTATTTGTATTTACTTAACGCATACTTTTTTAAGAATGAAACAATAATGTGAAGCATTCTCTGTTATTGTTTTTATATGGATCAATTCAGTAGGTATTGATTTTCCGCTTGTATGAAACAGAAAAAGTTCTTAGGGGACAAAAACAAATAACTTATCAGATCGCTTATATATAAACTAGCAGTAGCTTAAAAAATAAATACTCTATCAACTTAAAACTATGTTAATGATAAAGATGAAAAAAAAAACTAATATGCAATTAATATCATAAATTCGCTAAAGTTCCACAATAAAAAAAAAAACTCAAATAAAAAAATTAAATCTCACAGTCAGTCCAAAAAGAAAGACATGGAAGCTTCCCCGCAAGTTAAATAAAGCTAACGAACCTTAAAACAATTGCTTTTACATTAAACTGTACTTTTTTTCAACGGAGGAACTCCCAAATCAATAAAACTATAAATAATTCTAAAATTAGGAGAGTAGTTACTTTTTGTTAACAATTTTCTGCAGACTTCTTGTGGCAGTGTGTCATTTCATTTGTTTTTTTTTTTTTATTTTAATAAAATTGTGAATTGTTTAAACATCTGTATTGTGTATGTATGTAGTCTTATTTACAAATTATGTACTTAAACGATAAACAAAATTATAAGAACAAAAATCTAATAGACTGTTTGACCTTCCTTCCACTTCTTCAGCAGAGCACCTCTTTGAATGGGCGGGAGCTCTTCGTTGATTTTACGTAAGTTAAATGCATTCGGTCTAGAGTTAGTAGAAGTTTGTTGGGTCTTTATTGGCTTCCAGTAGTCTTGATTATAATTGGAGTTCAGTGGTCCTACTGCTGAAAAGCTACTGATAGAACCAACTGGACTGGCCATCGAAGCTTGGTACGAGCCATTCAAGAGCGATGATGGACGCTGAAATAGCCCACTCTTGTCAATAGGATAGAAACCATTTGTGCAATCAGAAAATGATGTGGATATTTGGGGATATTGATCCTGATCGGGACATAGGGAATTGTCTCGCACATTTGTTGCACTCGATTGAGACTCAAAACCCGAAGATTGTGAGGAAGCACGTGAGATATTTTCTTGAATTGAGGTCATAACATTTCGATTGTCTTGAAAGAAAGTATTCTTTTCCACATGTTGCTGGGGTGCGGCACCAACTTGTGCACTATTATTAAAGTAGCCACCTGAAAGCCAAGAAGCGGAGGGATTGTTAGTTGCCAAGCTGTTAGTACTAAAACGAGAAGGGGTTAGTAGGTTGGATCTGTGATTCTCATACACAGCACTACTGGACACAGAAAAAGGAGATGCTAACGGTGTGTTGGCGTAGCAAAATGAATTATGAGTAGCTTTTTGGAAACTATCATCGCTTTGTTTGTTTACCAGCGAAGTCAATGGCGCAGCATTCTGAACCTGAGGAGCGCAGAATGAAGCGTTCGATCCACCAAAAGTTGATTGCGGACGAATACAATCGAGTTCTAAGTTAGACGCAAACAACGACCTATTTGTCGGAAAGTTACTCATCGAAGCAGCGTAGTTACGATTTTTAATCAACGATTGATCAGATTCCCTGCAGAAAGTTTGGAAAGTTGGCGAGTGTGGTGGGACACAGTTTAAGCTAAGGACTGAAGAAGTGATAGGAGACCTGGCCAAACGTCCATTGGTCATTTGAGAATGTGAAATGAATGACCTGCCACTAGACCCACTCATAACACTGTTTCCGCTATTGTTCAGCTTCTGGCTTATCAAGCTGAGCGTCTCACATGTGTCTTCATCGCTCAAGTAGTCTTCTGAATATATTTTGTGGAAACTACTAGACGTATCATTGTTGTCTCCAATATGTGAATCCGAGCTGCTTGACAGGGACAAATAAACCGTACCCAATGATCCCAGCAACTGGAAGTAAAATTAAAATTAGAGAAAATTTATAAATAAAACATAGATGTTCATACCATAATGATGTTTCTCGACAGACTTAGGCTTTCATTGTCTAGAATTCCACCGGCGAAAAGGCTCCACAATGTCAGCATAAAAGTAAATCGACTCAATTTGAATCCGTCAATGAAATTGTACATAAAAGCAAGTCCCAACATGATGAATGGATTGACTAGCATTAGCAAAGAGGTCATATTCAAAGTAGCCATCTGGGGTAGTTTCATGCCCATTGAGTATATTACCATCATTGTGATGGTTTTCAAAAAAAGACCCAATTTCAAAACCATTGGGTGATTACACAGGCTCTCGGAGTATGAAGCCAGAACTTTTATAAACGTCAAAACGTGTGAGATTGTTAGAAATGTTAATTGTCCCATTTTCTCTCCAAAAACAAAGACCATATGGTCCTTTTTCAAACCAGGAAGACAACGAACAACACAAATTAAATTGATAAATGCCAAAATGGCGAGGTAGATGGATATTTTGCGTTTCAATTTGGATTTTTGGACATTTTTTATGCGTGTGAAGTGCGGTTCTTTGAATGCTTCAGCTCCCTTTATGATGAAGTCGAGAAATTTAGAGCCTAGAACCATCTTTTTCTTGTCACGAAGGACTCTTTTGAGGTGGCGGTCGCATGTCGAGCAGAGGCGGTATTGTTCTTCAAGTTGATTTCTGAAATTGAGAAAATTTTTATTCAATTTAAAATCAAACAGGGTGGGCGACAAAGCATTAGTATTTATTTTAGAGAGGAATTTCGCAATGTTTTCGTTAATGCTAGGTTTAGGGTGATTTAGAATTTCTTAAATTAAATTATTTTTATAATATAACAAATACGAGTATATTCACTTTTCTTCATTTTCCTTAACCATGGTTATTTGTATTTGTATTTATTTATTTCAAAAACGCTCACATAGTAGGACATAAGTCTTATAAAATTCTGCAAGCCTTTAAATTAATTTAAGAATTTGAAACTGTATGAAATAGAAAGGAATGAAGAAAAATTAAAAAAAAGAATACAGAAAAATAAAATTAAAAAGAAAATAATGGTGTCTACTTACAAAATGTATAAAAGTTTTAGATATTATGAAAAAGAAGAAAAAATGAAAAATATAATGAAAAAGAAGAGAAAAATAGTAATAATTAAAAATAGTGACTGTCCTAGTTAATATTATCAACGATTTGCCAAATAATTGAAAACTAATGATTTAAACCTTTTCGTGTTTCTTATACTTCTCATCGCAATGGGTAGGGAGTTCCAGAGGCGTGTAACGTGGACAAAAAATTGACGCTCAGTTATAAGATATTTACATCGAGGTTGTATTAGTATCAAAGACCTTCTTGAACTAGGGAAGTTTAGCTTAGCATGTAAATAATCAGGTTGTTGAGTTTGAATGATTTCGTGCAGATAGCTCACTGAACGGAAGTCTATTAAGCTGTCGAGGCTACAGCCAGAGATACGTGGTACAAAATTAGATATGTGGTCATACCTCCGCAGATTATAGACGTAGCGGGTAATGTTATTATAAGCAACATTTAGTTTGCGATTAGAAGCATAGTCCAACTTGCAAAAAACTTCACATGCATATAGCATAACAGGAAGTAAGAGAGTTTTTGCAAGTATCAATTTTGTTTTTGTAGGAATGAAGTTCCGAGTAACATGAAGAGCACGTAGACTACCGTAGACTTTTCCAATGACACTATTAAGGTGGTCGTTCCAAGTAAGGGTCACAGAGTAGATAATACAGAGTATCCACTTCCACCCCTTCAACCCGAAACACCCGCAAAAAATTTTTCAATATGGCGTCCTATTTCTGAGTTTGAGGCTCTGTGCTCACTAGTATGAACTGTAAAAACTTAACAAAACGCCTGCATCGGTATGAAATTTTTTACTATTTTTTGTCTTTTTCAGTGAAATACTGGTCAAAATGGAAAAAAAAGTTATTTCCTGCAACTTTAATTCATTTTTCTAAATTCTAGGCTGTATGAAAATTAAAAATTATCGATTTTTTTTGCAACCAAAAAAAATTTTTTTACTTTTCAAACTCAACTGACTTTGATCTGTGGGAAGTGAAGGCCAGTGCGGTTTTCCGGGTGCGGTTTTCCGGTTTGATTTAGCTTGTAGGCAAAACGCACTACCTTGCTGCAGTGGACTCTCTGGTTATACTCTGTGGTAAGGGTACGATTGAAAATTACTCCTAAATTTCTTGCAGTGCTGACATAGTCGATGATTTTGTCTTCCAACTTTAATGGGTTTAAGATCGATATATCAAAGGTTTTGCGATAAATGGGCAGAGCTGTTGATTTAAGAGGATTTAAGCAAAGATGGTTAAATGGATGAATGGATGGATGGTTATCGCAATATCGAGGGGATCACAACTCTGCCACTTGTCTGCTTTTCAAACCAGTGATTTTAGCCGCCTACGGGATACGAGTGCATAAAATCACACTGAGTACATCCATCACTCTTATGCTAATTTAACCCTCCTTTACGAACCGGCAAAAGTCGTGTCCACCGAACTGGGGTCCAAATGGACCGCATGATTTTTTCTTCGAAATTTTTTTGATTTCTGACTTATATTGTTCAGTTATAGTTCTTCTGGCTATTGTATGAATTGTTTCTAATGTCGAATTCCTTTCAAAAAAAAATTTACTGCAGTCGAATTCATTTAGGAGGAAAAAAATCGACTTGCCGTCGATCTCTTTTTTGAGACGGATTTGCACACAGATTTTCACACACACAACAATTTTGACAGATCGAGAACGGCAAACAACAACATCAGCATATGAAAAAAATTAAGGGAAGCAGAATTGTTTTGTATTTAGCTGTGAATTTGGAAAACATTTGGTGATAAAAAATATAAAAATTGTGTGCTTACCAATATGAATGTAATTGTTTTGTTCCATGGTGCTTGTTTTCTACATTAGCCAGTTGGACACACACACATTCATAAAAAAAAAATCGCTACTTTTTTAATTTCCTAAATACACAAAAAAAAGAATCGAATTTAGTAGCGACTGCAGTCGACTGCAAATTGGTGAAAGGAAATCGACATAAGTTTTTTTATATAGCAGTAATAAAGAAATTTAAGCAGAGATGTCATTATGCAGGTATGTAGAAGGTCATCAATAAAATTTTTCAATTTCAAAAACGATGAAATTTGCCTAATTTCGCAAATGTTTCTATTTTTTTTATTTTATTTTATTTTATTTATCTACAAGCAACTTTACAGCTAACAGATATAACACTCCAAGAATAAATCATTAAAATATAAATAAGTACAATAAATCAGTCTTAAATTTACTTCGACTAAGGATTGAAAAATCAATTTCTAAAGGCACAACATTAAATAGGCCTGGGTAAATCGATCATTTTTGATGATCGAATCGATCAAGTATCGGTTTACTAAATGATCCGATCATTTGAATCGACCTATCATTCAATCATTTTTATTTTCTCGTTCTGTTTCGATTTCAATCATTTTAGTTTGTACGATTCGAATTGAACCAAATAAAATAGGTATGTATGCGTCAAACCAACTCAACCGTGGGCGTAGTTTGGTGCTGTGTAGGCATAGGCAACAATGTATTTTTTCAAGCAACATTAGCTCGGGAAGATTTCTCTTTCAAACTTAAAAAATTGCTCACACTGAAAATGTTAACAATCATAAATTGTGTGTATGTACATACAATTCAAATAGTAGTGCATCCTACATCTACTCAACATTATTCCGATAAGCTATACCCTTATGTCCCGAAACACGAAGTGATCACACACCGCTAGAAATGCTTAACGCATACATACCTACTTCACTTAGTTAATTTCGAATCGTATTCACTAAAAATATTAAATACTAATATGTACAAACATCCTTTAAAATCATTTCTCATGTACCCAACATCAACATCATTCCTACACTGTTTATGACTCCACCCTTCACTGCACCATGATAGAGAGAGCAACTCAAATGATTGAATAAGATGGAGTCAAAAAGATCGAAATCGAAAATAAATGGAAATGAAATATCGAATCAAAATGCATAGAATGCTCACGTTCTCCGCACCAATCAAAATTGTCAGAAGTTTCAGCTGACATTAAGCTGACAGTTAGATTTTTCAGATTTTCGAACATAGATTTTCAGATGGAAAAAACTGGCTGAAAATTCTTAAAAAAAGTTCTAGTTGTCAAAACAAGGAAAACAACATATATGACAATCGAACTTTACTCGGTATTCTTGGGTTAGTTTTTTGTTTTACTTGTTTTTGCATACTTGTTGAATTGAAATTGATTATTATTGATGTTCGGATATTCTGTTTTGTAAATTGATATTGAAAGTAAATTTATCAGCAACGAAAATATATTTTTCAGGGCACATGATCTTAATTTTTTTTATCAAAATTGATTGAAGTGAATTTAATTTGCATACTACCTTACACAAATACTTAGAAATCGATTTCCTTAATTTCAAACTGGGAAAATCTGTATGTTTTCAAATTACTTTTATCAATACCTTGTAGAACCGAGAGGTGAATCACAGTACCATTTTATATCTGACACAAAGCTTAAATTGCGTTCTTGAACTGACAGATTGAACTTCAAAGATTCGAAACTGCGACGAACGCGAGCAATAATATTGTAATTAGATCGAATATCGAGATTGATTGAGATCGATTGATTACGACTTGAATGATTTCGATCATCAATACTTTTGAATGATCGAATTAAAAAGATCGAATCGATCATAATTTACACAGGCCTACATTGAAATCAGTTATACATCTTGATAGCGTTTCATTACATCCATAAATTGTTCTATGCACTTTTTGAAATAGGAAAATCCTTGTTCTCGTGGACCTGGCAGGTACATGAATAGGTAATAGAGCAAGGAGTGTTGGACACTTTATGTGGTAGCATAGTAAGTCTCTTATGAGCATTACATCATGCATTTTTCTTCTTGATTCTAATGATTTAATTCCAAGCAATAGGCACCTAGCTTTGTAATAAGGACAAAAACCCCAGCTCATTTAGTTGAAAACGTATTTTGTAAATTTTCTTTGAACCGATTCTACCGTCAAAATTAACTTTAAACGCGGGACTCCAGATTACATCAGCGTATTCCAAAAGCGATCTGACAAGTGATGTATACAAAGATAATAAAACAGTCGAAAGTCTTTGCTATTTCGTTTTATGAATCCAACTAAAGAGTTAGCTTTTGGTACTAAGAAATTAATGTGGTTTTTCAAATTTAGTGAGGAATCAAGAATAACAACTAAGTCCTTAATGTTTGAGACAATCTGGGATTCCCGCTTATCCCTTTCGATATGTCTGTTTTACGTAATAACTGATTGTAAAATTCATCCATATCAATTGTTCCAGTCAGGTATGCCTATCAAAAGAAAAGAATTGCCATTATTTCAGTTTGTTCAGGTCATCAAACAACTTTATGACCTCAGAAAGGATTGAATTTCGCCAATTGGCTTGGAATGTAAGCAAGCCTGCCAAACTTGGTTTGAAGTTTTGGTGGCTGAATGAAAGCTCAACGGGCTATCCACTGAAGTTCTCTATTTACACTGAAAGCTCTGACCAAAGTACAGGACTTGGTCTTGGATATGATGTGGTGATGTCGTTGATGCCATCATATTTCAATCCTAGACGCAACCTCACTATTGATAATTTCTTTACGTCGGTGGATTTGGCATTGAAGTTGCTCTTATCTAGCACTATTCTTGGCATGATTCGGAAAAAAAAAAAGATTTGCGAAGGAGGTTCTTGATGACCAGAATGAGCCTGTAAAGGTCAATAACAAAAAGCAGTATCGTCCAGTCCACTCACCCATCTTTGGATTTTCTGGAAAAATGGCGTTGGTGAGTTATGTTCCGAAGCCAAACAAGCAAGTGGTATTGCTATCAACACAACATAACTGCGAGAAAGCCACTTCCGGTCATCAAAGTAAACCTGCCATGATACTGAATTATAACCGCACCAAAGGTGGAGTCGATGTATTCGACCAAATGGTCTCAATATATTCATGTACACATCAAACAAATCGCTGGCCGATGGTTGTATTCTACAACTTACTGGACGTAGCAGCCCTTGCAACTGTCATCATTTTCCGACACTTCAATCCGCCTAAAAGAAACAAAAATTTGTTCAGAAGTGATAAACTGATCGAACTAGCGGAGGAACTGGTTGAGTCAGAATTGAATAACCGTTCACAACCTGCAACACAATCTGGCATTGGATACTCTCTGTATTTTGGGGATAGTTCAGGAAAAATTACCAACAGTCCCCGAAAGGCTCTCTTGTAAAAGGGGCAGATATCACCTTTGCCGAGGAGCAGACGACAAGAAAAGCAGAACCACCTGCGATGGATGTGGCAGATGATGTTGCCCTTGCCACACTAGAACCTCCTTATGTGTAAAATGTCTCCCGGAACTGCCAAAAACTTCAAGTTGAATTCTTCTAAACATCAACTATGCTGCTTTCGAAATAAAATAATAATTTATTAGAAAAAATATGATTTTTCATAGAATTTCAGTAGTGGGGTCCAAATGGACCCCAGGTCGGGTGGACGGGTTCTTTTCACAAAAAATCGCAGACAAATCTGTAAACATCAAAATTGAATTTTGTTCACTGAGTAAAAATCCCATTTAAAAAAAAAAATGGACCCCAGTTTGTAAAGGAGGGTTAAAATAGCTTTCCAAATATATTATTACTCTTTTTGAAGCTCCTCCAAACTACAGGCTCTTCAATTTGAAAATAGACCCTCGTTCTTAGACAGTATTTATTTTTTTTAGTTAAATATAAAGAATAAATGATTCTTTTATAAAGTCATTTTGTTATTATCTACTGATAAATTAGAAAAGGAAACAAGCCTGGAACTCCCGCCGTTCAATAGATAAAAGTACCTTTTCTACAAAATACTCGTACCTAAGCAACCCCTATAAACAAGGGTTTCTGGATTACAGGTAGAATTTGTTCAACTGATCCTAGTTATTGGTTATTTATGGTTATGACTCATGACACAACAAATAAATGCAAGCTGGTAAAGCAATTGCATTCCTTATTCACTGACGCTAATATTTTCACAATTTACTTACTTGTACACCTTTAGCTCCTCTTCAAATTTGGACTCATTTTTCGGCTCAAATTGTGCCAATTTTTCCACTTTCAAGCGCTGTCCTTCATTGCATACTTGACAAAATCCATTTGGCGGGAATTGAGATTCATTTGGATCGGCAAAATCGTTTTGACGGTAATCTTTCCTGTTGAAGGACAAATTACTGCAGTCCAGCTGTTCATAGATTTCCCGGTTATAGTCGCCGTCCTTCGTGAATCCATTATACTGCTCACATTGTGGGCATGTAAAACTATTTGCCTCTAAGTAGGGAACCTTAGTATTTTGATTGCAAAACCAACAGTTCACAGTCACTTTGAAGTTTGATCTAAATTGCAAAAATAAGTACATATATAATTTAATGAAAGGTGTTTTGAGAAACATATTCAGTTGAAAAAAAAGCGGAAAAATCTATATACACAATCCAAGAAAAAAAAACTAACCTTATTTTCACGTATAACTTGTAAAGAATCAAAACAGTCACAAAACTAATTGATAGCAGCGGTATGAGGCTTACCGCGAGCGATAAAATGTACTGCATTTTAATTTAATAAACTTTATAGACAAGCTACTGGGTAACAAATAATAAAAACTTTTCTAATTTTGCGACCAACACAAGATAATTTGCCGAATGTCACACTCTCAGCACGAGTGCAAAAATTAGATGAAAATTGAAAACGAAAGGTGAAAATCAAAATATTGGTGGTGAAAAATATTGAGGAAAAAAAAGAAAATGACATTTCGGTCGCGCGGTTTTTTTGAAATGGACAAATGAGTGGTGAGTAACACTAGGTTCTCATATGACTGAGCTTTTGAAATTGTTGCATAATTTTTGGGTTAAGCGTTGGTCACATTGAGCGGATTGTGTTTGATTTTCAAGAATGTATTTTTTTGTTGATGGCAATAGATTTGACATGAAGATGCTTAACAGGCTCTAAAGCGAAATGTATCACTTGGAATTGGAGTAAAGTAAAGTAAAGTCAGTTTGAGGACAGATGCCGTTGTGTGTTTGTGGTTTGCTTTGTTGTTGTATCTCCTCTGTGGTTTTGGGAGTACCTTAAGGGTTTCAGCTAGTTTCTCGAGCTCAAATGGAGGTGATTTTTTGAAGGCGTGAATAAAAACTATAGCTTCAAATATTTTGTAATCTTAGGAGTTTATTATACATATATTCATGTAAATAGTCACGAAATTTCGAGTTAAAATATTGAAATCCAAGAGGGATATGGACCATTTCTTGAACTCCTTGACATTAGAAGACGTCAGTTTGCCGCATTTTTTGAATTTTTCTGGTACCTGTAACAAGAAAATAAAAGCATGGCGTTAAAGTAGATCCTTTCTCCCATACAGCCATCTATAATTATAGTAAAAAATTGAAAATTGACAAAATGGCAGAAATTTAAAAAAAAGTCCAAATTTCGCCAAAAAAAAAATCGTCTTTCGATGGCTGCCAAATTTACAATTTTCATCCGATCGTAAAAGTTGTAGATGGCTGTATGTAAAAACATATGGAGAGTATGCAGTTAAAATTTCAAGACGATTCGTTAATATTTGCGTGAGTTACTGCAGCAGCTGCAAATTTGAAAAATGCAGTTTTGAGAAAAACGCATTTAAAGCTTTCAGAGCAGGAGTTCGAGCGCCCGAGTTGCTTCTCTTCTATACTCTACCATTTCAAAAATATCCAAGATATCATTGCAATATTTTAGGACATTATTTTTGAGATGTTTACCTATCAAAAAATTAAAAAAAGGTCGATTTTTTGAAAATGAGAAACTAGCCGAATCCCTTAAGGTCCTGTGCAAAACAGCGCGTCCTGCGATTGCGATTTTCTTATGAAGTGCCACACACCTACGTGGCTTGGCAGTTCAACATACTGAAGACAAACTGCTGATTACGGAATAAGTGGCTAGTCCTTCAGAAGCCGATAGAAAAGAAAGGAAACGTTCAAGAGCGTTCGAAACCATATTCAATCGGTTCCATCAGTCAAAGTTACGTTTAACAGAATTCAAAATAAAACTTTATAGAAATTCAATTGATTTAACGTTTAGAGTTCACTAATGAAGGGAATGGGAGGATCGAGGATATCGATATTCTGAAAACGAGGTTCGTTAAAACAGTGGAACGTTCGCTTCGATACTAATAGTTACAGAATCATTGAATAATTATATAACAGAATATAATCAGAGAGTCAACTGCGGCAGGATATTGAAATTTTTCAAGCCACAGAGTGAAATGATCTTCTCTGTGCTACAGTGAATTCGACTGGGAAGAATCGTCGCAATATTTTTTTGTCGGTTGGTTTACAATTTAGAAAGTTTAGCTATTTTTGATTGAGAATGTTTACAGCTACATTCAAAACTGCCGCGATATTGTTTGTCATCAAACTGAAAACTGCATTAAAAAAGTGGAAATAATGCTACTCAATTGCATCCGTATATAGCCTTTAATTCGAATAGAACGCTATATTTCATTCCACTAAAAATTTAAGGATATTTCAGGTGAAGGAAAAACCGATTCCGACAGTTATTTTAGAAAGCATTTTTCATGTTTATGTTTCTGGGATTTGAATCTCGGAACGTCCCAGGTAACAAGCCGATAGGCTAACCATTACACCACGGGCACAATTGGGTCAAAGCACAGGGAGTTTGTCTTAGTGATCCAGTTGTCTGAAATCATTATAAACGTTTTTCTCTCTTCACTTTTTTTCTCCATCAGTGGTTGATAACATTCCCACCACCTTCTTTCAAATTATATTGCAAACAAATCTGTGACATAATTGTGGAGATATTTCTATTGACGTACGTTATTCATCGATATCTTTGCTCTATTTTTTAGAAGTATACATACGAAAAGATGGTTCTCAATTGTTTATGGTTGCAAATATGAATCGACACAGAAGATACGCAACATTAGATTTTATCCAAGACCGGTGATAATGAAATTTTCTGGCAAATAACAGTGTAGTTACTCTGATTGCAGGACCGTCAACCCCAGTCATACCGACAAGCATCCATACTACTTCATCTAACAAATAAGTTTATGCACGAATATCCATCAGTGTAATCATCTGTATAAATTGAGCATTATATTCCCTTTTGAAATGGTGAAAAAAAACACCACAAAATTAATTTGTTTCTTGAAAAAGTATACACATTAAATTTAGTTTTATTTAAATACCATACGTATGATAACTTACATGCTAATATTCTACACGCGCTTCGATCTTTTAAGTTAGTTTACTAGATGCACTTAAAAGTTTTCTTCATTACTTCCTGACTTCATGTTTAAATTACTTGATTAGTGTCGTCAATAGAATAGAAAAAATGCACTTCGTTTCGAATGCTAGTCAAATGCTAAACTTCAACATATTTAACGTAAGGAAAAAATAGGAAAAAAATAAGAAAATTCATTTGAATACCTACACAAGTTCTCAGTTTCTATTTTCTATGGTTGTTCCTCGATACTTGATGAATCACCAAACAAACAAACCAACCAAAAACAAAAACAAGTGTTTAGAACAAATTTCAACTCTTATCTCTAGTGTTTTTGCATTGTTACAAAAAAAAAAGAAGAAAAAAATACGGACTTATCTACTTCATCGTCCACTGGTCCTGCTAGCACACTAATTGTACCCAAACAGAACCCATTAATCTGGACTAGAGACAAACAAAAATTATTGGAAAGCAAACTCAAACCAAAGATTACAATCAGAAAACCCGATCAGTGTCACTAGTTTGAAAATAGTGTAGTTTGAGAGTACTTAAATTTGGATTTGTCTTAATTATGTAGTTTAGTCTGTACTACCTGCTGCTTGTCGCAACAGGACGTAAATCTTCTCCTTGATCCATTCCTTGTTGTATGGGGCGTATGTGTTTGTGGACTTCTGGTACACTAAACAACTGATATCGGCTAGTTGGTCAACAAAATCAAATAACTGGCTGATGTCATAGGTTATTGTTGGGGTGTTTGGATTGCGCCGCTTAAGGTGCTCCTCGTAGATCTTACAAACTCCTTCCATACAATCGTTCACACTCTCGTAGTCACTGTAAGTGCGGGTTTCTGGTCGTACGCCAGGTTGAACAAGTAAAATTGTGTGCGACATGATTTTTTTGTATTTGTTTTAAAAAGATTAGAAAAATTATTGAAAAAAACAAGAAACTTTTTTGTTTTTAGATGACGGAGGCGGTGGGGCAAAATGTTAGGTTATCTGAAATTAAAACTCTTGGTTGAAATATTAGGCTTTTTGGGAATAATGAATATTTTTTACGTTTTGTTTGGATAATACGATTTCAAAGTCGGTGAGATAGTTTGGTTGAAAATAAACGCACAACACTAGCACGGAATAATAATTAGTTAGAAAAATAATTTATTTGATGGGAACATTAGCAGAAATCTATTGATATAACTGTCTCATTTCTTTTTGATGGCGTTCTGAATTCTGATTTGTTCTTCTAGTGTGTGTGTGTGTTAAAATATGCAGAAACCACAGCCAAGTTCGGGTATGGTGAATTTTGTGTCGACAATTTCTATACTCCGCAAAGACTACTATTATACGGTGCAATTTGTTGCACGAAACAACTTCGAATTCTTCTTTGTTCTGTCATTCCGTGTCGCAAGTGTAATTACACGATGAAATCCAGTTTCATGAAACTATTTTCACATTTCTCTTTATTTTTCATTCGGTGTTTTTATTTTTGGGGAAAAATAGTTATCTAGCAGTGCCTGGTTGCTTTAAAACCTCTTTTATTGGCAATTGAAAAACAAAAAAGTCATTATTATTAGTATTATTACTTATTATTGAACCAAATGAAACAGAATAAACAGAAACACGAACAAAGACAAAGGGGGCGTTCGAGAATCGTATCCGGATAGCTTGTTGTTGTTGTTTACGTGTTAAACTTTTAACAGAGTCACACACCCATTTCAACTAAAAAGCTATCTAAAGGTATCCGAGTATTTTTGGTATACCTTTCTAATCAAGTGATCAGCTGATAGAAAATTTATTTTTATTTCTTTTCATGTTGATTTTTTGTTTTGGTGTGCATTTATTTCAGCATAAGAGTCTTTTAAAACGCATGAGAAATTGAAAAAAAATAAGTTATAATCGTCTAGCAATGATATTTTAAATGTTTTTCTATTTTCAAAAGTCGAATTTTAATATTTTACAGCTGTTGTCTGCAGCATAGACTGCTATTATACGGTGAAATTTGTTTCACGAAACAACTTCGAATTCTTCTTTGTTCTGTCATTCCGTGTCGCAAGTGTTATTACATGATGAAATCCAGTTTCATGAAACTAGTTTCACATTTCTCTTTATCTTTCATTCGGTAATTTTATTTTTGGGGAAAAATAGTTATCTAGTAGTGCCTGGTTGCTTCAAAACCTCTTTTATTGGCAATTGAAAAACAAAAAAGTCATTATTATTAGTATTATTACTTATTATTGAACCAAATGAAACAGAATAAACAGAAACACGAACAAAGACAAAGGGGGCGTTCGAGAATCGTATCCGGATAGCTTGTTGTTGTTGTTTACGTGTTAAACTTTTAACAGAGTCACACACCCATTTCAACTAAAAAGCTATCTAAAGGTATCCGAGTATTTTTGGTATACCTTTCTAATCAAGTGATCAGCTGATAGAAAATTTATTTTTATTTCTTTTCATGTTGATTTTTTGTTTTGGTGTGCATTTATTTCAGCATAAGAGTCTTTTAAAACGCATGAGAAATTGAAAAAAAATAAGTTATAATCGTCTAGCAATGATATTTTAAATGTTTTTCTATTTTCAAAAGTCGAATTTTAATATTTTACAGCTGTTGTCTGCAGCATAGACTGCTATTATACGGTGAAATTTGTTTCACGAAACAACTTCGAATTCTTCTTTGTTCTGTCATTCCGTGTCGCAAGTGTTATTACATGATGAAATCCAGTTTCATGAAACTAGTTTCACATTTCTCTTTATCTTTCATTCGGTGTTTTTATTTTTGGGGAAAAATAGTTATCTAGTAGTGCCTGGTTGCTTCAAAACCTCTTTTATTGGCAATTGAAAAACAAAAAAGTCATTATTATTAGTATTATTACTTATTATTGAACCAAATGAAACAGAATAAACAGAAACACGAACAAAGACAAAGGGGGCATTCGAGAATCGTATCCGGATAGCTTGTTGTTGTTTACGTGTTAAACTTTTAACAGAGTCACACACCCATTTCAACTAAAAAGCTATCTAAAGGTATCCGAGTATTTTTGGTATACCTTTCTAATCAAGTGATCAGCTGATAGAAAATTTATTTTTATTTCTTTTCATGTTGATTTTTTGTTTTGGTGTGCATTTATTTCAGCATAAGAGTCTTTTAAAACGCATGAGAAATAGCAATAGCAATGATATTTTAAATGTTTTTCTATTTTCAAAAGTCGAATTTTAATATTTTACAGCTGTTGTCTGCAGCAATCTGGAAAAAGATATCTGGATCGTTCAAAAAGGTATCCAAGATACGGCTATCCGAGATAGGCTATCCGATAGGTTCTCGAACCCACCCAAAGAGAAATTTCAAAGCTGTTTCACGAAACCATAACCCATGGACTGCTATTATGACTGCTATTATACGGTGCAATTTGTTGCACGAAACTGTTCGAACACCATAAGTGCAAAAGAGAACAAAAGTTCGAAAAACAGAGATGGACAATGTGCTACCGTGTGTCGCATGGGTTATGGTTTCGTGAAACAGCTTTGACGTTTCCCTTTGGGTCGGTTCGAGAACCTATCGGATAGCCTATTTCGGAAAGCCAGATTGCTGCAGACAACAGCTGTGAAATACTAAAATTCGAAATTTGAAAATAGAAAAACATTTAAAATATCATTGCTAGACGATTATAACTTATTTTTTTCAATTTCCCATCTGTTTTAAAAGACTCATGCTGAAATAAATGCACACCAAAACAAAAAATCAACATGAAAAGGAGTAAAAATAAATTTTCTATCAGCTGATCACTTGAATAGAAAGGTATACCAAATATACTCGGATACCTTAAGATAGCTTTTTAGTTGAAATGGGTGTGTGACTCTGCTAAAAGTTTAACAAGTAAACAACAACAACAAGCTATCCGGATACGATTCTCGAACGCCCCCTTTGTCTTTGTTCGTGTTTTTGTTTATTCTGTTTCATTTGGTTCAAAAATAAGAAATAATACTAATAGTAATGACTTTTTTGTTTTTCAATTGCCAATAAAAGAGGTTTTAAAGCAACCAGGCACTGCTAGATAACTATTTTTCCCCAAAAATAAAAACACCGAATGAAAAATAAAGAGAAATGTGAAAATAGTTTCATGAAACTGGATTTCATCGTGTAATTACACTTGCGACACGGAATGACAGAACAAAGAAGAATTCGAAGTTGTTTCGTGCAACAAATTGCACCGTATAATAGTAGTCTTTGAACCAGTATTAGCTTAATCCGCCGCTAATACTGGTGTATTTTTTTTATAAATAAGGTTTGGAGTATTAGTGGAGTATTAAGTTCGTAGTAACCTTAATCCGCCGATAATACGGGTTTATAAATAAGGCTGCATAAGTGCAAAAGAGAACGAAAGTTCGAAAAACAGAGATGGACAATGTGCTACCGTGTGTCTGACTGCTTAGACTGCTATTATACGGTGCAATTTGTTGCACGAAACTGTTCGAACACCATAAGTGCAAAAGAGAACGAAAGTTCGAAAAACAGAGATGGACAATGTGCTACCGTGTGTCGCATGGGTTATGGTTTCGTGAAACAGCTTTGACGTTTCTCTTTGAGCGCGTTCGAGAGTCTATCGGATAGCCTATTTCGGATACCTTTTTCCAGATTGCTGCAGACAACAGCTGTGAAATATTAAAATTCGACTTTTGAAAATAGAAAAACATTCAAAATATCATTGCTAGACGATTATAACTTATTTTTTTCGATTTCCCATGCGTTTTAAAAGACTCTTATGCTGAAATAAATGCACACCAAAACAAAAAATCAACATGAAAAGAAATAAAAATAAATTTTGTATCAGCTGATCACTTGAATAGAAAGGTATACCAAAAATACTCGGATACCTTTAGATAGCTTTTTAGTTGAAATGGGTGTGTGACTCTGTTAAAAGTGTAACACGTAAACAACAACAAGCTATCCGGATACGATTCTCGAACGCCCCCTTTGTCTTTGTTCGTGTTTCTGTTTCATTTGGTTCAATAATAAGTAATAATACTAATAATAATGACTTTTTTGTTTTTCAATTGCCAATAAAAGAGGTTTTGAAGCAACCAGGCACTACTAGATAACTATTTTTCCTCAAAAATAAAAACACCGAATGAAAGATAAAGAGAAATGTGAAACTAGTTTCATGAAACTAGATTTCATCGTGTAATTACACTTGCGACACGGGATGACAGAACAAAGCAGAATTCGAAGTAGTTTCGTGCAACAAATTTCACCGTATAATAGTAGTCATAGGAGTTTTAAGGGAGTATTAAGGTCGTATTAAGGTCTAAATGTCATTTTGTTCAAATTTTTGGAGGAAAAGTGGAAAATTATTTTGGTTTTGTGAATAATTTTAATTCTTTTTCCGCCTTAACTACGAGATAAATAAATTAATAAATGAAAACTAATATTTCTTGTTTTGTTTTGTTTGTTTGCTCGGGTTCAACGCAATAAAGTTTTTCAGATAATCTAACTTTTTTTGGCCTCTGATTGGTCAAAAATCACGCATCAAAAGAAAATCTAAAACTTTGGCCAATCAGAGCCCGAAAGAAGTTAGATTATCTGAAAAAACTTAATGCATTGAACGTGCAAAATGAAGTCAGCTGGGATTTGTTTACGTTTATAGTAACCAGAGCTATAGATGGGTCATTTTTTTGATGAAAAATTTGACATAAGCAAGTATTAACTAATACGGGTTGGAAAATGTTTTATAAATAAGGATTCGCTCGACCTGGCGTAAGGGAGTATTAAGTGCTAATACTAGTATTAACTAATACCAGGTTGAACCGAGTATTAGCGAAATCTAATAAATAAGGCTGATGGTGTTCGAACAGTTTCGTGCAACAAATTGCACCGTATAATAGCAGTCATAGCAGTCTAATGTCGATTTCCTTTGCAAAAACAAAAGCACTCTAAAAAAGTGCTTTTTTTTCGTGCTCACTGGAAACGAAAAGACAATTTTTTTTTTTTATCATTGTATGTGTGCTATTTTTGACAGCTCTCTTCCCTTGTCTTGTTGACGAAACTATATAGAAAGAATGTTTTCGTAACTTTATTAATAAGTGCTCTTGGAACAAACCACCTCATCCGAATAATTATACACAACACTTTCAACAAAATTATTCAAAGAATGCCTTTCGTTTTGTCCAAGCAATTTTAGAACATCAAACACTTCTTCGTCAGAATCGGAACTAGACGACTACTGATTATATATATTTTGATAAATTGCAGCGAAAATTGAGCGATCCATTATCACAAAATAGTTTATTAGGTGTGTTTTTTTTCTCAAGCCTATACAGGCTTGATCAAATAGAGAAAAAAAAAACACGATTTAGCAATTTGGTAGCACTACGTATTTGTCATATGACGTTTGAAGTATGACGTTTTTCAAAATAAATAAATAAATAAAAATTGAAACGGCCAACCAATAGTTAATTCAATAAACACAAGTGCTATCTTCTTATGGATGCAGATGCAGAGAGAGAACAAGCTAAGTATAAATTATACAAATTAAAACTTTGCTCACTGTCTTTGTTCCAGTTGTTGCTGTTATTGGTGGAAACTCCAGAGCCCAGCTCCAGCAGAGATATACATACAATGTAGCATCTTAATGCTGAGAGATTTTTTGAAATCTGTAACTTCCCATTCACATTCCTGGAATATGGAATATCGCTTATTCAGGACTGTGCATTTCATTTCAATCCGGTTCAGTAGTTCAGTCTTGATGGCGTAATAAACAAACCTTCACATTTATAAATTAGTAAGGTTTAATAAACAAATCTTAATTTACTAGCTCTTTGCAAATGCTTTTGTTATTTTTTGTATTTCACTAAACCACTTCCCAATCACACTAACCCGATACGTCTTTACCCCACTTTATTTTAACAAGACTTGCCGATAAGGCAAATGAATGAGCAGCTTTGCCTCTATGTCCTTACAAGAGCAGCATGCATATAGTCGAAACAATTCATGGATATTTAATATCGTGCCTTCCAAAATGCGAAAGGTGTATCTTACCTCAGAGAGTTGTTCTTCCCAAATAGGTATGCCACTTTACAGAAAAGCGATTAGTTTCAGTAACTCCTTTCTTTATTTGCATTAATGAATTACTTTTATACACTACGAGTCAGCTCAGTTGGCAGTTTTTTGAAATAAGTTTTCTTTAACAAAACAATGATATTTACAAATATTTTACGTGTATTAACAGTCTTAAGATTTTAGGTCCCAATGGGTTTTTTCCTAGTGGCTCAATATTCCTGTCGTTGGTGATTAGGTGCGTAGGGGTCACGGATGTAATGTTTTGGTCTTCTCCAAAAACTAGTAACCAACTTAGTGTATACGGATCCAGCAGCTCCAATGTCCAATCCAATCGTTTGAACCGCGATGTTCAATTTTCTCTAGAATTTCAGTCAATGGAGCCCATTCTTTTCCATGGATGAAGGAAATATTATTTAAGCACTGCTTGTTTATTTTGTGATGCGCAATGAACCATCTAACATAAACCAAACAAGAACTTTCATTTGTATTTTGTATTTTATTTATAATTAGTTCTCGCAATCCGCAAATTTTATTTCCACAGCACGACAAGCAGTTGCTTTTTTTTTTATGACAAAGAAAGAGAAATGTCATAATGTCATTTAGTACACTGGGTGCGTTCGTTGAGTTTACTAATTGCACACTTTTGTAAGCTAAAATTTTGTCAGGTAACATAAATTTGTTAACAATTGTTAGCATATTATATGAGTTTGTAGCTACACCGAACAGTCCCAACGACAGCCTTCGCCATTTTCGATAACATTTTCAAAAATAGTTTGGTAGCACATTGTTTGTTATCGGGCTAAAGCACGGGTCACACACAGCTGCTGCCAGCGGCGAATTGACTGCCAGCCGCTGATCAGCTTTGTGTGACCACAAAATTCGCAACCAGCCCTGGCAGCCGGCGAGCGTTTAGCAGCGGCTGGCGAAGTTGAACATGTTCAACTTTTGGTAGCAAGCAGCGGCGGCTGGCAGCTAGTAGCGCAATCTGACCACATCAGCTGGTAAGTAGCAGCGAATTGATTTGACAGTTTTGCTCATTTCAAATAAAAATAATTCGGTTTTGTTTATCAAACATCTAAAAATGGAAGACGCTGGAGATGCCGTAAGCTGCTTTTTTCTAAGGAACTTATATGACCTTTAGTTAATGTGTCTTTGTTCAAAATATTTTCATTGTCATCAATCAGGGGAGTTTCGAGCTGATTTTTTGTTTTAAGGCCTGGCCAAACCAACGCGGTGAGTGCGTGCGATGCGGTTGCGATAAGTCAAATCCATATATAATCTTATGGACGTTTGACTTAATACATAGGGATTTGACTTATCGCAACCGCATCGCACGCACTCACCGCGTTGGTTTGGCCAGGCCTTTACGAGTCTTTTTCCTTTTTAAGTTTTTTTCAATCAAATGGTTTGGTTGTGGACAGCCCATTAAATGGCTTGTGATATCTAGAGGATTATCAAGACATTCGGATGGCGTATCAGTTGAGTGTTCTACAAACACAGCTGGAACAGACATTAGACATTAGAACAAGCATGCGTGAAGTGGAGCGTAACAAAAACCAGAAGGAAACAGTGTTTAGTTTTTCATTAAATTTATTAGTTTCTACCACAATCATACATACGCTTAACAAACGATTAAAAATAAACTCGACTTTTAATAGAAATCTTCCTCGGGGTCTTTGGATTTGTGTTGCTGGTTTTTGATTTGGTCTAGGTCTTGGTTGGAGTACATGTCAGCCACTTGGGATGCAGAGGTGGCATCTTCGGGTGATTTGTCATTTCGTATCCGAATGAATCGCGGAAAACGCAGTGGGATGCCCTTTTCGGGATCCACAATGCCGATGGTTGCCTTGTGAGCAGAGAGGGCTAAGCGAGAGATCGGCACATTTTATTTCCCACACTTGAACGGCGTGAAACCACTCGTCCGGCTCGTGGGAGCTGTCGTAGCGGTAGTATGACTTGGGCGTCTTGATCACGTGCTTTTTGAAGAACTCAGCATGCGTTTGAAGGTCTTCGTCACTGAAACCTTTAAGAGCGGTTTAGAAGTTTCTTGAAATAGAGACACTGGCAATCTTACCTGTTCCAATTTTGCAAATGCTCTGGTACTCCTCGCTGTCGGCGTCGTAGCAGGCCAATAGAAAGCCTCCGTAGATCCCAGTTCGCTTTCCTTTGCCAATTTAGCCGCTAACTACCAGCACTTCCAGGAAGTCTCCAACACCGCTGAGGTAGTCCTTAAGTTTCAGCATTTCAGGATTCAGGCATTGGTAAATGAGAAAAAAAAACATCCGAATTTGTTTTTATTTGCTTTGTCAAACGGATGAATTTTGAATGAATTTTGAGCTGCAACATTTGAAGAACATCGATTCTCTTCAATCGGTTTCAAAGGTTGTTGAAGCTTTGGCGGTGGTTTTTGCAATTCACTAGAAAAAAAGTTTTCTAAACAGCAAATTAAAATAGAAGTATGGCAGCTGCTGTCAATCGGTTAGCTGTCAGCCTGTGTTTTGACGTGTGGCTAGCAGCTAAGTGTGACCGCACTGCCAGCCGCTGCTTGCTGCTGCTACTGCCAGCCGCTGGTAAGAAGCGGCTGGCAGAAGCCGTGTGTGACCCGTGCTTAAGGAAATAAGCCCGAATAAATTATTAGGCTAAGGGAAGCCCAGATAGCTAAATTTTTGTTGTATTTAGCACGTGAATTTTTCTAAGCTATATAGGCTTGAGAAAAAAAACACACCTATTGTTTATTTTTATTATCTCTCTTTCACAGTCCTTTAACCAAAAATGCAAAATAATCAAACTGCAAACTGGTAAACGTCAAATGTTTTGTGTTGGTGTGCGAGAAAGTGCGTGTAAATCTTGCCTCTGAATCGAGATTCGTAAAAGTGCTTTTTCAGGGCAAAAAAAAAGTGATCTAGTGCCTCAATGTAACATATTTCGAGCAAAAAAGCACTTTTAAAAGTGCTTTTGTGTACCACTGGAAATCGACATAACTGATTGCAACAATTATTTATTTTATCACCATAGAGCCACATATACGAACACACCCTTAAATTTGACAACCTTCTCTATTCACCACATCTCTCTTCCCCTATTTTCTGACAAATGTCTCTCACACGTGTTTTTATTTGAAAACCGACACTTTTCACGGTTTTCGTATTTAAATTTGGGTTTTCTACAAATAAATCTTATAAAAGTTCAACAAAATGCAACACGACGATGTAAGCTTCAAATCATCTTTTTAATTTCAAATATTCTCTTACAAACATCCCCAAATTCTCTCATTTTTTCCAGGTTGTTTGGAGTATCATCAACAAAACCTTTTGCTCACACAAAGTCAAGTAAGTAATTTACTTAATATGTAACTATTTCTACTTTGTTTAAAACAAATTGATATTTTCAGAACCGACACACGGACATTCTGCCGTCACGAATATAATTTAACAGGTCTCTGCACAAGAAGGACTTGTCCTTTGGCAAACAGTCAGTATGCCACAGTCCGAGAGGAGAAGGGTATCATCTATCTGTTTATGAAAACTGCCGAACGTTCCCACACGCCCAACAAACTATGGGAACGAGTTAAATTGTCGAGGAACTTCGAAAAGGCCATTCAACAGATCAATGAAAACTTAGTCTTCTGGCCAAAGTACATGATTGCCAAGAACAAGCAACGTTTTGTTAAGATTACTCAGTATCTGATACGAATGAGAAAGTTGAAGTTACGCCGGCAAAAACTGATTGTGCCGCTTTCAACAAAGATTGAACGTCGAGAATCAAGGAGAGAACAGAAGGCTCTTATTGCTGCAAAGATTGACAATCATATCGAGAAGGAATTGCTGGAACGTTTGAAGAAGGGAACTTACCAGGATATCTATAACTTCCCACAAACAGCATTTAATAAAGCTCTACAAGCTGAAGATGTGGAAGACGAAGAGGAAGTCGAAGAAGAACAAGAAATTGAAAAAGAAATGGAATTGGATGATGATATGGAGAGGGAGCTTAATATGGATGATGAGTTTGTTGAAGCTGATTCCGACGACGACGAGGATGATGATGATGACGATGAAGAAGAAGCCGATGAAGCAGATGAAGACGATGATGTTGGTATTGAAAGTGATTCGGGCAATAAAGAAGATGTTGAAGTGGACAGCGACTTTGAGTCCTCAGATGAATCTGATATCGAGGTTAGTAATGCTTTTTTTTACTTTTGAAATGAGAATGGGTATTTTTGCTCCTTTTTTGTCTTTGAATCTGCGTCTGACCTTTGTGGTCCTTACATAATGTTCAAACCGCTCAATGCAGCTCATATCTTCCCTTTGTTGGTCCTGTTGTGTTGCTATTAGGGGTTTTTCTTTTTTAGTTCCGAACAGTGAACTGAACTGAGAGCGAACAGCGTGAACGTGTTCTGAGCTGAGCTATGTGAAGTTGGCTGCGCTCAAACTTTTGCTCTAGATGCCACGTCATTTTATTTCGAGCACGTAGAGTTTCTTACCAGCGGCTGCGAGTAGCAAAAGGAAGTAGCGGCTGGCACCCGGTCACACTATCGGCTCATGCTCAAAAGCTTCTATCAGCAAACAGCTCGAAAAAAGCGTAAAAAAATTGGCTTCTAAACTTTATTTATAAGTACAATTCTCATGTGTTGAATTTTGTGGTCACACCAATCTGATCAGTGGTTGGTACCAACGGCTACTCGACTCGCCGCTTTAGATGACTGCTAGCAAGACTACTGAGTTTATAATAAGCGTCAAAATTATTGCTTCTGAAACCTAAGCCAAATTCATCTCTAAATACGACGACGACTGGTTGAGATTGAACAGTTATGCACTAGATAAACACCAGAGCTGTAAAAGAATGCATTCATTTGGTAATGCATTGCAAAAAGTCCCATTCATTTAACTGATTGTTTGGAATGCATTCACATTCCTTATTGCATGTCTTCAACTTTCAAAAATAATTCCCAGTTAATTTTGAAGTCTTAAATGAACCAGTCGTATAGAGCAGTCAAAATACTTGAAGTCAATCTTGGAAGTCTCTTAAAAGTCTTTTGTGTACATTCTTTGCAATGATGAAGTCTTTTGATTGCATTGAGAGTAATGCAGTTATTTAGCTGCTTTGGAGTCTTTTAACTGCTTGGAGTCAAGCGTTTTACTCCGTATTGGTGGTTGAGCATCATCAGGAGACTTAACGAAGACTTGATCCGAACCAATTATTGGTCAATATTGGCATATATAGGTCCAAGTGAAGGAATGCACTACGAATTATAACACGGAAACTTTAATTCAAATTTAAAATTTTCTAGTGTGACTTGAACTGATTCGGTGACTCAAGCTGGACACTTTCTTTAATTACTTTCGTCACTGCTTCTTCATATGTATGTTTGCGTAGATAGGCCTCTGAAACTCCTCGTTGTCTGAGGGCAATCTCTTTCCAAAAATCATATGTTATCTTGTTTGTTTTTTTGCCACTATTACCGCTCCGTACCGTGGTGTGATGGTTAGCATGTCTGCTGTTAACCCAGAGCTCAGAGGTTCGTGGATAGAATGCCAACAGAGGTAAACATTTTTTCCACGGATATCGCCTTTCGCGAAAAATTGGCAAAGCCTACGTTAGTAAATTCATTGTTATGAAAAGAGCTTCCTCGATTAGCCTTTCGGACCTATGCAGCAGAAAAAAAGTAGTTCTCCTCCATTCCCTCACATCGCATGGCTGTGAGAAATTCGCTAGGCGCTTGGGCTCCTTGCTTTGATGCACCACCTTATTTATTTATTTTATTTTATTACCACTCCACTAATTTCTTCGGTTGTTATGTGGAAAAGAAACCCAAATTGACTATCATTTAGGTTAGGTTTGGCTTTTGAAAAGAAAGAAGGAGGCGCTCTTGTCTTCTTACTATTTTTTCTTCTTTTAATGTCTATTTTGATGATGGTTGGAAGGGTGGTACTTCATTCGTTTAGTTTTGTCGTTGGCATTAGTTTTGTTTTTGTTGTTTTTTTGGTGTGAAAAAGTATAAAATATTGGCAAAATGTTTTGCATTTTTATCTTCTTCTTATCATCAACGATTTCGTTTGCTAGCCATCTACAGTTTTTCACTTCAAGTTGACTAAAGTCTAGTTTAACTTGATTGCTTCGGCTCTTCTCTGTTTGTCTCTCCTGCGATTTTGTCTCCCATAAATTACTGCTCTTAATTTTAGTCTTTGTCTCCAAACTTTGTTCTAGCAGATAAGGGTACATACATATACATACGTGACGGTGCTGCACTAATCAGGATTTTCTATACGATTACTCTCGATTTCAAAAAGCTTCTTATTTTTCAACTGGCTTTTAGAACCCGAGTAAGAAGCGTTAAAAGGCTAGTTAAATTGTTCGTTTGGTCCCCAAGCTGAAATGTAACCGGTGGTTAAGTTATTAATAAATCGTATCAATATTCACCAGATCGCTTTCATCATCGAGGAAGTATTCTTCTAGATGCAGTTTTTTTGATGAAGAGTGCAGACCATGAACAGAGGAGGTGTGTGATTCGATTTTCTTCGCATTACTTAAGCAGCTTCTACAGAAGTCGTTTGAAGGAACGCCGAAACTTGTAGCATGTTGAGGACTGCTTGGCTATCTGAGAAGATTCGGATATTCACTGAGGGTATCACTTTTTCTTTCAGCCACGATAGGACAATAAGGTCCGAGGAAGTGTTCCGCGGTGTCCTCATCTTCTCCACAAGATTAATAGAGTGGTATCATTTAAGCCTAACACATTTCAGTGTTTGGCAAAAGAGAAGTTCCCGGTTGCAACGCCAATTAGCTTTTTACATTCTTTTCTGGATAGAAAAAATGTTTCAGTCTTCTTATCAACGTTGGGGAGCATTAGTTAGTTCTGTATGCATCAAATGGAATTATGCTATCTACGGTTGTGCTCTGGACAGATCCCATCGTTGATTGAAGATCTCACTGAGGACCCAGGCAGACCTAGCGACGGTTCAGGTCCTGAAAAATCTGTCTGCGATCCTTGCCTCGAAAATTAATGGGTGATTTCTTTTCCAGTTATGCCGTGATGGCCGGGAACCGAGAATTTAGCCTTCTGACCGCATTCAGAGAGCTCCTGCATTCCTGGATCACTTTCGAAGTAGTTAGAGGGTTAAGAAGGGCCTAAGACACTACAGTGGTTTGGAAGGCGGAATGAGAGACTTGCGTTTAGTCTGTCTGAGTATACCTTGCAACCAACCCCTTCTTTGGTTTTTGAACTATCTGTTTAGAAATGAATTGAATTGAAAAGTTCTTCGCCTTCCCAAATTGTTCTCGGTGGAATAAAGACTTGTTACTTGTTTTCAACGACCCATTTATTCGGAGTGACTTGGAATTGATCCGAATAAGTTGAGGACTGTTGAGTGACCAATGTTGGTATTTTTTGATTGGGAGATATCTAAGGGTGTGAGATGAGGGAGTATGTTTAAAGCAGCTGAGGGTGCTGATCGCAGAGCTCCGTTTATGCAAATACAGGCTGATCGCTAGACCTTGGTTAAAAAATATCAATTTGATGACATCAGTATAAGGAGAAAATCCCAATTTGTTACCAACGTCTTTTTTACATAAAAAGAGAACTACGGTGGCTCTCCTGATTCTTTCCTGTATATTTATTTTCCAATTTATCTTTTGTCAAGGATAATTTAGGTGGGATTCCTTTAATTGATGGAGTTATTTGTTGTTTATATTTGTATTTCCTGGTGAAGAGAACGAGTTCAGTTTTCTGTATACAAAAAAAAAAGTTTGTTAAGATTGGTTTGCATCAACTCCGTAAGGAAGTGAGCATGTTTTCTTGACACTGCAATGGTCGTATGCAATCACTTGGAATCCTTCAACTTCTAAGCTAACTAGAAGTTCGTTTATGACTATGTTCCATAGAAGGGGATAGGACTCCGTCTTGCGGTGTTCCTGTACTGACACAGTTCTTTGTTGAAAAGCGCCCTAGAGTTGAGTTGATTCTCCTTCTTTTTAACAAAAGATTTATCAGCTCAACTACTAAACTATCCACTTTAAGATTTATCAGTGCTGTAGTAATTACAAGGCTTCTAGTGCTAATAAAGCCTTGCTCTATGCTAAGGAACGTGGCCAGAGTGTATTCTTTGTGATGGAAGGAGTATTCGATAGTACGTACCATGGTGTGTAGGGGGGGTTTCTACATATTTTCCTTTAAAGTAGGCCTGTTGTGGTATAGAGATAACTGATTTCCACTTTTTTTTAGCGGGAATCGCTTCTTTCAAGACTGAAAAGTAATCCGAGAGAAATACGTCCATGAAAACATGAAAAGTGCTTTCTCGCCTTTCCGTGCGTGTGCGGGGCTGGCAGAAAATTGTAGGCCCTTTCAATTTCTAACAGGCATGGTTGAGAGAAATACACTAGGTCATCTTTTATCATAATTCATAGTTTGTTTTATTAGTTTATTATTCCTGTTAACAATAAAACAGAGCGCTCAGCTCTGGAAAGCTTCGACGAATGCATAAGATTAAAAAATGATCCATAGATTGCGTTTATTTTGTTGTTCGATCAGTTGAACAAATATAAAAACCATGAGCTCAGATGAATATGAATCTTAGCTAGTATGGAACTCCTTGCCACATCCGGTACGTCTGTGTATTGCGTTTATTCTTACTTACATTTCTGGATATGAAGGAGTTCAAATAAATGAACAGGTTGGTTGCCTAGCTTAACTCGGCTCCAGTTTTTAGGTTATTTCTGTGCTCATAAAAGCAAACTAGCATCCTGACAAAGACAAAATATGATCCATATATGAAAACTTTTCTCCGTTAATCTTTAGTTTGACTAAAATCCACTTTAAATTACCTCTGCTATCAAACAGCGACCGGTACCAAAGATCTTTCAGGTTGCCGTTCTTATTAATGTAGCACATTTCTCATTTCTCTAATAAGTATAATCTAACTGCGACCTGCTGCGACTTTATTCCGGAACTCTAGTACTTAGTTTTTAACCTTTGAAATTTGTAGTTTATGTATTTTTGTTATACTTCTCTTTTGGGTTTGCCTGCTAAAATAAGGTTTGGTAAGATCGTCATCAAAGCCATTACCGAAGATTCATTGCAAGTGTTACTTTAAACATTAACCTTTCAAGTTCAAAACAATGCGACCCCGAGCGCTTGTATATTAACTCACAATATTAACGAGCTCGATGAACCCAATACAATTTGCAAACTCACTCAATGACCCACACATCAAACATCCATAGCCATTTCGAGCTTCATTATTATTTTTTGCTAAAATTAAGAATCTGGTTTCAGAGCAACAATTAGTTGTGACAATACTATTCCGACGACAAGTGACCTTAAGTTGACTATTTGGGTAAACGTGTTTTTTTCCCATTGAATACCTTTCAAGCGTAGATCAGTTTTGAGAATCGTTCAAAACAACTCAATTGGTATGTCAGTCAATAGAAAAGTTTGAGAAACCCTTTTTGTGTCTGCCTTTTTATTTCCTTTCAATTTACTGTGCAATTCTTCCATGTCATTCAATCATAAGCACAAAAAACACACGACACAATATGAGAAACAAATTAAAACCAATTACACTAAGACTTGGCAAATGCATTCCTTAGTGGTGACATAAAGAATCAATGAATGATACTCAAGTAATAATAAAAAACCAATCAGCTTAAATTTCACATTCAAAGTTATTCTTACGATAACTACGCCAATAACCAATTTGAATTCTCTTAAAACGACCGAATCATTAACATCGCTGATGCCGATTGTGCTCAAATGATTTTTATCACGAATGTAAATATTTGAAATGTTCCAATACTCCCTTTGAACTGAAAATTCAATGATATTATAATGAGGTAGTGCTCTGTTTGCGGAGCACATTGTGAAGCATACATAACATAATTTCACGGCCGACAGCTTCGCATAATGCCTGTCATTGGATAGCCAACTACGTACTATACTTACCTGCTGCAACCGGTACTTTACTTGCTAATTTGATAGGTCTAATTCTTGAACAGGTACTTAAAGCTTTTTGGTATGCTCACGTTCAGTTTCCTGTTGAGAAAAAGAAAAATCTCCCACTCAAAATCGAAATCGAAAGGCTCTTGTCTTTTGAACTACGTTGCTTACTGTACTCGATTTGTTTCAATTAAAATTACGCTACTCCTATCTTATCTTGCATCGTCTGGTTAGACCGCGTACTTGTTTGCAAATGAAGTAGTACATCCACATTACGTAATTTTTGTTTACATACCCATGTCGACTAGATTCTGTCTTGTTTTTTGTTATTATTATTTCGGAACCCCTTATTCGTAAATATAGACCAGCTTTTCACATTCCTTTGGATTTTAAGGTTACTTAGTACGAGTATATTCGTCGACCGGCTTCTCTTAAAATGAGCTAATTGATCGGCGGTGACGACCGACGGGCACTGGTGTGCCACACTCGATTCGTTTTCAATGGCTGAGTCACATAACAGAATACACGGTTCCTACCTTTCCGTTGGGGGATTAAACTACCCAACAGCAGTTGACCATTGCAGTCTTACTGAAGCTCGATTGTCGTCGTGTATTATACAGATGCTCGGCTTAGGTTGAAACAATTCTTGTTTATTATTTTTTTTGTTTTAGCGATCTCCCTTGTGTGTTCATCGTTATATTGTTGCGATCACAACAACTGACCAACGTGTTTTTTTTTGTGTGCTTTCATACTTCTTTTCCGGTGTTGTGCTCGCGCATTTTAATCACTTATTTTTGTTCTTTTTGGTTTTATCCCGATGACGGCCAAGGTCAAACCTATCTGATAGTGAATTTTGATTAGCACCGGCTTTAGTTTGGCATGTGAAGTTTACCCATTTAAAATTCATTGAAGTCCCTCCTGTTCCATGATTTGAAAAGAAAATATCAAAATAATCGAAAGTGTTTATTGTTTATGTGATATTCAATTATTTTTGCTACTATTCAGGAGAACGGTGTTGGTGCATTAGTGAAACGACGAAAGGATATCAGTGATACAAATGATGAACAAGATCCAAAGAAATCAAGAAAAGATTCCGCCTCAAAATCAACATCAACAGCAGCGACCAGTAGCAGAAAGGTTGTCAAAGGCAAGCGACGACTTAAGAAACCAAAAGTGGAAATCGAATATGAAATGGAAGCTGACCCCCCGACAAGGGAAAGGATACATAAGTGAGGTACAAAAAGTTGTGTATTTGTATAAAAAACATTTAACAAAAAAGAAAAGAAATAAATGTAGAGAAATTATTTTAAATACGAAAGAAACACCAAGAAGTAATAATTGTTGCTGTTTATTGTCTTAAATTGGGGTTTACTTGATGCATTCAATTATTCAAATTGCTGATTTAATGAGTTGATTGTAAATCTTGTTGGAGTTATGTGGTGATAAAATTTCATTGACTCATTGAAAAATTATTAAAGAAGCTCGAGCAAGGTATACAATTTTTTTGAGAAAATAATTATACAAAATAATTCGTATTCAGTAAAGGTAAGTTGAGTGTGTAGATAACTTTGGTATTGGTTTTGAAAACTACATGTGGAGAGAAATTATTTTAACATAACTCGATTGTCTTTCATTTGTTGTATTTGAAACAATACTTTTTAAGCAGATTACTAGGAAGTATTATTGTTATTATTATTTTTACTCCTTATTTCGAAAAAGGTTAACAAGTTTTATAAAAAATTTATGGACATGCCAGATAGTAACATTCAAAAGACGAAATATGATTACTAAATAAAAACATAATGAATAGAATATTAAACACTAAAAATGAATCAGAAAATAAAGATAAGAATAAATAGTTTACAAGAAAAAGAAAGTAAGTTGAATTAGAAAAAAAGTTATATAACAGGTACAAGAATACAAAAAGTTTAAAATGTTCTTATGAAACATTTAACAACAATATGGCTAATGTAATGATTATCAAAAAGAAATTTTAAATTACTTATAAATTTGAAAAGTTGAGTTACGGTATAACAAGGCAATACTTAATTTGGAAAACTATTTCGATCGGCAATTTCGTGACTGCAAAACATATATAAGTTCAACCAATTTGCGGATCCTCTTAAAATGTCTATAAGCTTATCTCTAGAGAGAACACTTTGACGAAAATAGAATCTTCTGAGCTCTTCTGAAATTCGGCATATTGCTATAGAGTGGTTAACATCATCTCTTTCATATCGACTGCAAAAGTTACATAAGATCGGCATATCTGACCGATGGGGATATAGTTCAAACTTAGATTCTCAACTCTTGTTCTAAATATAGTGTTTATAGCAGTAACGAGAAGGTTGAGTTGGATATAATTTAATGATAGAAGGCGATGCTTTAAATCCCTATAAATAGTTCTTGTTGATGAAGTCGATGCATGATTTAAGTTTTGGAGACACAATTGTTCATCTGTTCTTGCTATTACTTGCCAAAAACCCGCTCCAGAAATCTAAATTTGTTTCACTAGTGTTTTATCGAATTCCATCCATGTGATTGTGTAAGAGAGCCCCATTAAAGGGGGTGACTGTGTTCGAAGCAGAAGTGTCTTTATGGAGGAGCCAGGCTTAGGGTTTATTCATAATCTGGTCTTGTTTTTAAATTTTTAGGTTGGAGTACAGTTCGGTAAACGAACAAAACGATTAAAAAAATCTTCGAGTTCTTCAAAGTATATGTAACCGAACAACTGGGATCCGTAGCACATGCACGAGTTAAGGCCCCGACCCATAGAATCCGTTGCGTCCGTTCGCTGCCGGATTCAACTGACAGCTGCTCTGCTCTTTAAATCTGCGAGCTTTTTGAGATCTACATTTGAAGACATCAGAAATTCTAGATAGTTGAATTCCTGAACAACCTCAATACGTTTCATGTTCAAACACCAATTTTCTTCTGTCAACCTTCTATTTTTTGTGGCTTCGATATCATAATTTTTGTTTTTTCAGCGTTAATTTTTAAATGCCAAGTTTGTTGCTTTCAAGCTGTAGGGCAGAAGGATTGTCTACAAGCATTACCATTTCGCATAAAGCAACTTTTTCACAGTGACGTTCGAAATACTGATGCCCCCGGGCAGACAGTCACTTCCATCGCTAAGTCAATAAAAAGAGTAAATAAGATGGGGCTTTAAACACAGCCTTGAGGGACCCTGCCGAAGTTCTAAATTAACTAGATGTCCCGCCTCCAACATACAAAAAAATTCTCATACATTTCCAAGAACTTTCTTGAGATGCCAATGGTGGCCATTTTGTAAATCAAAGCTTGAAGATTGACTGTGTCAAAAGCTGTCTTCAGATCAACAAAACAAGCGTTTTCTTTGCTATTTTTTTGTATATATGCCGTTGAAAAACCGGATCGAACACTAGCTTGAAAAGGACTCAGAATTTGATTACTCTCTACCCAAGTAGAGAGCCGATTGTAGATTTAGATTAGAGCCGGTTGTAAAGAATTGAAGATAGTATCTTCCTAATTGAACTCAAGACTGGTATGCCTCTATAATTTTCTGACAGGTTTCAATCTCCTTTTTATAAAATTGGAACAATTACGGCCTGATTAAAACTGGATCGTAAAAAGAGCTTTCAAATAGCAAATTAAAGAATCTAAGCAAAAAGTTTTATATATGACGAGTTGAATTTTTGAAAAACTCTACTGGAATTCTATTAAACCCGGGCATCTTGTTGTTTTTCATTTTTAACAAAGCTGTTTTAAGTTCGTTTAAGCTTATTTGAGATTCAAGTTTAGTTACTTCAAAGTTTGGAGAAGCGAAATGAAAACAGTTTAAATCTAAGTTCGCGGATAATTAAGACTTGAAGTGAGAGGACAAGACATTTTCTGAAAAAAAAAACTAGGAAATATGATTGTAAAAAGGGTGGTTGTTAGATAAATAATCACAATAAGCTCGGGGTCCAGATTATTCTCAAGCATAAGCTTGTTAAAGTAAGTAAGTGAGATAAAATATTTTGGCTGTTCCGAGCGAAATTCTTCGCAAAATAACCAAAAACTACTTCTTTTTGAATCGATATTCAAAATGGTCCTTCCTAAGATAAAAATAAAAAAAATACCATCAAATAAAAATAAAATAAAAACAAAATAACTTAATGATAAAATAAAATTATGAATAATTATTAAATTAGAAAATTAGGTAGTTAAAAAATAATTACCCTTATTTCGATAGGCGTTTTAGTAAAAGAATAAAAGAAGATAAAATAACTTTTGAAATTATTGTAGCAGCAATGAAGAACAGAGAGAAATATGATCAATTCTTTACTCTTCTCTGGTAAGAAAAACTGGCCATTATGATATTCTTCCCAAGTTCTGGGACACGCAGCCTGTTGCTATAATTCGGTTAGTTTAAGAGTATACATTGAAGTTCATTAAAGTAGCCGGTTAGCTTTTTATAGTTCTTTAAGTACTAAACAAATCCATTTCTGCCAAAAAGGTGTCTGACAAATTTAGGTATAACGATAGCTTGCTGTTCATGTGATCAGATGATAGAAAATTTTGATTTTTGTTTCTTTTAAAAGTAAAGTCTATGAAAACACCGGAAAAACTTTAAAATCATTATTTGAACAAGTCCCTACTTTAAAAACAGGTCCCATCAAATCAAATTTCGTAAGGCGTTTTTCGAAATCTTTCAATGCATTGTTTGGCGTGTCACAAAAAGGACAGGCAAGCAAGGGTCCTTTGCTTTTAGATGTTGCATTCAATGACACAACTTTTTGAAACTCATAGAGAAAGATTCTAATTCCCGTCGACATGAAACTTTTTAGATCCATAAAAATTTCCGATCATATTAAGCTTGTAAGCAAAATGACAATACCTTGCCGCAATTGACTCTCTGATTCTATGTATCTTTACCATCAATCTCAACTACATCGGTTCTTATTATCAACTTCATTATCTACAACTTTCGCAGGGATACCAGTACTGTTTTTTTTTACGTAAGCTACTTTCAGGCATTCAGACAAAATTACAAACTTTGGAGACAGATAGTCATCAATAACAGGTTTTCACAATTAACGACTAAAACAACGGAGAATTATGTCATAATACATTGCTTATTACGTATTCAATAATTTTCCCACAGGTGCCCCCTCACCATTGGCTTACATTCTTCCGATCCTCTCTCTGCAGCGTATTTCATTACAAAACAATCATCTTGTAAAATTCTACTTTCAAGTTACACCCAACTGGACAGACAAGCTCCCATGAAACCAGCAGTAGGTCATCATCGAAGCAAAGTTATGTGCACAAGTTGTTTTCCCGCGACAGCTCGTGACTCCAAATGTAGGTGTGCGAGCGAAATGACGACGTATGTACGTCCCCATATACGGACGCTGAGCTTTAATCTCACTCACGACCTTCGGAAGAATATTTATTCTCATTTTCCTTTCATTAGCGATGATGTTAATTACTTACAATAATTTCAATTAGAGCTTGTGATTCTGAACAAATACAACAAATAAGTGGGAAGACAGAGAAGAGCTAAGTATTTGTTTGAAGAACTCTTCGCTAAGGGGTGTATACTTTCTGACGTTGATTCTCGCATTTAACGATGCACTCGCAATGATTTTAAAATAGTATGCAGTCCCATTGCACTTGGTAAAAAGGTTTTCCGTGGATTGATATTTGTTAAGGACTTGATTTGGATTTCAAGTGTGAAGAATACAAACCAAAGTGGTTGTGCATTAGTATAATAAACTTGATAGAAGTGGAAATGCATATTTATTTTATACAAACAAATATTTTGACGTACTGTTACTGTTTGAGAAAGAACAGAGGATGCAAAACAACCAGTCAAAGCCAATTTTCAGAATTTTTTTTGTTGAGATTTTGAAACCAGAGTATTGTTTTTTACTGGGTTTTGCCTTCTGCGAGGATTCGGCAAGTTCTCCGAGAGTGACTGCACTGCCATGAAGACCACTTTTTCAGTTATTCATTCAGAATCGGCAAACATTTGTAGGTTCCCTTCATTCCTCTTAAGTTAATATCATTTGAGAGAAATGCGCTAAACTAACATCCATTTTTAGTCATATAAATCCTTTTAACCGAACTTTATTTAAATCCGTTTAGTAGTTTTTGCCGGATTAAGTTACAAATATTCAAATTTCAAACAATCAAACTTTCACAAGTGCGCCACTTTTTCTGTAACTCTTTGTAATTATAGAGCAATTTGAAATAAAATTAAGTCAAGTCAAGCCCTCGTCATTTGTCAGTAGTTGTGTATCAATTTTCCTAAAATAGGTTTCCCTTCAACTTAAAGCTCAAGGTTCAAGCCTAAATGTAATTTCGAAGCTCAATAAATCTTCCAATATGCAAACATTATTATTTTGATTGCTAAAACTGTCAACTGTCAAATTTTTAAGAGATGTGTGGTTCAGGGTTCAGCTGTCAAGTGATATTAATTGGTGTAAATCAAGACATCACTTTCATTAAGCACAATGTAAATTGTTTTATTAATAAAATACCTTCATTCGAGCTAATAATGTTTCCGTTGCTGTTTTAATTGATGTAATAAATAATAATTAAAGCTTGCAATCACCTGCAGTTGAATGAGTTTCACGCGGTTTGACAAGCGATCATTATAAGGGAAGCATCAAGATGGCAGATACTCGTAAGTTCAGAAACAATATGAAAAATATCCCACCAGCAACATCCACAATTACAAATAACTAATAAACGGCACAGATTAAATTAAAATCTTTTTATTTTCAACTACTTTTAATAACATCGCAGCACGCTTTTAGATCGATTCTAAAGATACATAAATGGGGTACAGTACATACACTACGAAGAAGAAGTGTTGTAAATCGAAACAAAAGTCGTTATTCAGTTAATTTTTTGTACCTGCAGAATTTAATATTTGGTTTTATTTGTTTTGAACTACAAACACGTATTTGACTCATCATGTATGTCGAAGAAGCAAGCCCACTTTTATGATCAAATATTCACTCTGGCGTATACGTAGCAAAAATTTTATAAAAATGTTCGCTATGTTCATAGTGAGTTTCTTTGGATAGATATTCGGCTATAAACATATGATGGCGAAGCTAGTCAAAGTCTTGTCATTGTCATGGTTACTGCTAGTCAATAAACTTTTGGCAATTAATATTCTTTTGCAATAAAAAATGAAAAAAAAAAAAACATTTGCACTCGTGTTTTGTATTTGTGTTTATAAAAGCAGTTAACATGTGGTGCAGCTTGTGGGAAGTCATTTAAAGAAAAATGACAGGTAAACATTTTTTTCTTTAAATCCAACTAAAATTTATGGATGCTATGGATCCATAATTTTTAGCACCGTTCGCAGCTGGCAGGAATTTTACATTTATAATCATCTCTGGATTTGCTTACTTCACTCGGGGAAGCACTCATTTTAAAAACCAATGGAACACCCAACATTTTTTCTATTCAGTTTAACGTAATTGCCTTTGTGTGAGTGAAACACCAATGGCCCTGAAAAAATATTCCTTGAAGAAAATTTTCATTTTGACATTTGAGTAACATGTATTAGTACTTCTTGAGTGGAAGTACAGGCACTTCTAATCGAAAAGTGGCTGTCACTCCTCAGAATCATGAGAACCGATCTTTTTGCACCAATGAAATGGGTTGAGAATGCTCCTGGACGATTCTTTTCGTCCAATAGAATGTGACATGAGATGCCATCACAGAAATGAAATAAGGAAAAGGTAAAAAGATCTTGTCAGGGTGACAAAGTTCGAATTCAAGTCTGTAAAGACCAGTAGGGAAACATAGTAATAGAAATGCTATCGCTACTTAGGATCTGGAAAGACCACTTCTAAATAAAAATAAATAGGGTGGCGCAACAGAGCGAGGAGCCCCTGGGCCTAGCGCATTTCTCACAACCATGCCTTGTGAGGAAACGGAGACCGTTTAACGGCGATGAAGACACTAATTCTGCTGTCAGATAGAACGCCCCTTTCAGCTTGGACGATGATCAAGAGTCTTCCCGACCTAGAATAAGTATAGCTTGTCATATGCAAGCTTAAATCAAGCAAGACTGCAGGTGCAGATGGCTTTGATGCCGAACTTTTTAAGGCAGCTGGAGAACAGTTGGAAAGAAGCATGCACAGCGTCGGGTATAAGACATTGTCAAATTGACATTTACAAACTAATTGAGACTGTGGACGTAAAATATAGCGAAAGATATATAGAAGAAGCTACTAGTTCAGTGCATAGATCGATATACAATAGATTATGTCACAACCTGGGCCCTAAAAACTATTTTCGAGATGAGTACAGTGTGGATTAAATATCAATGATGGTAAGACTGCGTGGAGAACTTTTAAGTCTAAACTTTGTTTCCTTTCAACTCAACTTTGTTCTCTTTCTTGGAAGATGTCCAGTGTTGAAAGAAACAAGAAGATTTTATTATGGCTGCAATGTCTTAAACGAAGATGAGATGTTATCTTTCTTAAATGAAATGGAAGTCCCAAGGCTCTTCAATTACTGCAAGGTGGCGCTGGCTTACCGTGAAAGGCTAATTAATGAAATGTTTTAAGACACTCAGGTTTTATCATCCTTTTGTTTTTCTTTTTTGTTGTATTACTTATATTATGTGATTAATTTAAATTTATATTTGCTTTACTATTTGCAATTTTGAATCGGTTAAATGTAACCAAACTTATATAAATACTAGCTGACCCGGCAAACGTTGTTTTGCCATGTAAATAAAAATAATTATCTACTATAAGCGTTCGGGGAAAAAAAAAGTTTAGGGGTGAACTACCCTTAACATTTAGGGGGATGAAAAATAGATGTTGGCCGATTCTCCACCCTGGCCGACAATCATGCTAAGGATCACAAAAATCGGTCGAGCCGTTTCGGAGGAGTTCAAGTTCGAACACCGTGACACGAGAATTTTATATATATGATTTGTCAATCTGGATCAAAAAACAAAATCTATACTACAATTGTTTTATAAAATATTGAATAAAATCACTTGATTTAAAATCTATAAGACATTGTCTGCTGTAATATGTGAACGTCTGAAACCCCACGTCAACAACTTGATAGGTCCTTATCAATGTGGTTTTAGATCAGAATAGTCCACAATAAACCAAATTATCACATCTTGGAAAAAACCCGTTACGCAGACGATATTGACATAATGGCAAGAAGGTAGATGATGATGGATGCCATAGGTGTTTTTGTGAATAGCGAAGTATATGTTGTCATCAAACAAGGATAGCGAACCTAGACAAATTAGACAAAACGTTCTATTGTGACGTAAATACATAACTAGAGGAGAAGATACAACAACGAGGCTGTATGAGGTGTACCACGACATGGGCATAGCTAGAAGAGTACGCATCGCGAGACTACGATGGCTGGTATATGTAGAGCGGATGAACATCAACACTCCGGCTCGACGGGTTTTCGAAAACACATTGCAGGGAAATTGCGGATGGGGAAGACCCCGTCTTAGAAATGCCAATACTTCCACCTAAGGAAGTTAGTAAGACGTAAATGGCTCTGATTTAAGTTTTTATCGCTTTCCATTGGTTTCATTGGAGGAAGCATGCATTTAAAATCAAAGTTCATCAAGTATTTCCATTCTATGCAAGTTCATTGGCTTTGCAGTTCCCAAACGACTCTGTGCCCTGGCATGCAGAAGGGGTCAATGCTGAACTCTCTCTATAAGAGTTAAAAGTTGAGGGTGGTTACATTAAGTTCATTTGTTGAACTGCACCTAAGGTTGAACCTGGTTTCCTTAACAACCCTAAGAGTTGCAAAAAAAAAAAAACCGGATTTCTTTTTTAGAAAACGAGAAACCACAAAATGCAAAAAAAAGAATTCAAGCAGTTAAGAGACTTCATGCAGTTAAAAGACTTCAAGCAGTAAGAAAGAATTCAAGCGTTTTGACCGCTCCAAAGCAGCCATTACTTTCAATGCAATCAAAAGACTTCATGATTGCAAAGATTGTAGATAAAAGACTTTTAAGAGACTTCCAAGATTGCAACCACTTAAGAAGTACTATTGCATTCTTTTGACTTCAAGTATTTTGACTACTCTAGACGACTGGTTTACTAAAGATTTCAAAATTAGTTGGGAATATTTGATTAAAGTTAAGTACTAATATGATAAATAAATATTCAAAAGATAATGCTGGATTTGAATGCATCTGCTACTGCAGAAGTGCAGAAAAGTAAAGCGGGACGGATGAAGATTATAAAGCACAAAAGTTAAAAAGAAAAACGAATAGAATTATGGCTGCAGATGAATGATTTTCCATCCGCATCTTATAACTAAAAGTGTCTTCCCTCTCTATCAGACAAGTATGAATTTTACATCTTGTGTATATTTCCTTTTTTCGTCTGCACTTGCAGATGCATGTAAATCCACCATTAGTCTTTTAAATAATTTGACTGCAATACAAAAAAGAATGCATTCTTTTACAGCTCTGAACTATTACAACACTGGCAACGCTTGAATTAATAAATAGGGTGGCGCAACAGAGCGAGGAGCTCCGGAGCCTAGCGTATTTCTTACAACCATTGCCTAGTGGGGGAATGGAGGGACTTCCGTTCGGTTCGACAAATTGGTGTAACAAAGAAGAAGAACAAGAAAACAGTCGCATTTACTCGAACGAAGTTTCAAAACATCGACCAATGTGAACTTCGTCTTAGATGTCAAACTTTAATCAGCGCAATGCAAAAACTTTTGTGTCCCCATACATTTGCACTGTGTTCGATATATTTATTCGGTGCAAACAAAACTTAACGTGTAGCCAATGAAAGTTAGATTTTCTGACAAAAGGAATTTTGTTTACCCCCATAATTGCAACTACTATTCTAAAATTCTATGTGTTTTTTCCCAATTGTGCGATTCCATAACCAGCTCAGCAATGCACTTTAACACTGAACACCAAAACCCATCAATACTGAGCTAAAAGTGCTAAGTTTAATTTGTTATTGTATTTAGTGGTAAAGGGCACTGCTAGGCTGACTATGAAATCGTTTTACTTGCTTTACACACTTTGAAATTGAAATAAAAATCGATTGATGTAGGTACACAAGTAAAGACTTTCAATTTGAAAATAAAATAAATTTTCAAATTGATAAATAAATTCAAACAAAACAGTTCATAAAAATTTTTCGTATTTAAATTAAAAATGAATCTTATGAAAAAAACAACAAAAAACGCTGGTGCATGTCGCAAATGCAAACCGGGTCCAGTCACGCGGAACCCTTATTTGAATTTTTGCAGAGAATATAGACAGAAAAACTGTTGCTCATCGGGGGTTCAAATCATTCAAGATGCGGCCAAGGCCTGGAACAATCTGAGCCGAGAGGAAAAGACAAAATACATTGTTGAGGTAAAAGCAATTTAGAATAATTCTAAGAATTGAAAATAAATAGATTTTATTTAAAGGCCTTTTATGCTGCTAAAAGCAGGCGAGTCTCAAGATCAAAAAAACTGAATTCAAAATCGCCGAGCCGCCGCCGGTTAAACAGGGGACGAGTCTCAAAATCTATTCGGCGAAGGCGTATGCAAGCGCTCAAAAAGCACTAGCACCCAATCGGTTCTTATTAAATGTTTAAACAGATCAATTTTTTTTTGTTAAAATGTATACAGAAAATGTGGCACAAATAAATGTGTAAATAAATAATAAAAAGCACCAGAGGTAGCCGCTGTAAGTAACTCATTCGTCTTCTGTCGCGAAAGATAGATGTCCTCCTAAGCAGTAAAAAGCCGATTCTGGACAGCTGTTTATTTCATCTTCTATCACACACACACACACGGAAACTATATGAAACTGCGCATGCTTGTCTCTCTCTCAAAATAATTGTGTTTGACAGTTGATGAGAAAATAAATTTACCAATCAGCCTCCCACAGATTTTGTTTACATTTTTATTTTATTTATTTCCTAAAAAAGTAGCTAAGTTTATCCTAAAAGTTGGTCAAAGATTATCTCTTTAAAATAAAATAACTTATCTGTTTAGAACTAATGTGTTTCCCTTGAATGACAATTACGTTTTTGATTACCGTTAATTGGGCAACAATAAACCATAAAGAGAATACTTTGCCTACGGCAACAAACCTCACTGAGTGCCCAGACAATTTTCTTATCTGCTTTGTTGCAAACAATGATGAAGAGCTTTTTAAATGTTTTCATTCAAAACTAAGGTAAATGCTCCCAATGATTCAAGCTACCCTGAATGTTTAGTTAGTGTACAACAAAAACTAAACAAGATACACGCACTCACTAAACAGAGCAGAGAGCAAAACGACTCACAATGATGTAGACTCATACTGCCAGTGGGAGGAAAATTCTAAGCTTTTTCCATTTTCTTCTCATTCCAGATGCCCAATGAGCATGTCACGGCGTTGCGATGCCTATTGAATGCTCCCTTTCGCGATATAAACACGCCGGCCATCACAGATCGTGTAGCTCCAGTCAGAGATGTGGTATTCCTTGACGAGGATGCCAGTCGAAGTGTCCGCCCATTGATCTACCGCTCCATATCATCACCAGAACCAACAACGTTCGAGAAAACACAATCCTTCCAAACGAAGGGGTAAGTCTCAGTCTCAAAGTCTCAATCAAATTTCCCACACTATGGTTTCTCTGATAAGAATAACTGACGCGTGCTGCGGCTTATCAGTTGTTTACTTATTGGGTTGACTAGAAATGTAGTTTGTATTAGGTTGGGTCAGGAGTAGGGAGTGTCAACAAGTAAACATTGATTTGTGTCATCGTCACATCAGCACGGCACGGCACGGCGGACGGCCGCTGACTCTGGCAATAATGCCGCTATCGAAGAGCTATCAATTCCACTAAGTAAACGAGTGTTTTAATTAGTTTTAGCTGATAGCGACTGCTGTTGAGTCGCCCGACTCGCTCTCGCTGTGAAGTTGCGTAATCAATAAACATTGTCGAAGATGATAGAATTCTATTAAAACGATAAAATTTTAATCGCTCCCTCCGTTTAGACTCTTGCGATGTGATTAATTATAAATGGGCGATTGAGTTGCTTTTGCGATTGAATAGAACGTTACTGTTGGAAGGCACAGACGATAGCAGCGAGTTGTTTTTATTTTTAGAGCGGCAAATGATGACGGCTGCGAGCTGTTTGTGGTGTCTACGCATCCGAGCAAGGTCTGTGTTCCTCTTTGTTTTGTTTTTAGTTTTTAATTTTATTTATTTTTTCTAATGTTGTGCACTTACATGGCTGACATGCATTCGTTTGGCTCGTAAAGAAAAACTTGCCAGCAGTGTGGGTGGGACATAGCGGGTAGGGGGTGTTGTTTTGAAAAAACAAATCAACCACTTGTAGCATTGAAATTGGCCTTGAACTTGAACTGTGTTGATTGATAAAAGTGTGCAAGTAGCATGAAAACAAGCGTTATAAAAGCGCAGCGTGTTGGCAGTAAGATTTGAGTCTAATTAAATTTGATGAAGGCGACTGAAACACCAAGCGAACAGTTTTCTTTCGCACACACGAACACCCAGGGTGAACAACGACAGTGCACTCCTCGTTTATTTTTTCATCGCAACAAAAAACGAAATCAAATCAAAAGCTGAATAATGAGCCACTTGAATGGGGGCTTATCAATTAGTTGAGGTCAAATGGTACTCAATCAATTGCTTGTGCCATTGAATTCGATTTTTGTTCGTGTGTAGAGATAGAAACGACGTCGAGATATGCTTACGCCTGGAGAATAGTTCAATATGAACTTGCGAGTAAATAAGAAAATTGAAAAGAAGAGGCTTTGAATGAAGACTGCAGAAGTATGAACTCATTTCCATAGGCTTATAGACTTTTAATTAACGACTTTGAAAGTGAAAAGTGAAAGAGTAATGGATTGAAATCCACACATTGAAAATGTTTCTACACTCTATCAGTGGGTTTTACTATTATTGAGTACTTCTTGATCCATTGGAGCAGGGGAAGACGACTACTTGAGCTCCTAATTTACTTTAGATGACGTTGGTTGTGGCCTGTTTCTTACTAACCTCCAGTTGCGCAATTGAAATTCGTCAATGTACTTTTCCATTTGTCCGCTATATAAGATGATATCTTCGTCTGCTGTGTTGTTTCTCAGACGTAGTTACAAAGATTCACTTGGCTAATACGTTGTATTGTAGTCCACAATGCACTTCTTGTCGGGCCATCTCAGGCGATGATCTTTTAGTTTTTTAACCAGATCAGTGTCGCGTCGTGTTACAGGCCTTCTAATTCGTGCTCCATTGTTACAAACAGCCGAATATCACTCGTAGATTCTTTCTCTCAAATAAAAACCCACCCAGTTGGTGTACCATTTGTGAGAGAGCATATTCTTTTATACCAGAGGACAGGAGCGCAATGATAAGGACCTTGATTAGCGTATTTTTGGTTCTTTGAGAAAGGTACTTAGTACTTACTGCTAAGATGTCTAATAAACTTCAAGAAACAGTGATTGATATCACTCTGTTATTTGATATTTGATATTTATTGTTTAAATGACATCTGTACATCAAGAGAACTTATAACTAGTACAGGATATAAGATTAATTTCTTTTTGGAATGTGCAAGAACATATATATATAAAAGGAAAGGAAAACATTGAGTCGCATTTTTACTTAAACTAATTAAATTATTATAATTTTTATAAGTATTAAAGGAGATAACAACTGTAATGAAAATTAATTGGAGACAATATTTGACATTACTAGAGAAAATAAAAACAAAAAATATAATTAGATATATGCATTTAAGTCTATTATTCAGCTACAAAAATGTTGAAAGGAAAATTTATGAAATTTTCTGTGATTGATTCTAGATCTTAAGTGACTGGGTAGATTATTCCACAGCCTGACAGCATGAACGAAAAATTGCCTGCGTGAAGTTAAAGAGCCAAATGTGAAATAGCGCAACAATATATAACGATTTGAGGAGCAGAAATCTAGTTTTTCAAATAGATAACATGGAGTCTTGTTGGTAATAAGTTTGAAAAGAAAAGAACAACAACGATATTTTAAGAATGCTTCTAGGTTGCAGCCTAAAATTTGGTTAGCCTTAGATGACACATGATCGTATTTACGAAGATTAAAAACGAACCGAGCAATCGAATTGAATGCAACTTTAAACTTTTGAAGTGATTGCGAATCGGGGTCTGCGAATAACTCGCATCCATATGATAATATTGGTATGATTAGTGCTTTAACCAATTTCAATTTAATATCTGTGGGCAGGAAGGTTCTCGTTACAGAAAGTGATCTAAGTGAAGCATAAATTTTAGAAATTACTGAGTTAATGTGCGTATCCCAGGTTAAAGTATTGTTAAATATTAAACCAAGGTTTTTAGCCTGAGTTACATACTGTTCACCGTTGACGACGTTTTGCGTGGTAATAATAAAGCCCAAAGCCCAGATAAATAAAGTCTCGACTACTTCGAAGATATCTCTGTTCATCGTCAATTAAAACGTTGGGGCTAGTGCGTTAGTCTCGTATAAGTTTCATGTGCTTTAAGAGTGATGATAGCGCCTCATATTGTCAAAAGGCCTTTTTGAGATCAAAAGAGTCGTTGGATTTCTTACTTTCCCTGACATACTACGATGTGGACCAAGTTGGAAAAGAATGCGAGATTTTCTAGAAATGTGAAGTTTTTATAGGTGGTAGATTTACTAGGTCTACAACTGTATTTGATAATAGCCGATAAGGATAGTGGAAAAGGAATTTTGGTATTTACAAAGAAAAGTTCTGGCTTTTATAAACAACCAAATTAGACATCTGTAGTTTGTTTGGTACAAAGTATTTCCTTTCTTGTATACAAGTCACACGATGCTGAGGTACCATTTGCCGGTTATGGTTTTGGCTCCGTATACCAATTGACACTCTTCAAAAAGAAAACTGTTTTCTTTTGTTGGTATGAACAGTCAAAGGCGGTTATCTGATGGCGAATTGGCAGTGTTGCCATATGTGTTCTGCACTTGGCGCTTGTTCTTGTTGCTGTTGTTAGAGCCTAAAAGCACATATTGAAGTGACAGCATCTTCCTCGCCGGAAACAAGAATTATCCTCTACTTTCAATCAGGATTACGCTAACAAGTCTTTAGCAAACATCTCTTACCTTATCAACAAATTCATGGCTTAGACGAAAATCAGATGAACCTGGAAATTTAAGAAAAACATACCAGAAACTATGGTATATCAGTATACACCTGAAAGTGTCCCAGCTGGTCCTCTCCAACCCAAAGCCGATTGATATCTGCTGCAAACTGGCACAACTCATATCCAGATTCTCAACGATATTAAAATATGAGCCATGAAACGTGTTGATTCGACGATTCCTGATGGCTTTGACAAGTGCAATGATTTACCATATGACACTGAACACCTTTTCGGTTGTCCTGTCAAGCCAACAGACCTTGCTATTACAACCATTCCCTCACAAGGCATGGTTGTAAGAAATGCGCTAGGCCCAGGGGCTTCTCGCTCTGTTGCGCCACCCTATTTATATATTTTATTTATAGAACAGATCACGAGAGGCTGGCGAATTTCTCGTTCTAAATTCTCAATAGAACCCACGATGAGGTGAAACATGGTTAAGGTGCGCTTCAACAACGACAACTTCCCGCTGGTACTCATCCTGAGAACTTAATGGAGATGTGTTTGGCGGTCTTTTAAGATATTAATAAGCTTTGCGACGATACAGCCACATAGTGACTGTTCAGTCTTGTGGAGCCATGGAGATCCGTAAAAACACATGCTAAGGTTGATATAGAAACTAGTGTTTCGTCAGCCTGAGTCCATTATGAAAAACTTTGTCGAGTAGTTTCTAATTTCCGACTATCGAGCCATCGACTTACGTTTAAGTTGACTAGAACAAATTTGAAGAGGATATTGTTTAATTCTTTTTCCAGTGTGGGTTGGACTTTGATGACTTTTGTCTTTGAATTTGGCCTTTAATTGGATAGGGACCAAGAGCTGGCTTATGTTGTTTGAACTCTGAGACCGACTTGTCCAAATCTTCACTTTACCACAAAATCGTATCTAAAAAGAAGGTGCGTCCATTATTTTGGGCTCAACATAAAGAAGAGCTTTGCCAAAATTTCACTTCATTGCCTTTTGTTTCTTCTGTGTCATGCGCCCTTTTTCAATTGTCTCAGCGTTGAGTTTGTAGGCAGGGCGTTAGAGAGATGACAAGAGGCTTAGTAAGCAAACTGATATATTTGGTTTATTAAAACACAGTCAATTAGATTTTTTGCTATGCGTTCGTTATTTGATTTTGTTTTTTTCATTGTTTTTCGGTTCTAAGAGGTAGAGAGAGTCACAAAAATTAACCTGGAAATTTTCGATCGCTCATGAACGGCATTCCTGGTTGTGCACTATGCACGTTCCTATGTGAAGGCCGATTGATGGGGACTGTTTGTCAGAGGTCGTACACATGAATTATGTCATTGAAATAATTTTTTGGATGCCCAGCTTGTCATCTTGAAACACTGCGAACCTACATATTTCTAATCATCTGAATTATTAAGTGAAAAAGAAACTGAATGATTTCTTTGAGAAAACTAACAACACTTTTTCATTTAGTTGTAAAATACTTCTTCTAACTTTTCTGTTTTGGTTTAAAGTGCTTCCTTAATTATTTATTTTTGAAGAAACAGATCAGAATAGAATAACGGACACGAATGGAAGTATAGTCGTCCAGTTTGGGAATGAACTGAATCAAAACTTTAAAAGATAATTGTGGCCGAAACTCAATTGCATTGATAGAGTTCTTAAGAGAGATCGGTGTGTTTGTTTAGAATGGAAGGGGCTATGGAGATAGATCTGCTGAATCTAGATTTGTGAGTTGCAGGGGGCCTTCGGTCATTGACTACTGTTGTCCATTATATACATAGCTGCATTGGCACTACGAGTATATAAAGGGTTTTCCAATTAGAGTGATATGATTTCTTTTTTGAAAAAAACACACTTTTTGTTAACGAAATTTAAATATTTTTTATTTAATGTGCATTTCAATCAATACAATTAAGTTTTAAATAAAACGTCATTCAAATGACCACCACGTTTTCTTCTGCAGCAAATTCGATGAACCTTATTTTCGAGCACTTTTTCCACTAAATCAAGTCGTATATCATGAATGGCACGTTCAATATTGACTTGTAAGGCTTGAAGAGAATCTGGTTTATTTTGAAAGACCAATGACTTCAAATAACCCTACAAGAAATATTCTAATGGTGTTAAACCACGACTTCTTGGAGGTCATTCAATATCACCATTTCTTGAAATAATCGAATCTCTAAATTTTTCTCGCATTATTTCATTTGTTGCATTTTCTGTGCGACACGTAGCCTCGTCTTGTTGAAGCCAAATGTTGTCAAAATCAATTTCTTCCAATTTCGCCCATGAAAAGTTTGTTATCATCGATCTATACCGCTCTCCATTGATAGTAATGGTGTTACCAGCTTCATTTTGAAAAAAGTACGGACCGATGATTCCACCAGCTCAAAAACCACACCAAACTGTCAATTTAGGTGAATGTAATGGTTTTTCACGAATATTTTGTGGATTTTCATCGCACCAGAATTGACAGTTTTGTTTATTAACAGCACCTGTCAAATGAAAGTGAACCTCATCGGAAAAGATGATTTTCTTAAAAATCGTTGTCGGCTTCAAGATGTTCCAAGGCAAAATCAGAAAACTCACGACGTTTACAGTGGTCCAATGGTGAAATTGTAAACCCCTCTGAATGCAATAAAAAACAAATGACAGATCATGACATACTACAAATGGCCGAAACGCCACTGCAAAATCATATCATACCTATTGGAAAACCCTTTATGAGACTTTAGGTTTGGTTGTGAAACTTTCTCTAATCAATCTTACATCGTACAATATGCTTTAAATACAAATACCCATATACCTCTGCTTGATGAAGAAATTTCTGTGAATGAAGTTCAGTCAGTGATTTCATTTGCAAATGATAACAAAGCACTGGGAATCGATGGTATGCTCGTCGAATTCTATACAAATGCATCACCTAATTTATTCAAAAAAATCTACCGACTATTCTGCAATATCTTTAGTACATGACCCATTCCCGACTCTTTCACAAAATCAATAATATTCCGTATTTTCAAGAAAGGGAACTTCTATGATGTAGCCATCTACTGCAGTCTATCTTTTATAGACACTATGCGTTTTTCATAGATTTGGAAGCTGCATTTGACAACATAAACAGAGCCGCATTGTACTACAAACTGACACTTTTGCGAATATCCTCAAAATGCTCTCAATCAAGAAAGTCCTTTATCACAACAACAGTGCAACAGTATTGAATGGTACGAATACCAGTGACTTTGCTATCAATCGAGGTTTAAAACAGGGGTGAGTTCTCAGTGCTCACCTATTTATTCTGTTTTCGAACGACCTCGACTCTGATCTACAGGATGGAGTAACTGCTAAAGAAGTATCAGTAAAACTCTTACTTTACCCAGACTATATATTGCTACTTTCAGAAAGTCCCACTTTCTTACAAGCAACGGTAGAAAGGTTCGCAAATTATTACACAAAATTGAATCTACTTGTGAACTACTTGAAAAATCTGAAGTAGTTATTTTTCGAAACAGTAGACGAAGGCAGCTGAAGGTAAATGGAGTTTGAAGGGGTCGTTTACATTCGCGCCTGAATTTCGGACGTATATATTACGAAAAAAAACTACTGATGATATTCACGTAAAGTTTTTTTATAAAAATTTTTTTTTTTAATTTTTTTGTTTTGTTCTTGGCCTTGAGGCATCTTTGAATCGACCTCTGCTGACGCGGCAGAATAGGCTTTGTGACTTAACAGTGATGAAATCAAAATATCTAATGCTAGCTGGCTCTAAATGACAAGCCTAATACTCGTAATATAAAATGTAAGCGGTAACAAAGCTCGGGGAGCCTCGGAGCCTAACGCATTTCAAGACCTAAGCCCAGTTCGAATAAAGAACAATTGGATGTTTCTGCGACTCGAAACTCGAACTCACACTAAACAGTTAGACCTACTTGCTAACTATTGCGCCAGGGAGACCATACACAAGTAAAAATGTGCCAACAAATCTTCGGCAGTAAGCATGCGAAGCCAGTTTGTTAGTGGTGATGGGTGAAAGTATAGGCAGGGTTATCGTTAATGTTTGCTAAATTGCTCAGTACTCAATGGGAGCTACGTTTTCGAGCGATCAACACATTCAGAGAAAGCGGTAACAGTCAAGTACTATATTTTCTCGTTTTATCTCTAAATAATAAAATTGGCACCAGGGTACAAAGGCTTAAAACCCTTCAATTATTGCTATCAGAAGTTTTGAGTGGTCGGTCTCAGTTTGCAATTGTTTTTGTGTGTTTCCTACGCACACTATTGTCTCATAATGCAACTGATTGGGAGGGTGAAACATAGGGGGAAGTCCCGGGATTTAGCTCATATCTCCCAATCATACTTTGTGAGGAATGGAGGGGACCTGGATATTTTTACCGACTCCGATCATCTAATTGGCAGAGTGATTTTCATGGCATGGAATTATTGTCGGAAAAGCGATACCCGTGGAAGAACATGTGGACGTTTCTGGGACTCAAAATTTGAACGCACACAACGTGACAGACATGCCAAGTAAATATTACGACCACTGACACCACATCTCATAATGCAGCCTTGTTTATGCCTTAAACATTCCCGAGAGTGGAAAAATAGTGTCCGACCACAGATGCACAGTGGTAGTTGGTTTTTATTTGGTTTCTCTGAAGTCTCTTAAAATTCTTGTTTACAGGGTCGTTGGGTTAAAATATCATCAATGAAGCGGGTCGTCTGCTGGGTTGCGTGGAGGAGTTCAGTTGATGTATTGACTTCATGTAAAAACTGACGTTCATGTGTTGATTTAGTTGTAAGTTCAATTCAAAGACCCGAGGCGTAATCGTAACCATATCTACCTTCTACGTACGAAGTTGGCTGTTCGAATCCCAGAAATATCAAAGAAAAAATTGTTTTTCACTTGTATCGCCTTTCACCATCCTCGAAAACAGTTTACCAAGAAAACTCTCATATGTTTCTTTTTATCTATTTACGAGTATATATCTATCTCTCTATGTTTATTTATTTTCGGAGACTTGCTTACAGAAATGACATCATTATTTGAAGAATCACAAACTTGGTCAATTGCAATTCATTTATAGAGTCTTGCTTGAAAATATAAGAACTGAAATAGCTGAAACCATAACCGCTTTCCAGACACGTTTTTACAAAGTCTACACAGACTATCCATCCATCACCTATCACCCTTCAGTTGATTCAGCTATTGATTAGTTACTTTATCGTTTGATAATTAAAGTGAATTATTTCGGTATAAGTAAACACTTATCAGTCATCACGGTTATGTTTGTGGTAACGAAAATTAATTCTAATCGATTGGTATTACTCAAATCTTATGCTGGCCAACTTTATCGATGTGCACATTTACGTGGGTAATACCTACACAAAACTATTAGCGTAATATTGTCAGTTGAAAAAACTGCTGGGTCTTCCTTTATCGCCTTGGGGTTGTCACTCACAAAAACAGAAATTGCAAAAAATTAATAAGGTATCTGACTTCTTCAATGCTAAAGTAGAAGTGAAAACCGTAACGCATTCCAATTTGTTCCTCCTTATTCTTCACTGTTTCTAACATACGAGCATAGCATTGACGAAGAATTAGCCGTAGTAATTATTTACTATTCGCTAAGGGAACCAACAAATAGAAGAAAAAAATAACCTCATTTTGCGGTGTGGTATTTGGTATTTTACACGATTTTCTACCTTCAAATCGTTATTTTCACTTTTTTCTTTGTTCGAAGTCGTCATCTATTTTCTTGTTTTCATTTCCTCAAAAATATGCTTTCATTCTAGTTTCAAGTCCAAAACGACTGTCTACACTAATCGAATTTAGACAAAAGCAAATGGAAACTATGAAGAAGAACCCTTACAAGTTTCCTAACTTAGTTTTCGCAAAGACCTGGACAGAGTGTTTTCAATTCGATTGCAGTTAGTTTCGTTGCCGCAGTGTTCTCGTTTTCTTGTCGGGTTTTCGTTGTTTCGGTTGAGTTTATCCTTATTTCGGTGGTGATCAGCGTTTGATGTTTGATTTGGATACAGACATTCAACTTGAATCTGAATCGTTCGGTTCCTACTGTGCTTTGAAAGATAATCTTTTCAAGTGAATCTGAAAGTGTTTAGAGTTTTCTATTGAAAGTTCAAATACATACACACGAAATTTTCGTTGTGAAAATTTTGATAAAAGCATTTTCGCTTAAAATTCTGCGTGCTCAGCAGGAAAAAAATAAAGTCCTTCGAGGAATCACAAATATTTGTAAAACAGTTTTGATTTATTAAAAAACAGAAAAACTAGAGTCCTTTAAAAAGTGCAAGATGCCTGAAGATAATCGATTCAAAAAACAAGAGAGCATCGTCGACTACGACAGTGACGAGGATGACTTCGGAGGACTTGACGAAGACTTTGACGATGACGACTTTGAAATTAATGAGTAAGTCGTTTTCGATGCTTGTATGTTCTTTGACTGAAGAATTAAGCAGCCAATTAGACAGTCAACGTAAATGGTCGTCATCGCATTGACTCTCTGAAGTCACTGTACAAAATTCATTTTCACTCTGTCAACACACCCACCATCAACTTGAAACAGTGTCAATAAATATAACGTTGACAATCTTACGAATGAATCAAGTCAGTAATGTAAATTTTCTTCTTTACTGTCAATGCGTTGACCATCACAACAACTAGAGCAAATGTTTGTAATTTTTTTTTCAAAGACTTTGTTTTATACAGGGTGTTTTGCATAAAATTCGACAAAATCCCAGGATACTTTGGGTCGAGGCAAGAAAAGAATCGTATGGGTCTCGGTGGGGTAAAAACGTGTAACGCCTTTCGTGAGGAATGTGCAAGTCCTCCGATGAAAACTTCAATGCTTTTTCGATTAGACGTTCGGAATCGGCAAAAAATTGTAGGGTCCCTCCATTTCTTACAGGGTATACCTGTGAGAAATGCGCCTAGGGGGCTGCCCGCTCTGTTGCACCACCCTATTTATTTATAAGTTTGGTCAGCAAACACCATTCATTCATTGTTCCAGAAGTTCTGAATATGAATTTTGAATCTCTTGATTATAATAATATAATTTAATTTCTATAATTTTTTATGCTTTTGGTTGCAGGTGCTAGCATGTTTGCCTGTTTCCTGAAATCAGATACTCAAATCTCTGAAAAATCAAATCGACAAGAGTCCCCCGTGAGTAATCGAATCACACCTAACGCTTTTTCTCTTAGCCGTTCGGAATTGGCAACGATTTGTAGGTTCCCTCCATTCCTCACAAGGTATGGTTGGGAGAAAAGCCCCATGAATAAGTTTGAGCGCGCCAGAAACGTCTACAAAAAATACCGTTGTGTTCAAAAGGAAGTAAAAGCTTTTCGGTTTTCGTTAAGAACATTTAGAACTCGGCCAAGTCATCGGTCTTTACGCTCGTCTTCAATAACTCTCCTTATGTGAACTCCATCGACAAAGCAAATCTGCTAGCAGCACAGTTTACTGCTAACTCAACACAACACTATAGCGCTATGGCTCCACCTGAGCTTGAGAGTTTGAACTGTACACTGAAATAGATTTTTTCCGTACACTTGCGGGAGCGAGTCCTTAACGATTTCAATATAAGGTTGACCCAGGTTTCCTTGATAATCCTATGAAATGTCAAAAAAACCTGTGTTCTCCAGTCCTCAAAAAACGCTAAACCACAAAATCATCACACTTCCCTGTCATAAAAAAAAAACATGCCATTTGACAGCCGTGTTCATTAACTAAACTCGCCCCAGCAAAAACCTATGGCGAGTTGAGGTCTAGGTCTCAAAAAACACTCAGTTTGAAATTGAGGACGAGTTTAGGTTTTTCAAAAAACCCTTTGTGTTTTTCAAAAAACGATAGGGAGACCCCAAGGTTTCTACGAACGAATCTATACATAAATCCGCTGGTCCAGAAGGCATCGCTGCAATTATTTTCAACAGGTGTTCGTTCTTCTACGCTGGCGCTGGGTCGCTGGCAGAACCACTGCTTAAGCTTTTCTATTTATCCTATTCTTGTGTGTTCTTTCCGAGTAAATGGAAAACAACATTTGTCCAGTCTGTCCCTTAAAAGGGCGAATCTTCCTTCTCTTCCAATTGTGCTTACATCCCTTCTTTTCAAGATTATGGAAACATTTATAAGCTCATAAAATATTTTGTGAGGGAATAGAGGAGACCTAAAGTTTTCTGTCGACTCCTAACGGCTAGTCGAGAAAGCACTTTTCCTGGCAATGAATTTACTATCGGAGGACGGGCCAATTCCTCGCGATGCCCATGAAAAAACGTTTTTGCTTCTATTGGAATGCTAACCAAGAACCTCCCAGTTAACAGGCTAACCATCACGCAACGGTCGTTGTCTGAATTAATAGCGGCGCCTAGGTAGACAAAGTCCTTAACTACCTTAAAGTTATAGCTGTCTATAGTGACGTTCTGTCCAAGACGTCGGTGTTGGGTGTCCATTTTTGATGACAGCATACACTTGGTCTTGCCCTCATTGACCACTAAACCCATCTTCTTCGCTTCCGTCTCAATGTTCATAAACGCGCCATTGACATCACGCTGCTTTCTTCCAATTATGTCAATATCGTCGGCATATCCGAGTAATTTGACGGATCTTTGAAAGATTGTGCCTCTTGTGTTGACGTGGGAGTTTTAATATTCTGAAAGAATAGTGCTTTCTAGACCGATGTTGAAGAAGTTGCATGACAGTGCATCGCCTTGCCTAAAAACTTTTTTGACATCAAATGTATCGGTGAGATCTTTTCCGACCCTGATGGAGCAGCGTGCGTCCTCCATCGTCATCCTACACAATCGGACAAGTTTGGTAGGGATGCCAAAACAAGACATGGCTCTATATAACTCCTCTCTATAGATGCTGTCATACGCGGCCTTAAAATCGATAAAAAGGTGGTAGGTATCGATTTGAAGCTCCAGGGTTTTTCCAAGATCTGTGAAGATTTGGTCTAATGTCCCCATTTTTTCTAAGAACGTGTCTATAATATGTACCCACGTTGTAGTTGATGTAGGTGGTGTTACATTACAACGCTTTTAAGAAAAAATTTATTTTTTTATTTATTTATTTATTTCATTCCCACATGAGCCCAATTTTAGACAGTATGTAAAATACAGAGGTTTCTTTCCTGTCGCTAGCCCCCTAAATCTTTTTACTAAGAAGATTTAGGCCAAAAGCACACTGCGACTCAAACAACGCAACAATTGCAAAACAGGCATATCAGGCCATAGAACCATCATGAAACATACAGATATAGATATTCAAACAGACTATACCCCCCCGCATATTGACTTCAATCCAGTGACCCTAACAGTCTTTCCGACAAGAGAAAGCTGGGAGGAAAACAGGGTTATGAAAGGAAATCACATTTCCGTCTTCACAGATGGTTCCAAAACAGACGAAGGGGTAGGGTCAGGTATCTTCTCAGATTACCTTACCATGAATAGATCAATAAAGCTTCCCGACTTCTGCAGTGTCTTTCAAGCAGAAGCACAGTGTGCGAAGCCGCGAAGCACTTAGCTTCGCAAAACTTGATCAACAAAAATATTGACTTCTACATAGAAAGTCAGGCGGCCATTAAAGCTATCTCATCCATTATCACAAAATCCAGACTAGTAGACAGCTGTCGCAGTAACCTTAGACTGCTAAGCGAAACAAACAAAGTAAGTTTCAGCTGGGTTCCAGGACATCGTGACGTAATCGGTAATGAAATGGCGGATAAGCTGGCTAAAATCGGGTCAGCACTAGAGCAAGAAAAAAACAGAATCAAACACAATTTTCTTAAAACCGCCAATGACAAGTGGTCATCTCTAGAAACATGCCGCGTCTCCAGAAACCTTTCACCACATATTTCCAAGAAAAAAAACAGAATTTCTACTCCAGCTAAGCAGACCTCGGCTCTCTCTGTTGATTGGCATTCCCACCGGCCACAACTGGTTGGGTACCCACATGATGACAATGGGCATTAGCACATCCGACTTGTGTAGAGGATGCCAAGATGAGGAAGCAGAGAAAGGATCATTCCACTTCCTCTGTGAGTGTCCTTGCTTGGCCCACACTCTGTAAAAAACCCTCGGAGAATACTTCTTCGACGAACTGGGCGACATCTCTAATCTCCTATTGAGCAACGTCATGAAATTTACTCAGGGCTCCAAATGGTTCATTGGGGTTCACTACCCTAATAAACCAATTACCAACCCAACCCTCTACCTCTCCAATCCTCCCACTTCCTCATTCTCTGATTTTCCCGGTGAGCACAATGGATCCTTGAGATCCGAGTGAGGTGCTGCCACTTGTGGCTGCACCCCCCCTGCAACCTAACCTAAAATACAGAAGTTTCTTCTTTAGCCAAACTAGCCCAATGTGCTACGCATTACTCAACCCTATCTCCTTTTTTAATAGAGTGTTCTATTACAATGTTCAGAAATTTAAAAATGTGCATTGGTAAAGCTTTTTGAACCATCTTCTCCATTTCACTGACGCTTGTTTTCAAATTAAAAAAAAAAACCAAAATTCTTTAACTCCATTATGTGTTTTGCCCGGGGACTACAGTTGGTTCATCATTTTGCCGTACACTTAAAAGACCCAATACTTGCACAATACACATACTGTAAATGCTTTTCTTTCTCACATTTCATATAAGTCGTCCTGTACCTACAACCTACATACATCTATTTTGGTTACATTAATGTTTTCATCCCCTAGACATGAATGCAACTTAACGATGCAATTTTTCAAGGAAATATAAATTGAGAAGAAATACATTTTGCAAGAAAGAACTTCGTCTACATATTGAAATCCCCTGACGCAGCCAATTCTCGTCCTAAAAATGTTCTTTTTTCATTTAAATTTTATACGAAGCTCTTACCTATAAAGTTTATCGTGATATATGCAAGTTATTTTTGTTCCTATTTTTCTTTATTTTATTTATTTGGGTTTTCTTTACAGAAAAATAGAACTGGACTTTTACATAAATGATGCTTCTAAAACGAAGCTGCATCGTCACGGCAAGAGAACATTTCATATGAAACTCTTATTCCCAAAGTACCTCTCCACTTCACTACTTATTGGTTTCAAGGTTTGGGTTTAAAACCTGTAAGCACTCAAGACTATTCGCATAAATTTTTCCTGCTCAGAAAACTGTTCTGCTTTTTAACACTCCTGTCTGAATGGGAGAGGTGTAATGACATTTCACTTGTAAACGAAAAACAACACGAAAATAAAACCGTTATTGAAATGTCGACATTTACGGTCTGATGCATGGTTGTTTTGCTGCTGCTGCTCTGTAAATTTTCCTGTGTAGTGTATATTGATGAAATCACCCGATTGTATGACGACAATTCGGATTATCTGAGATCTGACCTCATGGGTAGTTGCTTATTATATTAAGTTTCAACAGTACTATCTTAAAATCGATGGACATACTCACACACAAGTCATTGAATTTAATACGAAACGATGACAGTCTTTTCCTAGAATCACAAAATAGAAAAAAAGGAAAAGAATATCTTTAGCAGTGGAAATATTGATTTCCGAAGAGCTAACTGATGCGTATCTACAGATAAAAGGCTTTGCAACTCTTCTAGGGGCATTTTTAAGTTGAAAAATTCATGATGCCAGAGTTTGTCTTTGAAATTTTCTGCAAACAAGAGCTTTATATATGTACATCATTCAGAAGGAGTAAACATGTGATATTGCTATCTGTCAAAATGTGTATCCAACAGGCATATCTGTTGGCTTTCATTATAATTCTTGCATTTCTTAGTATAAAACGATCCAAAGAGTATTGACTTAACAAAGAGCACTCTGTGAGAACTTAGCAGAAGTTTAGTTGATACATAAATAATATCAGGGTGTCGCTGTTGAGGAGAATCTCGGGGCTTATCGAATTTCTATCAACCATCCTTTGAAATAAATGCGGGTGATCGCTTTTCATGTCAGTGTAATTATTCTCGGAGGACTTGGCAATTCCTCGGTAAAGATGATGCCATAGAAAACAAATGCATTCGAACCTCGAACTCCTACTTATCATGTTAACCAAGACTCCACAGGCACCACTTTATTCGATTCAATTTTAAGTAGTTTTGGTACAATGTTTACCTGCTGATCTTGTCTTGAATCAGGTTGAGATCGAGTGGAGCCTATCGTGTGGAGGCTACCAGATGCTTTGGCATGCCACAGGGTTCCGCTTTGTCTCCGATTCTCTTTCTTACCGTTTCAGATCGATGGACTCTAAAAATTTTAATCTTTCTATCACTACCAAAGCAAGGTTAAAAGTGCCAAGCCACCAAAAGCTTTTATGCACCATCGTTTGCTTCTTGTTAAGAGATGTCACCCAGCCTGGTACTTAGCACCTTACAAGTTACAACATACTCCACCACTCGTTCTTAAAAGTACCACGTATCATCTTATTCACGAACTTGGCCTTCCTTACACCCTTTCACAAACATTACAAAAACTAAATTAAACCTCACCGAATATTGCAAAAAAAGATCCCTCGAATCCCAGAAACCACACCATACATAACACAAAACCACATTAGAGTTTGTACAGCTATTTTTGGAAATAAGCGCTGCCGCCTGGTGGGTATTTGGCGCGTTCTAATTAAAAATTTAATAAACCCCATCTCAATTGTAAGCAAGGTCTGAGTACTGCTAAGCTCATTACACTAAAAGAAGTGCTCTTAAAGAATTTCCACACGCAAGACGTGTGAAATGTTAACAAAATGGGTTCACAGATAGACGAGATGGTAGAGATGTACAACACGAGAACGCGAATGTGCTTGGTTACAAACTTCGAATGTAATTTAATTTAAAAGGATGTCACTGAAATAACTACTGCTGTTGTACGTAAAGAACAAGGAAATGAAAACCTACAGAAGCAAATAAGTGAAGAACTTCCTTTCAAGAGAGGGACAGACATTTTGCAGTGGATTTGAATGTATTCGTATGGAGGATAATTACATAAGTTGAGATAGTTGCTCTTATGACCTTTTGGCAAATAATTGAATTGCATTGGCTTAAGATGGAAATTTTGGTTTCGCATTTACGTGAAGTTTTGGAAGATTTTCTTAAACAAGTTGTTTTGTCTAGTGGATGAATGTATGATGGAAGTCATGAATTAAAGAAAATTGGAAAATTTCAGAAGACGTATGATGTAATTGCATTGTCAATTTGGTAAGGAACTTCGCATGTTGGTGTTGTCAGAACATAATAAGACTTTAGTAATTATTTCGAGAGAAAGAAAGAAAACTGCGTATGAATTGCAGTTCTTCAAAACAAAATGAACAAATGAAAACTAGCAGCAGATTCAATTTCTAATAAACTTAAAATTATCTTGGCTTTCCATTCTCAGTTTAGACATTTTAAAACCTTCGAAGGGAGATTGGAAAAAGCTGTCAAGAATATCGAGACAGAAGTCAAAGGGAAAGCCGAGTAATTCATTTCGATTATGGATCATCAACACCGTCCGGAATGCGGGTAGCACAGCGCAAAATACTTGGGATTGTCTACAACGAGCTTTCCCAATCATTTCAAGCATAAGAAGCCCAATGGTTGAATGTGGTAACTAGTACGAAGAAAGCGGCCTTCAAAGCCTTGCCAAGGTGCTGCCGAAATAATAGAGATCAACAAAGCATTTCAAAGCATCAAAGGAATTTCTAGCAATGTTTAAAGGGAAAGAGGAGAGCAAAAGAAGCATATTGAGTTCCCTGGTATTTATAACTATCCTTAACTATCTGCTACCAAACATTGTACATCAAGTGTGTAACTTTCTCATAGCTTTCTTTGTCCAACGCTGTGTACCTCACAGGCGGATAAATGATCCTTAGCTTAAGAAGCTTAAGAAGAACCTTAAAAAGGAGCTTAAGAAGAAGCTTAAGAAGACGCATAAGAAGCAGAAGAAGAAGAAGAAGAAAAATATGAAGAAAAAGTTTTTTTTTATGGCGAAGGTAGATCACCTTTACCAGCACGTAGACCTGAAAGATCTTTTGTGCTGTTCCCTTAGGTTTAAATACAAGTTGTTCATTCGAAGTTGAGGTCGTGTAAGAACCTAAGAATATTCGAAGAAGAGATGTTTCTGATGTCAAAGGAACTAGTGAATCCTTTTTGGAAACGTTTTAGCCTGGATCTGGCTATGGCAGGGCATTCACATAAAATGTGTTCACCTGTCTCTATGTCTTCGAGGCAGAGACGGTAGGTGTCATATTGGCTGATGCCTATGTTTTTAAGGTAATATTTGAGAGAGCAGTGACCAGAGAAGAAGTTAAGTAACTTTGCGTTACCTTTGCTCATGTCAAGAATTTCTTTTATACGTCTTTGGGATATGAATGAATGAATGAATAATTGGGGTTTTGTATTGTACCTTGACCTGCTTAGATCTTTTGTACCCCCATACTTCTTAAGTGGTATTCCTTAATTAAAGTTCTTCATCCAGATTAGTTCCTCTGATGAAAGTACCATCTTGGACAAAATTCAGCACAACCGGCTCAGTTGGTATTGTCATGTTCAAAGGAGAGATCCGCAGAACCCCGTCCAAAAGGCAATATCGTACAACGTTTCAACAAATTCGCGACGAAAAAGAAAAGGCAGGCCAAAACACTCCTGGTACAAGCAAATGCAAAAACAGCAGCATTTGGTTGGCCTCAGACATGGAACAATCCAAAACCGGGAGGCTTGCCGACGCTTTCTGAGGTCAACGCGGCGTACCCCACAGGCGGACCACTAGTGTGAAGCAGAAAAGTGGGAGAGTTGTGATCGCTTCAAGATCACTACTCGTAACGCCAGAAATGGAAAGAAGAAGAAGAAGCTCTCTCGTAGATAGTAGGATCCTAGGTACTTCTTTCTTTGGTGTATTAGAGCTATGCAGTCACCTAAGAGGTGGTCAGGAGGCTCTTCCTGTTCGTTGCAATATCTGCATTGGTCGTCGCTCTCTATGCCTAGTACTTTTGAGTGTTTTCTTAGTCTGCAGTGTCCGGTTAAGAACCCGGCTAGCATTCTTACATTGTTTCTATTAAGTTTTATTACGTCTTTGTAACGTTTTTTGTTAAAAGTGCCAAGTAGAAGTTTGGCTTGGCGCATCTTTTGGAGGTCATTCCAGTGTTTAGCTCTGTTGTCTTCCTCCGACTTTTTGATTTCTTTCTTAATGTGGCTTTCTGTTATTCCACAGAAAGGTTCCGGTCCAATGAGTGGTGATCCGGCTCCTGTCTTTGCCAGTTCGTCTGCCTGTTTATTGCCTATGATTCCTACATGTCCTGGTACCCAGTAGATTATAACCTTGTTATTACTGCCCAGTTTGTTCAATTTGTCAATGCATTCGCTGACAAGATTTGAGGAGATTGTGTAGGATCGTAGGGCCTTAATTGCAGCTTGACTGTCCGTCATTATTGCGATGTGTTTGTTATTATATTTTCTGTCAATGTTTACTTCTGCTTGGAATATGCTTGACATTCTTCCCATAGGTACTGAAATTTTTGTTCTTGGCCCAAAAATTCCTGCTCCAGTTCCCTCAGTTGTTCTTGAGCCATCTGTATACCATTTTATTGCATGGGTCTTAATTGAGTAGGTCTCTTTTTCACTTTGCCATGCCTTTTTGTTACTTAGCTCAACGTTGAAGAGCTTATCGAATTTGAATTCCTTGGTCTTGCTATCCCGAGGGAAGTCAATGAGTGGTAACTCGTTCGATATTATGCTCTTTTCGCTAGATTTCAGGACACACTCAGTCTCTTTGGCAAATCTAGCTATCGTGTCTTTGGGATAAGTCGATGAATTGTTTTGACTGGCGGTGGTCAGTGGAGTTGTTCCAGGTGTAGATCATGTTCAGCCGTTTCCAGGTAACCAGTTCATGTTTAATGCTACTGATTGGGAGACCGCAGTAGGCTTCCGGGCCTTTTTTTTTTAGAAAAAGAAGCTAGAGAAGAAGAAGACGCTTAAGAGGAAGGAGACGCTTAAGAAGAAGAAACTTCAGAAGAAGCTTAAGGAGTAGAAGCTTAACATACGTCTTCGAAAAACAATTCACAAGCACATATTTTGACCGAAGTCTTAACTTTTCTGCTTATTGATGTCGCAAAGCCGAAGTTTTGGGTAGTTTTTAAGAGAATTTCTAAAACTGTTTATTAACGGAGTATTAGACTGTAAAAAGTTTGAATAAAATATATCATTTTTTATACAAAAGAAATTGTTGGAAATAAGATGTTTTTTACTCATTGAAACCCACTTAACCCTTTAAATTTACAAGGGAACTTTTTTTAAGGAGTCTTCCCTTTTAAACATTTTCTTTTTTATTGCGTTTTTCAAAAGCATACGTTTTTAAAAGTGTTTTACTACAATTTTATAAAGATTCGAACGGTCTAAGTGTAATTCCCTTACAAAAGCTTTGGTTATGAGAAATGCGATAGGCACCGGAGCTCCTCGCTCTGTTGCGCAACTATTTTTATTTATTTAATTATTTTCTATTTGACAAAAACCTTGAAAAGCGTGCTTTTTTGTAGTTTTTGGAAAAATGATATGCGCTGTAGCTATAGTCATTAAGAACATGTGGTTTTTGGTAAGGTTCAGATCATCAATTTCAGATATTTAATCAACAGCACACGCCCATATTTTCGTTTTTGAGCCACTTGTCTTTTCCTTTCTTTTGTACAAAAACTGAGTAAAATACATAAATAAAAATGTTCTTGAGCATTTTAAGGGTGTCTTTTTTGACCCAACAATTTTTATGTGTGAATTCATGAATTCCCGTCCAAAGATCGTAGACCCCTTAAGTCTTCTTGATCAGTTACTAGACTATATTAGATTAGATTATGGGCGGGTTGAGCTTGCGCAGCTCTGAGCACTGCGGTGTCTGAATGAAACTTATTGTGCCAACCCATGTGAGGTTTCAAGACAGTTCTCCTGCTCTTGAGTTGAACCAGAAGTTAGCAATCTTCTGTGGGTGAATAAGTTTGAGTTTATCTTGGGGGATGATCTCATAGTCAAGCTATTGCTTTCTAAGGCGGAAAAGTGCTGGACTTTCCGTAAAAATGGTGCAGAGATGTTTCTTCATTGAGGCATAGTCAACAGATGAGGTAAAGTACAAGCATCACTTGGTGATGTTTCTTTAAAGAACAGTGGACGGTTAGTATTCCTGTACAAATTTTTAGGGTTTTCTATTGAGGGTCAGTAAGGATTTTGATGATTTTTCAGTATATTCTAACAAAAAGAGTTTTGAACAGGTTTGGCCCGATGATTGACGCCAACCTTTATTTGATTCTTCCAGTTCTGGCCAGACAAAACCCGAAGGAAAATGTGCTGCGATCTTCGTTGAGTTTAACGAATTAACTCAACTTGTTGATGAGCCTACTCGGGTTCCAGATATTGAAGGCCATGAACACACTTGACTTATTTCTCACTTCTCATCCCGAAAAATACAGGGTTGTAGTATCATCTCCTCTAGGCAAATAGGACCATTGTGTCATATCGGTAGATTTTTCGTTTTCCGTCACTGTAAAAAAAGATAGTCCCTAAAAGAACTGTGTGGCAATATGAGAAAGCCAATTGGGACGGCCTGAATAATTTTAATTGGTCATTGTGCTTTCTCGACGGAAACGTTGATGCATCAACGGCATGAGAAATTTTGTTCCTCACAGAACAAAAAGTATCATCCCCAAAGAGAATTCGTGGTTTGATTCAAGCTGTAAGGAGGTGATTAGGGATAGCGAAAGTAGTTTTCGAAAATTTAAAGATCACCCTTCAGTAGAAATACGAAATTTGTTCAAACGGGCCAAAATATCTGTAATGATCATATACAAAAGGCCAAGTATTTGCATGACCAAAAAGTAAGGCAAAAAATACTGTTGTGTCCAAAAAGAAGCAAAAACTTTTGGTCTTTTGTCAAGAACATTAAGAACTCGACCACGTCATCGGTCCCACCGCTCGTCTTCAATGATTCTCCATATGTTAGCTCCATCGACAAAGCCAATTTGCTGGCAGCACAGTTTGCTGCTAACTCGACACTTCCTCAAAGCATATTGGCTTCACCTGAGCTCGAGTCTGTGAATTCTGTGATGAAGTAAATTTTTTTTTTTCGAACTCGCTCGGTTGCGAGAGTCCTCAAAGATCCCAATATACATAAATCCGCTGGTCCAGATGGTATCCCCGCCGTTATTCTGCAACGTGGATCGATGTCTCCTTTCAAATCCTCTCCTATATTCCTAAATGCTCGCACTGTGTTTAACGACATTATAAGGGTAGTCATAACCCCTTGATGTGCGCGTTAATTATAAAAAAAAGGTGCTTTTATTTACACCGCAGAAAGGTTCAGGGCCGGCGAATGGTTAAGATGCACCGTCTTTAGCTAAGATGTCTGCCTTCTCGTTACCATCATAGCCTTTGTGTGCTAGGATCCAGTGGAGGATTACAGAGTTTTTCCTTGCTAGTTGAGAGAGTGACATGACTGTCTCTTGGACTAGTTTGGATCTTGAGACAGGTGAGCTTGACTCCTCTAGTGCAGCTTGGCTGTCTGAGAAAATGAATATTGTTTTGTTTTTCGTGTTCGATGAACATATTCTTCTCGAACATTCGTTTGTCTCAAGGACTTCAGTTTGGAAAATGGGACGAGTAACTACCCAGACTTACTGAGAAATTCGTTTTAGGAGAGTCAATGAAAATGCCGGAACCTGTACCAGTTTCCATTTTTGAGCCGTCCATATACCAGACCATATCTTTCCCCTGGAGAAGTTGAGTTTGAAGTTGTACATGGGAATAATAGCATCCAAGCACATACTAAAAGCATTTAGTTTTTCTAGATTGTCCATTATCGACAAATGTCCTTTCGGGTTTGGATATGAGTTTATGTGTCCTTGATGGAAGAGACGGTGTGTCACCAGTCTTGCTTCCATTTTTATGGTGTAGCTATATAATATATGCACTCACTATATTTATATATATCTATATCTGGGAATATCAACACCCTGTTGGTACGAAATTATATTTTTGAACTGAATGTATTTGCATATGTAATAAATACACCAATAGAATTGCTGGAAATTAATATTTTATTACACTAATCAATTTTTTGTTCTTTATCTCTTTTCAGCGAGGAACCTGGGTAAGTGAAAAAGTTTACACGTTCATGTTTAATTCCGATTGAAAATCAAATTCAAATGCTGACAGCCCTACGGTTAAAGAAATTTTAAATTTTAATTATAAAAGCGTTTGAAAAGTGCGTGACATCATCGCTTCGAAATAAAAACACAAAAAATGCTTCGACTATAATTTGAAGCATTTAGTTCCAGGGTAAAGGCGTTTACCACCTTCACAGCAATATGTGTATGAGATATCGACAAATGCATATTACACTCCATTACATGTTGTGATTTTACATGCACGACCAGAAATGCTTTGATAGATTGATTTTATGTAAAGGTATCATGCACAGGTAAGTTATTTTTATAAGGGTGGCTTCAAAGAGAATTGTACAACACACAGTCTCTGCCTTGGGGGTAAATAATATGTTTTCATTGTTCCGCCTTCTCTTGAGTTAGTGATTTGCAGGCCTTATTATTATCGATGTTCCCTATTTATTATTACAAACTTCAACAGTCTTATAAAAACCTATGAGTGCTTTTACACATTCAGAAAATAAGGGGTCGTATTACCGCTTCAGTGATCGAGTGAGTGAGTGAGTATTATTCTTCTTTCAAAATTCGCTCCTTAATGCACACCATCAATCCGCTGTTCATTTATCGATTCCATTTCATTCAGAAACTGATGAAAGAATGTCAAATTGTTTTACTTAAGTTCTCGATAAGGTGAGAAGTAATGCCAAACACACATAATTCAGTTACGTATCACTCGATCACGTATAATTCGGCCCAAGTCTTTGTCCATAAAAAAAAACTAGTCATAGAAAATTTTAATTTAGACAAAGAAGCTGATGAAAGCTAAAGAAATCTCAAAAGACCCCAATTCCAAAAATCTTACTCCATGGTATTCTAATGATAACATCAATTTTGTCTTAAGTTTGTATTGCCCTCCTGTGATCCTTTTTGATTCATTAAAATTGCTCAGCAGTTACATTCCTCGTGTTCCAAAATATGCAAATTTCCACCCATGTGAGAACGTACGATACAACTACTTATGCACTACACCGCTTCTATAGCTTGAATGGGACCAGGTAAACCCTTAAATTTCAATATACTATTTCCATTCAAAAAATAAAAAACGGATGTATACCAAACGTATGCAAGAATAGAAGAACCAATATCCTTTTCATTGAAAATGGCATGTGAATGGGAACAACGTTGCGAAGGTGGATGCGCCTGCCGTGCTGCTCCGCTCCGGTTCTGCTTGCCAACTTCAAAATCTGGTGTACAGGAAACAGGCAGGACATATCCTGGCATAATAATAATAACATTCGAATAATTCCATTTGACACAAAATATTCCGCTACATCGACACCAAGTCATTCCAGATAAGAAGCACAATGCCACCGCCATCAGGGTATAGGAAACGAAGAAAGAACTAAAGAAGCATTATTGGCGAGAGTTTGTGTGTGGCCTGTGAATGGCAAAGGCAACATATAAAAATACCTTTCTATTCAACTAAGCCAACGTGAATCCCTTCAACATAAATGTGTTGGAACAGGAATCACCCCAGTTACACGGTGGTGGTGATGCTTGATTCCCGGTTGTATAGTTTGCGTTGTTGGCTGTATCGCGTTCCAGAACACAACTGAACAAAACTACAAAAACGTCTGCCATATTGAAAAGTTTTTTCTTTTGCTTTTCGTTTTTTTCCGCCTCGTTTTCTTTTGTGTGCGGTATTTTCGTTTCACTTCCCAGTAACCAACGTCTACGTGAACATGGTGTAGGTGGAGATAAAAAGAAACCGTACAGGTGAAAGGTCGCTGCAGATCCAGGAAACTCGTAATCGAGTTTTAAATGAAATCTCAAAGAAAAATGAAAAGCACGTTGGTAGAATTGTGATCCATTGAAAATGATGCACAACGACAGCGACGACTCTTGGCTTGAAATCTCAGTTGAAAGACTCGAAATGAAAGACGACCGAAAAGAAAAGTTTTACTTTTCTCGTTTTTCTAATAGGAATGTAGTGGGCCCTTGTTCATCCTTGAAGGATATTGCTTGTCAGTGAAATTGGAAGAATTTGAGCAGCTTATCCAAATTGATGGCACTTTAATGGTGATGTTCTTGTACAGCTACCGGTACGAGCTTACCATGTGCAAAGGAAAGACAAGAATCAATAGTGGATGATATTAATCATTTTGCATTTTGAATTGATGTTTGCATCCTGCATGACAAATCAGTGCCAGTGGGAGTAAAGTATTCCTCCAGAGGGATTTAAAAAAATCCAATCATTCGATTTAGTCCCACGATGGTTGAGTCAAGTCAAATGCAAATATAATTATTTTATATTGTAGCAAAAAAAAAAAAATTTAGGGGACACCCGGGTTTGAACCGGGGACCTCTCGATCTGCAGTCGAATGCTCTACCACTGAGCTATATCCCCGCTTACAAATTTGACTCAATAAGTAATTCCATTCAACAGGCTTCCTCTGATCGTGGATGATGATGTTTTCTTATCATTGGATTTTATGTGTAAAGTGAATGGAGAAGTTTAAAATTAAGTACTGGAATGTCTTATGGTAAGAGCTGGCTCTTATCAGGTTCATTCAACAAAGAAATTTTGTAAGCGATTTTTTGAAAGAGATTGTTTTTCATTGGATATTTTTGGGCTTCATTGATTAACTGCTTTGATCAGGAGCGGACTAGGGCTCAAAAGAGCACCTAATACTAAAGAAAGAGCCCGTTGTCTCCATAATATGTTGCATAATTTTGTTTTTGAGCGACCTTTGGGAATGATTGAGGTTAAGTTAGGTTTCAATGGTTGTAAAGAATACAACTGACACACTTAGACCATAATGCGAGTTCCAATGTGATACTGAAAGGAGATTTGTGAGAGATTACCTCAATTAATTCAACCATTTGGTGCTTTTAATATAGCGATAGAGGTGAATGGTGTCACCAGATGGCTTGGATGATCAAGGAAGTATTCTCCTAGATGGAGTTTCCTTTTGAGGGAGACCACAGGACATGAACAGAGGAGATGAGAGATTGTCTCTTCTTTCTGTTCGTCTAAGCAGGTTCTGTATAATTCGTTTGATGGAATGCCCAGTCTTATGGCGTGTCTACCTATATGAGGCAATATCTGATGATGACACCGATTACGGAGCCAATATGCAATCTTTTTATGACGAGGTTCACATTAGTCGATTTATTGAAACTTCATGTTTCCTTGTTCTCCTTCTCTGTTACGCCAATTTGTCGGTATTGACTTGAGGTCGATTCGTTGAACAATGTAATCATTTTAGTCAATCTGTTGCTTCAAGTTACCACACAAGTAGTGGTGTTACTCCAAACTCCACCTGTTGTTTGTTTTATCCATGGCAGAGCTTGCATGTAGCGATTGGTATACCTATGGCCAACCTGCTGATTGAAATTGGTATAACAGTTCCGTTTATGGTGAGTTCGTCGTCTTAGCAGTTTGCTAGGTTATCTCTGTCCAACAGCACCCAAAAAAAGGTGAATTTTAAATTCACACCCTCAGAGCCCTCTTTTCCTGCAAAAAAGTCATTGGTAAAAAATGGGGGTTTTTCTCCTCAAACTACTCTCTGGCTCTATAGTGCGGTCATCAGACCGATATTATTACTTATGGAGGAGTAGTAGTATGGTTCACCGATCTAGACAAAATGACTTACTGCGATAGTCTAAGCAGGGTCCGGCGATCAGCACGTATGGGCATAAGCAGAGCACTGCGATCAACACCCTCAGCTGCCCTAAACGTACACCTTAATCTCACACCCTTAGATATCTTATCTCCCAGAGAGCCAATAACAACATTGGTCACTCAACAATCCTGAATCCGTTCGGATCAATCCTAAGTTACTCGTGTCTGAGCAAATCTTTTTGCTGTCTGTAATCCTGGGAAACATGTTGAATACATTTTATCCTGGTTCTTTAAGAGGAGCTTTACGAAGTAATAATTTTCTCGACTAGGTAACATATTATGTACAAAATCATTACATACATATGTACATTGTCAAATCGCTTCACACTGTCAAAAAGATCCAAAAACAAATGTCCGTACTCTTTTTTACCTCCTCTTTTTTATCTGGTGAAAAAGCTAGTGGTTATCTTTCACTAAAGCAATTTAGACACCCACATTGCTATGAATGACCATCAGTTTAACCTTGAGTTCATCTTCGTACTCCACAGTAAGATTCATATTTTAGCCGGACAACCCGAATTGTAGATTGCTTCACATGACTGCTTTTTCCCATTTTACATTTGGAAATTAATTGGATGCTTCTGCGATTCGAACCCCCGTGCAACAGGCAAAAATACTAACCATTACGCCACGGGTACCACTATGACTAAGAATAGGAAGTCGGGCTGGGGCTGGTGAGCTTAGAACTATAAGGTTTTTGAACTCGGTTACATAAACTGCTGGAGCAGCACAAGTCAATTTTTGATGAGTCTGGAGATGAACGGACCGAAAAGCCAAATTTCACCGATACTCATTTTTAAAAACGGAAAAGAAATGATCGTATTGTGTGTTGTTGTTCGACACGACCATGAAAAGTTCGATCACGAACTTTCTGTTTCTTTGCAGTTTTAATTTGCTCTCATTTCAATGAGTCTTTTTTTTGGGTATCCAATGCGTTGAGTACGGTGCAGTGCAATAAGCCCTGAGGCAATAAGACCCGCGGGCCTTATTGCTCAAAAAAATGGAAATAAAACCCACGGGCTTTGTTTCCACTTTGAAGAGGCAATAAGACCCACCAAAGTAAAGAATTTAGGCCCATGTCTTTTGTTGCCATTTTGAAGCAGCATTTATATGAGTCTGATGCACATGGGATCTTAAAATTAGTTTTCCTTCTTAGAAAGGGTTAAGAACATAGTGGATGCGCTAAATGTATATATTCTAGTTTCCTTTTATTTGAAGGAAAAACATTTTGAGGTACCGAAAAACAAAGCTCCAAAATTTGGGCACTTATTTCAGCTGTCAGTGGATATGAATTCATAGCTCACGTTGTCTCCCACTTTGTGACATAGGATGATGGAAACTCAGTCCACTTTCTTATGCGCATATAATAACTGAATCTACATTCTTAATGTTTGTTTTGCTCTTAGCTACTTGCTCCTGGTCTGTTCGTGTGAATCTTTCATGTTCAACACCAAGCCCGTACAACCCGAAGGGAAATTTCATTCGCTTCGATTCGCTTTTTACTCACGGTTCACGGATAAAATAATGAAGCTAAAAGCTCTGGGTAATACCGGCCTTAGGGTTGAACTTAAGAAATTCGCGCGAACTGACCGCACTAAACATATGCTATATGATGCATAGTTCCATAGATATTTCAAATGGACGTGTGTTCCTCTCTGATATGTCATACATAATCCACAATCAGAGCATAAACTTATATGTCTAGTGGAGTTGCGTCCCTGTGCCAGTTTATTCACATTGAAAATAAGTTAAAGTGCAAACGGTGAGACTACTTTCCGATTTGATTTCGCAGAAAAAGGAACTAAGGCCCGCGGCTCTTACTGCCATTTCATCATGGAAATAACCCCCGTGGGCCTTACTTCCAAAACAAAGAGGAATTAAGACCCACGGGTCTTATTGCCGCGGGCCTTAATGCACTGCACCGTTGAGTACAGTGACAGTCAAGTCATGGCCAATGTGGACACGAGCTTAGAATATACCAAAAGTTTACCCCAGAAATGTAACCATATTTTTTAGTACGTTACAGGTAACCATTCGTCGAATCGATGAAGAAATATTTAACTGCGCTGTTAAAGAAAAGTATTAAATAATTCCTGTGAAATTAAATAATTTATGTTTATGAGTTCTTTTGTTTTCAGAAAAAAAAAAATAACACTCTTAGATAACCAGAGTTGCACGAAGAGAGAATGCAATCGAAAAAGGAGTAAACTGAAAAAATAAAATTGATCAAATAAGAGCAATGGTTTGAACTTGGCTCATAAGCATCGATGTATAACTCTTATTGTAAAAAAATAATTGAATTCTTTAAAGTTCAACCCCCAACTAAATATCTAACAATGAAATGTATTTCGTTAACATTGGATGGGGAGAAATGTTGCACATACACCAAAGTGACCATAAAAAAAACTCTGATCAGTTCGTAATAAATAAGACAGAGAAATTGGGTTCACGCTGTTGCTGATGCTTAACACATCAATTATTTAAAAGAAGAAATTTCATTAAATGAATTTTTTACATAAATTCAAACTTCGAAACCATTTTCGTATAGAACTCTTGCCTACCTGAAATGATACTTTGATATTTTTTGTAAAGGGTTTTCCAGTACGTATGGTATGATTTTGCAGTGGCGATGGCGTTTGTAGTATGTCATGATCTGTTATTGCATTCAGAAGTGTATACATTTCACCATTATACCACCGTAAACGTCGTAACTTTCTGATTTTGCCTTGGAACAACTTCAAATCGATAACGATTTTTTAAGAAAATCATTTTTTCCGAAGAGGCTTACTTTTATTTGACTAGTGCGTTAAATAAACAAAACTGGCGATGAATATCCACAAAATATTCATGAAATGTAATGGTTACATTCACCTAAATTGACAGTTTGGTGTGGTTTTTGGGCTGGTGTGGTCCGTACTTCTTTCAATATAAAGCTGGTTGCACCATTACAGTCATTGGAGAGCGATATAAATTGTCGATAACCAACTTTTTATGGGCGCAATTGCAAGAAATTGATTTTGACAACATTTGGTTTAAACAAGACGGGGCTACGTGTCACACAGCAAATGCAACAATTGAATTATTGCGAGAAAAATTTAAAGATTCGATTATTTCAAGAAATGATGATATTGAATGGCCTCCAAGAAGTCGTGATTTAACACCATTAGACTATTTCTTGTAGGCTAATTTGAAGTCATTGGCCTTTCAAAATAAACCAGATTTTCTTAAAGCTTTACAAGTCAATATTGAACGTGCCATTCATGATAATACGACTTGATTTAGTGAAAAAAGTGCTCGAAAATTCGGTTGATCGAATTTGTTGCTGCAGAAGAAAACGTGGATTGACGTTTTATTTAAAACTTAATTGTAAAGATTGAACTTCACATTAACAGCCGTATTTATTAGATTTCCCTAAATAGCTCTGAACAGATGAATAGTTATGTAGTGAATAGCACTATATTCTACGTTGCATAAATTCTTATTTATAAACCACTAGCTGTGCCCGCGACTTCGTCCACGTGGAATTGTGACTTTCGGCAGCATTTTTAATTTTTAGGCTACTTATTTGGCAAATAATCCACATTCGTGCGTTTTAGTAAACTATTGTTATATTTTATTTAAGTACATTTTTGCACACGACGTTCTTACTTTTTCCATCTTTTGTCAAATAAAAAAGTTTTGCGAGTTTGATACACTCTTTTAAACTAAAATGATTAGTAGTCAGTGGGAACTAAAGAAATACGGGGAATCAATAGTTTTCTTATTTCGCTGTTCCAGTCATCATTAAAACTTTTATAATGCCGCATCCCAGAAGTGTAATTTGTAGCTGTGTACAGTTCTAGATTAGGTACTCATTATTGGGACTGGAACACTAACTTGCAGTCACTCCTGATAAATCTGTGTAGTAGACAATTTGACAGAAATCACCTCACGATGAAAGAACTTTTGAAATCGGTCCTGTAGCAATATTGGGTAAACAAATACAGACCCTGTCCTTCTTCAGGCTGAAGTCAAGGCTATCTCGGCACCAAAATTCATACAAATAGGTTCAATGGTTTGAGCGGTCGATGGTAACAAAACAAAACAGACAGACGGAGTTGTTTCGGATCTATAGTGTTAGTAAGTACTTCCGTTCCCATGGGAATATGCGGATGTATTAAAGATAATGTTACTTTGAGATAGTGTAGCATTCTAACGGGGAAATACTTCTTGAAATCTGTTCAGCAGTTTCTAGGTTCCCGTTTACGTTTGCATTCTTGTGGGAATACAGGGATAACATACATAGCCTATGTCCATCTTCAGACTCAAGACTATATCTCTGTACCAAAATTCATATAAATAGGTTTAATAGTTTGGGCGGTTTCTGATAACAAATAAAAATAGACAAATAGATTTCATTTCAGACTTATGATATTAATAAAAACTCCCATTCCCGTGGGAATATGGTGACCGTTGCCGTAGGAATAATGGGGGTGACTTACAGTTTATGTTACTCAGGGATAGTGTAGCATTCTATCGGTGGAAGAATTTTTGAAATCGGTGCTGTAGCTTTAAAGTTCCCTTATACGTTTCCATTCCCGTGGGAATATAGGGATTAAATATATAACCTATGTCCTTCCTCAGGCTCTAGACTATCTTTGTACAAAATTTCATTTAAATCTATTCATTAGTTTGGGCGGGAGATGGTAACATAGAAAGGCGAACAGACAGAGCTACTTTCGCACTTATTATATCAGTAAGGACTCCCGTTCCCGTAGGAATATGATGAGCGTTTTCGTGGGAATATGTGGATGAGTTGAAGTTAATGTTACTCCGGGATTATTTAGCATTCCAACGGTGGAAGAATTTTTGAAATCGGTGCTGTAGTGTCAAAGTTCCCGTATACGTTCCTGCTCCCGTGGGAATATAGGGAAAAAATATATTGCCTATGTCCTTCCTCAGATTCTGAACAATCTTTGTACAAAATTTCATTTAAATCGGTTTATTAGTTTGGGCGGGAGATGGTAACATAGAAAGGTGAACAGACTGAGCTACTTTTGCATTTATAATAATAGTGAGGACCGGTTCCAGTGGGAATATTCGAATAAAATACATCCTATGTCCTTCCTTAAGTTCAGAACAATCTTTGTACAAAATTTCATTCAAATCGATTTATTAGTTTGGGCGGGAGATGGTAACATAGAACGAAGGACAGACAGAGCTTCTTTCACTCTTATTATATTAGTAAGGACTCCCGTTCCCGTAGGAATATTGGGATGAATTAAAGTTTGTGTTACTCTAGAATAGTGAAGCATTCTATCGGTGGAAACATTTTTGAAATCGGTGTTGTAGTTTCGAAATTCCCGTATACGTTCCCGTTCCCGTGGGAATTAAGGGATAAAATATATAGCCTATGTCCTTCCTCAAGTCTTAGACTATCTCCGTATCAAATTTTATTTAAATCGGTTTATTAGTTTGGGCGGGAGATGGTAACATAGAAAGCCGGACAGACAGAGTGACTTTCACATTTATAATATTAGTTAGGATTATAGTTATGATGTGTATATCTTACCTATCTATAATCCATAATATAATTTATAATATTGAGCGGTAATATCCAGGTGTACTTCACTATCGAAAACAAAACGGTCTCTGAAAGCCATCTATATATTCACCGGCGTACTAACACTCCCTTGTCATTTCACAATAGCGATGAGAATCATCCGCGTTCAGCATATTCTACCTCTATGTAACGTTCAAAAAGTTTTATAAATAAGGTTTTCCTGTTCAGAGGTATTATAAGAGGAACATAGCGCTATTCACTCCCTATTATGGTTTTATAAATAAGACTGCAAATAAAAAGTATTTGAATTTCCTTAACAAAAAGTGTTTTTTTCAAAAAAGAAATCATATCACTCTTATTGGAAAACCATTTACTATGTCCCAAACTCATGGGTGATCGTTCTTCAAGCTAGGGTGAAGAAAGTTACAATAATTTAAACATCTGTTTGTATATGGGATCTACAGCCTGAACCATTTGACTGATTTTCTTAAAAAAATTTGCAGTAACTGTTGGGGGCATCCTACAGAGAGGTTTCCGGAATTGGGTTTCTTAGTTTAAAATAACGGTACCTGCCTTACAACTAATGTGATGATACTTCGCACCTCCGGTGCAATAACGACGTAAATGCAATTTTCTTAAATGTTGAGGAATCACGTTTAAAGTTTGCTTGCAACAACGACGCAAAGTGCAGTTATGTCATTGTTGTACTAAGATATACACTCTTTTTTTCTGACCTTTCTTACGTTACGCGCGCAATTGACTATTGCGACTCTATTGCTCCGAAAAGTTTTATAGATTTATCTTTGGTGTCAAAAACAAAATTGCCTCTTTTGGGCCCTAGCAAAGATACAATTACGTCGATTTTACCACGTATAAAACTTTTAATTTGGGACATTATGTCGTTCTTAACTCAATTTCAGAAAAAATTGCAATTGCGTCGATATTCCACCGGAGGTGCGCTTGTTTTTCTAGCGATTTTCATCAAATTTTATGTGAGGAACTATTTTATGGTTGTCTTTCTTTTGATATAAAAATCATTTTGGAAAAAGTCTAAAAACGGTACCCCCATAATATTGTTTTTTTTTTTTTTTTTCAAAACCGACTTTCTCGTTAATGGCTGACACGATTCTAACGAGATTTTGTTTTCTGAAATCCTAGATTGTTTAAAAAAGATAACATATCAGCTTTTGAAAGACTTTAATTTTGAAAAAAAAAATTAGTTTTTTTTGATATTTTGAAAAAATTGTCTTTGTTTTCGAAAAACTTGTTTGAAAATAAAAACTCACTTAACGATTTTGATTAAATTTTCAACGTTTATGTGTATTAACAACTGCAAAAGGTCGCCTGTTTGCATTTTCGCTAGAAGCCTTTGGAATATTTAATTAATTTTTTTTTTTCAATACTTTGTATGATTTTCTTCAATTTTCATAAATTATGTATGGCTGGCAACCCTTTACCGCCGAGTATATTATGAAGAGCGAATACTGAAACCTTTTACTCAGCACACTAAAAGCAAGTTCGTGCGACCCAGTCGTGTCCATTTTTTGCACTTGTAAAATTGTTATTTGTTCTTCTGTCGATTGCATGAAAATTTAGGTTAGACATAAAAAAGGTGACGTTATATTCAAGAGCGTAACCGCAAGTAACAACAAGTATGATGTTAATTTTATTTATTGAACTTTTTGTTTTTTTCAGCATGTAATTTATACTGAAACATAATGAAAATTACTAAATTCAAATAATTTTCTAATTTTTTCTTCCCGAGAAAAGCCGCCGACAAGTGAACGTGAACAGTTCGTGAATTTCTACTTCACTACTATCTTAATGTTCATTACATGCTCTGTTTTTATTCAACAACAAAAATCAAATGTCAAATTGGTTAACAAAAAAGCATTAAGCTTGCCATAGTTTCATTCAAATTAGTTTCAATTTCGTTTACTCCTCCGCTCGCAATAAAAAGTTTTTGTTCTGGTCTGTTACACTGTGGGTGTTCTTACTTGTGCGACAAATTTTAATGAATATGTGAGCCGAACTACTAAACACAAAAAAATTTAGATGATTTTTTGATAAAAATTAAAGATGACCAGATTTTATATCACAGCTTAGCTTATGAACGGAGCAATTAAATATCAAAAAGCTACTTAGGGGACACCCGGGTTTGAACCGGGGACCTCTCGATCTGCAGTCGAATGCTCTACCACTGAGCTATATCCCCATATGAAAATATGAGTATTAATTTTAGAGTTCGGTTTCGCTTCCTTCTCATTGTCTGGGGAGAAACCTTTGTCAATAGAAATTTAAGGTTTCTCAGTTTTCGGTAAGTGATTTAGAATTGTTATCTTTTTGGCTATTTTTAGCTTCTTTCGATATAAATTTACTCTCGCTTTTGTATGTGACTTGATTCAATGAAATTCAGATAAGGCGATTTGACTTCATCTTCTGTTTGTATTTGTGTCATGTCGAATCAAATTGTTTGTGTTTCAATGCTGACAGCAAAGATAATTGTTTTTATACCAATTCAACAGAAGAGTGAATGTTGTTTGTACTTTTATCATTTAGAAGATGTTAGATCCTGCAGACGATAATATTCTGGTGAAAAAATATTCAACAAAATTGTGTTCAGTTTTCTTTTAAGGTTGTTAACCGCTTCAGAAGGAATTTGTTTGGAAGTGAAAAATACGTTATTAAGAAGCTAAGAAGAATAATGATTTATCTTAGGTTAGGTTAAGGAGAATGGACTGGCGGTTGAGCTTATTTCCGCCACACTTAGATCCTGAAAACCTATGAGTTTATGGTTGGTCAAATTTTTAACCATTTTGTGGCCTTAATGAAGTTCAACAGGCTGTTTCTTGGAGTGTCCGATAATTCTTCTAGTTTGTTGAAGAAGTAACTGCCTAGAAACTTTTCCTGGTGTGGCAGATTGCTGGGCAGTGACAAAGGAAGTGAGTGGTATCCTCATGTTCATCTTCGCCATCCTCTACATAAGCCATTGGTGCAAAGACCAATTTTCTTTTTGTGGTAGCCTAAGTAGGTTGTGTCCTGTTATAACACTGACAAGCGATCGTAATGAAGGCCTATTCAGGGATAGTAGCCTTTCAGATCCGTTCTTATAGTATTTTGGCCATAGTACCCTGCAAGTGAAACAGGAATCTGGGCATTCCCATCTCTTTGGATTTTCGTATTATTTTGTTACCAACGATCTGTGAGTGAGACCCTGATTGATTGGTCAATGAGAGAAGGGTCAAGTGCTGAGTCTTTTCTCGCTAATACGTCCGCTTTTTCGTTTCGTGACCGGGAACGCAGCAGAGTTTAGCGTTGTGCTGTGTGCCAAGAACCCTTAGTTCTTCGCGACAGCAAGAAACATGCTTTGATTTATCTTAGAATCGAATTTGGGACCGTCCGTAGGCCAAGCGTTACAGTGTCAATGAATCAGTCAACGAGTCAGTGACGAGACAAAATATTTTTTTTAAAGATTTCTTGTACCAAAATTGATTGAATTTAACAGGATAGCGACAGCATTGAAATATTTGATTTTTATATACATATGTTCAAAGGAGAGATCAGGAAACCCTGTCAAAACAGCAATGTCACACCAAGTTCCGACACGATCACTACAAAAAAAGTCGGTCAAAAAATCCTGGCACACACAAATGTGAATAGACTAGTTAATTTGGGCTCAGAAACCGAATTACATTGCATTTTCTGAGGAAAACATGGCGCTGAGTAATACACAAGTGGTTCATTGACTAATGTAAAAGCAGAGGAATGGGAGAGTTGAGAGGAAAGAAACAAAGTCTGTATACAAATATAAAAATGTATATCCTGTTGTTTGTCATGCATGCGTTCCTGGCGCATTGATTCCATTGCTGGGTAACTTAATGGAGGATGCTTACAAATCTGTCCGAATCGGAAGAACAATTTTGTAGGCTTTGGTGAAGTTTGTATTAGGGGGCACTATTGACATTGATTCTTCAGCGAAGGTGTGTAAAAAGTACAGCTATGCTATGGTAGGAAGGCCTTGATTCATTTTTATAATTTTACGGCTTTCAAAGCCTTTGAGCGACGCGACGTCTAACGTAGAGTTCAATTGAAATGCTCATTTCATGGTTAAATAATTCATCTGAACTATCATTCTTTTAAATTCAATATCCTTTGGAAGCTCTAAGCTTTGAATATACCCTACAAATGAATGTTTAGTTCATAAGAACATTCTCCCTAGTGAACTAAAGAACTTAGTTCAGAATACCTAGTTCATTCCAGTGTTTAACTCTGTTGTCTTCCTCCGACTTTTTGATTTCTTTCTTAATGTGGCTTTCTGTTACTCCACAAAAAGGTTCCGGTCCTATGAGAGTTGATCCGGCTCCTGTCTTTGCCTGTTCGTCTGCCTGTTCGATTCTACATGTCCTGGCACCCAGTCGATTGTTACTGCCCAATTTGTTCAATTTGTCAATGCATTCGATGACAAGCTTTGAAGAGATTGTGTAGGATTTTGTGGCCTTAATTTCAGCTTGACTGTCCGTCATTATTGCGATGTGTTTGTTTTCATATTTTCTCGGTACTGAAAATTTTGCTTTTCGCCCAAAAATTTCTGCTCGAGTTCCTTCCGTTGTTTTTGAGCCATCTGTTTACCATTTTATTGCATGGGTCTTAATTGAGTAGGTGTCTTCCTCACTTTGCCATCACTTTTTGTTACTTAAGCTCAACGTTGAAGAGCTTATCGAATTTGAATTCGTTGGTCTTGCTATTCCGATTCCTGAGGGAAGTCAATGAGTGGTAACTCATTCGATATTATATTCTGTTCGCTAGATTTCAGGTAACATTCTGTCCCTTTGGCAAGTCTAGCCATCGTTGCATTTGTGATGCTTCTTATTACCAGGTGCGTAGGTGTCAGGTTTAGCAGTTCACTAGTTCATTTCAATAAGTTCTGATATTATTGAACACATTATACAAACATGTGCACGAACCATATTACGGGCTATATCAAGAGTGAATTTTAATTGTTTACACGAAAAAATTTGTACCTAAGGAAAAAATTGTATGTGTAATGGATACGAATCATTTTAAGGGTCTCAGCGAGGATTATTCCCAAAATTGTATTTCAGATTTGTTTGCTTAAACTTTTCTGCATACTTTTCTGCGGACTGCATACATTTGGTACAAAAATTTGAGCTATTTGGACAAGTTATTGATTTTAAGAACAAAAATTTGTGCACGTCGCTCAAGACCAAATGAGATTATTGCTGCTGTAGCCCATAGTGTTGGAGAAAATCCGGGTTTGTCCATACCTCGTGGTTCTTTGGAATTGGACATTTCATAAACATTCATTAGAAAGTATTTTTCACAAAAACTTGGGTTTCAAGGCTTATAAAATTCAGTTACCACAAGAAATAATCGTGGTTTCTTTGCTGATTGGGTCTGAAAATGATGCGGAATTTCATCGAAAATAATTTTTACTGAAGAGGCCTTTTCACTCCAGTGACAACGTCAACAATTAAAGCCACATGAAAGATATTATGGTCTACAGTCTACACCAAAAGCCCAGCGTCAATTCAATGCCTAAAAGATGAAATTCTTGAAGTCGGTAGCTTCAAGTATTTTATCTTGGAGGCATTGAATTGACGCTGGGCTGTACATACAGGGCTTACACCAGCCACTTTGCGATTTAGTAATGGAAAATTTCATGAAAGCAATATTGTCCTGTAAGCGTAATCGTGGCGGAAATTTGGCTGATGTTTTTCCATTATTCCTCTTTTTCGTGGCGTGATGGTTAGCGTGTTTGGCTGTTGTCCAAGAGTTTCGTGGTTCGATTCCCAACAGAAACCAAAAATGCTTTTCCACGGGTATCGCTTTTCGCGATTAATTGGCAATTCTCCGATGGTAAATTCATTGTCATGAAAAGCACTTTCTCGTTAAGCAGTTCGGAATCAGCAGAAACTTTTAGGTCCCCTCCATTCACTCACAACGCATGGTTTTGGGAAATGCGCCAGGCCCCCAGGTACTCCCCTCTGTTGCGCCACCCCATTTATTTATTTATTCCTCTTAACATTGAACATCCCATCGCCTATCTCAAAAAATGCCCTTTTCCTTGATCCAAATCGAAAGAAAACCTCGTATTGCAAAACCCTGTACATGTACATTTCCCCTAAATACGTTTCCATTTTGCAAATGCCTCAACATAATCATCAACCGATACCACAACCATTTTGGTGTACTAAATATTAACTACACTAAGACCCGAAATTTTTTCATTTCCATAAAAAGAAGAAAAAAGTGTAAAAATACGAATAAGCCAAAATGAATACTGCAACTATCTGTGGAAAAAGTAATTGTCAACTCACCGACATTACTAATGAATGGATTACATGTAAGGGTATATGTGGCAAGGTATTTCACCCGGTCTGCACTGGCCTTAGTAGAAGTGCTAAAACTCACTTGACAGAATTTAACAGACTTTTTAGTTATTACTGTGCTGAATGTAAATCGATAACGCTCTCGCACATAATGCTTGCACTAAAATGCAATAACGAACGAGTGGAACAACTCTATGATTGCATTATGGAACTTAAATCGGAGTTTCGTTGTAACCAAAAAAAAAGCCAGCGAAATAATGGTAGTAAACAACGAATCAACAACAAAAAATCTTGAAAACCTTTATGAAATTTCAAAATCACAATCATCAAAAACTGAAGTCTCTATAAAAAATATTCTTGCCAGAACTTCAGAATGCTATGATAACTTGAACTCTCTCTCATGCCAACTTAATACAAAACTTGAGGTATTACTTAACACCAGTTCTACAACGAAGTCTTTTGATAGAACAGAAACAGGGAGTGAATTGCTAAGCTCTTTCCAAGACAACTTGTCGATAATAACCGACTCAATAAAATTGCTGCTAATTGAATCGAAATCAATATCAAGAAACGCAGAAGCCTCGTTTGATAAAGTCTATAACGATTCTACGATAATTGTAGAAGCTGTCAGAAATGAGTCAACAGCAACTCGTCTAGCCATAGCAGAAAATTATGAAGAACTAAAAAACACATACAACTTAAGTCCATCCAACCCAAGAGAACTTCTTACTAACAACAAGTCACTACATACAGAAATTATGGATCTTGAAAGCCCGTCTCTTCTAATGAACACTTCCTCAGTTGCTACTATTCCAACATCACCTATAGCTACAACATCAGAGTCTGCATCAACAATACAACCGTCGATCATTAAATTCGGTACAACATGGAGTATCACCGACTGGAACCGTCGGTTGGAAAAAATCATTAATAACCAACCAATAAGCAGCTCTTGTTTCATAGTCAAAAACGCACCTTATCATACTACAGAATCCTGGCTTCTTCAATATTTTAAGCAAAACTACTTTTTTAAACCATTGAATTGTAATTGCATTTCACCCGGAAAATTCATCATCACTATACAAAGCGATTACTTATGGATGTTTTCTGGTCCTCTTCTTAAGCTAAGAAACAGTAGGATGAAAATTGTTCCCGAATACGCCAGACCATCCTTATCTAAACTCAGCTCTAATTTTACTTCAAATTATAATCACAACCATAATACTAAGCCTCGAACTAGCTTTAAAAGTAAACGTAACGAACCAAAAACTATCTCTAGATCCCTAAAAAATGTAAAGCCTCTAACCAATTCCCACTCCCAGGTTCATTATCCTAATTTCACTCCCTCACATGTCGTTCCTATACCAGTTAATCATCCCGACTTAAGTATCGATACCAATTCCAAACCCATTCGTAATAATCCACATTTTCTTGATCCACTTTTCCCTCCTGCTGTAAAAGTATCAATGCAGACCTCTGATAGTACCGAATCTCGTTACACAATGTCCAGGCTACGAGACCGTCGTATATATGACAATGTTCGTCTCTACTTAGCCTACTTATATAATACCGCAGAGTCCGTTTGCATTGATGGCAAGACTAAAACAAACGTAATGTTGCATATCCAACAAGAAGGTCTCCCGACCAATGTTTCTGCCCTTAGAAAAATTTATAACTCTTTTCACGAAGCTTTCAATGTTTCTAATCAAATGGTCGCTGATGACTTACAAGCCTACGCGGCTTATATTAAATCCAAAAATAACTCTTATACCCGACGAAATCGTACTAGGAATGATGCTCGCCTTTAACACCGCCTTTCCTCCCCACTCACTTAATCCCTCGGCCTTCCTTACTATATACTACCAGAATGTTAGAGGGCTTCGAACCAAAACGTCCTCAGTTTTTACTAATTCACAATCATTTCCTCATGACATTTTTGCTCTAACTGAGACAAACCTTACTCCAAATATTCTAGACAGTGAACTATTTACATCAGAGTACCTAATTTTTCGTCAGGACGGTCTGATCAATGACAGTGAAGAACTGGGCCGTGGTGTTTTGTTAGCGGTGAACTGTCGTCTTGATGTCAGTCCTTTCAATTCATCACATTCAACAGATTTTGAATTTATAACAGTCAAAATCAAACTGCCCTCCCGATATATTTTTATTATGTGCTGTTATATTCGCCCCTCTCAACCAACTATATCATATCAGCTCATAGTTGATGCAATAGACCACCTTTTCGATGCTGCTGACACCAATGACGAAATAATATGTATGGGTGATTTTAATCTCCCGTATATTCAATGGTCTCCTCATAACGACGGTACTTACTATTATCCGTCAAATACTGCATCTGAAAAAGAAATACTTTTCACTGATTGCATGCAAGACTCTAACCTTTTCCAAATAAGTGGTATTATTAATAACCTCAATAGGCAACTAGACCTTATTTTCGTTTCTGATCCTGGTAACGCTATTGTGACAGCAAGTGGCCAACTTCTTTCTAAACTGGACGAATATCACCCACCTTTGTCGCTTTCATTCTCTTACCACAATCCTCAACCTAACATTGCCGTAGACTATTTCTTTAACTTTAGAAAGGCTGACTTTCCCAAATTAAATTCCCTTCTAGCCAATATTAACTTCACTTTTTCTAAAGACTCGATCGATCAAGCGTTGTCAGTATTTTATTCAGAGATTTTTAAATGTTTTGCACAATCTGTTCCTTTTATGCCTCGTAAAAATTACTCCTCTTCCCCACCTTGGTATAATAAAGATCTTCGGTCACTTCGCAACCTGAGGAATAACTTATGGAAAAAATATCTTCTTTCAAAATCAGTAAACGACTACCAAGTTTTCTCGTTCGTTTTTACACAGTTTTCTGAACTTAGTACACGTCTCTATAGCGAATATGTTCTTCAAATGCAATCTTCAATAAAGTTAAATCCTAAACGTTTTTATGAGTTTATAAACATCAAAAGAAAATCTGACGGCTACCCTTCCTCCCTCTCTTACCTCAACAACTCATCATCAGACCCTGAAATGATTGCAAATTTTTTCGCAAACTTTTTTGAACAGTCATTTAGTGATTGCGAGGTAGAAGTGGATTTACATTATTTCCAATATCTAAATAACTCTCCACAAACCTCATTTCACACATTGGATATTTTCCCATCCATAATCAAAAATAAAATTGATAAACTTCAGGATAATTACTCATCTGGTCCTGACGGAATTCCTGCTATAGTCCTAAAAAACTGTTCGAGCTTTTTTGTCCAATCTCTGACAGCCCTTTTCAAGCTATCACTTTCACAAGGTGTGTTTCCAACATTCTGGAAAACATCTTATATAATTCCTATCCATAAAAAAGGACCAAAGAATGATGTGTCTAACTATCGTCCCATAGCCAAACTGTCCTGGATACCAAAGCTGTTCGAAAGCATTATTTATGATACACTGTCTTTCCACTGCAAATCTATTTTGGCTCCTGAACAACATGGTTTCCTAGCTGGTAGGTCAACCACGACCAATCTAGTGGATTTTGTTTCCCATACGTTGTGTACCTTAGAGAAAGGAAATGAAGTTGATGTTATTGCTACTGATTTTAGCAAAGCATTCGACAAAATGTCACATAAAATCATACTTTTCAAATTAAAAATCCTAGGCTTTCCCCCACTTTTTATTTCTTGGGTTTGTACCTATTTAACTCAGAGAAAATATGTAGTCTGCTTCAGATCATCTCTCTCCAACCCCTTCATAGCACCCTCTGGTGTCCCTCAAGGCAGCCATCTTGGCCCACTGTTTTTTATTTTAGGGATTAACGATGTTGTCAAAATCCTTGATTGCAACGTTTTGATATACGCGGATGATATGAAAATATTTAGAAGTATTTTATCCCCCGCTGACTCTTCTATTTTACAAGATAATCTAGACATTTTCTCAGTTTGGTGTCACAAAAATAACTTAGAACTTAACGTTAGTAAATGCCACGCTATAACTTTTTCCCGCAAACGTCTACCCCCGCCCCCTCGGTGCTATTATCTACAAGGTGAACCAATACACGTTGTCTCTTTTGCTCGTGACTTAGGTGTCATTTGTGATAAAGAGCTCAACTTTCACTCCCACATTGAACATGTTATAAAAAAAGCAAACAGCATGCTCGGATTCATAAAACGTTGGTCGAAAGAATTTTCCGATCCGTATATTCTCAAATCCTTGTACGTTACTTTCGTTAGGCCAATTCTTGAATATGCCTCCCAAGTGTGGTCACCTTATCAAATTACACAAGCTAAACGCCTCGAAGCTGTCCAACGTAGATTTCTCCTTTACGCTCTACGCAAACTTCCCTGGGAAGATAGATATCGCTTGCCTCCATATGCTGATCGTCTGCAGCTTATTGATCTTCAGTCTCTTCAAAGGAGACGCGAGATCTCAGATATCGTATTTATTCAAGATCTTTTGAGTGGAAACATTGATTGTCCTTCGCTATTGAGTTTAATATCTTTTAATGTAAATTCACGTAATCTTAGGACTGTTCCCCCTTTCCGAATTCCCTATCACCGTACGAATTATAGTTTCTACAACCCTATGTCACGTATGTTACGTAATGTCAATGATTCCTATAATCTGTTCGATTTCCATACCTCAAAATCATCCCTCCGTAAATCTCTTGCTTCCTACTCACAATGAACCGAACCCTCCTGATTTCATTCATTCTTTTGAATATATTTTTTATTTTAGATTTAAGTTTTGTTTGTATTTTAGATTTAAGTTTGCTTGCTTGTACTAAGTGTAAATAAATTAAATTAAATATAGCCGTAGTTGAAAGTGCAAATGCAAATTCGAATAGCTCAACCGTGCTTGGCGATGTACTTGCCTGTTTAACTTTCGACCCTTTGTTCCCAAAGGTGTAAATTTAAAAAAAAATCTGCACAAAAATTTGAAAAAAAAAATTCATCAAGAAACCACAAGGAAGCAAAGGGTTAAAGGAATCAAATGACAAAAAGGACGATTTATCAATCTTTTTGCACCTCCTTCTTAGTATTTCCACCGTTGTCGACCGAGTGTGCTCTTGTCTAGCTAATAATGAAATAGAGAGAAAATGTAAGGGTATAAGTACCTCGACCACATCAGTATTTCAACACCCGTCAAATACGTAATTCTTGCCATTGAGTGGCTGTCGTATGTAAGCCACATCACCTGTCCACCTGTCAATAGCCGAGTTTAATGGTTAATATGCATATGCAGAGGCTCTTGCTTTGTGTAGTTCATGTAGCAGGTCAATTTTACACATCTATTAATAATTAAATCACATGCAGAGAATATAGACAACATCATTCCGCATTCACGGTCCTTCAATCAGCTGTCATGTTTACTTAGTGAGGGGCGGCAGCGACTGACGGTGCCGTCAAACAAAAAACCGAAAAGTAAAAAAAAAGAAAAACTAAATGCAAATATACTTTGAAATGAGATTATACGAAAAATACGAAAAAAAAAACAAAAACAAACGAACGCGTCCTTTGAAAAGCACAGGTGAATAGTTCATTGACGCTTTGCATGTGCTGGAATGGACTTCTAAAGTGCCTGGCTGTAAATTTTCACACGATGCCTGAACAATTCCAGTTATCCCAAGCACTTGATGGGAAAATCAAGAAAAACACAAAAAAAAAAAGGAAAGCTCATCGTTTCGAAAATATTTTTATCGATTTGTGCGCGCTTCGATCAGAGATAATCCATTTAAAAAATATAAAAATAAAAATATGAAAAGCAGAGGGCTTGTGGGGGGGTAATGAGAAGGTGCTATGTGTCGTTTATCTCACTTATTCCTCGCATAACAATTGCACGTCAGAAGTTATTTGTTTACGAAAGCAATGAGTGCCTTCAGATTGATGTAATTTGGCATAAACTGATTTTGAGAATTGGTGATTCAGGAGAATGAAATGGCTGCCTGCACAGTGCAGAGGTGGCTAATTTTAGGCGAATTATTGTTTTCTATTCTTAGTTGAGGATTTTTTTTTGTTGTTTTTATTTATTGCGACTCGGAAAGGTTGGATGCAGCTGCAGATACTTGTTTTTTAAGGGGAACTCAAAAGAACTTTAATAAAGTCAAATAGGGCTTTTATTTCACCTTGTACAATTTTTGTTTCATCAGGTTTTAGAGAAGAGTTGAGCAAATAAAACAAAAGAAATTCCTATTTAAACTTGATTGCAAGCCAAAAATCATAAATGGGTAAAAGGGAGTTATTTTCATTAACAAACATAGTGTTGAATTTTCATAGGCAAAAGGGTGTCTTTTCATTTCTACGATTCCGGTTCCAAGTCCGGATCCTCTTGTTAAGCAGTTCTCAGTTCTTCCTTCATTGCTCCATCCGCATATGTTGTCAGCTCTTATTTGACTGTGGGGTAATTCATTTTTTTATTATTGCCTGCAATTTTGCAATCCGTTTTGGGAATAATGCGTCGGCGGCGGCGCGGCGTTAGAGTGCAGCTTTCCTCTGCATTGTTGAATCTGGTAGTCATAATTCTGCAGTCCGATGTCCTCGTGCTAACACCCAACTGTTGACAGTCTATGTGTTCCATTTGTGACCCACGATATTGGAAGTGTTTTTGCCTCAACTTTAAGTCCCAAACAGTTTAGAGCACCAAATAGAAAAGCTTTCAGGATCCTATTAAAAATGAGAATAGTTGGTTCTTGAAGAAACCATGTGGTAAAACTTCATCTGCAAACAGTGAAATAAGAGAATAGTGAATGACAAATTCGAGGCCATGAATATTGATAGTAAGAAAATGAGGACCTAAATAACCAACCTGGGGACACCGGAGGCTTCTAAAAAAATGGGCATGACTGGGTCGCACGAACTTGTGATTATGTGCTTTAGTACAATATCAAAATCTTTAGTCTGCGTACACGGTTTTCGTATTCGCTCTTCATCGCCAACTACATATTAATTATGAAAATTGAATTAAATCACGCAAAATCTTATTGAGAAAAATTAAATGAAATGTTCCAAATGTTTCTAGTGAAAATATGAAAACACCACTTTCTTGCAGTTGCTAATATTTTGTAGTTCCATATACGGATAGAGAGACATACAGACAGACAGACTGAATTGCAGAATCCACTTTTTTCGTATTCGCCATCATTGTAATGTCATCCTTCCGTACAGTTCGGGGTGAACCTAAGTCTCAACCAACATCCTTCTATAACGACTTCGATTTCGGTCGAGCTCTCTCCAGTTTTGCACTCTAAGTCGGTTGAGGTCTTCTTCCACTTGATTGCGCCACCTAAGACAAGGTCAGCCTAAAAAAAGAGTTTCATTCAATATGTATATACAATAAGCTCAAAGTTTATAGCTAATTTCAATTAAAATTAAATAGTTACTTTTATTCAAATGGCTTCATTTAAAATAAGTTGTCGATTATTAAGTGAAATTTTTATATACTGATTTTTATATATGATATATGGAATATATAATACTTCGGCGAGTTCTTAGGTTGCACAAGGAGCACTCTGGGTTAAGATCGGTTCTGTGGGGCAAATAGTTAAGTCACCTTTGGCCTTGAATATAATGGAAATTATCTCAATGCTGGTTGTGTCGCAGAAATAGTTTTTGTTCTCTAGATTGCGTTTAAGCAACTTATAGGTGGATCTCGTTTGGCTCTCGAGACTTCCAAAAATTGTCGCGTGTGACGTCTGCAATCTACTCTATTAGTTTTTGCTGATTTCTGTTCAATTCATCAATATTTGCAATTGTAAGTGAGATATTATGTTACGTTCCGAGTCTCAACCATTCACTTTAGAATTGTAGAATTGTATTTGAAGATGTTTGACTATTTTATATATGGGTAGATTGCATTATAAATTTCCGAAAATAAGCGAAGTTTAATCCAAGTGTGAAGATGTATAATGGTTTAAGGCTAGTCTCGAGATGGAGCATGTATTTTGGGGTGTTGTGCGGGAGACGGAAAATTCTCTTAAGGAAGTATCTGAGTAGCTTTTCCACTTCTTCGGGTTGGTAGTTCCTCAAACTTGAGCTGCATAACACATGATAAATCTCATCACTGCTTCGAAGACCTTGTACTTTGAGCTTGGCGCAATTTCGTTTTTGCCAAGGACTGTTCTCCAACTGCAGTTTATCGCGCATTTGGATTTTTCTTATAAGTGTTTGCTCAAAGATATTTGTGTTGTTAAGAGGATACCTAGGTACTTGTATAGTTTGATTTTTTCCATTTCTTCGTTTTGCCAAGTCCATTTTACATTTCTAACATTTCTCCCCATACCATTTCGAAAAATCAAGACCTTTGACTTTACAGTATTCAGTTGTAAATTTCACATGCTTCAGAATCTTTGCAGTTGGTTTATCATCAGTTGCATGCCTTTGGGACTTTCTAAAATGACAATATCTATATTTTCATGCCAGCAAGAGCTATTTCACCAGGTAGAAATTCTACTAGGTCATCCAGTAATAATGAGAATAGAAGCGGACTGAGTAAGCAACCCTGCTTCACTCCATTCGGATAGGATGTTTCCACCCCATACAGCGGTCATGTTTTCGCCATAAAACGCTTTTAGTAGGTACTCTTAGCAGTTTCGTTGATACTCCCAGATTACTAAGTTTAGGGCTTTTCTGTCAATGGAGTCGAAAGCCGCCTTCATTTTCCAACAGTGGCATTGCGTACTGTATGTCATTTTCGATATATGATGTATTCAGCAGATTTTCGAAATATTCAGCTAGAATGAGTGCTTCCGTTGTTATGCCTCGCCTAAAGGTTAGTTCATTGAGAGTTTTTGCAATTTTCCAAAATGATCTACTGTCCTTTGTACTCCTGAACATTGCAACAAGTTTTAACGAATATACTTTTTGCTTCTCCAGGCTGGTAGTTTTGTACATTTTGTTCGCCTCTTGGTACCTATTTTTCGTTTTCTGTTCTAAGAAGCCGCAGGAACGTAAAGGCTGCTTCACATGCCCAATCGCACCATGGCTGTTTAGCTTTTCTTTATGCCTGTGATTGGAGTGGCTCAGCAGGTGGTGAGAATATCTATTCCATTTACTATTGCGACACAGCTTAGGGTTGCTAAGCTGAGTTCATTATTTAGATTTTGCTTGAATCTTTCTATGAACTGTTTCTTCCACTGAAGTTTTGGCAGCAAGCATCTTTTTGTCTCGGTAGAGGTGCTCCGTAGATTACAGCAGTTCCTTGACTTCTTAATCGTGAACCCATTGAAGACACATTCCTTTAAGACAGCAGTAGTCTTCTGAGAAAGCTGTCTGAGATCGTTAAACTGACGATTCATAGGCAATATCGTTTTTTGTTTCGACTCTGTTATTCCTGGAACGCAAACGAGACTAACAGACGTATTAATAAACGCGGAGTAGCGAAGGGTTAAGCCTTATTCCACGGACTAAGTGAAAACTGCTATTAATAAAGGAAATTTTTTGTTAGTTGACGTCTACTAAGTTATTCCACCGATGAGGGTGGTTTAGCGAAGGAATAACCAAGAATTGTGTCAAAATACAAAATGAAAGAAATTTTTCAGTTAAAGTACATGTGCCTAATGATTTTGGTGGTTCTCTACTTTTATTTATTTTCTGTGAATTCAGTGACATCTACAATTAAGGTAAACCAAATATATTTTCCGATTACATTTGATAGTTTCGCTTTCGATTTTTTCGCCTTAGGGAATTGGTATTTGTCATAAATACGATCGCAAAGTTCGCCAAACTGAGCCCAGTTATCACTTTCGATCAATTGACCCTTAAATCGCCAACAGGCAAGAAGACATTGTTGTAGCAGGGTATGAGAACAACAAGACAGAAACATCGCCAAGGCACCTGGAGTTCTCTACTCTGGCATACGCATCCATACGTGCGTCCAAAGAGACGAACGCAGTCGTGGTCGCAGGAGAAATAGTGGTTACAAAAAATAAAAATTTTTACTTAAAGGCTACTAAACTATAATAAAAAGTAAGAGTAATAAAACCAACTGTTAGTACAGTCATTTGGTAGTTTTGCCTGGAAAGTTTTCCGGGAGTTTTGAAAATTGGCAATTTTATAGATTTTGATGTGCTCTTTCCGAATTTCAACTTTGCCACCTCCTACTTTTGCCGCTCGCGCCGCCATATTGGAAAAATGGCGCCCAAAATTGGATTTTAGGGAATATCTCCCTCCCTACTCATTTTACGATAAAAACATTTATATACAAAATAAAACTAGAGAAAATTTCCTACAATTTATGTATTTATATTTTTTTTCATAAAGTCAATAGTTTTGGCTTACGAGTGCCACAAAGTGTACTCCAACACGCGTTTTGGCCAAAAATAAATTTCATCGCATTCCTCTTCGTTCTCGATTCTATCATACACTTGCTCAAATATAGTCTCCGTTTCTTTCTCTTCATCGCTATCTTGTGATGGATCTTGCGAGTTATCACAGGTACCGCTACAACTCGTGCATATTACTGTGCATTTAAACCCTGTTTTTCTGCATCCACAAGCTTTCTGACATTACTTTTTACATTTGCAAGAAATGAGTTTTCACAAGCTTTCCGGAGCTCGTCAAAAAGTAAAGGGTTTTCCAATAGGTATGATATGATTTCGCAGTGGCTTTTCGGCCATATGTAGTATGTCATGATATCTCATTTGTTTTTTATTGCATTCAGAAGTGTTAACATTTCACCATTGGACCACCGTAAACATCGTGAGCTTCATGATTTTGCCTTGGAACAACTTAAAATCGATAACGATTTTTTTAAGAAAATCATCTTTTCCGAAGAGGCCTACTTTTATTTGACTAGTGCGTTAAATAAACAAAACTGGCGATGAAAATCCACAAAATATTCACGAAAAATGATTACATTCACCTAAATTGACAGTTTGGTGTGGTTTTTGGGCTGGTGGAATCATCGGTCCGTACTTCTTTCAAAATGACCCTGGTAACACCATTACTGTCAATGGAGAACGGTATAGATCTATGATAACCAACTTTTTATTGCCGAAATTGAAAGAAGTTGATCTTGACAACATTTGTTTTCAAGAAAAAGGGTCTACGTGCCACACAGCAAATGCATCAATTGAATTATTGCGAGAGAAGTTTGGAGATTCGATTATTTCAAGAAATGGTGATATTGAATGTCCTTCAAGAAGTTGCGATTTAAGATCATTAGACTACTTTTTGTGGGGTTATTTGAAGTCATTGGTCTCTCATAATAAACTAGATTCTCTTCAAGCCTAACAAGTCAATATTGATGATATACGAATTGATTTAGTTGAAAAAGTGCTCGAAAATTGGGTTCATCGAATTTGTTGCTGCAGAAGAAGTCGTAGTGGCCATTTGAATGACGTTTTATTTTAAACTTAAATGTATTGATTGAACTGCACATTAAATAAAAAGTTTTTGAATTTCCTTAACAAGAAGTGTGTTTAAAAAAAAAAAGAAATCATATCACTCTTATTGAAAAACCCTTTATGACTACTGACGCAGTTTTTCGTGATCGTCGGGATCTCTCCGCATATTTAGTACCACGATTCGTTAAATCTTCCGGATATCCGTCAAATACGATAAAGGCATTGGATGTATAGTGCGATCGAACGTAAGTATTGGTTGCAAATGAATGAAAATGCGCGATGCGCCGCGATTCCAAACTACTCGGTGTAATAAGTATCCTCCGTCTATGATGTACATCGTATTTTTAAAATTCATATAATCAGAACGTTGCTGAAATTCCTTATACATAGACGATTTAATATACTTGCGCATGCCTTCCTCATTGAAAAGGGATAATGGAAATGGAGCAAGTTCGTACGCAAGGAAATTTTCAAGTCCCTTTTCAGATTCTTTTGCAATGTACATCCTTTGGAACATTAATAAAAGATTAATCGGGACAATTTTATCTTCGATCTGGATGCCTGCATTCATAACACCCAGTGATTTTATTCTCGTCATTTCGTTTGAGTTTTACGGTATAGAAATCCCTGCCAATGATTTTAGCAATGCCAGCACTACCAATTTCTTCAGACATGTGACAATTTATCTTACTCTACCTCAAGTGGTGTTGAAATGAGTTTTTTTGGCCAAAACCCGTGTTGGAGTACACTTTGTGGCACTCGTAAGCCAAAACTATTGACTTTATGAAAAAAAATATAAATACATAAATTGTAGGAAATTTTCTCTAGTTTTATTTTGTATATAAATGTTTTTATCGTAAAATGAGTAGGGAGGGAGATATTCCCTAAAATCCAATTTTGGGCCCCATTTTTCCAATATGGCGGCGCGAGCGGCAAAAGTAGGAGGTGGCAAAGTTGAAATTTGGAAAGAGCACATCAAAATCTATAAAATTGCCAATTTTCAAAACTCCCGGAAAACTTTCCAGGTAACCGCTATTTTTCCTACCAAATGACTGTACTATGTTGTAGGTAAAAGTAACAAAACAAATTTTCGTTTATTTATTAAAGTAACCAGACCCCAATAGTTTTTGCTCTTGAGACTACTATCCGAACACTTTCTTTAATTTCGTCGATCCACTGGAAGATTTTGCCCGGTTGAGGTATAATACCACTTTGCAGAAATTATCCAATGAAACACTAATAGGACTTCTTTAGTGTGATTGGCACTCTTTTTACTCCTCGACAAAAACTATACATAGTTTGTTAATTTAAAACCAAATATGAACCTGTTTGGGTGATTTACATTGCATTTGCTTGGAATCTCTCCGTGCAATTTAACCGACCGCTTTTTTACATTAATGATAGAATCTTATCCAATAAAAGCGGAATATAAAAATCATACACTTGAAATTTGTTTCCGCAGAAATATTTCAAGTTGCTAGTCAATAAGCAGCAAAAATAAATTTCCCAAAAGGAAATTTCAGGTAAACGTCACTTTACTATTCCGGGAACAATTTATTTTTATTAATGAGAAATTTTAACCCATGGACTAACTCTTATTCTATAATTTTGTAAGTGTGTAGAATGAGAGTGGAATAAGCGTTTTTTTATTAATATGGCTGTAAGAATTTAGTCTCTCGACAGCAGAGAGGTCTTGCATTCCCAGATCACTTTCCAACTAATGTTGGAAGAGCCTTAATGACAGCTTGATTGTCGCTGAGAACATAAATACTTCTCCTTATCCAGCCATTGTTCGTAATATAGCTTATAGCCATTTGGATAGCATACTCCTCTGTTTGGAAGACGGCTGCGTATGTGCCTAAAGAAGCGTGCCGTCGTATGTCATCGCTCTCCGCGCGCAAAGGCTTCAGCGCCACTTATATTGAATGCATACTGGGGTTCAAGTCAGCTTTCTTTATATAAATTTCAATTTAGTATTTCCAGTTTCGATGCAAACGGAAACGAAAACGGAAAAGTTAAGACACTCGCGATTTTCACTTTTAATTTTGTAACTTTGAAAAAAATTGAGAGAATTTATGATTAACTTCAATTTCAGTTGTCGATTGTGTCATGTACGCCCCCTCTCCAGAGGTAAGGTGCAATTTAAATCAAAAGGAGCCCTAAAACTGTTTCAAATGGTTCACAAGCACTTTGATCAATACTCAAATCGGTGTAAACGATTGTCATTTTTACCTCAAAGCTAAAAACTGATTCATTTGCTCCATGCCATGCTCTTTTCATTTGAACACCCAACTTCCGCAGATTCTTAATTTTTTGTTTTGTTCTAGGACCGAACCTGCAGGCCTACTTGAGGCCTTTTTAAGGAGAGTTTGATGGCTACTTTTGTGGCCCGTTAATTGTCTCTGAAATTAGCATACATACTTCTTTGATATAAGCCTAACAAGTCGAAACTAAAGTTCCTTTTGCTTCAAAAATTGAAAAAATGTGCATTCAAAATCAATGAATGTACATTTTTTGTCCCGCCCTGTCTTCTGTGTTATCTAATTTTTAGATTCCAAACCAACCCTCAGTTGGGGGTGGAAATTGTTGTGTCGCTACCACGAAAGACCAATAAAACTTTGTTTATTAATTTGCATAAAATGATCATAAATTAACAAGAGTGTGTGTGTATTAAAAATAGATTCCTTATGGTCTTCCTTCAAATAAATTCCTCTTCTTCTTCATCTTCTTCTTGATTTATTACCACAAAGAAAAACAATGTACACACTAGCTCGTTAAAAAATTATTATAAAAAAGAAAAAACCACGCGAAATTCTCATTGAGTTTTAATACCATACTTCCTAACAAAAACAACAATAAATTAACCTCAAACTTCTTTCTTGAATCACCGTTCACCGACAACAGGCAATATTTTCTACATGCAATCTAAGGTGAATGAAATATGAGTGCACCCATTGCATGCTACACAACATCGTCCATCTTTGAAGTTTTATTTATAACAACACAACGAAACGAAACACTAAATCTTTCAAACTTGATGTTTTGTGGCATGAAAAGCATTTGTTCCAAAAGAGCGCAACACGATGAAAAGTTTACCTTTGACCACTGACAAAGTGTGCACATTGAGTAAAATGCCAATTTCTAGTCAATGCTGCTTTTTCATTGTTGCGATTGAGTACCGTACCAACGTGTGTCTTCATCTTTGGTAGCTGTTTCCACTCAACCAAGTGTCTTTCCGACTCAAGAAAAATACTCATTTTTGCAGGGAAACAACAGGTGGGCAAAACCACTGACAGTCTTGTATCTACGCTTTTAGAAAACAAACAACCAGCTTTTGTTTTCCTCGAAGTATTTCAAATTCATTGAAAAAGCAATGAAAAGTTTATCTTTTTAATAATAAGACTCAACCCGGATTGACATAGTGTCATTGATTTCCACATACATGACTCTCTTATCTCTCCCGGATATTCGAAGAAACAGGTGAAGTCATTGTGCATACGGCATACCCCTTGCTGAGCCAAATAACCTGGTTTCTCACAACAGGTGGGGTTGTTAGTTACTCCAAAAAAGGATATAAATCTCTTTCTCTCTCCATCTCGTTTGGTTCTCTCTCAAGTATGAATATGAATAGAGTGCCCTGCGCTCTTGTGCTGCGACTGAGTGATTTTTTTTTCACACATATCTGCCACTGTACCTCGCCACTGTGGTGTTGCATGAGGAAAAAGCCCAACCAAAAATGTTTTCCTCAATGAATTTCCCTGATATTTTCAAATTCAGTTTACGGGTTTCTCTCGGCGAGTTTTGTTCGTCATTGGTGTTCGAGAAAGAAAATAAATTTAATTCAGTGTTTAGTGTTTGTGTGTGAATTTCTAACGCAATGTCCTGCGAAATAACTTAGTGCAGGCAAACCAAAACCAACAAATTTAAAAAAAATAATTTCAAAAAAGAATTGTTCATTTTAATGATGTCTAAGTTAAGGCTTTCGAAATAAAATTACAACCCTCGAAGTATCTACTCCTGGATGGAGGAACAAGGAGTAAACAACTTCCTCCCTGTTGCTTCTCATGCAAGTGTGTTATTTTTGTCGTTACGGTATCGGTTTTTGTTTGTCATTGTATCGTCGTCGTGTTAGCAGATATCTTTGCCGTCGCGTCGCATTCGCATAGCGGTGTCGTTTGCCCCCCCAATATAAATGAATGTACTACACACACGTCTGCCGAATGACATCGTTAAGAAAGGAATAAATAGTTAAGTGTTGTGAAGTATCCCAAACTCTGCCCCGGATCCTTTCGTTATTATTATTTTTTTTTTTTTTTTTACTTTTTTGATGATGTTCACTGTGATGAACACCTGTTTTGGAGAGGTAGATGGGCCTGCTTAGACGGTTTTTCGGGTTGTAATGGTTTTTGTTTTTGATTTTGATTGATCTGCGTACATAAAGCATCCTCAATCCGGTTAAGTTATGAAGAACAGTCGAGTGCTTTTTCTTGTGTAAAAGCATTTGTGTCAGAAAAATAATAAAATATATCTGAGTGCCGCGTGTTGTGTATTAGAATGATGATGATCCTGTATCAGTGTTGACGACACATAAAACAAATAAGTTATTGTGTTCGTTAAGAAGTTTTCAAAACATTTTTCAAAAGAAGGGCGGAAAAAAGGTGAGTGGGCTTTTTGTTTTGACTTTTTTTTTTTTTTTTTAAGGAGGACTGTTTTTGAAGGATTGTTTTTGTTTGTATTTTCATTCTGCCACCCAATCTAACTTTTCCATTTCCATTGAAAAGAAGGATCCCCTCAGTGTCAGAGAGTGGGTTCTGTCTTCTGCTGTTTTGTATGCCTACCTACTCGAACATATATTTTTAAGAAAATATTTGTTTTTTATGTGCGAGAACTTGTATCAAAGATATCGTACCTTTTGAATGAGAAAAAGAATAAAAAAAACTTTTGTCAATCATTTTTAATAACAAAACATTGTGACAAAAATGTTCGTCTATTGAATGAGGTTGACGGAGGTTTCATTATGACCCACCCCAAAAAAAAAAAAAAAAATTATGCAGTATCTATAGGTCTGCTTGGTTCACAGGCAGGGCGAACCCCATCATAATTTTTTGATGAGGATTTAATGGTTTCAAAGCGTTGAAGTTCTTTTGTTTGAATGTCAAATATAAATAGAGACTTTTTTCTCGGTGGAGCTTTTCTTTTATTTTTAATTCGGGCGCAATGATAGGGGCGACTTTTACTTCTTTTTATTTTGTGTATTCTGATATGACATTTGATTGAAGTGGACTTTAAAGTTTAAAGTGGAGTTGTTCATGTCATACAGGGATTGCTATTTTTGGGTTAAAGACTCATTTGTGGTTCAAAAAAGTGGACACTGATACTTAGAAATAAATAAACTTTGTTTTTTGATTTGGTCCCTTTATTTTAATACTTTTCACCTGTTTTGGAGGTTTTGTATGAACTTGCTTAGGATTCCAGAAATCCTGCCTGTCACAGAATTGATTTTCTACGATCTTTTTGACACATTTTACAACAGTGACGTCAAAAAAGTTCGTAGATAATGCTATTTCGAAATATCGGATTTTTAAATAAGAGCGCTAGAAAAGTTTTTTTTAAATAAAGCAAAAACGGTTTTGGATATCATGAATTGTGTGCCTTTGAAAACAATGAAAGTTCAGAACAAAGCATGTCCTTGGTTTACTTCGGAGGTGTTACGCTCTATTAAGATGAGGAGCAAGTTATACAGAAAATTGAAGCGTAGACCATGTGAGGTAAATTGGTTCGCATACAAAGTGGCTCGTAATTACTCAGCCACAGTCCTCCGTACTTCAAAGAAAAACTTTTATGCTTCTAAACTAAACTCTTCCCTTCCTTCAAAGAAACTTTGGACCTAAGGACGATCGGATTGTCTATTGAGAAGAATAACTCTACGTGTGCTCTGGATCCAGATGACTTGAACAATTTTTTCTTCGGTGATGACCCTACTGCTTGCAGCTCAACTTCTAATCGAACAATAGATTGTGTAGGCTCTGCACGAATATTCGAAAGTTTTGAAGTAGCCACGGAAGTTGAAGTTGCTCAATGCGTTGCGGCCATGAGGTCCGATTCGATAGGTGAGGATGGCTTTCCAATTCGATTTGTTAAGCTTATCTTAAATGAAATTGTCTCGCATCTCACTCATATAATTAACTGGTGCATAATTACGTCAACTTTTCCTCAGCACTGGAAATTTGCAAGAAATTTGCCAATAGCAAAGAAAACAAATGCATCTGCACCTGCTGATTTCAGACCGGTGAGCATTCTGCCATGTCTATCAAAGGTTTTGAAAGGGTTGTAGCGAAGTAGATAACGAAACACTTGTCTCTGAACAAATTGCTGTATGCTCAACAATCTGGTTTTAGAGCTAACCACAGTTTCTCTACAGCTATGGTTAATCTCTTTGAAGAACTGAGACAAGATTATGACCGGGGTCATATTTGGTTGCTGTGTTTGTTGGACTTTTCTAAGGCTTTTGATAAAGTCAATCACAAAATCTGTGTTGGAAGCTGAAGAATGACTTTGGTTTCAGTGAGATAACTCTGAAATTGACCAGTAGCTTCCTCTCTGGCTGATCGCAAAAGGTTAATTCTGGTAAACGTTTTTCACTGTTGATAGAAATAAAGCAGGGAGTCCCTCAAGGCTCCATATTCGGCCCGATACTATTCTGCATGTTTATTAATGACCTCCCAACAGTGTGCAAATATACTTCAGTACATCTTTATGCAGACGATGTCCAACTGCATTTAGCAAAAGCTTCAGGTAACCTCAATGAACTTGTTTTTTGAATGAAATCTTAAAACATATTACAACCTGGTCTAAAGCTAATGCCCTTCTTCTCAATCCATCAAAATCTCAGATAATACCCATCTCTCATCAAAAAACAATTTTGACCTTTGTCTCCTTCCTGATGTTTACCTTAACAATAATAAAATTAAAGCAGTGGAATCAGTCACTAGTCTAGGTTATGTAATCAACAGTAACTTGTCTGGTTACAATCACACAAACGTTATAGTGGGTCGTATTTATCGATTTCTTAGTAAACTGTGGGCTAGTGCTTATTTTACCCCTCAAGAAACAAGAGAAACGAAAGCTGGTACTGTCTCTAGTCTTACCCCTCATAACATATGCTGAGGTGGTCTACAGCAGTCTTGACTCTTCGTCCCAGCGAAAACTGCAAGTTGCGTTCAATGATGCTGTACGTTATATTTATGGCATACGTTATATGCCATATGACCATATTTCTGTGTTTGCTACGGGTTTGCTTGGTTGTACACTCTGGAACAATAACAATGAAATTAAAAAAAAAAAAAATTTAAATTCTTTATTCCTGTGAAAGTACGTTCGATGCCATTTTGTATGGAACTTGATTTCTTTTGCATGGCCACCACGGGCACGCTTGCAGAAATCCAGACGATGAACCCAATTTTCGACGGTTTTCAAGCATAAATCGGCCGATACTGCTGCAATTTCACGTTCGATATTCGTACGATTCGTTCGAGCCCCACAGGAAATAGTCTAACGGCGTCAAATCGCACGACCGCGACCGAGGCGGCCAAGCGACTGGACCATTTCGTGAGATAACACGTTCTCCAAACTTGGTCTCCAATAAATTGACGCTGTGTGGCTTGTGGCGCCGTCCTGTTGGAACCACCTGTCCTCCAATTGATGCCAAAAATATTCGGTTATCATTGAACGGTAGCGATCGCCATTCACAGTAACGTGCTGGTCTTGTTCATCACGAAAGAAGTACGGCCCAATGACAACCACACCAAACCGTTTTTCGTGATGCAATGATGACACATGGAGTACGTGTGGATTGCTGCCTGACCAATACCGCATATTTTGTTTATTGACGAAGCCATTCAACCAGAAATGAGCCTCATCGCTGAAGATGATTTTTCGAAAATCCGAATCATTTTCAAGTTGTTGCTCGGCCCAATTCACTAACATACGACGCTTCGGCTGGTCAGCGGCTTCAGTTCTTGCGTCAATTTAATCTTGTAAGAATGTAGGCCAAGATCTTTTTGCAAAATTCGCCACAACGACGTCACTGAGATGCCCAACGCTTGAGAACGACGTGTGAGAGACACATTTGGGCTTTCTGCAAATGAAGCCTCAGCGGCAGCAATATTCTCGCTCTTAACGTTGAGGCTACTGACTAATTTTAATAATTTCGACTCGTTGTTGGCTCGTATATCTTTCCATCATGAAATGACAAACCTCACTGAAGAGAAATGTCAAAAGAACGGCAAGAAATATGGCATCGTTTGCTGTCCATGTCGCTCTACTTCTGTAGCGTCCCGTCCCTTTGATTAAATATGCGATACGTAATAAGAGGTTTAGAAGGCGTACCGGCGTACCCCACAGGCGGATCACTAGTGTGAAGCAGAAAAGTGGGAGAGTTGTGATCGCTTCAAGATCACTACTCGTAACGCCGGAAATGAAGAAGAAGAAGAAGAATAAGAGGTTTAGAAGCAGGCTGCCCACGAGGTAACGTTCCAGGACCTCTCCTGTTAGTTACTTACTACCATCCCATCTACTGGGCCACACAAGTAAAGGAAGGCTGGTAATTTAATTAAAATTGTGAACAAGTAGTTAACTCTCAACATTCAAATTTCTTTTTAATGCTCGTGGCGCCATCTGGTAGTTGACAGACATACCTACTTAAAATTACTTCGCCCATTAATTTAGAGGGAGGCATTACAGTTCGGGGTGAACCTGGGCCTCAACCAACAACCTTTTATAACGGCTTCGATTTCGGGCGAGCTCTCTCCAGTTTTGCACTCTAAGTCGGTTGAGGTCTTCTTCCACTTGATTGCGCCACCTAAGACGAGGTCTTCCCCTTCCGCGATTTCTCTGCAATGTGCTTTGGAGCCGGAGCGTTTGGGTCTATCCGCTCTACATGGCCCATCGTAGTGTGACTATGCCTATGTCGCGGTACAGCTCCTTGTTGTATCTTCTTCTCCAAACATTATCGTCGCATACGGGGCCAAAGATCACTCGAAGAATTTTTCTTTCGAAGCGACCAAGGGTTTCCTCATCCGCTTTCGATAAAGTCCATGCTTCTGCGCCGTAAAGCAGGACTGGGATGATCAAGGTCCTATACAGGGTTATCTTGGTTTTTCTATAGAGGGCCTGTTTCTCAATTGCCTTCTTAACCCAAAGAAGCAACGGTTGGCAAGAGTTATTCTCCGTTTGATCTCCGCACTGATGTTGTTGTCCGTGTCTACAGCGGATCCTAGGTAGACGAAGCCCTGTACTACCTCGAAGTTATGTCTGTCTATTGTGACGTTTTGTCCAATTCGTCGATGTTCTGTGTCCCTGTTTGATGACAGCATATACTTCGTTTTGCCCTCATTAACTATCAAACCCATTTTTGCCGCTTCTGTTTCAATACTCGCAAAAGCTCCTATGACATAACGCTTTTTTCTTCCCATTACGTCAATATCGTCTGCGTAGGCGAGTAATTGTACAGACTTTTGAAAGATTGTTCCTCTGGTGTTGACGTTTGAGTTTCTTACAATCTGTTCAAGTATGATGTTGAAGAAATCGCATGACAGTTTGTCACCTTGCCTAAAACCTTTTTCAACATCAAAGGTCTCGGTGATTTCTCTACCGACCTTGACGGAGCAGCGTGAATTCTCTAAAGTCATCTTGCATAGTCGTACGAGCTTTGCAGGCATGCCGAAACTAGGCATGGATCTGTACAGCTCTTCTCTGTAAATACTGTCATACGCGGCCTTGAAATTGATAAAATGTTTACATCGATATATATAGATTATATTCTCACTCATTAGGAAGCCTTTAAATGCCACATTTTATACTCATATACTCACTTAAAAGTGCAAACATGTTCACCCAAAGCAAAAGGTGTCACTCGATTTAATTATTCACAAAAAAAAAAAAACAACAACTGCGCGTCCTCTAGGAGTGAAAAAGAATTTTATCTTCTCGACTTGTATTTAGTATCTGTTTACTTCACAAATCTCAAAATGAAAATAGGTCGGCGCCCGCGTCATATTTCTTTCACAAACAATTCGTTTTTTTTTTTTTCGATTTTCGCTAAAGAACTGAGGCGTCACACTCAAATAATTGCCAAATTATTACTGCGTGTTCAAAATGGCTTTAATTTATCTTTAATGTTGACGAGTGCTTCTAACTTTATGGTATCAATTGCGGAAGCTTCTCAGACAATGGAACAAATTTTATGGATTCCTTGTGAAAGTTTTGTTGGGAAGGGCTTCTCTAAACAGCCTAATTTCTTGCATTTATATATTCTTCGCCGTTTACGAAGTTTTTGAGCAGAATTTTAGTGATTTGAAAAAAATATTCAGAGTTTTTTGTAAAAAAAAACAAAATCAATTAGGTTCCTACTCACCACAGCTACACAGAAAGAAAAAACAAATGAATTTATTGAAAACATAATTATTTCTTGACGCGATAGTTTTAATTGTTTCGTTGTCGAGCAGTTTCAATTATAATTATGATACGAATCTGTTTTCAAAGGAGAACTAATCACTCTCCGTTTAAGCTTTGAACTGAAAACGATGACAATTAACAACCTCAACCAATATCACAGCAGTAGAAACATTGAATCGAAACTATTGATACCATGTCCACCTCAATTGCCAGAGTCTTCTTTAACCTTTTTTTATTCGTAACTGTTATTGACCTCGGGGAACAAGTGAGTTTTTTGTTACTAAAAACCAAAACAAATACCGCCATTCATGTCTTTGAAAGAACTGCTACAAGCTTCAACTCCTAAAGGTGGGAACGACCGAAACCGCAAATTTTAAATGGAACGCAACTCTTTACAGCAACAATACTATATCTATAGACTATAGAGTCCTGAAGGCAGTGCCTACTCTAATATGGAGTGGCCAACTTACACAATCGGCAGAAGGTTATAAAAAAGTGCTTTACAGTGGCAAGATAAAAGCATGTGATTTGATTAAGTTTGTCAAATCGGTAAAGCTATTGAGCGATACGTTTGCATCACTATTGGGACCCGATAAAGGTAACTTTCCACTGACTTGCCCAACGCCTGTGGGAACGTATGTATTGAGGAACATTTATTTATCAACTGAGTCCCGTATTTTGAGGTTTCTATATGTGCCACACTCAACATTAACTTTCAAAGGAATCCCATTCTCATTGCTATCCAACAATAATGTGCAAAAACTGGGTTCGTTTGAACTCAATGCAACTTTGATAAGAAGGTGCTAGAATTTATTTTGGAAATATGAACTTATTTTTAAATTAACAAAATTATTGTTTTTGTGAGTTTTCTGATGAAACAAGTGTTGATTTGTTTTGATTCCATGATTGGTGATTTCCATTCCAGAGCCAATGAAAAATTCATTCTGAGTGATGATTCGATTATTGAGATTGCTCTACTACTTGTGCAACTATGACTAAAATCACTAGTGGGCCTACTTGAAAAAGAAAAATCGAAGAGGGTAGATCGTCTTTGATGTATTTGACGAAACAATTTTTTTCAGATTTGCAAATGCCAACCATTAACTAATAAACAAGTGCAAAAACATTTTTTTCATCAACACCTTTTTCGAATAAATCGAAGCGAAAAATCCCATACAAAAATGACAGGACAGAATCGTAAACGAAAAGTTTCGCTCTCCTTTTCGTTGTGCAGTACGCTGCTGCTCCACACTTTTTCGTCCATCATTTATCTCCCGGGACAATAAATGCCTGCGAAATTTTGTTCTATTCTGCCTAATTATGAGTTTCACGTGAACTAATTCCCCTCGAAAATATCCCATTTCACTTTTCCCTTATTTATGAGTTTCGGGGGAAAAATTTTCTATATTCTCAAAAATTCTCTTATTATGAGCTATTTTCCCCGTGAAATGTGAAAACGGGAAATTGGATGCAACTGAACATGGTCTTTTTTTCGAAGTGAACTTTCTGATTCCAAGTGGAATTTTGTTCAGGGGGAACTCATAATAGCTTTTAAAATTCCAGGCGAACAAAAATATTCCGCACGAAAAGCTGTTCACATGAAACTCATAATAAGGCTGATTGTTTTTTTTTATTTGTTGCATTTATTGTGCCATTTCAATTGAATTTTGTAAAATAGAAAATGGAAGAATTTAATTAAGATGAGTGTATTGAATACGAAGCAACCTAAACTTAGATGAAAAAAAGAAACAAGCTTCATTTATGAAAACGTCCTTCGGTTTTCCTTTACTGTAGCTATGGGTTGAGTTGAATAGAAAAGAGTTTTCTTTTCCTTCTCAAAAGCATAATCAGAAGCGCAGATGATGAGCAAATTATTGTCGAAAGAAGTAAAGGCCCCGACCCATAGAATCCGTTGCGTCCGTTCGCTGCCGGATTCAACTGACAGCTCGATTAAATACACACGATCTTATGAGAGGTGACCCATAAGCATCGGATGCAACGGACGCAACGGAAAAAGTAACCCAACTTTTAACTTTTGCGTCCGGCAGAACTGTTGACATGCGCAGTCAGAACCAATTTGAAGTTTTCTCTTCACACCGCAACGGATTCTATGGGTCACCCCAATCCGTTGTGTCCGGTAAAACTCACTGCTGTCAGTTAAACCCGGCAGCGAACGGACGCAACGGATTCTATGGGTCGGGGCCTTAATTCTTCTCCATAGTAAACTCATATTATGACAAAAATAATCAATTTGTTTTATTGCTTCTTGCGACACTTTTGACTTGACTTTAATTGTCACTTTACACAAATATTTTCCACTGAGTGTTCGTTCATAATTTCGTCGTGCTTTTGGAGACCAACGAAAAATTTCGTTTCTCATCAGCAGCGTACTAGGCCTTACGAGGTCTTTCTATTAGTTGTAGGTAGTTGATTTTTACTACAATTTTTACAAGTCTCCACACTTTCCTGTCTCATCATTTATCTTCCGGTATAATAAATGCTTGCGAAATTTTGACAGTTCGATTGTTTTTCTTTTTGTGTTGGGTGTTCATTGTGCCATTTCGTTCAATAGCCGTTTGCGGCAGCAAACTGGTTTCATATATCCGATAGGTTCTCGCGCCCAATGAATTTCTTCAAATTTAAAGGATAAGTGTATGCGTCTGCTGTAACCTTCGAAAATTAAAACTTTGATCGTTTAAGACTTGTTGATTTATCAAACAAACGGTGGTTTATTTTGCCTTGGAACTGGTCAGGAAAGTGAAAGAAAATAATTCTTGAGCTTATGTCTTTTACGTATTTTTCCACATTACTATGCCTTTTTGTGCTGTATCAATGGAAGCAAGCTGTTTCATGATTGGAATCAGTATATTTTTTTAAACCGTAGAATTCTTTATTGTTGTTCAACAAGTAGTTGTGAGGATAAAAGTAAGCACTGATTATTTTTTACGCTTGATCTGGGCCGCAAAACATTGCTCTGGATAAGCACAGCCACTTCTAAGACAGAATTACGAGTGCATTTTTGACACCAATTTTGTGCACCAACGTCGATGAAGACAAACTTGTAATTAGCATCATGAATAGCCATTAAACCAATAATGTGATATCTCTAAATAAAAGAGGGTAGTAGGTGATTGGTTTATCCTTGAAGGAAGTGTCTAAAACGACACGACCTAAAAAGGTCGTGTGTGCTCGTGTTGGTTCGTTTAACGCCGCATTTTTTCAGTCTTTTCTGATAAGAACAGGTTTCCTATTGGTCGATCTAAAATGAGGTTACAATGACCTCGTCGTTTCCGTTGAAATCTCCTGTCGGCTGTCGTTGCCAGAGTTCTCTCTTATTTATTTTTTTTAGCAAACCTTGTAGGTAGTTATAAATTACACTTTCTGCCTTTGGAGGACCTTTAAAAGCGAGATGTTTTTCGACGATCTTCTTGAAACAATTGGTTCGTTCTACGGGACACTGAATTCGTTTAATATTCTGACGAACTCGTTGGTGTTCAATTCGGGTATTTATCAATCTAAGACCTCGCATAGAGCGTCACAAATCTTCCCGAAATGTTGCTTGCTGACTCTATAAACAGATGAAACATACTACAACTCGCTAAGTATTTAAAAAAATTTGAATCCAAAGCTAGATTCAGGGGAAAATGACGAAAAATACTCACTCAACAGCAATTGCACACTTTTAAAGGACTTATTTCATCATCTGGTCTTGTACGCCTTATTGGAAAAAGTTTTGGTTCAATCGACAGGCAAAGTTCACGAAACACTTTTAGTGCCATGTTATAATTTTCCTTGAACACTTTTTCGTTGGCCATAAAACAGTAAACATATAAAAATAAATTACTTAAAGGATTAACAATAACTTACATCGGTTAATAAGCGTCCTTTGGTTTGGCTTTGCTGTAAATATGTTGGACCGAAAGTTTTTTCTTCCTTCTCGAAACATCATCAAAGGTGCAGATGATGAGCAAATTATTGTGAAAAAAGCAAGTCTTCTTCATATATTGATTTTGTAATAAAAATATATTTTTTGATTGCTTCTCCTGTCACGTTAGAATAAAACTTGACTTTGATTGTCACTTTTCCTAAACAACTGATAACACTACACAGATATTTTCCGTTGTGTGTTCGTTCACAATTTCTTCATAGTAAACTAAAAGTTGTCTTTTTTTACATAAAAATAAATTTCGTTAAGAGCAAAAAAAAAACATAAAATTTGTATAAAGAGACATCAGCGACATCTGTGAACTAATAGAAGTTTGAAATATACAATTGAATATTCGATATTACTAGTACAATTTCAAAAAGCTATACGATATGTGAGATCACCTATGCTGTAATCCCAAAATGGTTACTCACTCACTCGATTACTGATGCCACTCACTTGCTCGATAACGTGAGAATGTAATTCGGCCCCTACTCTTTCTTAACCGAAACTTCACCTCATAAGTAGTTGTTGAAAATCTCTTCCTCCTGGGACACCAATGGAATCACTACTTACATTCCCCACCGTATAAGAAAGGATAAATGGTTTTCAACTCATGTTTGCTGTGATATTTTCGTTAGCTCATAGCAAAAATCATACAAAAAAACTATTAAATTGTTCGTAATACTTCAACCCCAAATCTAAATCTAAAAAGATATAAATCCCTTTCCAAAAAAGAACTATTCAATATCAATTTCGGCATTGAACTCAGCGCGATGTAATTTCTAGAGACAAATTGGTGTGAATTTCTAATTACCTGAGCCAATAGTGTAGTTCAAACATTGAATCGAAACCATTGACATCATGTTAACGTCCATAGCCAAAGTCTTGATAAACGTTGTTTTGTGTGTAACTGTTATTGAATCCGCAAAGCAAGTAAGTTTATTTCTTTTAAATTTGCAACGAAACCAAACCTTTCGATTAATTTCATAAAAAGGATTGCTATAAAGTTCAGCTTCTAATGGTTAGAACGACTGACACTGTGAACTTTAAGTGGAATGCAACTATTAACAGTAACAATACTTTATCTATGTGGTATAAAGTCAATAAGGCAGTGCCGACTCTAATGTGGGGTGGCCAACTCATACAATCGGCAGAAGGTTATAAAAGAGATATCTACACGATTGATAAGTTAAGAACTTGTGAAGTGCTTACGTTTGTCAAATCTGTAAGACTGCTGAGAGATACGACTGCATAATTTTTTGGTCCTGATAAAGGCAACTTGTCACTGACTCGCCCGATGTCAGCAGGAACGTATGTTATGAAAAACATGTATATACCACCTCAGTCACTCCTCTTGAGGTTTCTATATATGCCACACTCAATATTAACACTTAAAGGATGGCCGTTCGTATTGCTGCCGAACAATAAAATGCAAGAACTTGGTACTTTTGAGCTCAATGGAACTTTAATAAGGACAAGGTGCTAGAGCTGATGCTGTAAATATTTGTTTTATCTATAAAATTATTGTTTTTGTGATTTTACGATAATAGAAGTGAAGAGTTGTTTTTGTTTTATCAGAATCGTCCCTCCGCATCCAAAATAAAAAATGAAAGTTTGAATGAACCTTTGATACGGAACGATCGCTCGATGAATTTATCATCTTCTTTATATATAAAACAAAGACGGGTTTGTCGTTTGTTACAACACTTATAACTCGAGATCTGCTAAACCAATATTCATGGTTATTGATTCGTTGGATTTGTCTCCGCCCCGAATAGCATAATACATCTAAAAAACTATGAAAACTCGATATGTGCAATGAATACTTAATCTATATATCTATATATATGAAAGAAAGTCGTGTTAGTTACACTATTTATAACTCAAGAACGTCTGAACGGATTTGTCTGAAAATTGGTGGGGAGGTAGCTTAGGACCAGGAGACGGACTTAGGATATCTTTTTATCCCTATATTCCTATGGGAACGGGAATGTTAACGGGAACCTAGAAACTACTGAACCGATTTCAAAATGCTACACTATCACCGAGTAATAATAAACTTTAATTCATCCCCATATTCCCACGGGAACGGGATTGGGAATGCAAACTACGAAACTACTGGACAGATTTTAAAAATTCTTTCTGCTCTAGGATGCTACATTATCCCTCAGTAACATAGACTATATTTCATCCATATATACCATATATATAGAAACGGGAACTAGAACGGGAACCTTAAAAGCGCATGACCGATTTCAAAAATGTTTTCAACTTTAAGATGGTACATTATCAATATCCCACATTTTTTATTAAATTATTTCATCCTCATATTCCCACGGGACCCGGGCAACGCCAGAAAGCTCAGCAATATATTTTTTTTATCCGGGAACAGGATTGAAATCGGCAACCTAGATACTACTGGAAAGATTTCACAAAATCTTTCAGAATTGGGATGATACATTATCCTTCAGTAACTAAGATTATAATTCATCCCTATATTTCTACGGGAACGAAAACATGAACCTCAAAACTTCTCGACCGATTTCAAAAATTCTTTCGAATTAAGGATCATACGCGAACGTGATTGGGAAAGCAACCTTATTTAACTATTTGACCAATTTCGAAGGACAAGGAGACGACCCCGTCTAAAACATTTTTATCACGCCACAGACATAAAATGTAAATGGAATGCTTAAAATCAGAAAAGGAAAAGTAAGCAGTAAAAAAAAAACCGACATTGGGCATTGACTATCGTTTCATTGACTCAAATAAAAATAGAGCAGCGTCTAGCGTGCAACAGAGACGACATCAATGCAATGCGTTAGCTTTCGTTATAAACAAAACACTGTTCTATAAAAAAAAAAAACTAAGCATGCATAGTCCAAATATCAGCAAGTTAATGAGTCAGCGGAGATCTTCGCTCAACATCCTAGGCTGCTTAAAACATACTCATATACCCCTTATCCCTCGACACTCACGGCGCGGCGTTGTTGAGGTCTGTATTTTTAAGGTTCCCATCCTTCTGTTCCCGTGGGAATATGCGGATAAAATATAGTACACTAGCTGTGCCCGCGACTTCGTCCGCGTGGAATAGTGACTTTCAGCAGCATTTTTAACTTTTTAGGAAATAAAACTTCTAGCCTTAAAAATGGCGGTATTTCCAAAAAAAACATTCAACCCCTATTTCAACACCTTGTAGCCCTGTTAAAAATACTTTTGAGACCGTAGTTTTTGAATTCCCATTTCCGTTCCCGTGGGAATATAAGCATAGATATATAGCCTTTATCCTTCCGAATGTTCTAGACCATCTCTGTAGCTAATTTAATAAAATCTGTTTAGCAGTTTGAACGGGAGACATTCGAAAAACATACCGACATAGCTACATTCGCATTTTCAATATTAGTAAAGACTCCCGTTCCCGTGGGAATATGGTGACCGTTTTCGTGGGAATATGTGGATAAGTTAAAGTTAATGTTACTCCGGGATTATGGAGCATTCCAACGGTGGAAGAATTTTTGAAATCGGTGCTGTAGTGTCAAAGTTCCCGTATACGTTCCTGCTCCCGTGAGAATATAGGGAACCGTAGGAATATGGGGATGAATTAGTTTTTATGTTACTCGGGGATAATGAAGCATTCTAACAGTGGAAAAATTTTTGAAATCGGTGTTGTAGTTTCTAAGTTCCCGTATACGTTCCCGTTCCCGTGGGAATTTAGGGATAAATTGTAGCCTATGTGTTATTCTGATGTATAAGCTATATTATTGGAAAGTTTAAGTAACATCCATTCAGTAGTTTTTGCGTGAAAGAGTAACAAACATACATCCACACATACAAACTTTCACGTTTATAATATTAGTAGGAATGTTATATAGTACATGTTCCCTCCGAAATGTTTCATCTAAAATTCAAAAGAACCTTAAAGTTATTAGACCGATTTCAAAAATTCTTTCAACTCTAGGATGTTACAATATCTCTCATTGACATAGATTTACATTTCATTCACATATTTCCATGGGAACGGAAGATCCCACAGGAACAAGGTTGGTAACGGAATCTTAGGAGCTACTAGACAGATTTCTAAAATTCTTTCAGATCTGGGATGCCACATAATCCCTCAGTAACTTAGCATAGACTTCATCCCTATAGTCCCACGGGAACAGAAACAAGAACGAGAACGGGAATTTTAAAGTTACTTGACCGATTTCAAAAATTCTTTCAACTCTAGGATGTAACATTATTTCTCAGTGACATAGACTTATAATTTATTCACAAATTTCCATGGGAACGGAAAATTCTCACAGATACGGGGTTGGGAACGGAAACTTAGAGACTACTAGACGGATTTCAAAAATTCTTTCAGCACTGGGATGCCACATAATTCCTCAGTAACTAAGCAAAGATTTCATCCCTATAATCCCATAGGAACAAAACAGGAACGAGAACGGGAACCTTAAAACTACAGACCCGAGAAACGCCGGGCGGCTCAGCTAGTTCTTTTAATAAATCACTCAAATCAGATCGCTCGACTGTTCATGGTTCTGTTTTTGAATCCGCTGAATAACAACGAAGTTTGTTTCTTTTGATTTCATCATGAAACATGTAGCATATTGCTTGGAAATTGCGGGAGAGGAAGTCCTCGTCTTAGGTCGCGCAACCGAGTGGAAGAAGATCTCGACCGACTTAGGGTCCCCGCAAACCACAAACTTTCTACTGGCCGATAGTTTGGTCGGGCTTACTACGAAGATTTGGTATCGGCTAATAAATAAGTTTGATAGGTTTCTCAACTGCGTTCAAATTAAAGTATCGGCGAACTATCGATGGACTGCTATATCAGTCTGGAGCTCCTCGCAAGCGCGCAGACCGACCGATGGTCCATTTCGCTTCAAATTTTGTCGTCGGATGGTTGTGAATATTTTTTTTTTCTATTATGGCGCTGCCCAATTCTACTGAATCGCTGGTTGTAGAAACGTCAATCGTCGGCCGATTGTTGTCTTGTCTGCGCACTCATCACCAACCCAACTGTTTAGCTGGGATAGTAGTGCGCACGCTAACAGCCCAACCTGACTCATCTATCGGTATTGTTTTCTGTGATACTTTCGTTAGCTCGTAGCTTAAATCATACAAAAACAAAAATTATTAAATTGCTCGTAATACTTCAACCCCAAATCTAATACTCCAATTAAGATATAAATCCCTTTCCGAAAAAGAACTATTCGATATCAATTTCGGCATTGAACTCACAGCGATGTCATTTCTAGAGAAAAATTGGTGTGAATTTTTAATTACCTGAGCCAATAGTGTAGTTCAAACATTGAATCGAAACCATTGACATCATGTTAACGTCCATAGCCAAAGTCTTGATAAACGTTGTTTTGTGTGTAACTGTTATTGAATCCGCAAAGCAAGTAAGTTTATTTCTCTTTAATTTGCAACGAAACCAAACCTTTCGATTAATTTCATTAAAAGGATTGCTATAAAGTTCAGCTTCTGAAGGCTAAAACGACTGACACCGAGTATTTTAAGTGGAAGGCAACTATTAACAGCGACAATACTTTATCAATGTTGTATAAAGTCATTAAGGCAGTACCGACTCTAATGTGGGGTGGCCAAATCACACAATCGGCAGAAGGTTATAAAAAAGTTCTCTACACGATTGATAAGATAAAGACTTGTGAAGTGTTTAAGTTTGTGAAAAGGATAAGACTAATAAAAGACTCGATCGGATCAATATTGGGACCTGAAAAAGGCAACCTGTCAATGACATGTCCAATGCCAGCAGGAACGTATGTTATGAAAAACTTGTATAATATACCACCTCAGTCACTCCTCTTGAGGTATCTATATGTGCCACACTCAATATTAACAGTTAAAGGGAATCCGTTCACATTGCTGTCGAACAATACAAAGCAAGAACTTGGTACTTTTGAGCTCAATGGAACTTTAATAAGGACAAGGTGCTAGGAATGATTCTGCAAATATTTGTTTTATTAATAAAATTATTGTTTTTGTGATTTTACGGTGAGAAAAGTGTTGAATTGTTTTCATAATATGAACATTGAACTGTCCCTTTTCAAGAAGGGAAACTTGAATGATAACTCGATGAATGATAACTCGGTTGTTTAGATCTTTCGACTGCTCATGGTCTAGTTGTTGAAGGCACTGGCAGGGTCTACAAAAAAAAATATGTATTGCTGGAAAAAGATCATAACACTTTCTATGGAAAAGCCATTTAATTATTTTTTTCTCGTAGGGCGTTCCATTCTTGAGATTTTTGACAAAACGATTTTCTCAAAATGGCTGTTTTTATAGCATTCCCAACCATCGCACCGTTTTATTATTTCGTTTTTATATTGGAAAGGGAAGTTTTCACTATCAGAACAGCTTATTTCAAGCTTGTGAAACAATGTATCTTTTCTTCAACAGTTTTTTCACCCTTAAGTACTCAGAAATTTGTGTCACTGTCGTCATTTAGCGAGGTGTTAGTTATTAGTAAGCCAAAAATATGTCTAACACACTCAAGACAACAGAACTAAAAAATATTACAAAATTATAGGTAAACATATACAAAAATAAATTCGATAGCTACTTACATACATAAAATTAATTATTAAATGTGACAATTATTAAGAGATGAGAAACAAAAACAAAGTCATGGTCAAAAGACTGGAGCTCTGGTTCGTTGTTTTACTAATGTGAAAATCTATTAAATTTGAGTTTGAATTAAGAACTTTTATCATACAAGTAAGAGGTCATAATCAGGGTTGCAAAAGCTTAATTCTTTTCTTAGCTTAAGCTAGTCTTTAATTCACAAGCTAATATGTGAATTATGAATTAAACAAATAATAATTCTTAAGCTAATTGGTGACTTATGAATTAAATTTTCCCAAGTCATGAGCTGGTAAGTGAGTTATGAATTAAATCTTTTTCAATTCATAAGTCAGTTGGTGAATTATGAATTAAATTTTTTCAATTCAGAAGCTTGTTGGTGAATTCTGAATTAAATCTTTTTCAATTCATAAGTCAGTTGGTGACTTGTGAATTAAATCTTTTCAATTCATAAGTCAGTTGGTGAATTATGAATAAAATTTTTTTAATTCAGAAGCTAGTTGGTGAATTATGAATTAAATCTTTTTCAATTCATAAGTCAGTTGGTGACTTGTGAATTAAATCTTTTCAATTCATAAGTCAGTTGGTGAATTATGAATTAAATTTTCCCAAGTCATGAGCTGATAAGTGAATTATGAATTAAAAAAAAAATTATCTGGTAAGGTAGTTGGTGACTTATGAATTGAATCTTTTCAAATCCTCGCACAGGCAAATCTACTAGACGGTTTTTGGAGTATAATAGCGCGTTAGTTAGGTTCATTCCATTCGTATCAGAGCTATCTCCTAATGGACCGATAAAAGAATTGTTCACGCTGCAATTCTGAATTTATTCAGATCAGTACCTTGCCACTCCGACTACACCATCCCCCAACTGGTTTTTGATAATAAGTTCCAAGTCTCAATCCCATCGAGAACTACCTGGGAAGACGAAGAATTCTTAAGAGATGATTCAATTCATTTCTATATAGATGGGTCAAAAACCAAGGAAAGGGTCGGCTGCGGGGTGTAGGTACTCAGAAAGAACCAATGTAAGTCTCTCATTCCACCTTCCAAACCACTGTAGCGTGTTCCAAGCGGAAATTCTGGCAATCAAAGAGGTCCTATCGTGGTTAAAAGAAAACGTGATATCCTCAGCGAATATCCGGATTTTCTCAGACTGTCGCCTATCTCTTAAGGAGATGGCTGAACAGTTCAATATTCACCTTATTTGGGTGCCGGGCACAGAGATATCGTGGGTAACTGCAAAGCCGATGAACTCGCCAGAGAAGGAACCGTTCTAGCGATCTCAACCAGCAGTTTTAATATATACATATATGGTATACCAATCGCTACATCCTAAAGCAAGAGGCAATGGATAGAAAAAATAGGTGGAACGTTATCACTGCGAGTGTGGCAACAAAACATATATTGCCAAAACTAGATTCAAACGCGCAAGACATTTGCTATAACCAGATTGCACTTTAGCTCCGTAATCAATTATTATCAATGTCATCACGGACATTGTCTTTGTTTGATAGGAAGACACGCCATAAGACTCGGCGTTTCCTTTAATGACTTCTGCAGAAGTTGTTTAGATGAGGAGGAGGAGGAGACAATCCCACACCTCCTCTGCTCATGTCCTGCACTCTTTTAAAAAAAAACTGCATCTAGGAAAATATTTTCTTGATGATTTAAGCGATCTGGCGAACCCAGGTACCCTGCATATCTTTCGCTTTATCAAAAGCTTCAAATGGTTTTGTTAAGTGAGGTACTCCCTTACATAATTTTATAGTATCACAATGGACTTAATACTGGTCTAAGTGTGTCAGTTGTTTTCCTGACAGCCATTTTAACCTAACCTAACCTAGATAGGTTTTTTGCTCGACACGCTTTTGCGGATTAGACAAGTTTTGCAATCGTGCAGAAAAATTTTTTGAGATAACAATTAAACATGACATTCCGATGATAAGTCTAAAAACGGCACCTCCCATAGTACCGTTTTTCAAAATCGACTTTCTAGTGAGTGGCTTCCATGATGGTGGCGAAATTTTGTATTTTAGAAGTCCCAAGTTGTTGAAGAAAAAATGCATTTCAAAATGTGAAAAATTTTAATTTTTGAAATTTTCATAAATTTTTAAAAAAATTTTTGATTTTTTGTACGAAATTTGATTTGATTTGATTTTTGATTTTTTTTTTCAAATTTTTTGTCAAAACAGTTTCACACGTATTTAGCAACATAAAAATCATTACAGATAAAAATAATAACAAAATACATTAACCTACCAATGTATAAATAAATTCCTGAGGTCGCCATTTTGTTAATTTTGAAAAAAAAAAATCCTTCAATCAGGCACTAGCTTTTCATGTTTTCTAAAAACTGTATTAGTTTCATTGAAATGTATCGAGCGGTTTTTGAGTTACAGTTGGCACCGCAAGGATCCATTTTTAAAACCAGTTGAACTTAGACCGCCATAACTTGTAAAATAGTATAGTTTATACCAAAAATAGATTTTTAGAGGTTTGTTTATTAACATAATTATGTAACTAAGAAGAGATTTAAAATACTTCAATCACTACCTTTTAAAGATAATTGTAATGCAGCAAACGAAGCATAATTCAGTGCACAAGAAGAAGAATTGAGTTAATTTAATAAATTTAATTCATAACTCAAAAAATAGCTTATGAATTGAAAAAGATTTAATTCATAACTCACTTATCAGCTCATGACTTGGGAAAATTTAATTCATAATTCACCAAATGACTTATGAATTGAAAAAATTTAATTCACAAGTCACCAACTGGCTTCTGAATTGAAAAAATTTAATTCATAATTCACCAACTGACTTATGAATTGAAAAAGATTTAATTCACAAGTCACCAACTGACTTATGAATTGAAAAAGATTTAATTCATAATTCACCAACTGGCTTATGAATTGAAAAAATTTAATTCATAATTCACCAACTGACTTATGAATTGAAAAAGATTTAATTCACAAGTCACCAACTGACTTATGAATTGAAAAAATTTAATTCATAATTCACCAACTGGCTTATGAATTGAACGAATTTTAATTCATAAGTCACCAGCTAACTTATGACTTGAAAAATTTTCAATTCTAAATCAGCAACTAGCTTGCGAATTACATTTTTTTTAAATCAGAAGTCAACAATTAGCTTATGATTTAGGGATTTTTTAATTCATAAATTCGCAACCCTGGTCATAATTAGTTCTATGATGAGGACAGTGAAGTAACTCCAAGCTGCGCAGTTGGTGTGAGCCTCTGCGGTAGTTAAAGCCTATGCATTCGAGCAAGTCAAGAGCATCAATTTGTCCTGATAAGCTGGTCAAGAAAAACTAATTCATTATTTATTCGCCGATGCGAAAGCATTTGCATCTGCAAAAGTTGAATACGGTGCTCATACGGTGGAAGGTCATAAGAATCAATCCATGGAAGTTCCTTGATAGCAAATCTAATAAATCTTCGCTGTATACTTTCTATCCTTGAATTCTGGACTGCATAATAAGGAGACCATACTTGAGAAGCATATTCTAGATGGGGTCCAACATGACAATTATACAGCGAAAGAGTGACGTAGGGGTCCGTAAACTCCTTAGCCCATCTTTTAATAAAGCCTAGCATTGAGTTTCCTTTACTAACAATATAATTGATATGAGATGTAAATTCTAAATTGGAACTAAAGTAAACACCAAGGTCCTTAATACTGGACACCTTGCATAATATTTGATGAGAAATCGAGTAACTACACAAAGCCGCGGTGTACGTTTATTCGAAAAAGTTATACTTTGACATTTGCTTGGATTGAGAATCAATTCATTTTTATCGCACCATGTGGCAACATTTTCAACATCAGATTGTAAAATAAGGCGATCTGCTGCGCAGTCTATTTTCTTAAAATTTTCATATCATCCGCGAGGATCAAAATCTCACTTGATGACAAGCTAAAAGTAACATTATTAATGGCTAGAATAAAGAGGATAGGGCCAAGGTGATTACCTTGTGGTACTCCTGAGTGTGTGGACTGTCATCAGATAGTTTATCGAAAGCCTTTGAAAACTCAGTAAATATACAATCTAACAAATAATGAAGGGGGAATGCTATTTAAGACTTAAATTTTTTTTAAATTATTGGAGGGATGCCATGAGGACCAGCAGAGTTATAATCGTTCAAAGATGAAATATTGTGAAGAACTCTTTCTAGGTCTATTGGGACATTATTATAATTAACTTGAAGACATTTATATCGCAACTCGAAGTAACTACGATCTATATCAACAATAGAATCAGAGAAGGAATTACAAAAATGATGAGCAAAAGCGTTGCAAATGTCCGATGTTTTTGTCAAGGTGACATTATCATATGTAAAGTTATCTGGGTATCCATCCGAATCCGAATAGCCAATTTAATCCTAGAACAAAATTGGCTTGTGTTGCAATTTGTTCTTGTTGTTTTTTTTCTGCCTGATGGGAGTATGAATGAAAACAGAAATATGATAGACAGACAAGCTTCAAGACCAATGTAAGGCATACCACTAAGGACATTTCAACTGCACATTTTATTCGGATCAATGGCATTGTGAGGAACACAATACATGTTTCTGAATCATCAACAATTTTTAAAGTCAGCAGAGGAGAATCAATAAATAGAGTGGCGCAACATAACTAGGAGAGCCTCGGGGTCTACCAAATTTCTCTCAACTATACCTTGGTAAGGAATGAAAAGGAATTTCAAATTTGGCGGAAAGCGCTTTTCATTGCAGTGTAATTACTTTCGGAGGACTTGTCAATTCCCCGCCAAAAACAATACCCTTCGAAAAGTTAATTTTGATGTTTCTGAGATTCGAACCTTGAACTGCAAATGACAGGCAGAAAAGGCATCACAAAATCCATCACAGCAAAGTGCTGGATTTTGTGACAGACAGGCTGCTTTGACATTTTCAAAGCTATGGTATCCTTCTCTCTTTTATTTGATGGAGTGACTACATGCTAATTCAGCTGCCTGAACACATTCACAACGCGACTTTGATTTGATTAACACTCACACTATTACCAAATGCTAACCAACAACTACACCTCAAAATTGAGGAAAATTTCATTAAGAAAATTTTAAAGAAGGCGCAAATATATTTTTAATGTCCCAAACCTCATGCTACTTTCTTATTATTCTAGACTCCAATTCCGTCGGAAACAGTTGCTTTGAACCTTTTTCTATTTGAGAAACGATACTCACCAATTCTTGTTGTCTTTTCGTTAGCTCTTGGCAAATAAAAATTTTATTTTTAAAAGAGAATGTAATTGCTCGAAATACTTCCACCACCTATAATGCGTCAATTGCTTGGTTCTTTTGTCAAGGCTATTCCTCAATTAAAATACAAATCTCTTTCCAAAAGAGAACTATTCAATATCAATTTAGGCATTGAACTAAAAACAATCACAGATTGTTAAAACTAAATTTAATGCACTTTTAATGACATAGTTGAGTACTCACATTGAATCGAAACAATTGACATCATCATGTCATCCTGTAATGTCAGAGTTTTGTTTTACATTCTTTTATTTGTTCCCAAAATTGATCTCGCGAAGCAAGTGAGTTTTCATTTATTTACAACTAAAACAAGCCTTCTAATAGATGCCTATGAAAGAGTTGTTATAGGGCTCATGTATTTAAAATCAGGACGACCGACACCAAGAACTTTAAATGGAACGCAACTGTTAACAGCAACAGTGCAGTCTCTGTGTACTATAGAGTTTTAAGGGCAGTACCTACTCTGATTTGGAGTGTCGAACTTACACAATCCGCAGAGAGTTATAAGAAAACAATATACAATGGCAAGGTAAAAACTTGTGAAGTTCTTAAGTTTGTCAAATCTGTAAAACTGCTGAGAGATACGACTGCATCACTTTTTGGTCCTGATAAAGGCAACTTGTCACTGACTTGCCCGTTGCCAGCGGGAACGTATGTTATGAGGAACATGTATATATCACCTGAGTCGCCTATGATGAGGTTTCTATATATGCCAAACTCAATAATAACTTTAAAAGGAACACCGCTCTCATTGCTTTCCAACAATAAGCTGCAAAAGCTGGGTACGTTTGAACTCAACGGAACCATTTCAAGGAGGTGCTAAAATTGAGTCTGCAAATATTTTTGTATCAATAAAATTATTGTTTTTGTGATTTTACGATGGTAAAAGTGGAGAGTTGTTTTTGTTTTATCAGAGTCGTCCCTTCGCAAAGAAAATGAACGATCAATCGATGAATGATAATGCGATGAATTATGACTTGTTAAATTATAACTCTATGAACAATCGATCACTCGATGAATGATCACGTGATAAAAGATAACTCGTTGAATGATCACTCAATTGATGATTACATCATGAATGATCATTGGATAAATGATCGCTCGACGAGTGATTTCTCCATTTATGATTACACCATGAAGGATCACTGGATGAATGCTCGCTGGATGAATGAACGAAGGATGAATGAACGCTGAATGAATAATCATTCAATAATTGATCTTTCGATAAATAGTCTTTTGATGAATGATCACTCGATGAGTGATCACTCGATGAATAAAAACGAAAACTTGAATAATGAAAAGTGCAAGGTGGTGTTTTCTAAGTGAAATACATACCGCTGTTTGATATGGTAGTCCGATTCTCTTCGTTTAATAGTCCCTTGTGACATTTCTGTAACAAACTAAAAAGATCCTACAGAATCCAGACTATAGACTGTTTTTTTTCGCTTCATTTCACTGAAGCACCTTGGAACATTCACACCATAGCCAAATGCCAAGCAACAACTGTACTTTGAAAATAAAGAAATTTTCGATAAGGGTTTTTGATTTTTTGCAGCCCCAATCTTATTACGATACCCTTCTCTTGCTCCTCCCCCTGGAACCATTCAGAATATCACTTTCTACATTCCCCACCGTATGGGGAAAACAGTCATCATTAATTTATTTCTGTGATCTTCTCATTAATATACACACAAAAAAGCAACAAATAATTGCTCATAGTATTTCAACCCCAAGTACCTTAATTGTTCTGTTCCTTTGTCAAATCCAATACTCAATTAAGATATAAATCTCTTTCGAAAACAGATCCATTTAGGCATCGAATTGAAAGCCGTGACAAATTGAGACAACAAATTTGTGTGCATTTTTATTTACATGAGTCAAGACTGTAGTACAAACCTTGGATCGAAACAATTTACATCATGTCAACTTTCACTGCCAGAGTCCTGGTATCTATTCTTTTATTTGTTCCTAGTTCATATCTAGCAAAGCAAGTGAGTTTTTTTTATTTTTTTTATTACAAATCTTTTCATTGATGTCTTTGAAAGAATTGCTATAAGGTTCATGTTCAAAATGTTAGAACGACCAGCACCGAGAACTTTCAGTGGAACGCAACTATATACAGCAACAATTCGATATCTATAGACTATAGAGTCCTGAAGGCAATACCTACTGTCATATGGAATCTTCAAATCACACAATTGGCAGAAGATTATAAGAAAATACTCTACAGTGGGAAAATGAAGACTTGTGAGGTGTTTAAAATTGTTAAATCGATCAGAATACTGAAGGATATAACTGCGTCAATGTTGGGACCAGATAACGGCAATTTATCATTGACATGCCCAATGCCAATGGGCACGTATGTTATGAGGAATATGTTTTTATCAACAGATTCACGTGTCTTGAGGTTTCTATATGTGCCACGTTCAATAATAACAGTGAAAAATGAACCGTGGTCATTGTTGTCCAACAATAAAATGCAAAGACTAGGTGCGCTTGAAATCAATGCAACTATGACAAGGAGATGCTAGAAAATGTTCTGAAGTTGTTTGATTTATCAATAAAATTATTGTTTTTATAATAAAATTGAGCTTATTTCATCAAAATCGTCCTGTTCTTTCCTAGAGAGAATGAAAATTTGAATGATAACTCGAAGAATAATCGCTGGGTGATTGATTTTTCGGTATGTAATAACTCATTGAATGATCATTCGATTGTTGATTTCATTAGAAGAATGTTCACTTGATGAATGATATCTCAGTTAATGATCACTCGATGGATGATAAGTGGGGTAGTTACTCGATGAATGATCCCTCAATCTATGATCACTCAATGAATGATCATTCGATGGTTGATTACTAGAAGAATGTTCACTTGATGAATGATATCTCAGTTAATGATCACTCGATGGATGATAAGTGGGGTAGTTACTCGATGAATGATCCCTCAATCTATGTTCACTCAATGAATGATCATTCGATGGTTGATTACTAGAAGAATGTTCACTTGATGAATGATAACTCAGTTAATGAACACTCGATGGATGATCAGTGGATGAATGTCCACTTGATGAATGATAATAATCATTCAATGAATGATCACTTGATGAATAATCATCTGATGGATTGTAATTAAAAGAATGTTCACTCGATGAGTGATAATGAGCATTCGATGGATAATCAGTGGATGAATGACCATTGAATGAATGGTAATTTGACAAATAATCACTCGATGAATGATAACTCGATGAGTGATCCTTCGATGAATGACATCTCGTTGTTTTATCACAAATTGAATGGTGAATAAATCATACATCGATATGACCACTCAATGAATGATAAATAACTGTATGACAACGCGTTTGTGATCATTCCATGTATAATCTATCGATGAAGCAGGAATTGAAATATACTAATTCACAAACCAGATCAAAATTTTAATTTGAAAAAGTTATAATCTTTTCAGGACATTCAAAGGAAATCCCACATTATAAAACAAGTGGGAATCCGTTCATACTCGTATCTATGTTGCTGCTGTTTTAGGTTCTTACATCATCAAAAGTTGAACGGAAAAGCTTTGCAAAAATAAAAACAAAAATTTGAGGAAGTTGGAGTTTATTTAAAAAATAAAACATTTAATTAATCATTTGCTGTAGCGGAGATTTCTGTAGTTTTGGTCCCAATTTCATGCGTTTTATCCCTGTTGGAATTAAGTGAGCCTTACTTTTTCAATTCCGCCTTTTAATTCAGATGTGTTAGCAACATTAAAGTTGAATGTGCAATTTGGTTGATACAAAAATCCGATTTGGATGATATGCTCCAAAGATTTATTAACTGCTTTCTTTTTTCGAAAGCCTGGTAATTTGCAAATATTACACTGGTTCCAAAAAATGCGAAGCCCTGCAAATTGTGCAGTAAGCTTCAACCCCATAAGCGTTCTGCCTCATTTATCGAAAGCCTGAATGATCGGAATGAAATTTGTATAATAGAACTGTTAGACTTCTCAAGTGCCTTTGATTGCATTAATCATCGGATTATTTAAAAAAAATTTGGACATCAATTTAAATTTTGTAAATTTGCTCTTCACCAGTTTCTAAGCGACCGTTAAAAGAATCTGAAAATTGTACACGGTATCTAACCAACATGGGTGTACCGCAAGAATCTGTACTAGGACCACTTCATTTTTCAATTTGTTCTTGAAAATGGTTGTATTCGTAATATTTATAATAATATTATAATATTAATAAATGAAAAGATTAGTAAAGTTTTTAACAGTTAAAAACTTTACTAATCTTTTCATTTATTAGAAACTGAAATGAAAAATCAAGTAAATTTCCCAAGAATTTGGTTAAGATATGTAGATGATATATGGGCGATAATCAAAAAACATGAACTCCGTCAACTCATTAACAAATTAAATAGAACTAAATACCCATCAATAAAATTTACATATGAAGAAGAAATTGAAGGGAAACTAAATTTTCTGGATTTAAGTGTAACTCGGAATGGAGACAATTTCGAATTGGATATATACAGAAAACCAACGAATACTCTGAGATACATTACATCAGACTCGTTCCATTCCTTTGAACATAAGATGTCAGCTTTTCACTCAATGATTTTTAGAGCTCTAAATATTCCAATGACTATAGAAACAAAAATAAAAGAATTCCAAAAAATTAAAGACATAGCCAAAATTAATGGATATACTGAAGAATTGATTGAAGATTTAACAATTGCACATAGAAGAAAACAAGAATTGAGAAATTATACAACTTTAGATCTAATAAGGAATGAAGGAAATGACGAAAAGAAATATTCAAAATTTTATTTCTATCCAGAAATAACATCTAAGATAAAACCAATCTTTAATAAATATAATATCCGTATGAGTGAGTGCAGCGAAATAAAAATAAAAAATCTGATTGGAGGATCTAAGGATAAAATTGAACAACTTCAAAAGTCAGGAATTTATTCTATCGGATGTAATGATTGTGCAAAAGAATATATAGGACAGACAAGAAGACCTATTCTAAAAAGATTTAAAGAACATTTTGCACATCTTAAATATAATGAAAAAGAAAAGTCAAGTGTTGCAGAACATATGCTAGAAAATAGTCATAGCTTTAGTTTGCAAAATTTAAAACTAATAAGGAATGTAAATAGCAATTATGAATTAGATGCTTTTGAATCATTTTACATATTTAAAAACAAAAATAATCTAATGAATAGTGATGATGGACCAATCAAAGATTCAATATTCAAAAAATTTTTTAATAGATTCAACTCAACTCAACTGTAATTTTGTTTAGAAACATTTTTGTTTATTATTAGTTTTTTGACAAATAATTTAATTTAATTTAATTCTATAAATCTCACTGACGATGGAAGCATTGCTTCTGAAATGTACATCTGAGGAAATAAAATAAGTGTTTTAACTGTTAAAAACTTTACTAATCTTTTCATTTATTAAAAAACACGTGGAATATCTCAACTAAAAAACTCATCAATTATAATATTCATAATTTAATTAAATATAGAAGTATGTATTTTTACAAAACTCTTAAAATAGTCGCTCTGACCAGAAAGTCGACCCAGAAACGTGAGATGAACCACTCTGTAAAAAGATAAGATCCGGATTGGAGAAATAAAAACAGGACAATGAATTTTATTGATTCGTATTAGTTTTATTTTAATGGTGAAGCGGTTCTCGAGAGGATGATTTTTTTTTATGTCTTTGACCTATCTATTTCTTTGCACTGTAAATCTTATTTCTTTCTGTTAGGATGGCCGTGTTGATCGGTTGAAGTCCAAAGTAACAAGAGAGCCCAGTCTGCTTTTTTTCTCCCTTTTATCGACTATCGAAATATCTCTCCACAAAATATCCCTTCGAATCTCTTGTCGTACTCTTCTCGATGTTCTCGTTCAATTCTTTCGATGTCCGGCCATGTGGTAAAGTTGACATTTAGTAGAAGGAATTGTGTTTTCGAACTCGAAATTAAAAGGTGCGTTTCTTTTGATGTTAATAATTGTCAGACTCGGTAGTATGTTTGTTTTTGGGTTTTCGTAACAGTATGCTCGATTTTTTGTTTTTTATAATTAACGCGCACATCAAGGGGTTATGACTACCCTTATAATGCCATTAACACAGTGCGAGTATTTAGGTAAATAGGAGAGGATTTGAAAGGAGACATCGATGCACGTTGCTTTTGAACCTTTGTAAATCGTAATGCAGGGGAAAAACAAGGCCAGGAAGAGCATTCCACATTCGGGTGGTGCGACTAAAATATGAATCTCTATACTTGACTGTACGCCCGAAGTTGGGCTCTAGGTGGAACTGATGAGCATTCCTAGCGAGGCGAGTGTTGCGGCTAAATTGTTTCAGGGGAGGAATGCAACTGGCTATTTCACTAGAGCACTGTTTATAGAAAAAGCAATAAAAGAGAGTGAGACAGGTAACGTTTCGTCGATGTTCAAGAGAATCAATCGATTCTACGATTGAACTATCACCTATCAACGCACTATTTTGTACCCTTGCAGGTGCAAAGATGTTTGAGCGGCACCTGACCAGATATGAGAGTTATACTCCAGTTTTGGGCGGATGAAGGCCTTATAAATTGTAGCCAGATCAGAAGGGGTGAAGAACTTCCTGCATCGTCTCAAGAAACCTAAGCATTTAGCAGCGTTTTTGGCGACTTCAAATATGTGGTCGTTCCAACGAAGATCATCGTTTACACACATACCAAGTACTGACAGCTTTTCGGTTTCTTCGATGCAGGTACCATTCATGGATATTGGCAATGGGGGAATGTTAAGCTTCAACGACAAGAGACAGCATTGAGAAGATCAAGTTATGAGAATAAAAGGGGATTTCTTGTTAACTCTTTTACACATATTTCAGGTTTCGGGCCAAGTTTTGTTGTAAACGATGTTAATGTGCCTTATGTGAACTGTGTTGAATAGTAAAGAATAAAACAAGAAGATTGGCTTTTGTAGTACCATTAAATCACATCACATCTGACAAATAAAGAAGTTTACACTTTACTGTGAAGTTTAAGACCTTCCTCACATATGCTATTTTTAAAGTATAAAAATGCACCTTGTTGAAAGTTTAATTCTTGCGTTTCCCCTACAGTTGCCGTGTTAATCCATGCCTAGATTTAGATTAGATTAGATAAGATCAAGGGCGTGTTGAGCTTGCGCAGCTATGGGCACTGAGGTATCTGAATGAAACCTATTGTGCCAACCCATGTGTGGTTTCAGGGCAGTTCTCCTGCTCCAGAGTTGAACCAGAAGTTAGCAATCTTTAGCGGATGAATGAGTTTGATTTTATCTAAGGGGACATTCCGTAATAATGTGCAGAAATGTTTCTTCATTTTCGAGCATAGTCTACAAATTGGGTCCGCTACTAGCCTCATTTGGTGAAGATGTATCTTTAAAGAACAGTGGCCGGTTAGTATTCCTGTACAAATTTTTATGCTTTTTCTATTGAGGTTCAGTAGGAGCCTAGATTTAGGATGTAAGCATAAAATTGACGTAGCTTGAAGTGATTGCTTACGATACATTTATAATAGATTAGATTAAGATTTTATTGCATTTTAGTATTCTACACATTATCATTTTTAAGTTTTTACAAATCTATTATGACATGGCAAAAGCCGTCTGTCAGAATGACAATTTTATGAAAACATACTGTATTAATAATTGTGATACATTTATAATATTCCAAGGCATTTTTGCTTATCATTGTCTCTGTTTGGAATGGTGCTCGACGAATATTATAATGCCAGGTCCATTTCCAAACTCCAGAACACATCTGATTTTTTGAGTACTTAAGTTTTGCTCAGTAACCAAAGAGGCTTAAGCTTAGTTTTCCGATTGTTTTCCACAGTCTTCCACATAAACTTTTGATATTTTTATTTCATCAAAATCGTCCTGTCCTTTCCAGAAAAATTTGAAAGAATTTCGAGGAATATTCACTCGATGAGATAATATTCGATGTATGATCCCTCAATCTGTAATCACTCGATGATTAATATCTTGATGAATGATAACTCAATGAATGGATGATCAGTGGATGAATGACCACTTGATGATATGTGGAATCCAATACAAACTTTTTATTACAAATTTCACAAGTAAATTGGTCTTTGATTAGCCGCCCATTTTTGAGATATTTACTTTTTTTTTAATTTTTGCCGAGGTCCCTATCTCTGCCTCATTTCTTTATTTGAGATCCTGAGTAATTCAAGGAATAAATAAATAAATTTCGCAAATTCACTTTTGTCGCGTCAGTTTTCCGTCGATTGTTTAAGTTATTTGATTTCATTTTCGGTCGTTCGCCTCGTTCAAATGATTGGTTTCGTTCTCGGTCGTTCGTCTCTTCTAAATGACTGGTTTCAGTTTCGTTCGCCCCTTTTCATACAGATAGAGCATACAATAGTAAAATACTGAGATTTTGATTTCATTCATTCTGGAAATGATTGAAATAGTATTGGTTGGTTTGCTTTTGTGTGACTGCAATCAGTAATCTGTTCTGGTTGAAAAGATCGAATAAATTGACACAGCTCTAGAAGATTGCCAAACGCATACCAAAAACTTTCCTTCACATTTGACAAACATTTCGGTAGAAGCCTTTTAAGAGATGTCCCAATTTGTTTTTTGTGGTCGCAAGCCTCATTTGAAAAGGACCGACTCTTGCTCTATTTCTCCTGGTCCATCAAGAGCGATGCCCCACCATATATGGAAAAGTACTCATCAATTATATTTTTTGACGGCGATCTTTTCAGCAATGTACAAAAAAAGAAGATAATTGGTCGTAGTACTCGTATTTTAACCCCAAATGCCTTAATTGTTTCGCCTTTTTGTTCAAGGCAAATTCTCAATTGAGATGAAAATCTCTATCCAAAAGGGAACTGTTCAATTCAGGCATTGAACTGAAATTTAATTTTAGAGACAAATTTGTGTGCATTTGTTATGACCTCAGGCAATAGTGTAGTTCAAACATTGAATAGAATCTATTGACATCATGTCAACGTCCAAACCCAGAGTCTTGGTAAGCGTTTTTTTATTTGTTCCTTGTATTGATCTAGAAATGTAAGTTAGTTTTTGTTTTTATTTAGAACTAAAACTAACCTTTTCATTGATGTCTTTAAAAGGACGGCTTCAAGTGTCATCTTCTAAAAGTCAGAACGCCCTACACCGAGTACTTGAAGTGGAACGCAGCTGTAAACAGCAACAATACCTTCTCTATACTGACTATAAAGTCCTAAAGGCAGTGCCCACTCTAATTATGACCTGTCCACAACTCACACAATCGGCAGAAGGTTATAAAATCGTTATCTATAGCTTGAACATAAAGAATTTTGATTGGTTAAGGTCGTCAAATCGGTGAGAATGTTGAAGGATTTTTGGACATCACTCTTGGGTTCTGATAGATGGAACTTATCATTGGCTTGCCGTATTCCAGCGGAAAAGTATGTTATGAGGAACATGTATTTATCATCTGAGTCAAGTATGATAAGGTTTTTTTATATTCCGAACTCAACATTAACTGCAGAAGGTGGTCCTTTTTCATTGCTTTACAACAATAAAATATGCAGCAACTTGGTACGTTTGAACTCCTCACAACTATGACAAGGAGATGCTTAAATTTTTGCGATTGTATTTTCATAAAATTTTTTGCTTTTGAGTTGTATTTAGTAAATATAAGTTTATATGTAGTTATAGTCGCAGAGAATGAGAAAACTTCTTGAAACCAAAGAACATCTAACTAAATGTGTGTGTGTGTGAGTCCTTTGGGATGCATACTTGAGTCAACATCCTTACACCTTACACTTTTGGGAACACGACAAAGATACATAAACATAAAAGTTTATACTTAACAAGAAAACTACCTTTCCATCCTTTAACTTGGACGTTTATCACTCAAACTACATTCCACACCTCGGGGCCACACGTCAACTTGAACTATTCCATCTTCTCCATTAGAATTTTAACCTCAGGCATACATAGCCCCTGACTTAGAATGTTTAATGCAAACACAACCCTCTGTCAAAATGTTAGCTCACGACTACGGCTTTGTTTTGGTATTTTGTTCACAAGTTTTAGTTTTGTTTTCCATGATACTCGTCGTACTTAAGGGAACATGGAAAATAACCCCAAGTATTTTTTTATTACTCAGAAACTTCACCTGCTGTTCTTATTATTTTTTTGTCGTTAAAATTCTTTCGAAGAAATGTCATTATTGTTAGGCAAGTTGTCTTTTTTGCCATAGAAAGGACGTGAAAGATTAAGGGTAGATCTTCAAATATGTACGAACAAGGAGATTTGCCTGGAACGTGTTCTGTCTTCTTTTAAAGACAAATTGAAAGCGTTAAACGTTTGCAGAGCATTTGGTATCCCCTAACCGATTTCGATTGTACTGAAAGACTTTCTATTTCTACATTAGCACAAAATTCTTTTTTAATGAGCCGCCCACGATTTACGCAATGTGATTTTTTTAACTACCTTTCACTCTGTGTAAACATTGTTTTGAATGGTTGAGAGTTTAATAATTCCATTTACTGTGGTCGAGAATTTTCACAAAGCTCATAAATATTTACGCTACATCCATTCTCGCAACAAAATTCTTATAGCACAATTCGATAAAATATTCATTTTCAAGGCCACAGTCGACCGGCCTCCATTTCCACTTGACTTTCCCCCCCAAATGTTTGTACGTAAAGATGAATATATTTTTAAAAACAATTTAAATTTGTACAACAAGGCAAAGGCAAAAAGCTTATGCATATCTGTACAGAAATAAAATATTTGCACAAAATAATTTAATCAAAACATGACTCAACATGTGTAATGAGGAATATGGAACTCTCTTCCGGTTTCAAGGAAGTGCGTCATTAAGGAATTAAAAGTGTTTTTTTTTTTTTGTATATTTATATTTGAACTTCTGAACAATCTCATGGGTGTAAAAAGAGAATATTAAATAGTCAGCCATTCGTGCAGGAAATACGAAACAGAATATGCACCCCAATACAAGAGAAACAAGGAGTAAATCGGCTTTTGGCTTTCGCGGGAAGAAGAGGTTCGACAGATATTTAAAAATAAAAAATTAAAAGTTAAAGGAACCTGATAGCTTTTTTTCCACATCAAAATGTGGGAGAGTAAAAAATGAGGAACGTGATCGTTGTATCGCCACTAAAGGTTTTCGAATGGGTTTTATGGTTTTCATTGCTGAGCTTCCAAGGTCTTCTTCTTGGTACTCAGCAAAAATTTAAGAGTTTAAAGTGAGGACTTTTGAGCATTTTATGAAAGTCAGTTTAGGGAAACTGAATGCCTTAAGATCAAAGCACACTTTACTTTAAGTTGCAGCATGTTGTAAAATGAGTATAGTACGAGGACCTCTGCTCTTTTATGTAAAATATAAAGCCGCAAGGGCTTAAAGTCTTGGGCGTTACGATTACATTCGTCATCTAACAGCCTTACAAAGTGAGTCAGTGACTCAGCGATGAGCGCAATGAAGGAATTTAGGGACAGTATATTTATGGTCTGTTCCTTTGATCACTTCCAAGAGAATTATTTGCAACCAGCAGTTACATTTTATTGTCATATTGATTATATTGATTGACGATGAAAAATCTGTTTTATCGGTTTATCACAATTTTTTGACAATAGGATTTTGATGCCATCTGTTAGATTTAAGCGAGTACTACAAGCCCTCAACCCGGGAATACTTTTTTTCATAATAATACCCTCAAAAGTGTTCCTCGGTTACCTGACTTTGAAAATAGGAAATTACTTTGCTGTAAAATTTGATTCAATGGAAGTTACACACTTTGCACGAGTTACTTACCAGTGTATTGTAATGTGTTTTTTATTTAACTTGAATTTCGATTTGTTTTACAATAATTCACAATAAAAAGCATTGGCTTATGCCGTCAGCCCAAAAAAAAAGAGTATATTCTAAACAAAATAAAATTATAATTATTATTAATCATTTAACATTTTAAGTAAAGGCTCCTTTAAAATTCGTGATCGAATAAATTTTTGATGAATTTGGTATTGCATTATGAAGTTTAAAACGCTTCGTTTATTATTTGGTTTCGATATCTTATTGCAGTTCTTATGAAGCTATATAACACGTTCCAATTCTCCCCGTTTAGTACTTCAATAACTTTGTTAAGAGCAAGTACGCTTCTTCCCCAGTGTGCTCGCCGAATTGACGCAAGGATAGAACACGTTCCTAAGATATGAATTACATTTTCTGTCTCTCTGAGGTTACAAAGGGAGCACTCCAGATTTTCTTCTGCACCATAGGGTCGGTAGTTTAAGCGAAGTAGCTCTCCTCTCATTTTGAAAATAGTAGAGATTGTATCTATACTGTACCGATCGTCAAAGTAATTGTTAACGCCAAGATTGTGTTGGAGACGCTTGTAGGTGTTTCGAGTTTCACTTTGTTGGGCCCGCTCCATAAAATTTGAGAAACTTGTCTGTTCAATCTTTGTCAGCAATTCTCAAAAGCTTTCTTCCCAAGTTTCCCATCCTCTCTCAACCATTTGAATGTTGTGTAACAGCTCAGGTCGCGACCAATCTGCAAAAAACTGTGCTTTTTGTTGAAGTAGTTGCCTCGCAATAATGTTGGGCAGCCGGTGATTTTCAAAAGACATAACTTTTTTAATATAGCTGAGATGCAGTTTGAGCGTAAATGTATAGCGTGGAGCAACGCCAGTCTCTAAATGCAGCATGTATGTAGGGGTATTTTCCCTGAAGATGCTTTTTGAAAGATAGCTTGGCTTTAATTAAAACTCCAAGGTACTTGTTCTCCTTTACTCGCTCCAAGTCCCTTTTTTAAAACGTCCATTTCTCTTCTCTGGCGTATCTGCCTGTTCCATTCCGGAAGATCATTATTTTCGATTTAGCGGTATTAACCGTGGAATTCCAAAGGCGACAGTAATTGGAGTCTGTTAATCATCATCTGCATCATATGTGGAGTTTCCGCAAGCATGACGATATCGCCCGCATACATCAGTGTTTTGATACTTACACCAGCGAAACGAACACCACCGGGAAGAACCGATGCAATGTCCTCCAGAAAAAGTGAAAACAGAAGAGGGCTTAATAAACAACCTTGTTTGACGCCAGACGTCGATTGAAACCAGGAAGAAGCTTCATGTCCGTCCCATACTGCGATCATATTGTTTTCGTACAGACACTTTACTATAGTAAGCATTTTTGTCGACATTCCAAGACAACTCAGTTTATAGAAAAGAGCTTTTCGGTCAATCGAATCGAACGCAGCTTTAAAGTCCACAAAAAAAGCGTATAACTTTCTTCCTTTTTCGAGATATGACCTAGCGATGCATGTCAATGAAAAAATGTTATCTACCGTTGAATAACCCTTCCTAAAACCGGCCTGATACTCGCTGAGCAATTTATTTTCATTTACGCAGTTTGAAAGTCTGTCGTGTATTATACCAGTATAGATTTTACTGACCATATTTTATGATGATTTTTAACAAAAATTTTGATCAACTCTCACGATGAAACATCATCTAACCTAGGGCATTTGATTTTCTAACAAAATGACTAAATTTGTATAGAATTGTGTTATTTGAACTTGGCTCAAGCTTCGTATTAGCTTTTCAAATTCCTTGAAGTCCTCTTTTCAGATATGCCACAAGGGAGTCATATTGACCCTTTGCTTTTTTTCGTCGAATTTTTTTTCACTTCGTATAGTGAAACTCTGACGGTCGCAGTCAGAGTTTCTTCTTTGTCCTTCTATTTTATTCTTCTTCTTCTCCTCCTTCTGCTGCCACTCTGCTGCTTCTTCTTCTCCGTCTTCACAAATATATGTATTGTGATGCTTTTTGTTCTAAGTCTGAAATATTTTCGCGAAAATGTAGCCGTTAAGTGGTTTCTTTTTAAATCAGAAGATATTGTGAAACTGACAGCTGTTTTCCACTCAAAATCTTGATAGAAAGTCAGTATTATACCTCCCCGGAACAAAATGAATCACCTTGGGCTTGAAAACCGTTGAAAATATTGGAAACTAGTTTCCAAACTGAGTGCTGTAAGTTTTTTGAAATAAAGTTTGGCCGAATAAAGCACCCACCTGCTGTACGGAATTTTGTGCAAAAAGTTCATTTGGGACTGGCATGCTGTCGGACAACATGGTCCTCCTCTTCAAGGAGAATTCTGTATAAAAATCAGAGATTATTTGTTTACAAGGTCCAACAGTTGAAGCAAGGTCCAACAGACCATTCACTTCGTTATCGCTTCGCAATTTGAGCTTTAGAGCGGCTTGAGCTGGCAAAACACTCGAAAATTTAAATCTTGTGACGAAGCACATTTTCATATCGGCCGCTTCATAAAAAAAAAAAAAAAGAGAGAAACAATTATCGTTTTTGTTAAGAAGCCAATGCCAACACAGAAAGTGAAAATATGTTGCGGATTTATGAAGTGATTACATCATTGAACCATTTTTCTTCGAAAATGAGGTTGAGAGTAACCTCAGAGAGACATGTTGACACATTTTTTTTTTTCACTGGAATTGATGACATGGAATCGGTCGACACGTGCAGGATGGTAAATTTTTTTTTGTACACAGCTCATGACACAATCAATCTTATGCATACCAAATTGCTGAATCCATTGGTCGCCTCTGAGTTGCCATTTGATCCCTTTGTGCTTTTGTTGTGAGGACAAACCAAATTATGGCCACAATCCAGTAACGATTCAAGGAATATATCATTCAAGCAATTTGTGAACCACAGCCCGAAGGCATCAACAAGTTCTTGGGAAAATTGAAAAGGACACCAAAAGCCAGCCACTTGAACGAGGTTGTGTTACCACAGTTTATGAAAATATTTGCTCTTACTAATTAAGCCGGAATACGTGGAAAAAATTCACCCTCTAGAACTCTTTGGCTGAAGCACTTAGTTTGCGAAATTCAAAGTAATTTTGCTAAGTTAATTATTTTGCCTTCGTTTCGAATGGAAAGTCATAACAATTTTATTTTATATTCAATTACGTTGAAGTATAAATTGTAATCAAAAAATAAATAGTTCTTTTACAAGGTCCTGTTATTGAGTCTGTAATAAGATTTAAAAAAAATTTTGTTTTTGTGAAGAGATATATCCTTAGAAAAAGAATACGTTCCTCGCCACTGCTGCTGGAGATCGTTTCGGATTTATAAAGACTTTTACAATTATTCTGCAGATGCCCCTTTTTGAAGTATGTCAAGTTTGAAAACTGTTGAATTTATTTCCATTTAAAAATTTTCTTGCACATGTTCAATAAAATGAAATCTGTGTTTTATACTCGTTAACCAACATTCGTAACTAAAAACTTCCTTTTCATGCATCATAAAGATTCAAGCGATTGAATGAAATATTCGTTGTTTCAAATAATCAAGCCATACAATTGGTATTCTTTTTGATTCGTTGCCATTGACTTCCTGTTGATCTTCGTGTTGTGTTACTTCCTCGGGTTACTATTTCGTGTTACTTTCTCGGGTGAGGTATGCTGGGTTAGATTCTTAAAAGTGGTAATTTTTTTTTAAACAAAATCTTATTTTTGTTTTAGCAATCAGTTTTAAAGTGTTTTTTTCCTCGCCACGCATTATGCATCAATTTTGTCTGAATCAGTAAAAAGTGTGAAGTTTCTGTATGAGAGAGGAGTTGGATCATTTCCGTCCAATTAGTTGGTTGTGTCCTTAAAAACCTAAGATTTCTAAGTTTTGATTGAAGATTTTATTTTAAATAAATTCGAATTTTGTTTTTAATAATTGTGCGTAGACAGGTTATTAGTGCGGAATGTTCCTGGTAGTTTTTTATATTGTGAGAGGTTATGTCGTGCTTTTTGCTTTCCACCCGAGGTTTTGCTCGTCGACTTAGCCAGGGTCTTTCTGGAGAAAAACAAGAAACTTCACGGGGAAGGTTTTCATCTTAAATGTACAAACTCTTTACTTAAACACAACCTAAAAATTTGAAATCCGTAAACTTAAAATTAACTACGTTGGTGTGCAATCCTTACGGTTGGTCGTCCTCTTCATTGCCTCTACCCAGGTGTTATAATTTACGGTTTGATTCGTTTCTGTTGGTAATTCCTTAACCTGAAGCAAATATAGAAGTTCAGCTTTATTTTCAACCCCTTCTGGCACAGAGAAACAGCAGGTAATAGTTCTGGTTGATCAGCCGGTTTATTTACGGCACCTTGGTACGGAGGATCAAAGTTGAAAACTAAAGCTTTCACTACAGAGAGTCTCTCGTAACCAATAGTTGGACGTTTCAGGCGGTGAAATTAAAAATATAATAAACTCTTACCGAATGTTTCTAATGGATGGCTGCTTACTTTAAACGGCGGGCGGTGGCAGGATGAATTTATCATGTCAGTTAGTTTTATTTGAACAATATATATAATTTGACTTATAACTAATTAGGATACTTTCAAAATTAAATATTGTTGGCACAAAGGGGGCCTAACCATATACACTGCCAAGGCTTAAAGTATAATAGAATGGTATACAATTTACATGTCAAAAACTAATGAAAAGTCGGCTGATTTTGTTGTCCTCTCAGGTTGTTCAATCCTGGTTATCGGTGTCGGTTTTGTAGTTGAACGGTGGGGTTGGCAATTTCGCAACGGTGCGGTGGTGTGCTGACCCAGTGGCAGCGTAAAACGAGATAGATCCCTCGTTGTCCTTGATGATGTCATCGTCCAGGATCTCCATCACACTGAGGTACCTCGGTTCCGGATGTCGTTGCTCTGTGGTCATCCTTCTCATTAACTGATTTGAGTTATTGGCGATGTTTTGGATTGGTTTTTTGTGAAAAGCAATAGGTATCTGTCCAGACTCCAGAGGTGTAATGTTGGCTTCTTTGTACAGTTGCTCGTTCCTGTAATGCTTTTGTCGCTGTCGGTCAAAGTAGAGGCCGGTGCATATCCTGAGTATCTTTTTTTCATAGAGCTAGAGTTCTTTCATGGCTGTCTTCGAAATGACGAACCAGACTGGGAAGGAGTAGCTAATTACAGGTCGCTAAAGTTGCTTGTAAACCAGTAGCTTTGTCAGTTGGATTAGTCCAGTTCTTCTTTTCAGCTGAGGGTGCACCCGGTTGAAAGTCCAGATGGTTTTTTGAAAGCTTTCCTGAGATGATTTTATCATGACAATAAGGTTACCTATATAACTATCGGGGAAAAAATTGCATGTGAGTTATACTTGGCGAATGAGCAATCTACTGATCTAAGCATTATTACTGGTGCTGTGTGGGTGGTATGGCGGTGGCACATTAAACATTCGTACGACTGTGCTGTTGACTCCCGACTTACATCATTACAAGACTTACAAGATGCATGAGCGCTTCAAAATTGAACATTGGAAGAGAAATGTAAATATTCAGGAACTATTTCGCATTCATACGGAGCCCCCTTTGTGTTTGTTTTGAAGTTAACGTAGTTGCCGTTAATATTTTGAGAATCGACACCTTTGTTGTCACATCTGGGGCAAGATTCTGTAACGTTTTAGACAACTATCGTCTGAATTTTAAGCAGTAAAAAAAGATTATATAAAGCAATCTTTTGACGACGCAATCCACGATAGACGATTGAACGATAATCGTCTGAAAAGCTACGGAATCTGGGCCCTGGCTTTTGCTCATGGATGTACACATGTATAAGTGGCTTCAGTTCAGTATACCCCTTAAATATTTCGTTTTTCCAGTGACCAGTGCTAAAGTAAAATAAATATTCCAAAATAACTTGGCGGAAGGACTTACTTTCTTACTGCGCATTAGAGTTCGGGTGAACCTGGTCCTCATTCAACATCTTCCGGTTACATTTTCGATTTCGGGCGAGCCATATTGTAACGTGCTTTTGTTTCCCAGCCGGAGTATGTCGGCTAGCCAAGGTTTGTGAATAAAACACTCGAAACTTCACAAAGGTCAGAAACTCTCTTTTATTTAGAACTTCTCTTATTTATATTATAATTAACAAAAGTATGATTTTATTTACAAATTGAGATAACAGGTTAGTTCATGTACTGGTACTTCAGATGTATCAGGAAACGTAATGCAATTAGTGGTGCTGTGCGGGACTTCCGGCAAAGCAGATGAGTATTTCGCCTAGTGCGTCAGTACTCCAGCAGTCTCGTCACCTAAGAAAAGAGCACGATAAATACGTTAGATCTGGTTAGTTATACGGCCCCCAGTGGCACGACAATCGTGACAATTGACCCTGTAGATAGCCGTGTTAACAAGCGCTCTAAGGCGCCTTGGCAGGTTAGAAACACAGGCGCCCGAAGACCTTGGTAGATTGGAAACACAGGCGCCCGAAGACCCTGGTAGGTTAGAAATACAAGCGCTCGAAGACCTTGGTAGGTTAGAAACACAGGCGGCCGAAGACCCTGGTAGGTTAAAAACACAAGCGCCCGAAGACCTTGGTAGGTTAGCTCTCTCCAGTTTTCCACTATTATTCGGTTGTCGTCTTCTTCCACTTGATTGCGCTACGTAAAACCAGCTCTTCCCTTTCCGCGATTTCCCTGCCATGTGCTTTTGAAAACCCGTCGAGTCGGAGCGTTGATGTCCACATGCTTTTTCTTTTTTATTTTAAAGCTTGCTTGTAATCGCACGCAGTCGTTGGCGTGATGGTTAGCATGTGCGCCTGTTAACCCAGAGGTTCGTGGTTCGAATCCCAACAGAGGCAAAAATGTTTTTCCACGGGTATCGCCTTTCGCAAAGAATTGGCAAGTCCTCCGTATGTAAATGTATTGCCATGATAAGCGTTTTCTCTATAAGCTATTCGGAAGCGGCAGAAAATTTTAGGTCCCTTCATTCCCTCACAATGACATGGTTATGAGAAATCCGCTAGGTCCTGGGACGCTTCGCTCTGTTGCGCCACCCTATATTTATTTAATGAATGTTTATATTAATTTTGCATAAAGTTCGAATACATTTTAAGAAAAGTGAACTTCGCTTAAAACGTTTAGATTTCTGTAATAAATAATTCCAGTCAATATTGGTTGCCAAAGTGCCACAAAAAAAGCAAAAGCATAAAGAAAATGTCTTCATTATTACCATGGCAGAAGAGACAAAGCCAAAAAGAAAGAAGAAATATCCAAAATCAATAAACGAATACTTTCCTCTTTCATGCTCATTTATCATACCGTCATCGGCAGATTTTAAGCCGATGACTGGCTCTTATGGTTTCATATCATGTAAAGTTATCCGATCTCCTCCCTCTGTATGAGAACGCAACCTTATACTGCACCATCAACTGTCGAATTACCTCGTAAGACTGAAATCAATTTCCATTAAGCTTTAATACATGTACATTATACACTGTAAAAACCTTCTACTAAGAGGCAATGTTATTTTTTAATTTTAATAAAAGGAAAGCAATTAGTGCGCTCTTTGATTCTTCTTCGATGAACTCTTGGCTAAACGAAATCCCTCGGGGGCTAAATTTTATGCGTTGAACCTTGGAAACAAGGGTTTTTTTTTGTCAAAAGTTTGATTGAAGCTTTCAAATTCAAAGCTTTGCATATAAAACTAATCAAATTCAATCTTTAAAGTAATCAATATAGCTTTTTAGTTAATTAATTTTGCTAATAAAATAAAATGGTAGTGCCTCCATTGCAAATTCCATCAGAAAACCTATAGACTCCTGTTAAGGGGATGGAGGGACCAACCATCGAATAGAAACATTACCATTATTGTAAAAAAGTGTCACTCGGGAAATGAAAATGTCTGTAATATCCGCTTGTAAACGACAACGACAACGACGACGACTTAAAGCCTTTCAACTTAATGACAGACAATCTAATTTCAAATTGAAAGCGAATATGTGCCATCTTTTCACTTTTATCCCTTTTTTTTCGCTTCAAAAAGATGGATAACCTAAAAGGAACACACATACTAAAATATTTTAAGGTGAAAATATTCACTGGCTTTTTTTCTGTTTTTTTTTGTTTCATGCTACAGAACATCGAACACACATCAGGGCGGCTTTGAAAGAATCAATATAAAGTAAATACATGTTGTGGTTTGCCCTCCTGCACTGGTTCGTACTGGAACCATTGGTGGTGGCTCGTACACCATAACATTTTTTAAGGTATGATTAAATGCCGACCAAAATGTATTGCTCTGGGAAAACAAACGACGAGTGAGGTTGAACCTTTTACCTCAAAGTTAATATGCTTATGTGTCTGTAGATAGGAGCATAAACGATATACACCACAGTGGGTTCCTTGAAAGGTGAGAGATATATGAGGCATTTTGATGCCGATGCCGGGGGAAAGTTTGTTGCGTCGAAGGCAAAGGAATACAGGGATAAAGCATTATATCTCCTGTGACGTAGACTGTCGCACATACATTAAATTGTTTCAATATCTAAGAACTGGCAATAAATCCAAATTGAGGATTTTATTACAAAGGCGATAAGACCGTTGCGAAAAAGGCTTTTACCTTTTGTTTTTTTGTTTCTGTTTCAGAGTGTCAGTTAGAGGAATTCCTTGGGAACTGGATTCTTTTGGAAAAGGGTTAACCATGACAAACGGAGATTAAAAGATTTCCGATACCAAGACAAAAATGTGGAATCCTGAGGCAGAATGAATTGATAAATAAAACAGGAACACATTTTTGAAAGGAAAAAAGTAAACTTATTACACTGATAAATACGTTTCCTTTGTGTTTTGAGTTTGAAAGAGAAAATTGCAATTTTGTTTTGATATTTTCGAAATCATATTTCGATTTCATCAAAGTTGCTGCTTATGGAAAACGAAAAACTTGAAGACGTTGAAAGTATAGCCAAATACTCGTATGTGAAATTCTTGGAATTATATTTTAAGGCGACTCTAAAAAGTCTTGGGCAACCTTTAATCCGAGTCTTAAAAGTCTGCTGACCTGTGTCTCTTACTGATATTCAAAGTTTGACGAAAAGTCTTCGGAGATCTACGAAAATCTATTGAGTCATTCCTCATCTATTTTGTAATTGAATCCTTGGATCTCTTCTTTGAACATGACAATACCAACTGAGCCGGTCGTGTTCTATTTTTTCCAAGATAGTATTTTTGACGTAAAGGCTTCCATGGATCTTGGTACTTCTAATGTGATCTAGTGTTACTCCTACTAACATATGAAGCATCTTCATGTCAGCCCTCCTCAATTTACTCTTGTTATATTGAAAATGTAAATAATGAAACAAACAACCGCGCACTTGAATGGTTAAACTACAACTCGACTTATCGTGTCATAGAACCGATCGCGAACTCCAAGTTCAACATTGGATAGCCGATGCGTTTGAAAACTCAGCACAATTTGATGACTAAAATGCATACACGTTTTACCCAATGCAAGGCATTGGGCAATCGATGTGCAACGAGTCAACTCAAATTGCATTGAGTTCAACGCACGACGACTTCCTCTGAAGGTGTGGGAAATCAAAGCACAACACTCTCATATTTTGACTAACATTTTAAAACGTATGCAAGTGCTGTAGGCTTGGTGTAGCGGAGTTCCACTTTATGCACCCTACACTTACTCAATGATTAATATCGTTACAACTTTGCTCTATTTTTGATCATTGATCGCAAAAATTGAAACATTTCAGACTTGGAAAGCACATTTTCATTCAAATAAATGTGTGGAAAAGGCATGCCTCGATAAGGAAAGGAGCAAAATAAATACTTTTTGTATGTTTCAATATTTTTGGGTCCAAATACATTGTAAAATTTTACACACACATTGAATGGTACAAAGCGTTTTTTTATACCATGGTTGATGTCTGATTTTGTACTTTATGTTCCAAGGACCTGCCAAGGACTGTGACGACGAGCAAAGAACTCAAACCGTTTTTTTTATTCATTTATTCACTTACTCCTGTACTCCTTTTTTGTTTATTCATCAATTCATTACTTCATTTATTCACTTATTCATTTATTTTTTTAACCATTTATTTTTATATTTGTTTGTGTGTTTATTTATTTATTTATTCTTTTAGTCATTTATTCATTTATTCATCTATTAATTTATTCATTTATTCACTTTTTCATTTATTCGTTTATCCATTTATTCATTTATTGGTTTATTCATTTAGCCATTTAATCATTTACTCATTTACTCATTTATTCATCTATTCATTAATTCATTTATTCATTTATTCATCTATTCATTTATTCATTTTTTCATTTATAAGTTCACATATTCACATATTCATTTCTTTTATTTCTGAATTAATAGATTAATTGTTTAAGAATATACAAACTACTTCTTTACATAGATCACCTTTCTCTAAAAATTGGCAAACCTTGCGAAAGCTTTACTGTACTTAGATAGATAGATAAAGTTTATTTATTTCCTTTGTTTTTGCATTTGTTTATAATAACAATTTTATGTTTAATACATTTAAGTCTAAGACATGGCTTTATAATCCCGTCTGCCCAAGTTTGACAAAGTTACAATAACGTTGTTATTAAAAAGTTTCTTCTATGATTGATTTTCTGTATTTTAAAGCTTTTTGACAATAGCAGTACATTTGTTTCCAATCGGATCCATTCAAAATAGTTCTCAATTCCGCTTCCTCTAAGATTCTTTTTCCATACAGTTGGATTCTGAGCTCAATCAAAATAGGACACTACTACCCAGAAAATGATATTTGTTCTCTCTTTCTCGTAGATTACACAGAGAGCAAAAAATTGGTAAATCTTCAATATTTCAGCTCTACTTTTGAAAATCATTGAAATCATTTCAGTTGAGTATATTTCGTTAAAATAATTATTCTCACAGAGCTTGTGATTCAAGTTAGCGTAAGTTTCTCGATGAACAGAACTTTCCACCTTTTCAATACATTTTGCGTACATCTTCTCATCAACTGCCGGAATTAAATTGTAGAACTCTTCTTTCCAGTGCAAAGTGTTTACTACATCCAAGTAAATATTAGTCGTGTTTTTTTGCACGCGGATATAAGCTTCGCCCAAAAAAACGACTTTCCAAAATTATTCAAATATTTGGCAGCAAATATAAAAATAAAAATTTGACATAAATGGACAAATTTTTATTTAACTGCTGTTTGTACTAGACTGTAGACTACGATGGCCATGGCAGTTGTGAAAAACAGCATGAAGGTGTAATCATAATTTGTACGACGATACCAACAGCCCAGATAGTAAGCGCAGGGGCTCCTATCATTGAAACTGTCTAAACAGCAAATGCGGAACTTCCCAGTTGAGGTACCAGAAGCTCAAATAGTGAATCCAGGAGTCCCAAAAATCCCAACAAATGCTGGTATTTCAAACGTAGCAAGTACCAAGCCAACAAATGCATTGCCACAGATTCTACCAGTTCCAAATCAGTTGAAAAATCCTTCTGTCAATGGACAATCACCACAGACTTCGGGGAATCCAGAATCTGATAAGCATTCCGCAAATACCGCATCTACTTTGACTTCAACATCGCATGTCCCAGACTGCATAGATTCTATTAAAACTCCAGAATCGACGACCGTGCTAAAAGAAATCGCACCTTACCCTGCAACACCACAAGAACATTACTTAAACAGATGTGAGGGAGTAGGGATTTCACTAATGCTTTTTAGCCTTCAAGCGGACGTCTGTGACTTTACATAAAAGCGTTTAAATACACCATTGGTCAAGTCCAAACCCCAACGATTGTTTTGACCCCAGCACGTACCTGATCGGTAAGTACTCTGTGAAACAATCTCAAGGATTCAAAGTGATGGTTTCTTGTGTTCTAAGGCCCCGATGAAGAACAGTCACGAAAAATCTCATGTTTCGAGTTTGTGATGCATGCTCCCAGCAGCTACTACCATGACAAAACGACACCATTTCCACCGCCAGACTCGATGGACTACGACACCAAGCCCGGTGGTTACATCTGGACAAGCATGCGTGAAGTGGAGCGTAACAAAAACCAGAAGGAAACAGTCGATGTTTAGTTTTTCATTAAATTTATTAGTTTCTACCACAATCATACATACGCTTAACAAACGATTAAAAATAAACTCGACTTTTAATAGAAATCTTCCTCGGGGTCTTTGAATTTGTGTTGCTGGTTTTTGATTTGGTCTAGGTCTTGGTTGGAGTACATGTCAGCCACTTGGGATGCAGAGGTGGCATCTTCGGGTGTTTTGTCATCTCGCATCCGAATAAATCGCGGAAAACGCAGTGGGATGCCCTTTTCGGGATTCACAATGCCGATGGTTGCCTTGTGAGCAGAGAGGGCTAAGCGAGAGATCGGCACATTTTATTTCCCACACTTGAACGGCGTCAAACCACTCGTCCGGCTCGTAGGAGCTGTCGTAGCGATAGTCTGACTTGGGCGTCTTGATCACGTACTTTTTGAAGAACTCAGCATGCGTTTGAAGGTCTTCGTCATTAAAACCTTTAAGAGCGGTTTAGAAGTTTCTTGAAATAGAGATACTGTGGCAATCTTACCTGTTCCAATTTTGCAAATGCTCTGGTACTCCTCATTGTCGGCGTCGTAGCAGGCCAGAAGCCTCCGTAGATCCCAGTTCGCTTTCCTTTGCCAATTTAGCCGCTAACTACCACCACGTCCAGGGAGCCTCCAACACCGCTGAGGTAGTCCTTAAGTTTCAGCATTTCAGGATTCAGGCATTGGTAAATGAAAAAAAACGTCCCAATTTGTTTTTATTTGCTTTGTCAAACGGATGAATTTTGAATGAATTTTTTGACATTTCCAAAAATTCATCTACACCATCTTGGTAGGACTTGCAGTTTATATTCGCTTCAGAAATAAACGTAGATGTTTATCCTCGCTATTCGCTTATTTTGTTGTTGTTTTTAGCATGCAAAAATTTTAACAAGCGTATATGCGCGTGCAAAAAAACGCACCTATTGTATTCACAGAAATCAGCAAGATTTTTCGATTCGTCGAAAAAGCGTTTTGGTTCTTATTACGTACTTTAACAATCGATTCGGTAATCTTTCGTTTTGCAGGGAGATGGTTTTTAAAATATAATTGAAGTGAAGTTTGAGTGTTTCAACAAATAATGGCGAACACGAACGAATTCCACAAGTAGAATGTTGTTTGACGTACATTGTGGAAGTTTAAATATCCCTTTTAGGAAGAATCGAAGAAGTTTTTCCACCACTTCGTATTGCTTATACCCCCAAACATGATTGACTTTGAAACAGCCTGAAATATTTGATATTTTGTTTTAAATGAAATTTCTTTGTCATCCAAACAGTTTTTCCATGCTGCGCTTATGGCTGCTTTAGCCGCTACGAGTTTTTCTTTAAGATGTTGATCCATATTAATATTACTGCTGAAGTTAATGCCCAAATACTTGTAGGATTTAACTGTTTAAAGTTCCTGTCGATCAAAAAACCATTTTTCGTTTCTTGCTAGCCTTCCACCACCTTTGCGGAATACCATTGCTTTCTATTTATTTATGTTAACATTGCAGTACCTTTGCAGCTGATTGATCATTCTTTGTAAATTTTCCGGGGAGTCAGCAAACAGGACTAGATAATCTGCATATAATTCAATTCAATTCAATTCAATTTTTCTTTATTTTTTTCAAATCATAAATTACAAAATTATGTTAAAGTAAAGAAATATAATTAATTAGAAAGCATGGCAATATGGCATCTGCCGTAAAGAAATTACAATTTTAAAATACAGTAAGAAAGTTTTAACAAACTTGTGCTAAGTTTATAAGTTAATTTGTTTAAAAAGAAAGAAAACAGTGACTTTTAGTTTAGTCAAAACAAAAAATAGATTGATTGATTTAGGCTGAAATCTATTGCTGTATAAGATACACGTTTAGAACATTCTTAATTTTTTTTGCATCTCAGAGACTTAAGTGGCACTGAACTTAGAGCAAGCTCGTCTGTACACACTTATCTACGCTCTTCATCATTAATGCAAGTGTTAGTGGTTAGTAAATAACGCCAACACAAGCACAAAGAGAACGTATACGAAGAAAAATAAAAAAGACATTACACAAATATTACAAAGTAAAACTTAAATTAAATTAACATTAAGAGAACAAACTAAACTAGTGAAACATTACTAAACAAGGTTATAAATAAAAAAATGAAATTAAACTACAGTAATAAAAAATCTACTAAACATGAATCATGCAGATGGTACACTGGTTCTTAATATTAATTTTAAACTACTTTTACTAATGTTGAAATCGACAATAAAAGGATTAGAGTTTAATAACCTACTAATGCGTGCTAATGGCTCATGCATTCCATAGTTAGTTCGGTGGTGGGAGCGATGTATAAACTCTAAATTACGTAGTTGGTGAGTTCCTCCGCGATAGTTGAATCCTATGTGGGAGAGCAAGTCGGGAGCATCAATTATACCGGTTATTAATTGATGAAAAAATACTAAATCATTGTTGATTCTTCTCTGTGAGAGGGTTTGAAGATTTAATAAGCGAATACGATTTTCATAAGGAGGGAGATTGAAAGGATCTTGCCAAGGAAGACCTTTGAGAGCGAAGCGTATGAATCTGTGCTGTATTGCTTCGATTCGTGATTTATGAATATCATAAAATGGTGACCACACCTGAGAAGCATACTCTAGATGGGGACGAACATAACAGTTGTATAAAGAGAGGGTGACATAAGGGTCATTAAACTCCTTTGCCCATCGCTTAATAAAGCCAAGCATTGAATTAGCTTTGTTAATAATGAGGTTGATGTGTTCATTAAATTCGAGGTTGGTACTAAAAAGAACACCGAGGTCACGGAATCTAGAAACTTGCGATAAAGATTGTTGCGATATTGTATATTCTCCAATACTAGGAGATCTTTTGCGGGAAAAAGTCATACTTTGGCACTTTAAAGTGTTTAAAGTTAGTCCGTTCATTGAACACCATACAACAAAACTATCAATATCTTTTTGTAAGAAGTCGCGATCTGAAGCATTTTTGATGACTTGAAAAATCTTCATATCATCAGCATAGATTAAAATGTCGCTATAGGAGATGCAAGAAATTACATCATTTATAGCAATAATGAAAAGCAAGGGGCCAAGATGACTACCTTGTGGCACGCCAGACATAGCATTGAAAGGTTTTGACAAAATGTATATAAATAAAATGTTTCTAATGTACATAACAATTCAATTTCTGGAATTTTAGTTTAGTCAAAACAAAATAGATCAAAGGGCTTTTAGTTTAGCTAAAACGAAAATAACTTGCTTTTTCCCTATATGCATAGTTCAAAAAGTGGTGTAAAATTATTGTTTCAAAACATGCTCAAATAATCATCACGATATTTTTTTGCGTGAGAAACGTATCCTATAAGAGACTTCCAACCACGGCTACCATTCAGGATATTTATACGTTCTTCTAACGAAAGAAAACTTGTGGAAAAATAGAGTCTACGTATTTCCTGTAAAATTGGACAAAATGCTATAAAATGTAAGACGTTTTCGTTCTGACCGAGATTGCATAGCGAGAAGATAGGATTTAAGTCTGATCTATGAGGTCTACAATTCAGTTCCAGCATTTCAGTTCTGACTTTGAAAATTAAGCTCATTTGAGAAACTGAAAACTCATCTCTGAAATAGTTTTTCTCACCTAAAGAGAAAGTTAGTTGTCGATAAACACTTCTTGATGTCGAAGAAGTACCTCGAACTATGCATTGCTGAAATAGCGTCTCATCTATGCGAGCTATGCAGTCGTATAAAGAATCTTTTAACGCAACGACATTGTCAGTAGGTAATGAAATTGCAAAATTATGCGTAACAGCCAGATCGTACCAGTTTTTGATTGGGCTATAACCATTGTGAAAACAAATCGTAAGGATCCGTTTTTGGATGTTTTGGTCTGATCGACTCATTACCTTGACAATGTAGTCCGCACTAGCCTTCAAGTTTTTTAAAAATATGTGTGGTAACCCAGATTCCACATGTATGGCATAGTTTGCGGTGTTTTTAGGGAGCTTGAAAATTCGTTTGAAAAAGTATCTTTGAACGTTTTCTAGTTCTTCTAACTGTTCATATCCATATACTTCATTTCCAAAGCAAAGGCAACTATTTATTATTAGATTAGATTAGATTAGATGAATCTTTATTGTTGAATAAAATAATAAATAAGTACAATTTTTAAAGATTATATAGCATGGCTATTAAGCCGTCTGCCGCTTTCTAAAAAAATTACATTTAGAGACTACAAATTAAGGTTAATTAAATTTATTTACAATTTTAAGTAATGGACAATCTTATTGAAAGATAGAAATCAATCAAAAAAAATTTAAATAAAAAGTAAAGATTAAATAATTAATAAAGTACCATTTTAAGCACATATTACAATTTTTCAGTTTACAAAAATAGATATTATGTTTTAACAGAAAAAATAACAGTGTTATATAAAATTTCATAAGCGCAAAAGAAAAAAAAAAATGCAAGATCTAGAAATATAGGGCTTTTAGTTTAGCTAAAACGAAAAATGTGAAAATTGATTTAAATTTAAAAAAGCGGGCTTTTAGTTTAGCTAAAACAAAATTATATACAGTGTGTATTATTCACGACAAATTCAAATATGTACCTCTGTAACTACTTGCGTGAGAAATATATCGTACCAGCAACTTCCATCCAAATTCTCCATTAAGAACAGTGACAAATTCGTCATACGTAAGATAACTCTTATTGAAATAAAGTCTTCGAATTTCTTGTAAAATAGGACATATTGCTAGAAAATGATAGACGTCTTCATTTTGGTTCAAATTACATAATCCACAAATGGGGTTAATATCACTGCGATATGGTCTAAAATTAAGTTCAAAAGTTTCAGTTCTGACTTTAAATATAAGGCTCATATCAGACGCAGAAAGCTCCCTTCTAAAATAATTGTTTTCGCCTAGGTTTAAATTTAAAGTTTTATATATAGCCCTAGAAGTAGACTCCCTAGCCTTATCAATATGCATCTGATACCTCCGCTCGTCTACTTTCGCAATGCAATTGTAGAAAATATTTTGCCATTCTCCTACATTGTTTGGGCTCAAATTTAAAGGAACACCATGTTCCAAAGCAAGTTCTTGCCAATTCTTAAAAGGAGTATAACCGCACCGAAGAGAAACAAGCAGTATTCTTTTGTGTAAGTTACTATCAGCTCTTTTTATAACGTTGGTTAAAAAGTCTGCACTAGCCTTCAAGTTTTGTATAAAAATCTGAGGTAAACCGGACTCAACATAGATAGCATAGTTTGGAGTATTCGAGGGCAATTTGAATATTCTTTTGAAGAAATATTTTTGGATTTTTTCAATATCATCCATCCATTGATAACCGTAAACTTCGTTACCATAGCAGAAACAAGTGTTAATTGTGGCGTTGAAAACTTTGAATTTTGACGTTTCGTCCACAAAGGACTTCGAAAAAAATTGTGACCACATTGAATTATCTGCTGATTTGGCTACAGCCAGTTTATTTTTTATATGAGCATTGATACTCAAATTATTCGAAATAACAAAACCAAGATATTTAAACTCATTGACAACTTCGATGCTGGTGCCATCTAATGTCCAGGACCTTGAGTTTCTTTCGGACCGAGTTTGGTTTCGGAATATCATTATTTTAGATTTTGCAGAGTTTATTTTTAGATCCCATTGATCGCAAAACACCTTAAGTTTGTTAATTTGAAGCTGAAGTGTCACTGGGTTGTCAGCAAAAATGACGAGGTCATCAGCATATAATAACATTTTTATGAATATATCGCCAAAGTAAACTCCCCCTGGTATATGGTTCTCGATGTCGTTTATAAACAAGGCGAACATTAACGGACTTAAGACACATCCCTGTGGAACGCCCGTTTCTGAGCTAAATGAATTTGACATATTCTTTCCATTACACACTACAGCAGACATATTCAATAACAGCTGTTCGTAGACCCTTATAAACTTTGTTGACACCCCGATTACAGCGAGTTTATATAATAATGACCTTCTGTTTATAGTGTCAAATGCCGCCTTAAAATCAATAAATACTGCAAATAAAGGTTTTTTTTTGTCTATAAATCTTCTAGCCACTGTAGTTAGGACAAAAATTTGATCCACCGTCGAAAGGTTGGCCTGGAAACCAGCTTGAAAACAACTGATGACATTATTGGACTGTACCCAATTCGACAACCTAAGATATAGAATCTGAGTGAAAAGTTTCCTCAGAGAGCTTAAAACAGAAATGCCTCTATAGTTTTCAGGCTGATTTGGATTACCTTTTTTAAAGATGGCAGTTATCCTTGCTAGGCGCAAACTGTTTGGAAAGGTCTCCTCATTAAACATTTTATTCAATAAGCCAAGAATATAATCCAGAAACTCCGGAGTTGAATTCTTGTAAAACTCTATGGGAATACCGTCTGCCCCTGCAGCTTTATTATTCTTCATTTTTTTCAACGACATAAGTAGCTCCGGCATTGTAAAGTTGGAGTCTAAGTCCGAGATATAAACGTTTGGAAGTGCAAAACTTATTGAATTTTGGTTCTGATCCGGTAGTAAAAGGTTTTTAAAATATAAAGCGAGTTGATCAACATTGATACTTAAAGACACAGATTTATTGCGCCCTCCCAAGACCCGAACATTGTACCAAAAAGATTTAGAGTCCTTACAGTCGATGAGATTTTTGGCCGCTTTCCTCAAATAAAGTTGCTTTTGTTGCTTGCAAAGATCCTTATAAACTTTATTTTGCTGCAAATAAAGATGTTTGAAAGCATCATTATTTGATTCCCTAAAGAGTTTTAAAAATTTAAAACTTTTATTTCTACATTTCCTGCAATCTTCATCGTACCATTTAGATTTCGACCAAGGTGTAATGAAACATGTACTATTTGGGGTTGCAGACTGCCGTATTAGCTCACACGCAACATTTGTCCCTTCTTCTACTGAATCAGGAATTTGAACGTTAGAAGAAAGTATATGGCGTCTTAAATTTTGTTTGTACACCATGGCTTTATGTTCCACCCATTTAAGTTTTTTATCAATTGGAGAGCTGTTTTCAACATACATTTGGGCATTATTAGACACATATTCACAAGAAACTACTATCGGAAGATGCGATAAAAAATTGGTTGGATAAACCTCAAAGTTCTGAATAATATCCATCCAATCCCCCTTCACCATACAATAATCAATTGTTGAGCATTCTTGGAAGGAAATAAAAGTATAATTCCCTATAGGATCACCAATTGTAACACCGTTTAACATAAAAAAACCAAAATCTTCCATCAATTCTATCAGACATTTTCCGTTGGAATTCAGATTTCTATCTAACGAACTTCTTTCGCACGAAAAAAGGCCGTTGTTCAAAATTGAAGAGTTCTGAAAGTTGCTTATTCGCCCGTTAAAATCACCTATTAGCATTATATTTTCATTACTGTTATTTAGAAGGAAGTTTTGAAGGTCTTCAAAATCTAAATTCCATCCGCTATAATTTAAATAAATTGGAACAATTTGAAAATGTTTTGATTCACACATAATATCAATTATAATTTTGTTTTCAATGCTTCTAAAGCCGACTCGATTGATTGATCTTATATTTTTCTTGTAGCCAAGCAACATTCCGCCACTAGCTCTACCAAGTCTATTATTCCTAATAGCTGGGATAAATTGGACACTAAAGCTTTCAAGATATTTAAGATATTGCATTTCCTTCCCTTCTTCTACAAAAGTTTCTAATAAAATAATAATATCATAATTAGCAATAAGTTTAAAAAAATCAGGCATTAATAATTTGTTTTTTAAACCTGTAATATTATAGGAAAAAATTTTTAAATGAAAATAATTATTTTGGCAGACGGCAACACTATTCCATAAGTTATTACATCGACTACCACTGCTGCTGCTGCTACGATGACCATTCTGGTTATGTACATTTTGACGGATAGTTGGCGCTGCGGACGTTAGAGGTTTTATGTTTTTGCTGTCAAATAAGCACATTGCAGCATCTCCAAATGTCGCTTTGACAAATGCAAATTCTTCGTTTGTTTTGATTTGTAACCCGCGGAGTGACTCGTAGAAGAAAACGAATTTTTCAATTTGTAATTTGCTTCCTTTTACAACTATTTATTGTAGCGTTGAAGACTTTAAATTTTGATGCTGGATCAACGGAATGGTTACAAAAAAAATTATTCCACATGCTATTCAAAGCTACTTTAGCAGCTTTCGTTTTTTCTTTAACATGTGCATGTGGATTCAGGCCATATGTGAGAGTATATCCAAGATACTTAAATCTATCCACTATTGATATCATCCCCAAGAGTTGCGACTATAGCCTATAGATCTGTTGCGTGATCTAAAGACCATAATTTTAGATTTTGAGCTGTTGATTTTCAGATCCCACACTGAGAAAAATTTTAAACGCATTCATATTTAAACCAAACTCAAACACGTATGATTTGGCATGGAAGCGGTTTCTATTTAATTTTAATAGAAAACTATTAACTAATTGTTGAAATAAGTTGAACATGATTTAGTTTAAATTATCTTTGCTTTCTATTTAACCTAAACGTGTTTCTATTTGTTTTAATTGACTTCATCTAATGTTCTTTCAAATAGAATTATCTTCGTTTCATTTGAATATGTCCGTGTTTGAAACAAATTCGTTTTCTGTTTAAAACAAATTGTTTCAGCGTTAGCTTTTTTAAACCGATTCACAGTTATTTTTATTTATTTATTATTATTATTTATTATTTTTTATTATTATAAAAGTTTTAAGACGTCAAAAGCTTTAAAGAAACCATGTAAAGAGACAAAAAACACTTGAGTTTATTTTTTTTACAAAAATTTATTTCTAAAATAACATTTTCCATAATTATTTATAGTATGTACATGTAAAGGAGGGCTAGTAATATAAGAAATATTCTTCATATACAGAAATTTGTCAAGATTTTTACCAATTTCAAATGATTTCTAGTATAACATTTATTACGACATACATACATACATACATACCATAGTTTTATTTGGAAATATTGTTAAAATTTTTGTGGAAATTACTTCGAAATCACAGGGATGTAGTATTTTTCCGCTGTTTAAGACTCTTTCTAATATTATATTAAGATGTTTTTCTAGCTGGCTACCGTTTTTCTTGTGAAAAGAATTTACTGCTTTGACTTTGTCCTTTTGTTGTGGTATATCGAATGAATTCTGAAATGAATAATGGCACAGTATTTAGGTAGGCTCTTAAAACTTAATTTTCTTAACTTACATCTGCCAAACTGAAAGAACTTGTTGATGTTTCTGGAAATTTAACATTTAACATCCAATCAGATACTTTAGTGCCGACAGAAATTGTTGTACCGTCCATATTAAACTGCAAACGTTATTCAAAATGATTTATACAGATTTCTATTCAGGTTATTCTAGTGGTATCAGTGAATACCTACCTTTTCTTTCTTGTTTCTCCCATATAAAAAGCCTTTCCCTAAATTCAGCCCTAGGGCCAACTTTTGGGATAAGATCCTTAATATCATCTGTAGAAAGAAATTTTAGTCTCTCTAGCGTAACTTCGCTTTCTAAAAAAATTTTAAAATGAATGAACTGAAGTTTGATATTGATATCAGATGCTGCTGGTTCCTAGATATTCAAGAAAAAAACACAAAGAAAACAAAAAAAATTATATAACAAATTGTAAGATAAACAAATGGTTAAAAGAAAATAATGCTTTATCACAAAAATTTAATACGTTCAACATAATTGTTAGAACTTGTACTTACCATGGAGAAGAGGAAACAACGAAATTAAGTTCCACTTCTCAAGTTAATCCCTCAATCCTTTTTAGTCTGGATGCACAGAATCTGGTTCAATTACAAACACAGTATTTAAACACTCTGCGTCCAATGTATAGGAATTGATTATTTCCCCATTTGACTTTTTTTTGTTAGCACCTCCGAAAATCACCTTATAAATATCACTTGAAATCAACTTTGACAGAATAATCACTTAGATTTAACTTGGCGGAAAAAAGACCTACGCGCACGACAATCCTTATTCATTTGACTTTTTCAATGGTAGCGCCCAGCAGCTTCAGATAAATACAGTTATATATTATATTTTTACTTAGTTTGAGTTCAATTCAAATAGATTCGAGTTCGAACATAACATTTTCTATACAATTTTTTTCTATTGTAAATATTTTGACTTCGTTCATATTTGAGCCAAACTCGTTCACGTTTGTGTTATGTTTAATTATATATGTTCTTACACCGTTTGAGTTCAACTCAAATAGATTCAAGTTTGAATGTAACTTAGTTTGTTTCTTTTGTAAATATTTCAACTTCGTTTATGTTTGAATCAAACTAGTTCATGTTTGTTTTAAATTAAATTTTGGGTGTCCCCTCTTTGTTTGAGTTCAATTCAAATAGATTTAGATTTGAGTAATAATATTGCTTATTTTTTTCTCTTGTGTTAATATTTAAACTGCGTTCATGTTGAAAACAAACTCATTCATATTTAAATAATTTTAAATAAGTAAAATAAATAACAGGCTTTTCAAAAATCAAACAGGGATTATTTTGATTTAAGCCGACTTTACTTTAAAAAATAGTTTTTTCGGATCTAAATAGATTTCAATTCGATTTTAACAGAATTCTATTTGTACTGATTTAAACATATAGTTAAACATGCTTCTATTTGAAAAAATCATGGTTCAATTTTCTCAGTGCAACTATCACAATATTGCTGTAGCCTATCATTGCATATAACAAAACCTTTAAGTGGATCCAATCAATCTTTACTCCTCCCGATAGATATTCCGATATATCATCTATAAACATGATGAAAGCTTAAGGGCTGTCAACGTTTCAAAGAAATCACCTAACTGCTTACCGTCCCAAACTGCTGAAGATGTTTTTTCATCCAGCTTTTCTAAAAGATTTCCAAACTTTCTAGAGAGTCCTTTGTTATACAGTTTGTAAAAAGTGCACTCCTGTCTACAGTATCGAATGCGGCTTTCAGATCAACGAAGAAAACATACAGTTTTTTCTTCAACCTTATAAAAGTTTGTGCTGCAGTGGTGAGGCTAAAAATATGATCTGTTGTTGAGTAGTTTTCTCTAAAACCAGATTGGAACTCACTTAAAAGGTGATTGTGTGAAGTCCATTCTTGAAAACGCCTAGCTAAAACACCCATCAATATTTTAAGGGATGAATTTAAAAATGCTATCCCTCTATAGTTTTCAGCCTGGTTAGGGTCTCCTTTTTTGTAAATAGGAAAAATTATGCTCTGTTTGAAGCTTATTGGGATATCTCCAGTTTCAATTATTCTTTTGTATTTATTCGTAAGCAATCTCACGAGCGTACTGCATCCATATTTGTAAAATTCAACAGGTATGCCGTCACTCCCGGGGCTTTTCGATCCTTGCTCAGATTTAGCCAGCTTCTAATTTCCTGCTCAGATAAGGGTCTATCAAGGAGCTCGCTCTTTACATCTGGAACAGCATACTGAAATTTTTCTTGGATTATAGAGTCAGATGGGTTTAGAATAAACTCAAAATGGTTTCCTAATTCTTTGATATCGAGATTTTAAGCCTTTTTCCGTTTTTTCTGTTGAGAAGTTTCCAAAGATAAGCCGAATCTCTGCATTCCGATATTTCAACAGCTAATGAGTTCTGAAACTTTGATTTCTTCTCCTGGCAGCTCCGCTTGAAGTCACGTTTAGCTTGCAGATACAAAGATTTATAGATGGGCTCGTCGTACTTTCTAAAAAAACCTTATAAAGCGAAAGATTTCCTTCTGAGTTTTCACCCGTTTTTATGTCAGTAATTGTGCTGAATTCTTTATTGCTCGTACAATATCTTCAAGCTTTTCGGAGTGCATCATTTCTATCTCTTTATTAAATTCATTATCTTTAAACCATACTCGCTGCATAAGTCAAGCAGTTCATGACCTTTTCTATCCAAAACCGTATCCTTGGAGCACCGAGATTCTGATACTGTACTTAAAAGTGTTTTTTTTCGCCAAGACTTTTCAGGTCTCTTCCCAGACCCTCGCTCATCTCAACCAACTATGCTGGGACATATTTATTGTTATTTGTCCACTTAATCACTCAATATTGCGAGTCATTTTTTGTATCGCTCATTCGTTTACGTTTCCGGTCACCATTTCAACATTCTCATTTATCAAACCATCATCGTCTCAGGAAACCACCTGACTATTTATTTGTGAAAGATTGTTCTTGTTCCTGTCATTCTGCAGTTTAGTCTTTGTGTTTTGTAGCCCAATAAATTTTTTTTAATGTACTGAATAGATCAAGCTGTCATGTTTCTAAAATATTTTGCTTTATTTCTCACTCAACGCTATAAAAGTGCTATTTTTAGATCTCTTGTTTTCATTCCTTCTCTATTCTCTCACAATTGTAAATTTTAATTTTTTTTTTTCTTCCTCTTGGCGATAGAAAGTTGTTGGCGAATTTCGAAAGACATTTTCTGGTGTAGTGTCCTACTTAATTATTATGTTCGTTATAAGTGCAAAAACTTTCTTAAGTTTCTACTCTTAGCAGCAAGGGACGCCGTTAATTTATTTAACTTACATTGAATCAAAACCAGGTGTTTCTGTTCTCACACAAATAGAAATGAATTAAGCTTCACAGCAGCGCCCTTTTTCAAATTCTCTTTTTCAATTTATGCATAATGAATGCGAAATACTACTCTTTTTTTTTTTTTGTTTATTATAAATAGCAACAAACAGAGAAACAATTAAAGGGTATAGATATAATTAATTGCATAAAATTAACCCGATGACAAATCGGTTAAAAGAGTTTCCATAAGCTCTGATAAAACAGAGAGAAAATAATATCTCCTGGAATTTAAATGAAAGTTTACCGTCGGAAAATTGCATAAATAATGAGTGTGTACACAGAGCAACATGTGTCCAAGGGTGCCCGAAGCCACCGCCATCAACGAACCACTCAAAAGGAAATTTTAGTCCTTTGTGCCTTTCGCTAACAGAATTTAATTGTCAGACATTGTGAGAGGAGAAAGCGATGCCACTGTTCAGGCAGGAACATTCAACATTAATTTTTGTGTTTTGTTCTATGGACAAAAGGAGATGGTAGAGCCCGAAAGGACTTTTTGACGTCTGTGATAAAAGGGGCTTTTTTGTTGTTTTATATATTCAGCGCACTGAACTGCTACTAAGCTTGTTGAAGGGTTTTGGACTTGAGAGGGCCATAGCTGTGGCTTTAAGAGTAATGATAATTGTTGTTCCGGCGGGAGGAATTATATAAGTGGTCATTACTAGGAGTTAGCTCTTTTGAGTTAGGAGAAGAGAGAATAAATTTTTGGCTATCTTCAACTACAGGTAAATTTCTTGTGGAGTGACGGAAACAGATGGGAAGGGAAGACTTGTTGGTTCTGCTGACAGAGCTTCTTAAGGAATAATATTGTTTTTGTCCTTGACAATTTTATCAGCAAAATTTAACAATTTTCTGGTTGATTTTTTTGCGAAAGACACTCAGCACAATGCATCGCTCGGGGACTTTTGGTAACTATATTTCCGTTAGTCTTTCTTTTTGACGGAAGGTCCCTACAACTTATCGATTTCCTTTTTCTACCCGTATTTTGGATTGGCTAAGATCAAGTTCTTATCCTTAATCAGATATCTAAGACCTTCTTTCAAAAGTAAAATGGTGTTCTACTGTCTACTCGTAATATTTACTTGTTAAGTTTTGCTTAGGTATGTGCCGACCAGACATGAAACGCAAAAGGGTTGGATCCACTCAGCTCTTTTTCATCGAATTCGGATGGTTCCAAAACTTCTAGACTTGGTCCTTTTAGTATCTACAGTGAAGTCAAAACTATATGCTGAACTTGTTCGTTTTCACAGTTCATTTAGTTCACTTTTCTAAGAATGTCTTTTGATCTTTGGAAGCTATTGTTCCTTCTGCGATTATTGGGGACTTGATCGTTGAACGACTTTATTCTTCTTAGTTGTTCGATGCTCTTGCACATATACAATAAAGTGAATTTTGGAAAAATACCTACGCAATCTTGTGTACGGCGTTGAAAATGAAAATATTTTTTGAAAAGAACTATTGAACTAGATGAACTGCACTAGGTCTGATAGCTCACTAGAGGGGCTTTTGACCTACGTATTAGCTGCGAACCTCGTTATGGCTATACCTAAACAAATTAAGTAATGGATGCGATTTCCGTACTGTATATGAACTACGTTATGTATAACTATTTTCTGTGAAGTACAGAATGGCTATGAGTTTTTCTAGGTTAATGTACTACGTAATGGCTACGAAGCAGGTTTTGGCTATAAACTACATAATGGCAGTGAGCTACGTGTTGCCTACGACTACCGTAGTAACTGTTGCATACATAAGAGCCCCTATGTACAATCTACATCCATAGTTCTCAATCCACTAGAACAAGAAAAAAAGGGAATCCAACAAAATTTTCTCAAAATCGCCAATGACAGGTGGTCATCTTGAGAAACATGCCACTTTTCCAGAAACCTATGGCCAGATATTTGCAAGAAAAAAGCAGAGTTTTAGCTCGATTCTCTCTGTTGATTCGTATTCTGACGGGTCACAACTCATTGGGTATCCATATGATGATAATGGGCATTAGCACATCCGACTTGTGTAGCGGATGCCAAGACGAAGAGGCAGAGGATGGATCATTCCACTTCTTCTGTAAGTGCCCTAGCTTGCCCTTTACTAGGAAAAAAACCCTCGGAGTCTACTTGTTCAACAATCTGGGTGACATCTCTAACCTCCCACTAAACTGAATCCTTTAATTCATTCAGAGCTCCAAATGGTTCAGTGAGGGCTCCCAACCCCAATAACCCAGTCACAAACCCAATCCTCTGCCACCCCTCTCCTCTACCTCCTCATCCTCTGTTATCCGGGGATCACAATGGATCCTTGAGATCTGAGTGAAGTGCTGCCTCTTGCGGCTGCACTCCCCATCCAACCCGACCTAAATGCTACAACCTACGTAACCACTTTTCTGTACATAATTGCAACGAAAATGGCAATTTTTTTTATTTACTTTTGAAGAAATGCTTACGTTATGAAGTATCCATACTTCCTCCTGTGCCGGACTCTCCAAAGAGAACTAAACTTGACATACCGGCTAAAACTACAAGAGTTTCTCGCTGATCTCTTCCTCAGGACCATTTGCGCATTTCTTCCAGGGGGAATCCGTGTCTAGGTGGCGGGTTCTGGTTTTTCATCTACCTCTTCTGGTTTTGTTGTTTTCAGAATCTGCGTCAGATACGTGGTAGTTCGACTCCAACTCTCTTCGTCTCTCAGCATCTTCTGAACGATGTTATTTGGGCTTATTTCTCCGATACTTCTGTTTATTTCCTGACGGAGATATTGTCATCTACTGCACTCGAACACTGTATGATAAGCGTCGTCTATCAATGAATCTCTGCATTGGCACGAAGGGCTCTTCTTTTTCCAATCGTGTGCTTTTAGCTTCATTATTCTATCCGTGAGTAAAAAGCAAAGCGAACAAAATCTGCCTCCGTGTAATACGTGCTTGCGGTTGAACTTAAGAAATACGCGCGAATTGACCGCATTAAATACATAGTATGATTCATAGTTCCATAGATATTTATTATGTACGTGTGTTCCTCTTTGGTATGTCATAACCCACAATCAGAGCATGGACTTATGTCCAGTGGAGTTACGTCCCTGTGCAAGTTTATTCACATTGAAAATAAGTTTAAGTGCAAACGGTGAGACTTCTTTCCATTACGAAATGGTATTTAAGTTCGCAGAAAAAGGAACTAAGGCCCGCGGCTGTTACTGCCATTTCATCATGGAAATAACCCTTGTGGGCCTTACTTCCAAAACAAAGAGGAAATAAGACCCGCGGGCCTTATTGCACTGCACCGTTCAGTTCATTGTGTTTCCGGTTACTCCATTCGCTTTGGTTTTTATTTCAGCTTAGCAGTCCACGACCCTCTGCAATCCCATCGTTCCTGCCACTTTTGTTGTGTAATCGCTTTGCACGATGGAATCTGGGTGAACGCTGTGTATTCGGAAACAACGAAAATCACAATTGCAGCTTCTACGACGTTATCGTCAGTCGAAATGCAGGAGAAGTTAAAAAATTTACCAAAAATTTGTTTTATGTATTTTTTGAAATAAGAAAATTCTTGTTCTCGTGGACTTGGCAGTTACAGGAATAGAGTTTATTAAAAAAAAAAATAAGGAAAATCAGAGCCACCTTTGACCTCTCTGCATTTTCAGTGTACTTGTGTTACTCTGAGCATTTCGTAGAAAAGAAATACCTAATTCTTAAATATTTTAAATACATATCAGGTACTACGTGTCTGTGTTTTATGTGATTTCTGCAAAACATCCTTGATGAGTTTTTTAGTTGAGATATTCCACGTGTTTTTTAATCTAATAAATGAAAAGATTAGTAAAGTTTTTAACAGTTAAAACACTTATTTTATTTCCTCAGATGTACATTTCAGAAGCAATGTAACTCAATAGAGGATTAAATTTTGCATTGCAACCAACAAAAGAAAAAGCTATCCAAAGTGCTTTGATTAACATTGAAACAGCTCTGAAACATTTCAATGATCCTGACGATAAAGTTAGAGTAAGGTCCGAAACTATAGATAAAATTAATTTTAACGATCTAACGAACATGACTGCTAAAATGAAAAATTTTAGAGGAGCAGCGAAAAGTTTAAAAGAAAAGAAAGCTTCAGTTATTTTCAGTAAAGCTGATAAAAGCAATAATATTGTAATACTAGACAAACAAGAATATATTGCAATAACTGAACAATTTATAAGAACTGGACCTTATGAAGAAGTAATTTTTAATCCTTTACCGGGAATGATAAGGAGAACTAAAGAAGCTATCAAACAAGCAGTTAAAGTTTTTAATGATCCTAATTTATCAAGGAAATTAAATGTTTCAAATCCAATTTTACCAAGATTATATTCTCAGTTAAAATTACATAAACCAGGAAAACAAATGAGACCAATTACATCAACAACTGGATCAATATTATCAAAACTTGAATGTTGGTTATTAGAAAAACTAAATAATCTCCCAATCAAATTTGAAACAGCAGCTATAAAAAATGGAATTGAATTTGCAGAAAAAGTAAAGAACTTAAAAATAGCTAGCAATGAGATTCAAGTTTCATTCGATGTTGTTTCATTATATCCAAATGTTCCAATTGATGAAACTTTAGTTTTTCTGAGAAAATGGCTAGAAAGAAATACACTTAAACCAGAAGAAATAAATGAATTTGTAAAACTTACTAAACTGTGCATGGATGAAAATTGGTTCCAGTTTAATGAAAAGTTTTACAGACAAAAATTTGGTTGCAGTATGGGATCACATATGAGCCCGTTTTTAGCAAATTTATTTATGTCGCATATAGAAACTGAAATGAAAAATCAAGTAAATTTCCCAAGAATTTGGTTAAGATATGTAGATGATATATGGGCGATAATCAAAAAACATGAACTCCGTCAGCTCATTAACAAATTAAATAGAACTAAATACCCATCAATAAAATTTACATATGAAGAAGAAATTGAAGGGAAACTAAATTTTCTGGATTTAAGTATAACTCGGAATGGAGACAATTTCGAATTGGATATATACAGAAAACCAACGAATACTCTGAGATACATTACATCAGACTCGTTCCATTCCTTTGAACATAAGATGTCAGCTTTTCACTCAATGATTTTTAGAGCTCTAAATATTCCAATGACTATAGAAACAAAAATAAAAGAATTCCAAAAAATTAAAGACATAGCCAAAATTAATGGATATACGGAAGAATTGATTGAAGATTTAACAATTGCACATAGAAGAAAACAAGAATTGAGAAATTATACAACTTTAGATCTAATAAGGAATGAAGGAAATGACGAAAAGAAATATTCAAAATTTTATTTCTATCCAGAAATAACATCTAAGATAAAACCAATCTTTAATAAATATAATATCCGTATGAGTGAGTGCAGCGAAATAAAAATAAAAAATCTGATTGGAGGATCTAAGGATAAAATTGAACAACTTCAAAAGTCAGGAATTTATTCTATCGGATGTAATGATTGTGCAAAAGAATATATAGGACAGACAAGAAGACCTATTCTAAAAAGATTTAAAGAACATTTTGCACATCTTAAATATAATGAAAAAGAAAAGTCAAGTGTTGCAGAACATATGCTAGAAAATAGTCATAGCTTTAGTTTGCAAAATTTAAAACTAATAAGGAATGTAAATAGCAATTATGAATTAGATGCTTTTGAATCATTTTACATATTTAAAAACAAAAATAATCTAATGAATAGTGATGATGGACCAATCAAAGATTCAATATTCAAAAAATTTTTTAATAGATTCAACTCAACTCAACTGTAATTTTTGTTTAGAAACATTTTTGTTTATTATTAGTTTTTTGACAAATAATTTAATTTAATTTAATTTTATAAATCTCACTGACGATGGAAGCATTGCTTCTGAAATGTACATCTGAGGAAATAAAATAAGTGTTTTAACTGTTAAAAACTTTACTAATCTTTTCATTTATCAAAACATCCTTTAAATACTTACGAAGTCCTGCATTTTAATTTAATTTTATTTTATTTTGTTTGTATTGCGAAAGCGCAGCTATGCTAAATCGTTCTATTCATTCACAGAGATTTGTTTGTGTTCGAAGTCAAAATACCATGAAATAGAATATTACCGCCGGCCGATGCAAGCACCAGATCAGAGAAATCTTTCCGGCCGTCTGTTTTCCGGTATCCTCGGAGAAACCTTCTATCGATGGTTGTATCTGTCAATAGTACGACTGTAGGTTCAATTTGATTTACAGAGCTGTAGACAGGCCAAAAAAATTCACTCCAGCGCAGCGTCAGTAAAAAATCTTCTGCGTCATTACTTTCTTTAAGTTAAAAAAATTTCCCGAATCCATATTGTGTTTCTTACAACACAATTTTCGTAGACTTATACGAAAGCAAAGCCTAGATAGAAGATAAGGACGTTTTAGAGCAGTCTGTAAGCAGGTCTGTGTAACTATCAAGTATTTTCTGGTATAAGGTGACAGGTACATAAATGAAAAGATGGCAAACCTTAATTCGTTGTAGTGAACGTGGCTGCTTAGTGCATGGGATGTGCGAAGTTCAAGTACCAACATTTTTTTTTTATTGGAGGTTTTTAAAATACCAGCTGGAGCACTCAGACCTAAATATCTGTTCATTGTACTACCAAACATGAAACAGAAAACATTTTATCATTGTTATCACATTTCGCAAGGAATTCTCAAGTACTCCGATAATAAATTCATTGCTATGAAAAGCGCTTTCTCGGTGAGCTGTTCGGAATCGGCAAAAAAATATAGGATTCTGCATTCCTCACAAGCGCTAGGCCCCGGGGCCCCCACTTTATTGAGCCACACTATTTAAACCAACATCATAATTGTTCTATTTGTGAACACATTCCAAGCTGAAAATGAAGTTTTGGTAGTGAAACTGCAAACACCACTTAATTTTCGGAATTTGATAGAAGGTTTAGAAATGTGCTTATAAAATCAGCTTCTGAAGAGTTGGCGTTGTTTTTATAAGGGTTTCCCCTATTGTTATGGTATCTGAATTGGTTCGGTGCTTTCAAAAGCAATATAAAGGTCTAATTGCTCCACTTTAACTGGAGTCTCATTCAATGTTTATTGACATGCGGGTGTGGTAATTTTGCACAGCTAATTTGTAATTATCGTCCGCAAAAAAAAGAATCTTTTGTCCGAAATAAATTAGTTTCTGTTAAAGATAACCATATAGTTTTATGAAACTGATTGAAGTGAAATTATTATTAGTGCATTTGTTTACATGCAACATGATTGGTTTTTAGTACAGTGATTGATGTAAAATGATTCCTGTCATAAAGAAATTGGATTTAATAATAATCCTTAAAATCCCACTTTGTTACGCTAAACGGTGTTTTCTTTGTTAACCAAACAAAAAGGACGTTTTAAATGATTGAAGGGTCTGTTATTCAAATATTAACTTCTTTTTTTTTTCAAAAGTATATTACGTATGCTTGATTGATGAAATTTAAATCGGTTACGACATAAATAAAAAACCTAAATTCTTAAGTTTCTCTCATAAAAAATTACTTCCTTTTGAACATTAAAGGTTCTTGTTTCTGACCCATCTCAAGATAAACATCAGAGAAAATCCTTCAACAAATCCTTTCTAGATCACTAAGGATAAGAAAGAAAAGATAAAAAAAAAACTAAATAAAATAATAACCCTTCCTGTGCTATAAATATTCCACAAAACGGTTTTATGTATATCGACGTTACATTTATCACCCCAACCACAACATCAGAACCACACCGGTTTGTGATTGGAATTTAGTTTCAAGTTATAAATAAATCTTTTGCTATGGTTTATAGGCATTTTGCCTGTATATGGTTTGGTAAGGTTATTTCAAAAGAGACCATTTTTCGCATCGACCTTTGAAATCGGTGATTAATGGCGAAATTTAATTTCAAATGGTTTTTCGACTTTTTGCGGTTGTTTTGATGGTAGTTTGATGTTTTGTCGATGAAATTTGTTGTTTTGAGACATACGGAGTTGTTGGTAGAGGAAGATATAACGAAAAAGTGAGTGAGTGAAATATAACATCAGAAAGTCTTTAAACGAAAGGATTTATTTTGAAGGCGATCAGTGTTTTGTTTTTAATTTAATTACGAAGTTATTCGATATTATTTTTCCCTTCTGATTGAATTTGGATTGTTGAAATCATTGGTTTGACGGCGACTTCTTTCATCAAAGTTGTGGTATTACTTGCACAAGCTCAGGTAGTTATTCAAAGTTTCGAATATGATTTTTATTTATACGACTATCATGTTTTACTTAATTGCGCTCGTCACTTATTGGCTGTTTTACTGACTAGCTGTGTAACGCCTTGAAATGGTGACTGTACTCCACGAGATGATACCGGTACCGTGATATTGTCTGCTTATGTGTCTGACTAAACAGCTCGAATGCATGCCATTAATCATTATTCTTATCCGTTCAATCAAGCAAATAGAGCCTGACGGCTTTTGCCTTTTGCTTTAAGGAGCAACTATTCATTTAACTTAAGTATAGCGGCTTGATGTTAACAAGCTCTTACTTATCTTTTATGTTGCTTGGAATGAAGTTTCAATAACTAAGCAATTTATCAATATACACGCACAGCCCCTTTAGAGTTAATTTTGGTGTGCTACCCCTTCTCTGCTTTATCTTTGTTCATAATGTTCGTGTTTGAGTTCAATGTATTGTCATTTATCTTTGGTGACAAGTGCCCCTACTCTAGATTTGCAATTCTATAGGTTTCATAAAGAAAAGTTTGAGTTTTGAGTCTAACGCTACACGAACGTCTTTTTTCAATGTTCAGTGAATTGGTGTGCTATGTTATAAAAAAAGGTTACAAATATACATCAATAAATCGGTTTGTATCAATCTGTTTGTCTTTAAATGTTTTGAAAAAAAATATTAACATAGAAAAAATGAAGTAATTGGCAAACATTTTGTTGATAAGCAAAAGAAATGGAATTGGTCCACGGTGATAACCTTGAGGAATGCCAGAAAACATGAGACATCATAGAAATTATCAAGCTGTTGCAGTTTATGTATCTTCTTTTTACGACTTACTTTCAAAAACTTTGCGAAAACACTGTGATCCACCATTTTTGTTTAATTTGTACAGCTACAAGTAGACAAAGTCAACATTCCATGCCATTGCTTCATAGTTTAATAGTGTAAGAGTCTGGAGGATAAGCTCCTTCATCTGTTCGGTCAACTGTCAGGACAAACAATTGCTTCTTATTCGTAAATCGGAGGTTCATCAAACCGATGTACCCCAAGTCTTGCTGCTCTACCCTATTTATTACTCAACCGTTGCTAAAAAAATAAAAAAAAATAAAAAAAAAAATATGGAAACTCTATAGCTCTGTGTCGTTTTCAACTCGCGTTGTGCCCAGATATCATGGAATCTTTGAGTATAATGTCAAAATACGCTGTGCTTTGTTGTAAATGAATGAATTGAAACTATTTATGAAAAGCTCTTAAAAACGACTGTGGAAACCACCATTCACTAGCAAGAATCCTATTGCAGAATTCCTATACAAATTCTTCTAAACTAGTAAGTGACTGATACAGGAGCGGTAGCATTTGGTGATAAAAACTGTAAGCTGCTTTGGTTGAATGCCCTGCTTTGACATCTATACTATATAAAAAGAAAAAACACTGGAAATTGTTTTTGAGTAAATAAGTCTCACCAAGATACAATTTTTGGCTACGTATTATCAGGACCTCCCTCTCCAAGCCACGTAAACTGCATTTCAACTGCTCTTTCTTAAAAAAAATAAAAAAAAAAAATAGGGTGGCGCAACAGAGCGTGGAGCCCCAGGGCCTAGCACATTTTTCACAACCACGGTTCCGAACGGCTAATCGAAAAGCGGTTTTCTTGGCAATAAATTTACTAACGAAGGACTTGCCAATTCCTTGCGAAAGGCGATTCCCGTGGAAAAAAATGTTGCCTCTGTTGGGATTCGAACTACGAACCTCTGGGTTAACAGGCAGACATGCTAACCATCACACCACGGGTACACTTGTAAATCTCTTTATCGAGAGATATTTCACTGAAGTAAGACAGAGCAGTAGTTGGAAAGCAGTTTACGTGGCTGGGAGAACGAGGTCCTGATAATACTCAGCCAAAAACTGTATCTTCGGCCATAAGAGAGCCAAAACCATTTTTTCTCAAACGGTTTTGAATAAGTGAAGGATAAATATCGGCACCAAATACTAAATCATCCTTAGACCACGAGTGAAAATCGGGATCCGCTAATGGAATATCAATGGGTTGTAATATTTCGAATTTATCTCTAGAACATGAAAGCAAGCTACCAGTGAGGCTTTTCAGAACGATAGTATTGGCACTCAGAATTAAATCAGGCATCTAGTTTGATTTGATTAAAATGGGACATAATTCAGAAGACAGAGCCGTAACGACGGTGTTTATCATCGGATATATGAGCTTGTGTTGATTTTACAGTGAGTCTAAGTTGTGTTTTTGCTTCCTCGGATATAAAGGTTACTTCCGACCCCGGATCCAGCTCGAAGGACCAGATGTTGGGGTGTGGTTCGGGAAGAAAAATTCTCTAGGCTGCCTTGTACAAAAAAGAGTACGAGATTTAGAATTAGTTTAGTTAGTGTAATAATGGGGTATATGGGAAATTTCAAGGGAATTTTATTATTGATAATGGCGGTTTAAACCCGACAAGGCTCTGAGTGTGATCTATTTTACTTGAACAGCCCTCTTCTTTTTCGAAGGGATTTTTCATTTGCGGGCACTTTCCACTGGTTATTTTTAATTAAAAAAATACTTTCCGATAAGTTTTGCTCAGGTAGTTGAATGGTTTTGAACGCAGTTGTGTACCATGCCCACTTGAAAAGTCAGGTGGAAAATATATATATAAAATATAGGCTGCGTGCAAATGGAATAGCTTTGCAGTAGGTTGTGTCCAGGTGAAATAGCTATGCAAATAGTGAGACACCTCGGGTCGCGAAGATTTTGGAATTTGGGCTGTCCTACGATTGAAACCTGTCCCTGGGTACCCGGCTACCTGGTAGCATATGCTCATGTAAAATATGATGCAGTCATAGGAAATGGTTTTTTGAATTTCTTCACCCTTTACTTCCTATGGATGTATAATAACTAAATATATGTGTTACATATACAAATTATTATATTTCACGTTACTGAAATTGAAAAATCATCCGTTTTTGGCATGAATTGAAAAGTTCTACTGAGGGATCTACGCAATTAACACTTTGTGTGTAAATTTTCATTTAGTATTTGTTGGTGGGTTGGTGCTTTCAAGTTGTAATCTTCAGGTGATCCATGTTTTCTTAAACATGTCTGGTCTTTTCTGATGCAGACTACTCGGTTGTCATTCAAAAATCGAAAAAAATTTCTCGCATTGGGCGCCATTTTGTCGCTGGTATTGTCTTTTACGACCGTGCTTCAGAGTTTTGAATCAATAGTCGGATAATCAAATAAAATTACATAGAAATAAGCATCACAGAAAAAATATATCTCATTTTTATTTTTTAATGGCTTCAATGTAAAAAGTTTCTTCAACATGAAAGGTTCTGTGTCCCTGTTTATGAACTTTAATTGCCCTCGGATATCGTCGCGCCAGTTTGTTGCAACATCCACGACTTTTCCCATTTGCTACACAAGCCAAGCAAAGTTTTGTGAAGAAAAAAAAAAATGGTACTACTTAGATCGTTGACATACAATTTGTTGCAACGCAAAAACCACTGTTACAAAACATTAGTCCTTCATTAACCCCATAAACAAACTTCAACGAACTTTGACGTCCTTTTCTACAGACAAGAGCAATAAAAACGAACCATCCTTGTGCTGTGACGTTCTTGTCTCTTATATCGAGTTATGCTTTCCTGACAGATAAAAAAAGAAGAAACTTCTACTTTTTCTTATTTGCTCGTGAGTTGTTCTGCATTGTTTTTTTTTCTATTCATAGACTGATGGGTAGCTTAGTATCTCGCACAACCGTTGTCGTGGTTCATCTATGGTTATCAAATTCTAAGAGTAATTCGGTAATTTACAGTCTCTCTCTATATTCTGTTCAGCTAAGTAAACCTTGGTAATCTCCCGTCGGGGAACCCTAACCCGAAGTAGTTTTCATCTTTGTTGCATTTTTTTTGTCTCAAATGTTTGCAGTGGTAGCTCCTCTGTATCCCTGAAATCATTCAAATCCAATTCCAATCATTCACAAAGCAAGCACTTGAACATAAATGGAAATAACAATATTGCTTCTATGACAACAACTATCAGTTTGTTTATTAAAAAAAATGTGTGAAGTGCATCGGGGTCAGACAACAAGGATCCAAGTATTTTGTCTGGTCCCTTTATGGAAATGCTGCTTAGTTTTCCACGGAATGGAACAAAGCTGTGTATGTGAGCATATTTCGTTTCACTAAAAAAAACAAAAACAAACGAAATTATGAAAATTTAACTTTGCATTTCACAATCGACTTGTTTATGTTGTGTTTTTACTCGTTGTGCAAAATTTTTCTCTCATAAAGTCAAATTTATTCCCAAAGCGATTGTGAAACGACCACGGATGTTAAGACTTTTTTCCCGAAAGCTTATCTGAGGGTGGCAGAGCTGGGTTGAATGTTGTGTAAAACTTTATGTTGCGGTGTTGAATTTGTTTATTGAAATGGAGCAGGAGATTGTAGGGTAAAGTCGGATGATATGGCACTACGAGTGATATTCAATATCTCCCACTTAATGAATTTTTTTTTAAACAAATAGAGCAAGAAGTAATACAGTCTGACGTAAGCTTTCAGTTGATGATGGAATATATGGCACCGGTGCCATTTTCCCCGACGATTTTTTCAACTGACGACTGTTCTTATAATTTTCTTTTAGAAATGCCAACAGTTTATAAAAATGGCTTCCCCAAACCGGGCCTAATCAACTCAAGCTCAACTTTCATCAGCCGTCGTTGAAGCTGCGCGTGACAACAAAATGTCGAAAAACGCTGCAGCCAAGCATTCCCTTCACTGCATTAAGAAAGCTTCTTAAAGCACCAGACCCTTAAATGCCCTGAAGAAAACTAGAGCAAAGTGAAGAAAAAAACCGTTCTCCATACAAAAAAGTTTCAGCCACACGGGTTCGGCGCTAGGATCAGGAAGGAAGTTTGTCAAATGGCTTTTGGATTAGCTGAAGAGTGCGAGATAAGGCACCACCAATTCAATCATGAGAAAATAAGCTAGAAATGACTGGTTCACTCTGTTTATGAATCGCCATCCATAGCCGTATCATTGCATGATGAATCGAAAGAACTCGAAGACTTCCGTGAAAACTTTTGTATTGGCTTTGGCGAGGATTATAATCAGACAGCGAAACCGAACGACTGTCATTATATGACATTTTTAGTCTCATAATTCGTGTACGTAATTCAAAGACACATGCAACAAATGTTGAAAAAAGGAGAAGAATAGGGTGCCGAATCACCCTCGATCAAGTGCCATTAGACCCTCCTTTTTTTTCAATCATTATTTTTTAATGTTCTTTAATTTTGCCAAAAATAACAAGAAATAATTTGTGGACAATTCTTTCCGTGCTAATTTTGTCTTTATGGATTAGTTTCAAAATAAAGTAGTTTTTGTTTGAAATAGAAATCTTGTTTATAAACGAAAATGGGTGCCATATTGCCCGACTTTACCCTATATTCTCGGTATCCCTAAGAAGCGTCATCAAAATTGTATGAGAGTGACTTCAATTATTTTTTTTTTTACAATTTTGTGGGGCTTTGTATTTTGACAGTAGGGATGTTTTAAGCGAAGGGAAGTTTTCTTAGATTACACTTTTTTGTGAATTTCACGGGAATATGAAAAACCTTTGTTGAATGCAATATTCTACGGCATATGTTACTCTTTTCAGTATTTTCCTGTCTATTTGCAAAGCAATCATTCTAGTTCGTGCGAAGTTTTCTTTGTGTCATTGTTTGAATGTCTAGGGTTTACAAGTGGATGCTAGTGCTTCAAGTGGATGAAGGAGAATTCAGACACGTAAAACTCCTTTCTCACAGCTGTGTTGTTACGTATGGTTGCAAACACCCTAAAAGTAAACAGAAATGGGATGTTTAAGTCCTTACCGAACGACAAAGATTTTTTGGATAACAATTCGTAAAGCAAAAGAATCTCTTAAATTTCCAGAAGATCATTTTTCTTTGCGCTGATAGAATTTCAAAACGAATTTCTGATGTGAATAACCAAAATTTTCATAGAATTTTATTTGTTTGTTGTTTCGGTGAATCATTGCTTAGCTTGTGTGCGTCAATGGTGTTTATAGAATAGTGTCAAAGCAATGGAATTCCTTTCCGCTAATCATAGTCTCCTATGGGTTTTTTTGGCAGCTGATAGTTTATAGTTTTTGTTATATTTTTGAACATTTTATCTTTTTAAGTCAGAAAATGAGCTTTGGGAGATCGTTTAGTTGATGAAGTTTCATCGCAAAAGTGAGTTTTGCGTAACAGTCTTTTATTAATCCATATTTTCCTTAATAAGCTTTGCTATACCTCGGCAGTTGTGCCAAACCGAAAAAACGTATTTCCACACTGGGTGACTTTTTATAATAAGTATTGGCTGTTGGTTCTTTGGTAGTGAGTTTGGAGTTGCTATCTGTTTTTCCTGACACCAAACTCGTTAGAACCGAAAAAAAGTGTTCAAAAGCAAAATTTATAATGTTTTTGTGCTGGCGAGCTGCAAATTGATATTTTTCGGCGTTGAAAAGTAAGACGAAGAAGAAAAGCTTAAAATCAAAATCGTTTTTTTTACGCATTTAAAGAATGTAACACAAAAAGAGCCCTTCAGATCATTTGAATTCTGTCTATCGTTATCTTGGTGTTCTCTAGTTAGCTTTGTTATCCCTACCATATAACTGTAGCGATGTTACTCATCACTAAAAAAATGAAGAAGATATTCTCACATTAGGCGCCATTGTGTAATTATATTGCCTTGTTGGGTTGTGTGTGTGCCTATTGATCTTTTTCTTTGTACTTTTTCGCTTGCTCTTTTAAAAGGGATCCAGCGGTTTTTGTTATCATCCCACTTTCACATTTAAAAAAAAGACTCACATTGGGCGCCAAATTGGAGCTATCGGCATGTATCTAATGCTGTGTAATACCTGGTTTTTTTTTTCTTTCTAGCCTTTTGAGCTGCGTATGCAGAGTGTTATTCTTCGCCTTCCCTTTGATGTCCTCCTCTCCTGCCTACAGACCAATTGTGTAACCCGCCTACTAATGAATCATTTGAAAAGTGTTTTTGATTCTACTCGTTATCGGTGTTTTTCCTGTGACTGGATGCGTGTATCATAGATAAATCTTAAATGTTGTCATTCTTTTGCTACTTTTTGAGCCATGACAATTTACATCGTTGTAACAATTGCTCAAGCCATTACTTTCCATTATGCCCTTAAGGCTCACGTTATCACTTGTAAGTGATTTTATGTTCTTAGTTTTGGAACGAGACGCACAAGCAATAAACTCGTGAACACCAATAAGCTAGCTTATTTTATTATCAGCGAAAAAATAAAGCTCTTATTTGATGAGCGATAAATGTCGTCTTCTCCAGCAAACGAAACTTTTCTGATTATATTTCTTAATTAGTGAAGCAAATTATTTTCCACTTATGAACAAGAGCCATTTGTCGATTTATTTTATATCTTCAACTGAGTACATGGCGTTGGCAACGACGGGCGTCTGTGACAGATGCGTGAGTATGTGTGGAATGAAAATGCTTTTATCCTTGCTTGGATGAGAAATAAACTTACGATGAACAAATGTGACACTCAATTGAAGATTTAATGTTTGTTGAGAGTGAAATGATGTCAGTGATGGAACATCGGAAAACAGCTGAAGAAAAGTACCATTGCAGTTTTGGGAATGGCCATTAAGTGTCTCGTATACACTTGCGTTGACTTTGGTGTTAAGTATAAGTTCACATGTCGACGGGTTCAATGTTCGATTGGTGATGATGAAGAAGACATTGATGTTTTATTTTGATATATTCTTTCATATTACGTGTGTCGTTGAAAGAAGACTTAAAAACATGAATTCCTTGATAAGCGGTAGTTAATTGCTATTCTCATTTATGTGCATAATAAAGTGCGCATTGCGGTTTCCAACTAAAACACTAGCAAAACCGACCAGCGTCCATCTTGGCTCCCATGAAATTCTGCAAGAGCCATACCACTTTCCTCTTTTGGGTCTGCTGACTGTCCATTGTACATTTTCGCACCCTCCATCATTTAAGTAAGTTTTTTGTGCTCTTGTGGGGCGTTTATTGTGTTTTCTAATTTAAATCATGTGGTGAGAGATATTTCTATAAGAAAGAGAGAGAAATATTGGAAGTGTAGTGCTTTACTCAAGCAAATACACAATGCTTGCAGGTATGCGGTTGGTGTCTTGGTAAGAACGAGACATTGATATCACTTACACGTTGGTGCCTCTTGCTAATAACATTCAACTGCATTGACGGTATGCCATGGGCCACACTTCCTTTTTTTTTTTTTACTAATATGGTTGCTTCAAAGGCTGAACGATCATATGTAAATGGTGTTTTTTTAGAGGTATAAAACTTCGAATTGAAATAAAACACAAGAAAATCGTTTTAATGTCCATCAATTTGGCTTTTATCGAAGGATAATTTTATGACATTATTGTTTAAATATGATTTCGGGCATGTGGCTGCCGCGGCTGACTCCAATAAAGCCAAGTCTAGAGGTCCAATTTTCAACCACTTTTTCGAGAATTAGAGGCCGTATGTCGGCAATAACGGCACGAATGTTGGCTTCGAAGCTCCCTAAAGTTTTTGGTTTGTGGAAATAGACGAGCGACTTCACATATCCCCAAAGAAAATAATGCAATGATGTCAAATCACACGATCTTGGTGGCCAATTGACAGGTCCATTCATCGAATGTTTCCTTCAAAAAATCGATTGTGACGTGCGTTGTGTGGTATGTAGCGCCGCGCCGTCTTGTTGGAACAACATCTCATCCACATTCATACCATCCAATTCGGGAAGAAAATAGTTGGTAATCAGGGCTCTATACCGGTCTCCATTATCGGTAACTGGTTCGCCAGCATCATTTCGGAAGAAGTATGGCCCAATAACTCCACCTGCCCATAGAGCACACCAAAGAGTCAGGTTTTGTGGATGTAATGGCGTCTCATGGTACTCATGCGGATTCTCTTCACTCCCAATCCGGCAATTTTGCTTGTTGATACCATTCAACTAAAAATGGGTTTCATTACTGAACAAAATTTTGTGATGAAAATCATCATCGAGATTAATCTCATTTTCGGCCCATACACCAAAATGACCGACGCATTGCATGGTCCCGCGGCTTTAATTTTTGCACAAGGTGAATCTGGTAATGTGGTAAGCCAAGCTTTTTTGCGAGTAATCGTTCATAAAGTTGATGGACAAAGCTCCAACTACTGTGCACGGAGGCGAATCGATTCATTCGGGTCTTCTTCAACACTTTGCTCTACAGCGGCAATAGTTTCTTCGGTGGGCACTGTTAGACGTCATTGCGGGTGCGTATTATCACATAAAGTAAACGTAGTGCGAAAACAATCCAACGGTTAACCGAATTAATTGCTCTGATTGACGAATATGTCGACCATAAGATGGACGGAGCTTGCGGTAAGCTTCGCAAACTGCACCTTTGTTTTCGAAATAATTTTGCACGATTTGCAAGCGTAATTCTTTTGTGAACATGTTTATTTGGCCAACCAAGCTGAAGATTTTTTTTTTTTTTTTTATAAAAAGAGGAGCCTTATGCTAATCTGGAGAACTCAGACCTAATATCCAGTCCATTGTACTACCAGATTAGCAGCCTTCCCTTTTTTTTGTGTTGCAGTAGTTGGAAATAAGTTGTTAGTCATTTCACATATATAACCTCAAGGGCGGCGTCCATATGAAACTGGGAGGCTGAAAGAAAAGTAGATGCCCAGAGCGGAATTCGAACCCACGCATCCGGCCTCTCTACCAAACACTCTACCACTGCACCACGGCCGCCCTCTGAAGCTGAAGATAAATGATATTAGAGTTGGCCGATTGGACCACAAGATGTCAGTTTTATCCCTAATCGAAAAACCAACCTCTAAAAAAAACGCCCGATATATAAGCGGTCATTTGATTAATCGTTATAACGAATCAAAAACCTAAAACCTAACACATGTTCTCATGAAAAATCTAATGTCCATACTCCAGTGAACTTTTCTAATTTTCATGTGACACACCGTTGATTTTTAATCGACTGCCATGTCTAAGGTATAAGTTTTAAGGTGCCTGTTTTGTTGTTACACTTTTCACTATATCTTCCTTGATATAGGAACTGTTGAACTGTTGGTCTACACTGAAAATCGACGAAGGTTCCACACTGGGCGCCATTTAGTTATTGGAATTGAATTTGGTTGTATTGTGATTTGCTGTCTTCTTTTTCTCAAATTTTTTATTTCGGATAAGAATTTTTCTTTTTATTTTTCTTTCGTTTAGCGTTATATTTCTTTAGACATTCCTTTAGCAATGCCATGAGTTGGAAACAAGAGCTTGGAGAATGATAAGGGCAAATATTTTTATGTTTTCTACAGACGTCTCCTTTGAGTTTCCTTACATGAGATATCCTCCCTGATCTGTCGTTCAAGCACTATACATACAAAAAGTACCAAACTAGTCGCCAGTTTTTGTTAAGTATTTGTTTTTGCGTCTGTCCTGAATATTTTCTCTGTACTTATTCCTTTGAGCTACGCAGTTTTCATAAAACACTGATATTTTAAAAAAAGGATCCTTGTTGGGTGCCGTTTTGTAATTTATGGCTGCATTTGGGTTTAATATGGCTCACTGCTTGCTTTTGGCCCACTTTCGCTATTACCGTTTTTACAGTGCTGCTTTAACTGCCACAAAAAATAGTCAATGCTTTCATCAAAAACTAAAAAAAGTGTCTCACATTGGGCGCCATTTTTTAACTACGCGTAGCATTGTCTTGTTAACCCGTGTTGTTTTGTGGCTGCTTCTCTCAAGTCATGTTCTAAGGTACGAAGAACTTCAAACCTTCCTACTTGCCAGGATTTCCCCACTTCAATAAATGATTTTAAATGAGAAATAGCAAAAATATTAATAAAATGTAGTTCGTAAGGCTTAAGGAAAGGACTCTGTGTATTTTTCCACGAATAAATAAAATATATAAAAATACGTTGATTGCCTCAAGGGTATAACGATTTCTTTGAAATATATTTTAGGATGGCGCCCAGCAGTCGACAGTTTTTCTTTTTACTCAGAATTGACTTCCTTTGAAGTACCTATGTCTGGGACAACATTATTAATAAAATAAGAATTTTTGTCAGCACCTACGAAGTTTACATATCTGGCATGGCTAAAAATTTAACAATGTGTTGTCGAGTACACACTTTAAGAAAGGAAGAAAAAAAAAACCCTTCTTAACACAATCCTATTCTGGAAAGCTTTTTCCTCGCATCTTAGAATTGAAGTTTTTCGTCATCTTTCTTCGTAAATGGTGGCAAGAAGATGCTGAACGGACAATCACAACACTTACACTTGCAAGTGCAATTGAGTATATTGGAATAGTAGCACTCGAGAGTAGCAGCTGCATGCAGTCCTCTTGCGAGATATCAAAGTGTTTCCTTGCTGAGTATGTGAAAAATTTTCGATGTTAAGTGCAGGCACAGGATGAGCAAATATATAAAAAGGACTTCAACACAGAATAGATAGAGGATGGTGATAATAGAGGAAAAAGTGGAGAATGAAGGATCCAAAAGGATGTCATCGCAAAAGAACTATTTTTAGACTAAACAAGCGTGGCCCCATCACCTTTTTTTATTCGTTCTCTGCATTCACGTCAAATACTAGGAATTTTTGAATGAATGGAAGTCTATTTTTAAACGTCTACTACACATTTTATACCGAGCAAGACCGATGACGATGGAAACAATTGAGTGTTGAGAACAAATACATGCCTATATATCCAAAGCACTTAAGTTAGCATGAGAACAGCCTCGACTGCCGCCCACCCAATATACAGGCTCCTTAGCCAAAGAAAGGATGAGAATTGAGAAGTGTCCTCAAACTAATTACTGCAGGATATGGGAAAATGTTGTTCCTTAGACCATTGGAGGAAGTATTATCGTGTGTGTCTCTTTACACACCGGCGGGCGTTATGGTGGGTTCTTGTGTGGATGGCGATGCGATGCGAATGCATCATCATCACTCCTCCCTTTCATTCCATTCGTTTTCCTTCACAGACGAAAGATAATTTTGTGAGGTATTTTTCTCGTCCAGTGTGGGGTTGAAACCATCGCACATTCTCCATCGGTTAGGGTAAATTGAATAGACTTTCTAATTGACGTTTGAAGATTCGTTCGACCGAGTTTCGTAAGCTCGTACTCGTGTCTACGACTACAACCCCAATCTACGATGTTTGTGTGATTGTGCGTGGATATATTAAACGTTTTCGATGTATCAGCTATGTGATTAATCCGTAGATTTGGATTTGGATAGGGCAAGTATGCGACGTTTCCTTGTTGTACAGACTTTGATGAGTAGATTAGCAACATAATTGAAATTAGTGCATGGATTTTGTGACGTGAATAGCTTCGGTTGTGGAATAAACTGTGTGTTCGCTTACGGCTAATTCAGCTTCACATTGAATCTGTTTCAGAGTTCTTGTGGAGTTTGCAATTCAATCGAATTCTACTTTGATAAGCGGAGCTTTAAGGTACAAACATTTTGTGTTAGGATCAGCTGTTTTTCCAACTGTCTCATCTTTGTTTGCTTTTCACCTGGTTAGTCTTACACAGTGAAATATGTTTTCACTTTAACTGAAATTTTACGTGAATTTAAAAAAGAGTGATTTTTTCAGAGTTAAGTTTTCCTGATTGGTTGCACTGGTTCACGTCATCTGTCAAAGTGAAAAGTTTTCACTATACTCTTCCATCTCATCATGGAAAGGCTTACAAACGAGCAACGATTGCAAATTGTTGAAATTTATTATCAAAATTTGTGCTTTCTGAAAAATTTGCATTGTTTGTAAAGACCATAGTGTGGTCGACCTGGTGAATCAACAATTCGTGCTGTTATCACCAAATTTGCCACCAAATTTACTTTGTGGACATTTAACCATCGACTAGCATGCGAACAGTGTGTTTCGAAAAGAATATTGCAGTCGTAGCGTCCAGTGGGGTCGTGAAATTTCAAATCGTCGGGTTACTCAACCCCATGGAAAATTTTACATGTCGATTTGGTACAACTTATGCAAGAATTGAAGCCGAATGACCGATCATAAGATCATAACGTGTAATTTTTGGAAAACGGACCTTAAAACAGCTCCTTGAAAATTTACTGTTTTATTGAAAAACTGTATTCAGCGTAGAGGCTCATTTATGGCTCAACGGATACGTAAATAAGTAAAACTGTCGCATCTGGATTGATAAACAGCCACATGTCATACAAGAATTACCGATATATTCCCAAAAGTGAAAGTTTGGTGTTTTATGGGCTGGTGGCGTCACCGGTCCATTTTTCTTCAAAGATGAACGTGGAAGAATCGTTGTCGTCAACGGCGAACAATATCGAGCGATGATACGCGACTTTTTCTCTGCCCCAGTTGGCTAAATTGAACTTGGTTGACATGTGATTTCACCAAAACAGTGCCACATGCCACACAGCCCGTGAAACAATGAACATGTTGAATTATGAATTTGGTTCGGCTCGAAGGACCAAATGTTTTGAAGTCAAGGATGGTACCTTCGTAAACAATGAAAATACCACCCGAATGTAAGGTCGATATGATACTCTTTTATTTACAAGCCTGAATTTCTTTAAATTCTGTTTGAAAATATATTTATTTCTATTCTTATATTTACTCTATCCTTAAAGCAGCCGTCAATGTACATATATTTATGATGGTTTGCGATATTCCTGTTTGTTATATCAGTTATCTTCAAGCAGCCGTCATCGTCAGTATGTATTTATGGTTGTCTGTGATATCCTTAGTCACAGCGCACATTGGGCTACCTGAAGACTGTATGTTCAAGCTTATCTCTCTAAATGGCCCGTGAGATGTCCGCCTAGATCATGACTCGCATAATTATAATCAAAAGATTTTTATCTGAAATTTTAACCATAGGTTCCTGGAAACCCGGCAAGTTTCTTAAGATGATCGCCTGTCATTGGTTGTTTTAAGTAATCATTGGGCTCTGTTCTTTTCTAGCTCTAGTGGCTTGAGTAGAGAGGTATTGGTTTCACTGGATTCGAGTGATGACCCAATTTTGGCGGGCTTATTCGGCATTTTGCTACAGTGATGTTGCGGTGTCCTGGAACCTAGATTAAAGTTGAGGTGTTGGTTGACCAGTAGCAGTTTAAAACTGTTACGAGAGCTTTCTAGTAATTTGTATTTTGTGAAAATGGATGAGATAGCTTTTATGATCAATTTTTGCTTAGCTTGAAAAACGGCTGCAAGTACTGCTGCTTGGAACACAGCAGAATACGAGGAGCTTCATGGATCTTTTTATAAGAGAATGATCTGAGAATGTGCCTGACTCTACATCCTCGTCCATTTTAGTAAAGCCTGCAAAGACGGATATATGTTGGTTACGGTTGGTGTTGTTGTCATGGCACTGGTTGAGCCAATTCATGCAACCCCCTGGAGTTTTTTCGTGGTCTTGAGGTTTGACGCCTTCTCTAATGATGGCAACCATGTCAAACAGGAGTATATTAGGATTGGTCTCATTATTGATGTGTATTTACATCTAGTGAATGTTTTTGACTATGAACGTGTTTATTAGCGTACCCTTCAAAGCATTGCTTTCACTGTGACAAAAATAGTATCTGTTTTCATTAAGAATTAAATGAAAATGTCTCACGTTGGGCGCCATTTTGTAACTAATATTCTTTTCCATCTTAGCCTTCTTTTCTGAAGATATTGTTTTATAAGGTGAGAATTACTTCAAATCATTCAAGTTTAGCTTACTACCTACTTTGTTAACATATCTGGCATCGCTAACGCCGATTTTTGGGACCAGGTCCACATCTTATCACAAAAATTCTACTGCATGTGAAGAAAGCGATTTGGGCTTTTCTCCCTCTTTCTGTATAGTTTCCTTTCCTGTTGAAACATATAACTGTATTAAAATATGATTTGTGGTGGGTAAAAGTAGATTAGAAATGTTTCGCTTTCTTCTGAAGGGAACGAGTTCTGTTTTTTGGGGTTAACGTTTAGTGCGAAGTTTACGGTCCAGCTGATGAGCTTAGAGCTTAAAATTCAGTTAAAATCACTGCCGCAATAACTTATATTCATTTCCATTTTCTAATAAAACTTTACCTCAATCGAAATGAATTTGTAAAGAAATAAACAAACTTAAAAAAGAAGTTGTGCTAGTTGAAGAGTTCGCCTTTTTAATGAAACCAAATTGAATGAATTTTGTGTTTCTCAATTTGTAAATGGAGCGGTTAATTTGTTGTCTCTTGACGATGTTTGAAAACTTCACAATTGTGTCCTTTTTTAGAGAACTGTTTTGATCTCCTACGAATAAGGACCAAATTCAATTGAAATTTAATTGCTAAGTGAAGCTCACAGTGATTTTTGCGTATTGATTGCTTAACTTCAAACTAAATCTTGTTGTATTAATAGCTACCCTGTAAGTTCGTACAAGTAAGTACATTAAGTAGATTTAAGTACATTTCCTGGAAATTTTAATTTCCCCATAGCGAGCATACTTAGAGCAGCAATTGTCTTTGGTGATAAGATTAAAATTTAACCAAGCTCCTCTACAACTAACCTCAATGTCATAATGCTAAAGCACGTCCAACCACACAAACCACTCATATGAGTGTGACATGATTTCTAGTATATTTACGGTTGAAACCACAATTCGTTTCTTTTATGAATAGAAATCTTTTAAAACTTAGATGCTGTAAACGTAACTTTGTTTTCCCAACAAAACACATTTAATTTTTTTGAAATGGTGAAACTATGACGGCAAATGGAGGCTTTAAAGTTCTAAGTATCGCAAACATTATATGACTACATCATTATCTCTGCCACCGCATTTTAAACAAAAAAAAAAATAAAAAAATAAATAATAAACATCCGAACGTGTAAGCCTGGTGTAATCCTTATTAATGAAGAGCAGAGAAATTTAACTGTCGTCGTTGTCCGCATTGAACAACACAAACACTGCGGTCCATTTGTTTTGAGGGAGAAAGTAAACAAAATACACGCATAATTAAGCAAAGCCTTTCATATATATATGTATTTGGCCAAGTAAAACAAATATGTATGCGGTTATTCGGATACGTCACAACGGGATGTCCTTGAGCGACATCTCAGTCACTCGAGGAATGGTAAAAGTGGGCTTCCGTACCACTCGCTTCCGGTTAGGGGGTGAAAAGAATATTTCAGGAAAAAGTAAACCTGTGCGAGTAGCCAGTTGACGTATATAATGTCACTCTTGTAATTTCAAAGAGTTACCCACGCCATTGCAAGTGAAAGAGAGATAGAGAGAGTTACCAGTAAATCATTTTTCCATTCGGAAGTGTTTGTCCTCTCCAGAGGAGAGGTGTGAGTCCTTTTGCCAAGCAAACAAGCAAGCAACGATGACAGGGTTACTATTTAGAGGCTTTTGCTCCAAGTTTTCAACTGCGAGTAGTTAAATATTCAGCACCTGTGAGCTGTTAGCGTATGCCATAAATTGCTCTTGTGGTCGAGATAAAGAGCCTGTCAATGATATAACCAGGCGTAATGTTCACATTTTATTTTTATGAATTTTGTTTTGCAGCATAAATAGCTGCTGGGTGGCTCTTAATGATGTATTTTTATGATCCTTATGGACATTTAACTGAGGTAATTTTGTGTAGTTGTGTGATGGTTTAATTTTGGGTATTGCGTTGACAAATGGCTCTATTTAATGCTTGATTGAATATAATGAAGAATGGTTGTTTTTGGCCATGGAAAAGACAGGCAGAGAGAGATGGAGATGGAGATGGAGATGGAGATGGAGATGGAGATGGAGATGGAGATGGAGATGGAGATGGAGATGGAGATGGAGATGGAGATGGAGATGGAGATGGAGATGGAGATGGAGATGGAGATGGAGATGGAGATGGAGATGGAGATGGAGATGGAGATGGAGATGGAGATGGAGATGGAGATGGAGATGGAGATGGAGATGGAGATGGAGATGGAGATGGAGATGGAGATGGAGATGGAGATGGAGATGGAGATGGAGATGGAGATGGAGATGGAGATGGAGATGGAGATGGAGATGGAGATGGAGATGGAGGAGATGGAGATGGAGATGGAGATGGAGATGGAGATGGAGATGGAGATGGAGATGGAGATGGAGATGGAGATGGAGATGGAGATGGAGATGGAGATGGAGATGGAGATGGAGATGGAGATGGAGATGGAGATGGAGATGGAGATGGAGATGGAGATGGAGATGGAGATGGAGATGGAGATGGAGATGGAGATGAGAGGATGGAGATGGAGATGGAGATGGAGATGGAGATGGAGATGGAGATGGAGATGGAGATGGAGATGGAGATGGAGATGGAGGGATGGAGATGGAGATGGAGATGGAGATGGAGATGGAGATGGAGATGGAGATGGAGATGGATGGAGATGGAGATGGAGATGGAGATGGAGATGGAGATGGAGAGAGATGGAGATGGAGATGGAGATGGAGATGGAGATGGAGATGGAGATGGAGATGGAGATGGCGATGGAGATGGAGATGGAGATGGAGATGGAGATGGAGATGGAGATGGAGATGGAGATGGAGATGGAGATGGAGATGGAGATGGAGATGGAGATGGAGATGGAGATGGAGATGGAGATGGAGATGGAGATGGAGATGGAGATGGAGATGGAGATGGAGATGGAGATGGAGATGGAGATGGAGATGGAGATGGCGATGGAGATGGAGATGGAGATGGAGATGGAGATGAGATGGAGATGGAGATGGAGATGGAGATGGAGATGGAGATGGAGATGGAGATGGAGATGGAGATGGAGATGGAGATGGAGATGGAGATGGAGATGGAGATGGAGATGGAGATGGAGATGGAGATGGAGATGGAGATGGAGATGGGGATGGGATGGAGATGGAGATGGAGATGGAGATGGAGATGGAGATGGAGATGGAGATGGAGATGGAGATGGAGATGGAGATGGAGATGGAGATGGAGATGGAGATGGAGATGGAGATGGAGATGGAGATGGATGGAGATGGAGATGGAGATGGAGATGGAGATGGGAGATGGAGATGGAGATGGAGAAGGAGATGGAGATGGAGATGGGGATGGGAGATGGAGATGGAGATGGAGATGGAGATGGAGATGGAGATGGAGGATGGAGATGGAGATGGAGATGGAGATGGAGATGGAGATGGAGATGGAGATGGGAGATGGAGATGGAATGGAGATGGAGATGGAGATGGAGATGGAGATGGAGATGGAGATGGAGATGGAGATGGAGATGGAGATGGAGATGGAGATGGAGAGATGGAGATGGTATTTTGGAGGGAAGCAAATCCTTCAGCTTCCAATGGCTTGCATTTTCTGGTATCTACTCTTTCTTAGTCTGAAAAAAATATAAAGCCAAAACTATCGAATACATTTCGAAGCCAATCAAATGAACCTCTTGTGTTCATCAGGGCAGTCGCCTTGGTCCACTGCTTTTTATCATATTTTTTAATGACATTGTGTAATCATCTGTTGAGCACTGGTGATACAGCACCAGTTCATTCAGACATCCCTATTTCTGACAAACATAATAAAAATTAGGGCTTTTGATCAATAGTGGCGGCTATCATCTGCGATCGAAAAATCGCCCCTGAAAGACAAAAACATACACTGTGCGCCAAGGTTGGAAAATGCATAAAAAGTATGAGAGCAAGTTGACGGCAGCTTAAATGGAGATACCTCGTATGACAGCCAGAGTAAAAAAACCTAATAAAACTAGTTCCACCATCTGGGGAAGCCTTAGCGTGAAATACAATCTTGTCGAATAGTTTCAAGACCAAAAGCAAAATTCTAAAAACTCCCTTAAAAAGGGCAATGTGATAGAATGTTCCAAGACGACCGCGAAAAGGTAGGCTAACACGCTTTTTATGAGACACGCAGTGCAATTGGTCGGTTCCAGTCATGCAACAATCCAAAACTGGGATGCTTGTCGACGCTTTTTCGTTGTCTGTATTCTACGTACGTATTCAAACGAAGAAACTGATAAACGAAAGCATTGCAATTTGGGGTAAACTAACAAAAAATGTTTGGCAACGAAACTCTTTGAGGGAGTCGGAGCCTTGCTTAATTCTCTCAACCGCAACTTGTGACAAATGGAAGGGACCTACTATTTTTAGTGGAAAATCTTCTTTGTTTACGACGTTATTCCTCCCGAAGGATGTGCCATCTACTCACGAAAGGTGTTACTCTTTGAAAAGCAGTTGGATGTTTCTAAATCTCACTTAATATTTGAACAAGTCAGGTCAAGGGCACCATTTCTACAGTGAACTAGAATTTTTTTTAGATAAATCATACAGTGAATTCTTCCCCAGTTGTAGTTGTGCAAGCCCGCATCGCTGTTATATACTGTTGATCAAAAAAACCCAATTTCGAGCTTCCGTTTCTTTTTTATAAATAGTTCACTTTGAATATAAAACTCATAATAGTCGCAGTCACTCCAAAACTTTGATAGAACTGAGGATGTTTTCCGTTGACTCGTCAATCACACTTTAATCGTATAAATTCTTCCTGTATAAATATTCAATTCGAAAGCACAACTATAAAACAAACAATATTATTCCTGAACAAGGGAGAAATATCTTTCCTAACGATAACTGCTCTCAATGAATTCATCCTGCCATCATAAATCAACGGCAATGTTCCCTTGAATGTTAGAAAATGTTTTTCCAAGATATCATCTTAATCCGTTTATCTTCCATCAATCATTAATGTTGAAGCAAAAATAGTTTTACGACCACTTAAAGTTTTCACAATCGTTGAATGGGAATATTACGATTGAGGAAGACTACACATGTAACCGCAGGGTTTTAATTTGAATGTTTTTACTACAGCACAGCACAGCGGTGTGTAAAGTGCATCAGGTAATCAACTCAACTCAAAACAGCTTAGTCAGCATCGTTCCAGGTCATTACACTCCGAACGAAGTAGTTAATCGCAGATGAGGTCGATAATAACCACAACTTTACTCAAACCAAATTGAAAAAGCAATCAAACGTAAGCTTTCCAATTAAGTATTTCGAATAGTAAAATTCTTAAACTCTCGACACCCCCTATCTCAGCTGGTAGCTTTGAAAATTCTATCTCATTTTTAAGGGGTAGAGATAATTTTACTTTTTAAGTCGTAGAGCTTCGTATATTAGTTTAGGGATTTCTTTTCCCTCGTTCTAAGTAAAGTGCTCTTTTGCTTGAGAGTTTTTTTTTTTTTTTATTTAACACCAAAGCAACTAAAAGTGGAAAATAAAGTTCCTTGTAAGGAAAAGGGAAGCAACTTTCTCAATAATCTCGGTGCATCGTTGTAAATCTCAAAGTGGATAAGTGAACGCGATAGCAGTGCCACCATAACTACCAAACTTTTGGACTACGTTACATCAAATGGTTGCCAATATAGGGAAACCATTGTAAGCCTTGAATTGGAATTGTTTTGAAAGAAAGTCCTCGATAAAATGTTTTGAAGTTTTTTTTTGAACATAACAGGGTATACTTTCAGTTCTATTTTAAGACTTATTTCAAGTAATTTATTTGCCTTCTTTCGAGGTGCCAGTAAAAGTTCCCCAACTGTTGACTTAATTTCGGCCGAAGGCTGTCCACAAGGTGGCGTTCTATCTCCTCATCTGTGGTGCATGCTGATCGACTTTCTACTTGTAATGCTCAATGGATCAAACGTAAAAGCTCAAGCATATGATGACGACGTCGCGTCGCTGTGCTTTCGGTTGGTTCCAGCTTCCAAACTGTCTGTTCCAGAGCTCTGGCTACGCTCAGCATAATTGACACCTGGTGTGCCAGGTGTATCGTTTGCCTAATTTCAAAGAACAATTTGTCTTGGCTGTACTGAGGCCTTCCAAGCACTTCCGGCGCTGCTCTGGACGCACTGCTGAATCTTACTTCCCTTGATTCCTACATGGGGCGTACTCTCAAGACCATCTCTCGTTTAAAGAGATGTGGTCTCTGGCACAATTCGCAATGGAGTTTTGAGGAGCTCGCAAGCAGCATATCTTTTGACTCACGTCTAATGCATATGCCGTCTGACAAGATGATCCCAATTCTCAAACTGTGTCAAAAATACACAGTCAACTTTCCCTCGGTTCAGGTAGAATCTGAACCAGAAAAGGATTGTTATTGAATCTTCACAGACCGATGATGGATTTGGAGCTGGTGTCTTTATGGAGAGCGATGACACACGTCTGCATGCCTCTTTAGGCTCATACGTATCCGTCCTCCAAGCGGAAGCGTATTCATATATTTCATTTATACTATCTTCATACTATCCAAATGACTATACGCTACGTCACGAACAATGTCTGAATAAGCAGAAGAATCTGTGTTTGCAGCGACAGCCAAGCTGTGCTTAAGGCCTTCCCATCCGTCTAACTACTTCGAAAGTGATCCCGGAATGCAAGAGCTCTCTAAATGTGATCGGAAGACTAAATTCTTTGAATCTCATTTGGGTTCTAGGCCATCACAGCATAACTGGGAGTGAGATCGCCGATGAACTTGAGGTTCTCAGAGAGCTTTTTTAGGACCTGAACCGGCGGCGGGCGGCGCTTAGTCTGCCTGGGTAATCAATAAGAGCTTCAATCAGCGATTGGATCTGTCAAGAGCACAGTCGTAGATGACATGCCTCCAGCGGATGTAGAAAGACCAAACGTATGCTCCCCAACGTTGGCAACATTTTTGCTATCCCGTAGCAGAAAAGAATGCAGAAAGCTTATTGGCGTTGCCAGCAGACACTTCTCTTTTGCCAAGCATTTGAACGTGTTAGTCTTATAAGTGATACCAGACTCTGTGAATCCTGTGGTGAAGATAATGACACCGCGGGGCACTTCCTCTGTGAATGTTCTGCTTTTTTTCTTACGAGGTTACAAATACTCGGCGCAGACATCGTGAGAGCTGATAACTTAACTTAGGTGCATATCAAGGCAGCGTCTTTTGGCTTTTCTACGACTATCTGGAAAGCTATAACAAATAGAAGGTTGCTATCTGGTAGTTAAATGGACCGGTATTACGGTCTCAGTGCTCAAGCTGGTATTTCAAAAACATCCAGTAGAGAAAAAGTGTTTCTGAAAGCTATAACTTTGTTCTTTAATTAACATTTAAGTTAGAGTTTATTTAGAGAATGGTTATCGAGTTATTATTATTTTTCTTCAATTTCTTAAAAGTGTCACACCCCTTAATTAAGATTCTGTCCTAAGAACCTTCGTGCTATGTGAAACCTCTACTTTCCATTATATTAGCAATACGTGTCAAAGTCACGAGCTAATAGAAGTCAATTCAAACTAATTTGGCAACCCTGCTCCACACTTATCCTTGCACGAGACGTTTTTAAGAAATTTGTTCGTTTTGTTTTTTCGTTGCTTCCTTTGCAAACATGTTGATTTTGTTTACTCAATGCGAAGTGAGGCGAAGAGTAAATATACACCCCAAGCGAAGAGTACTCTTTTCGACCTACTCTCCTCAGTGCAATTTTGACTGTTTAAACATTTTCATAACAGCTCGAAGGTGCAATTGCTCGTGCTGATGCCGTTGCTATAGTTATACTCTTACATCTTGAATTGAGCTAATCTTTGCGAAAATATTTATTGGAGTGGAAATAGATTCGGGAAATCGCATCTCGTTCATCAATTTTTATTGTTGTTTGTGTCGTTTTTCTTTCCGAGCACTGATGAGTTTATGCACGCAAAACAATAACGCTTCGCAAAGTCAACGTTTAACGTTTACACAATGAGCTTTCAAATGAATGGGGCATATTTCACTTTAAATATTTTTGATCATTGTTCGCGAATCTGGTTCTTTTTTTTTTTGTCAAAAATCACCCAATGCGATCACCGACCCGATTGGCGATGGTCCAACTAGAGCTGTTAGCGGTGCTTTTGGAAAAAAGAAGAAACAAAAATCCAATCAAAATAATGTTTCAAGTAATTTTTAAATTTTGCACGTTGAAAAGATAATTACAGACCGCAGACATGCACATGAATGCATTTGTAAACATTATTTTATGAGGTGTATGTTTTTTTTGGAAATGCTTATATGACGTGGAATGGTTTTGAAGTGGGGACCGACGACCGAGCAGTTTGATTTTGATGCTGGCGGCATTTCAACATGATGTACTCGGAGATATTATTTATTCAATTTTGAAGGTGAATTTTGTTGAAAATTCACACTTGAATGCAGTTTCAAGGTAGTTTCTTTCGTTTATGTCACATGAACGACATTTGGTGCTGGAAAAACTTTTGACACCGCTGGCGCTGGCTGTAGCGTTTTTCTGTTTATTATGCTTTCCATTGATTGAATCTTTAGGGAATTACTGTACTTTCGTTTGGAATAAATTAACATTTAGATAATTTCTTTCACTTTAAACTTTGAAGTGATATTTAAAAATGATGTCATCTCATTTGGCTCAGAAAGGGATTATTTTTCAATTACTTTTTAAATACGATGAAAATGGTGGGCTTCTTTGGACTCTCGGTAAGAATTAAGTTCAAACTTATTGGTTGCCCAAATATCCTCCGGTGACTTCCATATTTGATCAGTCAAAATATTGAGTGGTTGTAATTTGTTAGTTAGCAGTGCAGTCGGTAAATTTTTCTCTCTGAGAATCAGTCACAATTGAAGAACGTAAGCACAAATTTTCAATTCCTCTTGTCTAATTTTACTCTCGTGTATTAGAAAAGATACAGATTGAAAACAAATAAGAAACATTTGTAGGGTTTTATTGTAACTTGAGTATTGAAAAAGCAAATTTCAACTTTTTATTTTTAAACGCATCATATACAAGTTCCTCTTCTAAAGTCTTCTTTCTTCAGGGCACTGTCGCACCTAAAAATAAATAAATAGGGTGGCGCAACAGAGCATGAGCCCCTGGGCCTAGCGCATTTCTCACAACCATGCCTTGTTAGGGAATGGAGGGGACCTACAATTTTCTGCCGGTTCCGAACGGCTAATCGAGAAAGCGCTTTTCATGGCAATGAATACTAACGGAGGACTTTGCCAATTCCTCGCGAAAGGCGATACCCGTGAAAAAACATTTTTGCCTCTGCTGGGATTCGAACCTCGAACCTCTGGGTTAGCAGGTGGACCATCGCGCCACGGGTACACTGTCTTAGTTTAGTTTAGTTTATTGAGAAATTATTCTTGATACATGTAAGATTATAATCTTTTAAAGTGTGTACAAGCTTAATGAAGTTTAGCATGAATAATAATTTTAGTTTGAATGAATAAATATGAAAATATTTGATTTAACAAAATGTAGAAAACAAAATAAATAAGAACTTAAAACAACAAAGATAAAATACAAAAGAAAAAGAAAAGGAAAAAAAAAATACAAGAGAAAAGATAGAAATTTTGTTGGCAAAATTCAATAATTTTCTGCCTACATCTGCTTGCTAAAATATGTCGGTAATTTCGTATGTAAGCTTTGTAGTACCGTGTTCACTCACCATGTGGCACTGACTCGAACGAAAGGCGCCAACTTTAAGCGGCCGCAATTCAGAAAATATTCGTCAGATCGACTTGAAAATTTCAGGAGATATTCTCCAGATGTTGTACTTTAATAAATATTTTTTTCAAAAATCGATTTTTTTAACCCTCTGGGTGCGAAAGGGCCCATAATGTCGCATTGTAGTCCAAATTGACTCTTCTCGTGGCAAAAATCATAACTTTTGAAGGTACTAGGATATCTAAGATAAAGGCATAACTTTTTCTTAATTTTCACGATACTAAGAAAAATTTTTCGTTCTTGTTTCTGTGTTCGACTCAAAACTAATAAGAGCATTGGTGTAATTTTAAGAAAAAGTGACACATAATGAAGCACGATTTTGTTTTTTTTTCAAAACTTTGACTTTGAGACTTACTCAAAAAATGCAAAAACGCAAGAGAATGTGATAGTATGTAAAGGGTCCGCCATCTAACGTTTTTTTTTTCAACTAGTGCTTATTTCATGAATGGTAACACTTAGCTCATGTCTGATTTGACAGATAATTAGTTTTATCCTTCCGCTAAACGAATATGGTTGTGTTTACGCTTGAACAACGCTGGGAAATATTGCAACATTGCTTTGAAAATCATGGTAATGTTGCAGAATGTGTGCGAAAATTGCGTTCGGATTTTGAAAGAAGAGAAGCACCGTCAGCTCCGTATGTTCGTAATCTTGTGAAAAAGTGAAAGAAACTGGCATACATTGAAAAGCCGATACACCCAAAACGAGTCACTGTTTGGTGCGGATTTTGGTCCAGAGGCATAATTGGGCATTCTTCTTTGAAAATGAGCAAGGGTAATACAGTCAATGGCGATCGTTATCGGGCCATGTTGAACGAATTTTTGTTCACAAAAATTGAAGAGGAGGATATTGGCAACATTTGGTTTCAACAGGTCGGCGTGCCACACAGCCGAAGCTACACTCGATGTTTTGCGCCCTGTTTTTGAAAATCGCACTATCAGCCGCAGAGCGGTTGTCGTTTGGCCACCTCGGAGCTGCGATTTAACACCCTTGGGCTATTATTTGTGGGGTGCCGTAAAAGATAAGTGTTACGCCGACAAGCCAGAGACAATTGACGCTTTAAAGGACAATATTCGTAAAGCCATTGGTGAAATACAGCTGCACACAATCGATAATGTGCTTAAAAATTGGACCGATTGTGTAGGCTACTGTATGGCCAGCCGAGGCAGCCATTTGAATGAAATTATTTTCCATTATTAACCGGAAGGATTGTACTATTAAATAAAAAAGAAATTTGAGAAAATATTCAGTAGTTTTTTCGAACTTTTCACCATATGAGAGTATGGTGGCCGACGCCAATTTGATGTTGTGACCGTGACAGTTTCACATATAAAATTTAAGTACGCTGCATAATAAAGAAGCAACCACACCAACACGACGTAGTTTGGCGACAATGATAAAAATGCAGTGTCGTGGCCGAATCTTCTATTTGTGTTTTTTTTTAAGCCAGTAGCTGGTAGAGTATTGGAGTTAAAACCCTCCAAAACCAATGTTGACGCCATCGCCATCTACATTTCATCATTACAGAACTTTTGTCCATAACAAAACTCTCAGAGTTACTGCAAACTTTTCATCCTTAGTAAAATTATCCCTCTTTATACTATGATAAATAACGACAGTAAAGTACTTTAAATGTATTTTTTTAAAGCCAGTCCCATTAGCGAGTAAAGTATTCGAGTTAAAAAAAATTCGGGAACGCTGGTATCGCCATCTCGAACAACTTTCTCGAATCGAAAATAGCGAATTGTAGCACCGGTGGAATGCATAATTTTACAACTTTTTGCAAATGGAGCATTGTTTCGTAAACTAGTTAAAAACATAAGCGCGATAGAGAAAAATAAATAAATTCAGATACTTTGATCGTTAATGTCAAAAATTTTGTTTTTTTGTGCTTAATTTATGCTTTTAATAAAAATGTATAATCTGGCACTTATTCCATCTGAAATATCATTCAATCCTTATTAAAAACGGGGTATTTGAAGAATTTGTTACAACCCTGCTCCTCTATACGGTTCAACGCCCCCGCACGAGAGCTCCTGTAACTAAAATGTACTAAATAGAAAATTTCCGGCACTCCAGCGCCAAATGAGCTTTTTCCTTCTTTTCATTTGGCAGCCTCAGCACGAGCACGCACCATTCAGCAGTTGCCTAAATGCGGCAACAGAATTCATAAAAATATAATCAACGTACCAGTGAAAACCTCACTCATTTCTAGTTTTAGTGACTCATTGACTCATCCAAATTTCTTTTGACGTTTGTGTTCCCTTTTTCGAAATGGTTTTAGTAAACACAAAACCGTCAAAACACCGCGCCACATTCATTGGATCACCACTACCAGTTGCAGGTGGCAAAACCCACAGCATCAGTTGCCGCGACACTCCAGACGGACACAACGCGTTTTATGGGCTGGGGCCTTTGACATTAAGCATCACCTTACGCCATCTTTGATAAAAGTCAATCAATTTTCTTGCTTTTATGAAAACTTGGATGAAAATAAAATGCATACAAAATTGAGGTGAATTTATGGTATGTGAAGAACTATTTAAGGAATTCAGCATCGGAATCTGAAAAAATTTTTTAATTTAAGAGGCTATGTCATAACGCAATAACATAAAATTGAAGACATAATCAAATTCCTGGGTAAATTTTTAATAAAAACTTTCTTTCTTCCAATTAGGAAGAGTTTCTCTCCTCCGCGCAGCTGGTTTTATCTTGTTAGAAATTTGTGACCGAGAAATGAGTTCTCTGCTAATCAGCATAATTTTAGGCCGGCTAAATTTGCATTTTAGTTTCTTACCCCAATACTGCTCTTTCGTCAATGCTTTGCATATCTTCCGCCACACTTGATTTGATTTAATAAAAATTTGTACTCCACACTTTAAGATTTGTGTTCTGATTGTCCTACAACTAGAGTTAAGATATTTTAAATTAAAACCATATTTTTTCTTTCAAAAAGAATAACCATTGGATACAATAATTGGGACGCGAGTAATTTTAAATTATTCTAGAAACTTTGTTTTGCAAGTTTTAAATTCTGTTCATTATTGGAATATTTTTGTTATTTCAAATGACAGGAAATAACTTAAATTGCATGTTCATCTCCGTCACAGTGAAAAATGTCTCATGCAAATTAAAAACGACTTCCCTCAAAGGCGAAACGACCAAAGTTTTTCTCATTTTGCTTACACCAAAAAAAGAATGACAAAAAAAAAAAAACAGTGCTCTTATTTTGATGTTTTCGTTTTTGGTTCTTTCTCCAATTTTAGTTAAATTCGAATTTTTTCTCTTTTAGATTGCAAGAACCTATAAAAAATATTAATAAACAAGAGAAGAGAGTAAGACAAAGTTCGTCCAGGAACCAAATACAAAATTTGATTACATCAAAAGGAAACCAAGTTTTGCTCACAAAGAGTGAAGAAAAGCAAAAAAAGCGGTTTTTATTTTGCTCCTGGGTTTTCAGGCTTTTCAGTGGCGTCATTTGCGGTTTCTAATTCTCATTCACGTGTGTGTCGTCGTAAATGGCAGGTGATAGTACTCGTAGTACATCTGTCTGCTTCCTGTTTGAAATATTAATTCTGCATTAATTCGTTTTTGAGGACAAACGTGCTCGTTGCTATCGAAACGAAAGAGTTAAACCATCTGCCTTCACGCTGTTCTCCGTCAAAGAAGGAAAAATTCCAACTGCAATACGATTTTCTTGGCTATTGCAAAACCAGCCAAAAGGGAAGAGGCGTGTTAGATGCCTTTCCTAGGATGCTCTATGGGAAAACCTTGCTGAAGGTATGTATGTGTTTAAAATTTCTTTTTTTTTTTTTTGTTGACGTTCATAATTTCGTTTGCGTTTTGTTTTTTTTGCTTTAATGAAGGCTTACCTTTTGCGACGAATGTGCTTTAAAAACAAGGAAAATAGTCTTGTAGATAGTGCAGTGTTTTTTTTTCATTGGCGGGCATTTGGTATTTTTAGTTTCTTTTTTTTAAACTGTAGCTATGATTGTTTGTTTGAAAAAAAAAAGAAGAAATTATTTAAAATTCTCTTACGCTTTGTGAAAAAGCAATACATACATAAAAAAGGAATCGCCATAGAGAAGTTACTGGTACATCAAAATAAGCTTTGTAGTACTATTTTACCATCAATTGATTTGTGAAAGTGTGGTACCTACTTAGCTTTAGGCGAAAAAAACCTGTTTTGTCTGTTTTTTTTTTAGAGGTGAAGAATTATTAAGTGCTATGAACACAGGTTAATTGTATCAACTGCCATAGATTTGACTTTATACTTTTCCATTTTTATTTGTTTATGATTTTTTGGAATATGTCAGCGTGGCTGACTTGAATGTAGTCCAATCTAAAGGTCCGATTTCCGATCAATCTTTACAGATTTCGGTGGTTTTATCGACAATAACGCTGCGCGTGCAGTAGTGCGAGAAAGCGATGCGGTGCGACAAGTGTTTGAATGCGGGAAAAATGTTTACGCGTTTTCTTATCCACGTTCGTATACTGAAGCGATATTTGATGGGGCACTTGCGAGTCTGTCGCAAGGTTGTCTCAAGCTTCTAGCACAAGGTTCTATGGTACTCAATATCGATGAGGCCAAGGAAGCTTTATTGAATCTTGATCCAATGAAAAAAGAAGGACCGGATGGTATTCCGCCAGTTCTTCTTCTGAAATGTGCATCTTCCTTAGCTGAACCGCTAACTTTAATTTTTAATATATCACTTTCTGAAGGAAAATTTCTAGAAAGCTGGAAAGTCTCCTTCTTAACTCCAGTTCATAAATCAGGGTCTAAATAGGATGTAACAAATTATAGACCCATAAGTAAAATTTCAGCCTTGCCGAAACTATTTGAAAAAATTATATGTAATAGACTTTCCTTTGAAGTTAAAGAACATATATCGGAGTTACAGAACGGGTTTATATCCGGTAGAAAGTTTTGCGTTGGTTGATCTCTTACCTTACAGAAAGAATCCAAATTGTTAAGATTGGTAACAGTATTTCAACTAATATTAATGTTTCATCAGGCGTCCCACAGGGTAGCCATTTGGGACCTTTGCTTTTCCTAATATTTGTTAACGATATTCCGGATGTGTTCTTGTCTTCATCCTCCTTGTTATTCGCAGATGATCTCAAATTATACCGAGAAATAAAAACTCCATCCGATTGCTATCTGCTTCAGCAAGATTTGGAAAATTTGACAAGATGGTGTTCTGTGAATTATCTTCATTTAAATGTATCTAAATGCCAAATTATGTCCTGCTACAGAAATACTTCTCCTATCATTTTCAATTATGGAATAAATTCTACCAACCTTCAACGCGTTGAAAGAAAAAAAGATCTTGGAGTTGTTCTTGACACTAAACTGTCATTCGTGCCCCACATTGACTATATGGTGAATAAGGCTAACCAAATGCTTGGATTTATTCGTAGGAATACAAGGGAATTTACAGACCCATATACTGTCAAGATACTATATAACTCATTAGTACGGTCAGTTCTCGAGTATTGTAGTATTGTATGGAACCCCTATTATAATAACTCTTGTGAAAGAATTGAGAAAGTTCAAAGAAGGTTTACCAGATATCTAATTTTTAAACTAAACTGGCGTACATTTATGCCTGCTTATAAATCAAGATGCTTGCTTTTTGATATTAAAACTCTTGAAAATCGACGAACATGCTTCTCTATTATGTTCATTAGAGATATTATAACATTTCATATAAAATGTCCACCTTTACTCGCTTTGATAAGCTTTAACGTTTCTCAAAGAAATTTTCGAAATAACAAGTTATTTAAAGAATACTTTCATCGTACTAATTATGGCCTTAACGAGCCAATAACACGTTGCATCAGAGAAACTAACTTTGTTTGTAGCAGAATAGATATTTTTGATAATTGCTCTAGAGATACCTTTAAAATATATGTGTCTAATATTGTAAATGTTAATCTACATTAGATAAATTTGTATTTTTCTTATTATTATATTCATTTTACTTTAAATTCTAGAAATATAAGAAATCCTGTATTAGTCTGTAAGAGAATATTTCTCTGTTTGATGAAACGAAAATAAACTAAACTAAACTAAACTAAAACTGTCCTGACAATTTTTTCAGGCGATATCGTGCGAGAAGTGTTTGTTTTGACAAACAATCGAGTTACACAACCTCACGAAATCGCTTTTACTGTGCGCACTTTGTAACATCTAATTATCGCACCTTGAATCGCTTGTGTCTTGTCTCATCGCTTGTCGCATCACCTAGCTTTCTTGAACTACCGTACGCCTAAGGCGGTTTTCCAGATAGTTAATGATCTCTGGTTTATTTTATGCTTAGATGGTTTAGCTTAGCGGCTTTACAAAAATAAAAAGCGCGATCCTGGAGACCAACTCATAGGTTCAAAACGCGAAATTATTGATTGTTATATTGCGTTATGACTCACCAAATTTGGCTTCAGTAAACCAAATGTGGCACGTGGCCGTTTGCCACTTGAAAGAAAAAACTCGTGTAGAGATGAAACTAAAAATTACCAAAATAAAAGTTGCAGTTAAAAATAGCACGACAAGTTTTAATGCAAAGAAAAACCAGGACTGCCTTTGAACAGTGCAAGTAGGCTTGCAAAGAGAAAAGAAGGGAAGAGAATCGGAAAAAAAAGGACTGAGTGACTTCGTTTTAAACGAACCGATACGAGTGACGTGATGTGTGATGTGTTGTGGTTTTTTCCCTCGAACGAATCGTCTATTGTCGTGTTACACAAACTTACACCATTCACACCGTGGATGCATATAGACACTTGTATGACTTTAAGGAGTATGTCTAAGGGCACGAGCATGTACTGAGCTGCAAAGCGGCAAAATTAGAAGAAAAAAATGAAACTAATCAATCTTCCGCTCAACTTTCAATCTTGTTCTAATTTTGCCATTTTGCTGTGGAAGTTACTTTGCCCATTGCCTTCCACCATTTTTAAAATTCTAACTAGAGACTGAAGCACTCAGACTCAAATATTTCCACATGTTCGTCCGTTCACCATGCAGTTGCCAAACGCGGCAATAAGTTTCGGTCTGCTGGTTGCTGTTTATGATCAAGATTAATCTGTGGAAATATACCCCATTTATTTACAATGACTTTTTTACAAAAGAAGAGAGCCACTTTGGTTTCGTTACTATTTCATGTATATTGGAGTTTCTCGTTTATTGTTTTTCGTCATGGATTTAAATAGGGTGCGCAACAGAGCGGGGAGCCCCGGGGCCCAGTGTAGGTCCTATCAACCTTGTGAGGGAAAGGATAGGACATACAGTTTTTTTTCGATTCCGAACCGCTAATCCTAAAAGCCCTTTTCATAACACGAAAACACTATCGAGGAAATTTCCTTTCTGGGGTTGGAACCCCGAGTCTCCCACGCGACAGCCTTGCTTACCATTACGTCACGGGCACCACTTGTCAAGGATAAGGCCCCTATATTTCTTTTCATCCATAAATTGATCATTCGATTGACTATGTACTTGTAGAATTTCCTATTTCCCTTTCTAGAGAATGAGTTCAAAATTGTGAGGCCATTGTCCACATTTTTTTTTTCTATTTTAGTACTATTTTTTCTACAAACGGTTCGCATAAGCTCAGTGAGTAAATAATTAAATATTAGTAGACTGGCGCAGCAAAGTTATGTACAATTCTGGGCCTAACGCATTTTTAGCATCAACAATCTTATGCGGATTCCGAATGGCAAGTTAGATATCGCTTTTCAAGGCATTATCTCTTCCCAATTCCTCGCAAAAGGCGATACCCGTGAAGAACATTTTTTTCTGATGTTTCTTTGATTTGAAGTACGAAACTCCCATGAAAAAGACAAACACGCCACACTCATAAGTTAGTGTTTTTCCTGACACCGTAATGGGGACGTTTTCGGCCTATGCAATTATTTTGAATCTTCCATCTTGCAGACTGACTTTAGAAGTTCGTTGAAGACTATGTTCTCTACCTTGCGGGGTGCCTCTACTGAAAGTTCCTTGAGTAATGAAGGTCTCTTAGACTGTGTTGATTGTCTTTCTCTTTTACATAGATTTTATTAGCTTACCCAGTGAGCTGTTAAGTTCCTTCAGCCATGCAATGTTACTGATGTTGTTCAAGGCTGCGATCAACTTTTGTTGGTCACGGGAATATTGCGTTCCAGTCTATTTGCAGTCAGTTTCCACGCAGTTTTTTCTTCCAGTAAGTGTGTTGTGCTGTAGAGAGAACATTGGGATCTATGGCATTAGGCAAATGGATAAAAATCAATCTAAACAGTCTTTGGCTTGAACGACCAATGCTTGATAGTGTAAACCCTCAGCAACCGCTTGAACAGCTTGTTGGATGGTTTTCAAATATTTTTGAAAATCTAGAAGTTCGACGGAGTGGAAGAGTGTGTGACATAAAGTTTTACGACAAGCTTGATAAGTGTGAACGCAAACTACATCCGACCATCCAACTTCCATCAAACGAAGTCTGTCCAACTAATTATACAGTGTGAACACGGCTAATCACCTATTTTTGTTTTTTCTGTGTTATCAGATCTTTTTTTTTTGTTATGTTTTGTTTGACTTAATTGGATAATTTTTTTGAAAGGATTTTACTTAGACTAGGAGATTGTGAAGTATCCAAGTTAAACCAACATTCTTAGGGTTAATTACAGTAAAAGTCGAAATATGAACAGATGGCTTATTTTTAATCATAAAACACCAGGGCAATTAAAAGGCAATGTCGCGTTCCGACCGAAGCGAGAACTAGACGATTGTATAAAAGAAGAAAGACAATCAATACCGCCATTAGATGCAGTGTTTTATATTTTGTTGTCATTAAAACTAATTACACGTTTTCCTCACCCTTTGAATAAATTCTCTTTAATAACAACGCATTTTGTCACACACACAAAATCCTTGTCGCCTATTGCGCATTCAAATTGCCTTCTGTAATTTATAGTCTCCATTTCTGCCACATCCCCTCAATAGAGAGGAATAGGAGACCACTAAAACAGCAACTGGCTTTCAACCAAACAACCAACCAACTAACCAACCAGTAGCAGCCACAACAAAACATCAGCCGCAACCAGTTGCTTTGGTTTGACTATTGTCCGCCTCCGCACTTGCACATTGATAAACCAAGTTTGAGTCTCGTGTCTAATTTCCTAGATTTATAACTCTAATTAGCGGATGTAAATTACTACTGTTTGCGAGAGAATTTCAACCCCAAGTTTGACGAAAATCGGGCGGGTGTACAAATAAATGCGTTTCGGAAACACCCTCTAATGGCTTACTTAAATAATATTTTTTCCATCAACATTTAATTGAAGCCGCAGCGTCGGTCACATCTTTTTTTGTTTGTGGATTATGGCGCTTGTGTGAGTGATTAGTGATGAATTTACCATCAAGAGGTGATGTAGAGCTGCAGATGTTATCAGCTATGAAAACGCAATATTGTTCGAATTGAAACATGGATTCCTAAATATTGTATTTCGTGTCCAACTCGATATTGTGTTTGATTGTTTAGTTGTTGTTTTGTAATAATGCATCGCTAAATTGAATATCGTGCTTTGTGAATGGACGACGAACTAAACACCTATTGAATCGTTAAGTTGTATTGCTTAATAATTAATTGTTTCTCAATCAACCCATTTCCTGTAGAGACAATAGAATTTCCTAAGCATTGGCATTTGTATATTGAATGCGAAACGCAACCAGGTTAATTTATTGTGTATCTGCCTACTCTCCTCAACCCATTTGTTTCGGAATTGATGGTGAATAAGAGCCTCAAATTAAAGTAGAAAATGAACTCGTTTAATTTTTAATGACTTTGAGAGAGGAACTTTTTATAACTTTAATGGATCGTTTGACAAGAGAAGAATTACGACAACGCAACGTCTCGGATGGTCTAGAAATAAATTTTCGGCCTTCGAATTTCAAGGAGAGAAAAAAAACTCTCGTTTTCATTACACTTCAATGCTTGATGGCGTTGTGGCGAGAGTAAGTAGTCTTAATAACAACGAAGTAGAAAAAACACTCACTCGCGTTGGCAAAATGTCGAAAATTTAGCACTCAAATAGACAGCAATTTGATGATAATCTATCAAGTGTTTACTTGAGAGAGAGAGAGAGAGAGAGCTCTGACAAGAGCTATCAGTTCATTAGCAGCACGTTTTGAATATAGAATTTTGATGATGGTGGTGTGATTAGAAGTCTATCCAAAAAAGGACATTCAGCGGACGTATCAATATAACGGTCACCTTCAAGTTGAAATATATCCTTCCACAAGCGGAGGACTATTTTTTAAAATTAATTTAATGAACGACTGAACTCGCTCTCTTGCTCGTGTGCGCTTTGTAGAGCTTTTATAAAGTAGCTGATGCATGCAAATTTTGTTGCTTATTTGTTTTCTGCTGCAATAATTTTTTGACTCTTTTTTTAAGCTCGAAACGAAATCCCATATTCGTTTCTCTTTCATTTATTATATCCTTGGCTGGTTTGGGTTAAAATGGGGTTTTTGTTTTCCACAATAATGATAATGCATGTTTGTTTTGAGATCTCAAAGGGAAACATTTGCACTGTCGGGAGTTTTCTCTTACTTCCCTACCACTGGTGGGGTTTATTAGCTGATTAAGTTTAATATTAAAATGTGGCCACTTCAAAAGAGAACTTTGAACTTTTGTGGGGAAGGGCATTAACTGTTGCGAACTACGTATGTACAACCTGGAACATATTCTGGAAATTTAAGGAAAAATCCAAGAAATTGGCCTTAAACCTCATCAAGGCACCCAGGTTCCAGTAGATAGTAGACTGACTTTAATCGTTGCTATACTATGGCGTACAAAAAAAATTTACGGTTATGGGGTAATGGGGTTTAATTCAACAGTTTTTTTTATGAATAACTAGTGCTATTTCCATAATTTAGCAATGGTGTAAACTGAGGTATTCAATACAATCAGCATACAAAGCTCTGAGAAAGAAATCTGAGCGGACTGACACACATAGTGTGTGGTGTCTCTTGTTTTATAAAAAACCGGAAATTTCAGAGAATCAAATAATTGTAAATATGATTAACATAGTTGAAAATGATGGTGACAATAAAGCCTTTTCAAACGAAGTGTCTGGTTTTTTTGCTAACTAGTAACTTATAAATTTCTCCTCCCCCACCAGCGATGAGGAGGTCATAAAAACTGAAATTATTATTGTTTGTACACTGATTGTTTTGAAGAAATCGATTAAGCTATTGACTACCTATAATTTTTTAACAAATTAGATACAGTTCTTTGTACAACAATTGATAGTGTTCACTTTTTCCTGAATTAGTGAAAATTTCACCTCCCCCACCCGCGGTAAGGAGTTCATAAACGTTGACTTCAGTATTTTTACACTGATTGTTTTCGAGAAAATAGTTGCGCTATTGAATACCTATCATTCCTTGCAAATTATAGATCTTTTTGCAATATTTGGTACTGTCCACTTTCTGCTGTATACATAGTAAAAATTTTCTTGTGTAATCGAACTCTAAAATTAGTTTATTGAGTAGAGGTTGTGTTGGTAAAACTCAACTCAGTGTGTAAAACTTACTATAAAGAAAGCAATGAATAACGATTATATACAACGCTGAAACCGTCATGTGTTGACTCTGAAATGGTGACAAGACTTCTTCAAAGAGCAGCCATGGATTGCCAAAACATTGAGAGTCGGTAGAATTTTGAGAATATTTGATGCGCTTATGAAAATAGGAAAGTGATTGGTGTTTGTTAAGTACTAAAGTTTTTGGACTATCGGAGAGAAAAGAACAATAAAAATGTATAATAATATAAAAACAATCGAATAAGAATGAAAAAAAAATGGCCTAAAGTGACTGCCTTCACGGACACCGGTGGTAAACTACCTCTTAAGAGAGGGTTAGATAAATACTCTAAACAACGAAAACCATCTCGTAAATTGAATTCTAATCAGAAAGTGAATGCCATAAAAAGCGCTTTCTCCTTTTGCCGTTCGGAATCGGCAAAAAGTTGTAGGTCCCCTTCATTCCATCACATGAATGATTGTGAAAAATGTGCTACGGGGCTCTTCGCTCTATTGAGTCACCCTATTTATTTTTTATTTTACTAAGGAAAAACTATTAGACGGTTCGACATTTTATTTAAGGCTTTATTAAAATTTGTGGAAGTAACATCGAATTCTTGTCATTTTCTAAGACTGAGAGATAGGGTATTTGGGGAGGAGATAGGTCAACTATCCTCTGTGATGGGATGAAGCTGCCTCATTAGGATCATCACCTCGATGTATCTCGGGCTCGGGTGTACGTCTTTTTCTGGTATCCTTCTTACCATGGATGGTTGGTCAAGTTTTCCAGTAAGCGTCTTCCAGATTGCACCATGTACTTCTCTATAGGAATAATCCTAGCTTCTTATAGAGTTTTTTATTGCTAACGGTTTTTCACGTATCGGATTGTGGGCAAGTTCTGCGCAGATGCGCTTAACCTTAAACTCGAGTTAAGCAAGTTCTTGCATCCCAGTCTTAGATACTGTGAACCAGGCTGGAAAGCAGTACGTGATGACAGGTCGCATTATCTGCTTGAACAGTAGTAATTTTGTCTTTTGGCTAAATCCACTTCTTTTACGCATAGTAGATGGGCATAGCGATGGAAAGCATAGTAAGCTTTACTATCAACTGTAGCGGCGTGCAGGTTGAAACGCATCAGTTCGATGAAGTTAACTCCTAGACCAGGGGTCGAATTACCGCATCAGTGATCGAGTGAGTGAGCACTATTTTTCTTTTAAAATTCGCTATACATTTATTGACTTCAAATCGTTCAAATTCTAATGAAAGAATGTTTAGTTGTGGTCCTTAAGTGCTTCATAACGTGTGAAGTAGTAAACACATATTCAGTCACGTATTACTCGATCACGTGTGCGGTAATTCGACCCCTGAGATGTGTTCTGCTTGGATGGTTGATGCAGATGATGTCGCAGTTTGTGGCTCATCGAGAAGGTCTTCATCCTTATGTGGGTCGTTGTATGCAAATTAGTTTATTTTCATTCCCCATTTTTGATACTACTCAATGATCTTCCCTATGTGGTCGTCAACCCTACGAGCTACAATCACGGGTGAGAATGAGTTCACTTAAGTCAAGGAGTAGTCCGCAAAGAGAAGTTTCATGGGGTTTTCTGGTTGTATTTGGCCAGAGGTGAAGATGCTACATAGTAATGTCTTAGATTTGATCCTTGTGCGCAACCCCTACTCGGATGGGTCTGGTTGATTACAAAGTGTTGTCTATTTGTCTGGGATTAAGAAAATTAAATAAAATTTTAATTAATGTGCCTGGAAATCGTCAAATTGTTACTTAATTTGAGTCCTTTTATCCAGACACTTCCGAATACCTTTTCAACGTCCAAAAAACATCTAAGTGCTGTTCGGACTTTATTGAGCTTCCTTATAGCTTCCCTTTGTAGCTTCAGAAGTGAGTGAAGCGTAAGGTTCTTCTCTCAGATCCCAAACTGAATATTCGAAATGATGTTTTAGTCGTTTGCAGAATGTCTAAAGCCTGTTCCTTCAGCATTTTGCTTACGTTGCTGAGTTGGTTTATGGCCCAGACACTACGTTTCGGTAACCTTTTTTGGGAATGCCCTCTATCTTCGCCTTCCTCCACCGCTCAGGAAAGTGGCAGTTGTTGAGGCAGCTGTTCATAACAAAGGCCAGAAAGATCATCACCGTCTGAGGAAGTATCTTCAGTACAAATTGTGATATTTTGTCCTGTTTTTTTGGGGCGCCCACTTTTGATTAATTCCAGAATGTCTTCTGGATTTGTGAAAAACATGCCTTGATTTGACTGTGTCACCATTCAAACCTAAAAATCATCACCATTCAAACCTAAAAATCATTATGTTTGAGGAGCATTGCGTTCGTAGTGTTCAGCGGTTCTCCTTCCATGTGTGGGAAAAATTCATGGCATTTCAAATTTCCAACGAAATTTATTGTGTGTCTTCTTTCCTATCTTGAAAGTTTCGCTGGACTTTTTGAATTCGCTTTAATGTATTTAATTTTGGGTGAGCCTCAAGGGAGTCATTTAGGACCTTTGCTTTGTAATAAATGATTGCGCTGCATATATTTGAACAATATTGAATCTCAAATCCAAAGAATAGCACTTCAAATCGACGAAAATATACCAAAACTTTCTGAACCTTTCCAGATGCCAAATTATAAAAAGAACAATGCGCATCGTTTCCCTACTTATTCATCTTAATACACGACACGATTATGTTTGTTTATTCATTTTTGAAAATTTGGTATGTGAATTCCAAACTCCAAACAGAGGATGATATTAGAAATTATGTAGATTACTAAAGATTACATACTTCCCTCGATTAGAATAATGTGAAAACTTTTGCTCCAACAGTCGTTTTGTTTTTTATTTTATTTGAAAAAGGTTCTGTTCTTCATTTTCATAAATCAGAGAGAAAAAAAACAGTCTTCTTACGCTGAAATTCGGAATGTCTGCTTGAGAAAATTTGTACTTGCAGAACATTCCCAACTTACCCACCAAACCGAACATAAATTAACAGAATGAACTTTTATATCATGAAATGTTATTTTTTGTAAAAATATAATTTCTTTCCTCATAAGTCCGAGCTAAACTTTTTTAATTTAAATAATTTCATTCGCATTTTCTTTGTTTTGTTTGTGTTGGGACAGTACATCTAATGCTAATGCTAACGCGTGTGTCCCTTGAGAATTAAGAAATAACTTACATCCTGCCCACACGAGACACGACATACCGTGTACCGTGACTACTGAGACCGAGTTTCTTGTTTTGAGAGAATCATACATGGAAATGAATTTACTTTGTGTCGGCAACGAAATAATAACTTTTCTTAATTGGATAATTATTTATGAAAACACGAGAGAGTATCGGTGCAAGGTGTTTACACACATGCACGTCACGCTTTTTGATCAAAGTTTGTTGTTTGTTCTTTTTTGTTTCTTTTGAAATGACACAGTACCGACGAACCACCGCCGCTTTGTAGTATGTACTTTCTTGCATTTACAAAAACAAAAAAAAATATCTTTATAAAATTACCTATTCATTGTTCTTCCTTCTCCTCGCCCGAGTGGTCCTCTGGAACGGTATGTCAGAGGTTTTTTTTTGGTCTTGCTGGGATTTTAATTACATACTTCTTTTTGTTAGATTTTGTGCGCGAGGACAAGGATGTAATTTGAGGACTAAGAACTTTAGAAAGCAGAATAGAATCGCATGTCTGAAAGCTAAAATGCTTTTTTTTTTGTTGCAGATTGACTTTCGTTGCTTGAGTGGGAAATTGCTGGGATTGTTTTATAAATTTGGTTTTGTTTCATAAATCACGTTACAAAACTGACTGGCTCTCTAGCCAGCGTATTGTATTTCTGACATTTAATAATTTGATTAGTTTTGGCTCGTTGTGTCTTAAGAGATTTATCTCAGTGAATTATAAAATACTGATTGTATAGCTGAGAGCTGTATCGTGTTCTGGTATTTTAAGTTATATTTGTTTTGATTTCTTCTTGTTATTACAAGAGATGGAAAATATCAAATTATACTCTCGTTACATAGCATAAGATGCAGCAGACTTGGGTTTTATGTTATGAGCTTCAAATCCTAACTGTGATGTGTATGGGAAAATGGGTACGACTGGGTCGCACGAACTTGTGATTGTGTGCTAAGTATCAATACAAAAGTCTTGAGGCTGAGTACAAGGTTTCACGATCTTCATAATATATTTGGTGGTAAATTGCTGCCAACTACAAAATAATTATGAAAATGTAATAAAATATTTAAAAAAAAATAAATTTAATATTCCAGAGGCCTATAGGAAAATCCAAAAACGCCACTGTTTTCCAGTTTTTAGTACATATGTATAAACAACGAGAATTTAATGAAAAAAAAAAAAAAAATTTATGTTTTTTTTAGTATTCAAGTTTAAGACCAAATATTTGAGAGAGAAAAAAAACAAAGGCATAGTTTTGTAAATATTCAAAATACTTAAATTATTTTAAAACATAAGTAAAAATTTAAAAGCTTAAAATTTTTCAAATGTTGATTCGCAATCTTTTTTAAACCACATAGGACTTCTTTGATATAACATTTCGTCAGAATCGTGTAAGCCATAAACGCGAAAGCAGGTTTTTAGGAAAACGGTACTATTTGGGTACCTGTCTTAGATATTTTCCAATTTTCTTTTACATAAGAAAGACCTTTAAGAAATAATAATCCTTCACAAAAATTTTATTGAAGTCGTTAGAGCCGTTTTTGAGAAACATAAGTAAGTATTATCATAAAAGGTTTATGGGAGGTAGCGTTATTTCAAGACCTAGATACTCAATTCCAAAAATTCCCCTGTAGACTCTCCCACAGACACTAACTGCTAAATTAGAAGAAAATCGGTCAAGCGTTTCAGGCTGTAGAAACATATACGGACAGACAGACAAACAGATCTGAAGGACCCACTTTTTTCGTATTCTTGGTTTCTTTCTGAATTGTAATTTCAGGTTTCGGAACTTACAAACGGCTTTATTTATGCGACCTTCTGTCAAATATAATTTTTGCATCGTTGTTTTGTTTCCAAAAACCTGTTATTAGCAGTTCTTTGAACTACTTGAGTAATTTGATTTAATTAGTTTAGTTGTTTCTAAGTACGTATTTTCCCTTTGATTTAAGGTTCTTGTTGAGTTTTCTGAACTACTCTTCTTTGAATTAGTTGAGCAGTTCGTTCAAGTGCTTAGTAGTTACTTGGTGTCTACTCAAATGGCTTTTGAAGAAGAACCACAGAGCGATTTCCTTGTTTGCCGATTCAACAGCATTGGAACCGTGCAGAATATTGCGTCCAACTTGGATGCAGAAGTCTCCGCGAATTGTTCCTGGTAGAGAGTCAGCTGGGTTCGTGGCACCCAACATCTGGCTAGCAGTATTTACGACATTCAAACCTTCCCACACCATTGGAACTACTGGGTCAGAGCTCATGTAATTAACCAAACCGGGGAAGAATGGGCGACCAGCTTAGTCGGAGTAGTGCTTCTCCAACAATTCCTTCGACAATTCCTTTGAGACCTTTCTGTTCGAAACGCTCAATGGTCTTGGCGACGAGTCCACGCTGGACCGCATCAGGCTTGACCATGATAAAGGTACGTTCCTTATTTGCTAAGACCCTAAAAGTCTCTCCTTTTTCGTACGAAGTTCTGGATGGTTTGACTAACTGGTGACTAACTCGTTAGTCCAAGTTCGATTAGAGGGGGTTTCAACCATTTAATCCCCTAGATAGGACCCAGGGGGTGATCAACCTTCTGGTCTCAGTGGTATCAAAATGGACCCTCTGTGGTCTAAGTGTGTCAGTGTCTACCGGCAGCCAGATCTAACCTAACCTAACCTAGTAGTTTTTTGAATACTTGGAGCAGTTGTTTGTAGTAAAAGAGTAGTTATTTGAAAAAATTGAAAAGTTCTTTGAAGTAATTGAGCAGTTCTTTGAAATAAAAGAGTAGTGGAGTAAATGAGCGGTTTCTTAAACTACGCTTAAGTCTTAAAAATATTTGAACTGTTGATGTTTGTACTTGAGAAATTCTTTAAAGAATTGGAGCATTTTTTTTTTAAATACGTGGATAGCTATTGGAAGAGCTTAAAAACTTCTTTGGGGTTATAAGCAGCTTACGTGAGCAGTTCCCTGAAGCACTTGAACAGTTATTTAAAGGGATCGAGTGGTTTTAAAAAATCCCTTAAAATATTTGAGCTTATTTTTTGATATTTGTTACTAGTTGTTTAAAGAATAATAGCAGTTCTTTGAGGTACTTTAGCAGTTCGTACAAGCACTTGAATAGATTTTTGAATGATTGAAGAGATGCTTGAAGCCGTTGAGGAGTTCTTTTAGAACGTGAGGACTTGTTTGAAGCTCCCGAATTGTTATATGAAGACTTTTCAACAGTTCTTTGAAATCCCTTGAACTATTTGATTCGATTTTTGATGTAACTAGTTCTTTCAAGAATTGGAGCAGTTCTTTGTAGTACTTTAGCAGTTCGTATAATCTTGAATAGTTTTTTGAATGATTGAAGCAGTTCTTTGAAGTAATAGTGTAGTTATTTGGAAAAATTGCAAAGTTCTTTGAAATGTTTGAGCAGTTCTTTGATATAATAGAGCAGTTCCTTAGAGTAATTGATCAGTTCTCTAAAATCTGAAAATAAATATATGAACTGTTTGATGATGTGATGTACTTGAGAAATTCTTTAAGAAATTAGAACAGTTTTTTGAGATGCTTGAATAGATATTTGAAGAACCTTAAAAGTTGAAGTATATAAGCAGATGTTTGAAGTAATTGAGCAGTTCTTTCAGTACGTGAGCACTTGTTCGAAGCCCCCAAATTGTTATATGAGGTTTTTTCAACAGTTCTTTGAAATCTTTTAAAATATTTTATCTAATTTTTCGTTTGACTAACTAGTTCTTCAAGAATTGGAGCAGTTCTTTGAATTACTGTAGCAGTTTGTTTTAGCACTTGAATAGGTTTTCTAACAATTGAAGCAGTTCTTTAAGGTTGTAGAGTAATTATTTGAAGCACTTGAAAAGTTCTGTGAAGTATTTGAGCAGTTCTTTGAAGTTGTAGAGCAGTTTTTTGAGATGCTTGGATAGATGCTTTTTGAAGAGCTTTAAAAGTTGAAGTATATAAACAGCTGTTTGAAGTAAATGAGCAGCTCTTTCGTAACGTGAGTACTTGTTTGAAGCTCCTGCATTGTTATATGAAGTTATAATATTTGATCTGTTTTTTTTTGTGTAACCTGCTAGCTCTTTCAAGAATAGCAGTTCGTTTTAGCACTTCAACAGGTTTTTCAATAACTGAAGCAGTTCTTTAAAGTAAAAGAGTAGTAATTTGAAGAACCTGGAAAGTTCTGTGAATTATTTGAGCAGTTATTTGAAGTAATAGAGCAGTTCATTGGAGTAATTGAGCAGTTCTCTAAAATACTCTTCAAGTCTTAAAAATATTTCAGCTGATTTGGATACACTGGAGAAATTCTTTTAAAAAATTAAAACAGTTTTTGAGATGCTTAAATAGCTATTTGAAGAGCTATGAAACTTGAAGTATATAAGCTGCTGTTTGAAGGAACTGAGCAGGTCTTTCAGTACGTGAGCACTTGTTAGAAGCTTCCGAATTGTTATATGAAGTTTTTTCAACATTTGTTTGAAATCCTTTATAATATTTTATCTGTTTTTTGGCGTAACTAACTTGTTTTTTGACGTTTTAGCACTTGAAAAGGTTTTTGAATGATTGAAGCAGCTCTTTAAAGTAAAAGAGTAGTTATATTAAGAACTTGATAAGTTTTTTGAGTTATTGGAAGTAATAGAGCAGATCTTTGGTGTGATTGAGCAGTTCTCTAAAATACTTGAGAAGTTCTTTAAACAGTTCGTTTTTCCATATTGTTAGGCGATGTCCAAATATCCGAATTTTCAGTTATCCGAATCGATCCCAGTCCCAATTGATTGGGTTAATTCTACTGTACTAGATTAGCTATTTGAATAGCTCTAAAAGTTCTTTTAAGTATTCAAGCAACTGTTTGAAGTTATTGAATTATTCTTGAAGCTTTTGAGTTGTTATTTGAATTACGTAAGCAATGCCTTGAAGTACTTGCCCTATCCTTTGAAATATTTGAGATGTTTCTAATGTACTTGTGTAGTTCTTTAAGAAATTGAAGCGATTCTTTGAGGTACTTGAATAGTTCTTTGACGCTCTTGAGTTGCTATGTGAAGCAGTTCTTCAAATTACTTGACCGATTCTTTTAAACGCTTGATCCGATCTTTGATGTACTTAAGTATTTGTTTTTAAAACTTATGGACAATTTTTAGAAGTACCAAAGCAGTTTTCAGAATTAACCAATTGTTTGAAATGCTCGAAACAGTTTCTTTTATAAGTTGAGCTATTCTTTCAAGTTCTTGAGCTGTTCTTTAAAGTACCTTAGCAGTTCATTAAGTTACTGAAGCAGTTGCTAAAAGTAATAGATTAGTGTTTTGAAGTACTTGTGTGTTTCCTTGAGCATGTACTTTAAGGAGCATTATTTATGTTTTGGAGAAGTAAGAACGTGTGCAGATTAATAATAATACAAATTAGGAAACATTCTTTATTTTTCCCTGCGCTTTTTTCGAGAAAAGAAACTTGGATTCCAAAGAGCTTACCTCTTTACCGAAACTCAAAAAATTATTTCAATAAATTTAAGAGAATCAAAAGGCTTTTTTCCATTGCCAAATGCTTTGCTTACGCCTTTACTTTGTATGATCGTTGAAAATATCGTAAACATTTTTCAAAATGCAGTCATGTTGTCCTCTTTTTAAGAAAATCTCTTAAATCTTGATTATCAAGTATTGCTTTTGATTAGCACGTGCTCAGCTCCACCAAACGAAATCCCAACATCATTGAACCTTGTACAAATTCTTCCAGACACTTAAAGGAGCCTTTTAAAAAATGATGAGCAATTTAAAGCATAAAATAAACTCTTAAATCGGTGTTCATTTCATTTTATGTTCAATTACACACTCTCATTCGATTTGAGAATTCTTTCCAAAATCTCCTAACCTAAATCAGTCTTAAAATTTAACAGTTCATTAGCTCAAGAAACCATTAGCATAAAATAACGTCATGAAATTTCCTTGATGTTTTTCCTATACACAAATTTCACATTCGTAAAAGTCTAGGTAGGTATGTGTGGCGTTATATGTGTGAAAATTGTCCTCCTTCAATATTTCCTCATTACCATGCGTTAAGATACTTTACCAGGAATTTCTGTACATTTTCGTTCCTTCTCTTTTTGCAGGAGCATTAAAGTGTTTTATTTATGGTTCCATTGGAAGTTTCATTCTCGAAATATAATATGTCATCAACCGGAGAGAAAAATAAACGGGTCCTTTTTATCTTCAATGCGCGTTTGCATGATTTAGAAGCGACAGCGCAAAATGCCAACATAAAACAGAAGTGAAATTTTGAAATGAAATATGTGTTATTAAACAACTTTGAGATACGAATATAAATATGTCACAGGGAGACTCATTTCGATACGGAGTCTGCTTTTGCACGTCTAAGTTTTGTAATTTACGTGTCTCTAGTCGATGAACTTCGGAGAAATAATGGTTTTTACTAGGAGAGGAAAAATAATAGCGATGGTTTATTGAAAAGTGAAATGAAACAAATGCACAGCGATCGAAAATCCTTGTGTAAAACCCTTTTAACCCCTGTGCGGTAGGTCATGGCACGGTTAAGTGTGGAAAACACGTTTCGAACGGATGACAGCAACCGAACAAATCGACCAGTCTAGCATTGGACTTGTTTTACTAGTTGCATTCTTTTTTGTGTTTTGTTTTTTCTCGAATATACAGGAGGGATCCAACACGTACACGAAGTATCCGAAGAACGTGCATTGGATGGTGTTATTGCCAGCTTCCACAAAAATGATTAATGGCTGTGTTAGCTTGGATTAGGAAAGTACTACAGGAATAAGAGAGAAAGGAAAGGGTTAACTCTTCAACGTGCTCTGAAGAGGGTCATTTTAAAAGAGTGGTATGTTTAAATTGACTGTCAATGTGATGATGGGTGGGTACAAATGGTGTGCGAAAGGAATTCAAACCGGTTTTGTCTAGACTTTGATGGACTTATCATGACACTTTGAAATTGAATAAATTACATATTTTACTTTGTGCTGATGAAAAAAGAATAAAGGAAGTTTAAGGGTTCGAATGGTTGACAAGAAAGTCTTAACAGACCACTTTTCAATGCGGACTTAACTTTGACACTTAATATCGAATTAGATATGTTCTGATTCCGATGAATTCAAAGTTCATTCAAAGAGATGACGTCAATTATACGCGAAAAGTAGTACCTATAGTCATTTTATTTTGGAATCTATCGAATTTTCAGAGTCTCGTTTTCGCTTTCCTTCGAATGGTGCGTTGAAGTTCGACTCCCAAAAGCATTCAATTGTTTTTTAAGAGTAAAGCTTTTCGCCAGGAATTGGCATGCCCCGATAGTAAATTGACTGCCATTAAAGTACTTTCTTATTCAGTCGCTTAGTCAACTATTCAGTTGTAGACCTCCTCCATTTGAGCTTTCAATGAAATAACTTCCACCTTTTAAAAGTGGGATGCCACAGGGCTCCGTTTTGTCTCCGACTCTCTTCAGTATCATCATTAATGATCTCTTGTCTGAAACTTCTAATCCTCTTATTGTTTTGCTGACGACTCAACCCTCAGCTTTTCATATTCGTTTCCAAAATCACGTCGCTGCTCTTCGGATGTGAAATTGGAACTTTTATGTATGATTAGCTCAATGAATTCTGACCTTGACAGCATTGTTACATGGGGTAATTAAAACCGAGTAGGATATAGTGCTTCAAACACAATAATGTTGTCATGTGTGTGTAAACGATGACCTTCCTTCGAATGACCAAATATTTGAAGTTGCCAAAAATGCTACAAAGTGTTAGTTAAACGATCCAGGATATTTATCAACCCTTCTGAGCTAGCTACAATTTGTTAAGCCTACATTTTTCCAAAACTTTAGTATAACTCCCATATCTGGTCAGGTGCTCCTCAAACATCCTTGCGCCGAATCGAAAGGGTACAAACAGCATTTGAAGACTTATAGGTGACAATTGAACGATTCTTATGAACATTGTCGAAACATTGCCTGTTTCTCTCTCTTTGTTATCGCTTTTTCTACAACCAGTACTCTAGTAAGAAAGCCCGTTGCATTGCTCCGCTGAAACAATTCAGCCGAAACACCCACCTCGCTAGGAATGCTCATCACTTTTACCTCGAGCCGAACTTCAGAGGTACAGTGAAGTATAGAGTTTCTTACTAACCATTACGCCAAGGGCACCAAAATATAAATGCCCTTCATAAAAGATGTGCCACTCTGCGCTCAGTTATGCGCCCTACTTTGATATCAGTCTTTATGAAAAGAAGTTTAAAAAAAAAACCTTTATTCGGTGTGTTGCAGGGCTCACTTTTTTTTACTGACCCCTATCACAAGACCCGTCGCCATCGAAACACTTCCGGGCTACGAGTGCCAAATAGAAAGCATCATAGACGCCCTTTCAATGAACGTTTGCCCGCGAAATTTGTTACTATTGATGAAAATAGTAACAAGTTCCAAATATCTGCTGTAAAACATTTACTACGAAGATGTTTTTAGTCGTTTCTTTTCGGTATTAGTAGCCCGAAGTTGTAAGGACGCGAAGGACCTTGCGATAAGGATGAGTATCGGTTTCTACATAAACAAATTTATTGATCAATACCAAAAACTTCACCAAAAAATGAAAAAGAACCTTTCAACACAAACTGACTCGGCAGCCTCCCATGGTCAAAAGAATCCTCATGAAAGCATATTCCAACTCAAAAACAGTCGTTTTGTTGTCCCTTCAGTGTTGTCAAAATCGATATGAAGGAAATCAGTTTAAGTGAACTCTCCCAGTTTACAAAGATCAAAGACGAACAATTCTCAATTTCCTACTTCGTATAATTTAGAAATAGAAATTCGCCAAACCGACTAATGCATTCGAAATAGAATTTCATGCATGAAAAGCGACATTTAATTGAATGCAAATTTTTACATAATTCTTTTGTTAGCTGTTGGTTAACGTCTCATTAAATCTAAATCCAAATTCAGATTATCTCCCTGACAAAGAAGCATAAAGAAGTACAAAACCATTCTTCAAAGCTAAGAATGATATCATATCCTGTTTAGCAGTAATTTTTTGATTGTTTTCATCCATCACAAGAATAGGAATTCCTAAGTCAAAAACGGGTTGCATTTGAATCCTAAGATGTACGACTATCACTGCAATTTCATCATCAAACAAGCAAAGCAAAAACAAGCTCTCAAAAAAAGCGTTTCCATGTACTTTTTTCTCTCATTCCTTCAATAGAATTTATCATGGCCTTGATATGTTTTTACATTCAATCAAATTCCTTTCTGAACTTAAAAGAAACAGGCCTTCTAAATATAGGATTCTTTCCGTAACACGCAATATCCTTCTACAATCAATTGCATAAATTTTCTCTTTAACAAGCATTGAGGTCCTTTTCATCTTTTCGATGTCGCAAAAGACTCAATCTTGTAGGTAGGTTATCTGCCTATTTTATTTTTCCTTTTACAAAAGCACTCTTAGAACTTTTCGGATATTCAAGTCCTAAAGGACGGACTAATCTAAACTGCTTCAAAATAAAAATGGTATCAACAAACAAACACATCATGAAACTTTACCCGAAAAATTAACACCAACCAAAAAAGATTACAAAATCCTTACAATTTATTTTTGCTTTGTGAGAGCAATGCTGCTGCTACCAATGGAGACACACCGTAAGCCTCTCAGTCCTAAGCAGAGCAACGAACTTGTAAAGGCTAAAGGGTTATGTTGCTACTGCATAGATAAAAACACGGTCAAGCAAAACAACAGATGATATTATTTTCCACATTTTCCCAAATGTGTAAAACCACAAAAAGAAAAAGGAACAATAAACGAGTACAAAAGAAATACATGAAAAGAAACTTATTCGACAGGACTCTGTGTGTTCTGTTGTCTGAATTGGAAACAGATTACTTTCAAATCACTGCTCCTCTATGCTTGGCCGAATATGCTTTGTCCTCGAAACACATTAAGATACAGATACAGAAGCATATTGTGGCAAGTGAAAATAAAAAATGGCTCACAATTATTCTTTTGTGAATGAAAATGATGTTGGAATATTAAAAGACGTCATAGAAATTAATTACTTTTGGTCATCAATTTTAGTGCTCTCTACGGGAGTAATAGAAACGACGTCATTTTGGATAATTTATTACAAACAGCTCACTCTGTTTTCTGCTTATCTTAAGCTGCTCCCACCTAGTCAAGATGAAGAACTTGTCCTTGGACACCTAAAAGTTATTTATGCAAGTCTGGTATTGAGAGATTGTCCTCCATAACTTATCCTGATGGTTTGCAAGACCAAAACGTTTTCGTTCTACCTTTTTTTTTTTTTTTTTGGTGGTTTTGGTTTTACTGTCACAGCCACAAACAATTCACCATTGCCTTTTACAAGCAAATGAGGGAGAATAAAGTGGAATAGGTTGCCTGCTTTTCATCTTCTGTGTCTGATGAAGGATATTAGATGCAGTTTCATTGTTCTGTAAATGTAAACAAAAAAACTAGGGGTTTTACTGACTGAATGAATGCCGCTTTCCATGTGGTGTGTATCTTTTGAATGTACCAGCCTCCTTTGTCGGAACAAGCTTTGTGTGGATGTAAGCGTGGTTTGCTTTCAATTCGAAAGGTTATTCGATTGTTAGAAATCGGTGGTATTGATTTGAGAGCACACCACACGTAATGAATTGCGAATTAGATTTGGCTTTGGGGACGGAGGCAGTGGAATTTCAACAGGTCAAGTTGGATGTAATCCAGAAGAATCTTTTATATCTTTTCGTAAACCAATGCAGCATATTTCATCGTTGACTGATTCCATTTTGGTACACAAATTGTTTGCAGCAAATCCAATTCAGATTTCTTCTTTTGCGTCAACATGCTGGCGGGTGTGTTTTGCGATTTACGCATCATGTTGTGCAGTATTTTGCAGGCCATAAAACAATTTTTCGACTGCATTGTTCCAGCATCAGTTTAGTTGCGATGAGATCCCAAAAACTGTCAAATTCAATTTCAGTAAAAACTTTTCTGACAATTGGAAGAACAACTCCCTTAATATTACGTTATGTGGAAACAGTGCTGCCAATTTGACAAAAAGGAATCTTAAATAAAGCCCGGTACATAAAAGGTTCCATTAAAAAATTTTGGATGATTGGTACTCTGCGATATTGCGGAATGGAAAGATTGGATGAAACCCTTTTACATGTTTTTAACGTAATGTATTTATATGAATGCAGTAAAAAACTCCAAAAAACTTTGATATCACTTCCAAGTGGTACCATGATCATGGACTAACTTTTAATGCTGCTTAAACTAAAGTTATGCATAAACGCCACCCCCGTAAGCGGAACGAAACAATTAATGAAGGGAAACTTGATGTTAGTTTTTTTTTTATATTTATTCGTTTTGCAATACGTCAATGTATATAACAGAAAACAGACCAATCGAAATTGTCAAAAAGTTCAAATATCTAGGAGTAGCTGTAGACAAATATTCCCTGCGACGTGAGCGTATTAACAATTTGAGTCTTCAAGTAAAAAGTAGTATGTTTGCGTTGGTTTATCTTATGAGATATTCTAATTTCGAAGTACTCAAACAAATCTACTACTCTTAAGCGAAGTCTCGAATTCGATATTCGATCTTGGCCTTGGGTAGTGCTTCAAAAACACATCTGGATAAGATACTTAGCGTGCACCGTCGTATAACTAAGGTTATTTTACCTTCTCGTTCGATCTTTAGATTTCTAGATGTTAATGCAATCTATGGCATGACAGTAATACAGCACTTTATGGAATACGAAAGTTACTTGCGGCCTATAAGACATAACCACAACACTAGAAAACGAGCGCTTCGAATGTTTAGGAGACATGACTCACTGGTCTTATCGCCGCTGGGCTTTTCGCACTACACCGTAGCACCCACAATCACTGATGAACACAGTTTTAGCCTGTTTTAGAAAGTTACTTGGTTTTTTTTTATTGGCCTCTTTTAAAATCCGTCCCATCCATCTGCCTTCAATCATCAAAACGTTGCAGTATATTTCTTACTTTAGGATTGGGTCAATGTAGTGGTTCTTTTTAAACAAGTAATTCATGATCTTTTGGATTTATTCTGTATAAAAAACGCTTTCAATTTATTGTTTCGCCAAGGGGGTTATTTCCTCAAAAAAACAAAAAAAAAAAACAAAAAAAACTGCCAACGTACACAATTTCTTTCTTCTAAGTGCTCACTTACATTAGCCAAACGAAATTTAAATACAACATAAAAAATGTACTTCTTGCTGCTGTGAAGTAATTAGCTTTTCGTTCTTTTCTAACACAACATTAAATAAAAATTATTTACTTGGGTAATAAACCAAAAAAAAGTTCCAAATACACCCTTAAGCTTTTAACGAGTATACAATTTCACAGAAACACTTGCTGCTTTCTACTTTTACGATCCAGAAACTGTATGTAGATATTAGAATGAATTTAACTAACGTGGCTCTTGCGATTTGTTTTGTTGTAATAAAACAAAGTGATTAGGAAGAACATTAACATGAAAAATTAATTACTACGCGGTGGTAACACGAATTGGAAGGCGAAATAGGCTAAATACCGGACCTGAAGCTAATAAAGTCATGAAATCAAAATTTTGTTAGTGAGTCACCAATGTGCATCTTTGGCAGTGCGCTCTGTAAGACATTTTGATGGATGTTGCTAGTTTAGTTGACTTCGTATGTCTAAACTTATTAAACTTGGTTCAATCTTAATACGAAACCTTAACTCCTATAGCTTGGTTTTTTGTTGTTGGGGGATGGTTGGGTCATAAGTGTTTTAAAAATAAATAAATATGGTGGCGCAACAGAACAGGGTGCCCTGGAGCCTAGCGAATGTGAAATGCTTTATTACATGACTCTTTTTTCCCCTACGATTCACAAAAATTCAAAAGCCGTGTGCATCGTTATCTCCTTTTAAATCCTCTTCTATATTCCTAAGTGCTCGCAATATGCTTTAAAATATTATAAGGGTATTCATATTTCATAATCACTTGCTGTGCGCGGTAATTATAAAAAAAAATTTAAAGTCATTGGGTTGTGACAGTGGGCTCTGCTTGCCATAAATATTCTGTTATTTTCTTTAAAAGTCGACTGGTATCCATTGCGGACAACATGTCATTCTGGGCTTTGAACAAAGTTTTTCAGTGGCCTAACTATTAAGAATGTTGTGCTGGGATAAAGTGATAACTGCTATTTTTTTTACCGTGTGTAAAGAGGTGTCGAGGAAGAATGAAGGGTTGCGTAGAAACTCTTGCAGTTTTTTGTTTTTTTTGGGGTAAGAGGTTATGTGTAGGTCTATCTACCTATGAAGATATTTTCGCACCTCGCTCCTTTTTGACGAGGTGCAGTCTGACTCCATTCCTTCGTACAAAAAGATAGACCAGTATTTAGGTGTGAGTGCTCTAGATAGTATTCTATCCGACGGAAAAAAGCTTTGTCGTCATGAAACAATTCGTATAGACCGGAATGTTGCTGAAAGAACAGTTTTTTTTATTGAAAAGCTGTCTTGGTTTCAAGTATAAGCTTAGAATGGTTCCTTACCTCTGGGTGGGAAGTAATGAGTTGATTTCTAAATGATAAATGACTTAGTTTGAATTTGTACTCTTTATTTGTATACGTAATTTACTATATCAAAAAAGTAATTCTCGCCATTGCATATTGCTTTGCATTTGCAGTGAAACAAGAAAGCAGAATACTTGCACATGTACCTAACAGAAGATTTTTCAGAAAATATGTGTCTTTTAGACTTTTCAAAGCGTTCGACAAAGTTGATCACAAAGTGCTTTGTGAAAAATTAAAATATTATTTTGGTTTTTCAGTCTCCGCTGTGAGCCTCATTCAAAGTTACTTATGTAATAGAACTCAGCGTGTTGTTTAGTAGTCGTACGCGTGTAAATTCGTATAACTACAAACAGAATGAAAACCACTCGCTGTGTACGTTCGAATGATAATAATTTTATTTTTACATTTCACTGCCTTAAATACTAGTTTAACATTTCCTTATATCAGCAGCCGTCCGTGTGTTTATGACGGTCTGCACTAATTCTATATATTTTTTGTTATCTTTAGGCAGCCGTCTGTGCGTGATTAGGTTATCTGAGATAACACTAATTACCGCGCACATTTGGCTGCCTGCAGATTTTATGTTCATGTTTGAACACGTGTAGCTGTTGGTGAAAATCTCTCCACACTATCACCTTTAAAGATGGGTGTGCCCCAAGGCTCAATTCTGGGTCCAATTTTGTTCAGCACATATATTAACGATCTACCTTCAGTTTGTAAGAATGTTTCTTTCCATCTTTATGCGGATGATATACAAATATATCTTTCCCGTAGAATTGGATTGATTGAAGATTTAGTTTTTCGTGTTAATGATGACCTTCAACGAATCTACGATTGGGTCAAACAAAATGGAGTCATGCTTAATGCTGGAAAAAGTCAAGCTCTTCTAATCTCAAAGAAGACTTATAACTATGAAGATCTACCTTCTATCATTCTCATTAGTGGAAATCTTCGTCTTGTAAACTCTGTCACAAGTCTTGGCTTCAAAGTCTCGAGAGATCTTTCTTGTAAAGACCACGTTAATTATATCATAAGTCGTATCTATGGAACGTTGAGAAAACTCTGGATATCTAGCAGCTTTACTCCGCAAGAAACTAGACTCCATCTGATAAGAACTTTACTAATACCTATAATTTCTTTCTCTGAGGTTGTGTATCCAAAGCTTGATTCTTTATCTGAAAACAAACTACGTGTTGCCTTCAATGACATGACTCGTTATGTATATGGTATTCGAAGATATGACCATATATCTGCTTTTAGTATCAATATCCTTAATTGCACGCTGTTCCAGTACATAAAGTTTCGTAATTGTCTTTTTCTGCACAGGGTAATTCACACAAAAACACCTGAGTATCTGTGTGAAAAAATTCAAGTATGTACATCAACAAGAACAAATAATTTAATTATACCAAGCTTTCGATATCTAAACTCGTCACGAATGTTTTTTGTTCACAGCAATCGCCTATGGTATTCTTTGTCTTTAGACATCAAGCGGCTAAGAGATCCAGTAACGTTCAGATCTGAAGCATTTAAGCATTTTTCTAACAGTTAATACAGTAAATAAATTTGTTTTTAACAAAAGAAGAAAGATTTAAAAAAAAAAAAATATATTTATTTTTTGTATATAATGTAGGTATAGCATAGTTTATCATATACTTATTGAATAATTGTAAAACTAACCATTTTATAAAATACTATAAAAGAAAAATGTCTTACTGTATTGTTCCTAATAAAGAAAGAATTGAATTGAAATTGTCAAATCATTAAAATAGTAAATTTATCCTTTTTTATTTATTTCTACCCATAAAACGGAGCTACTTGATGCTTTTATTGTAATATATGTAAAAGACTATACGATAAACAAATAATGAGGTAGTATTTATTCACTAAGAAAAGAACTGTAGTTACATCCTAGTTGAAAATGAAGTGGTTTGATATATACATAGTCCTAGATCAACCTCCACAGTGTTTTGTTCAAACATCTCAAAGAAGAGGGAAGAGAGGGGAGTTGGAGCTATTTTTTTTTTGCTTTGATGAATGACTGAATTCATAAAGTTCCAAGAATATCGGGTCAGCTTTTCAAGTCAATCGGAGGCAAATTGATGACGTTCTGAATAATTTTATACTTGCTCGACCTGAGCGCGTTGCCTGTCGGCATTAAAACGTTTCTCCCAAAACTCACGTTATCAAAGTATTCATCCGATCCGATCCGATCCTTTTGAATTTTGTACATGATTTAAAAGGCAACGCTGGAGATATTTTCTTCTTCTCAATTTTGTTGATATTTTTTATTTAATAATAATAAATGCGCCGGGTTTTTCCTCAAAAATCGCATGTTCCCTTTGTGTGTTTTGTGTTCGTGTTCCCAAAAAGTGAAAATTGAAATTTCGAAAAACAATCCGTTAGCTACATACATCACCGTGCACTCCGAAATTCCTCCCGAAAAATGCTATTTTTTATAAAATAACTCTCCCTACCACCGACACAGTAAATACTGTTCACTTCACCTCTTCTTATCTACCCACAACGTATGTCCTTATCCTTGTTACTTTATAAAATTGAGCCATTTATCAAAGAGCGAGATAAACACTAAATCAACAAATTTTTCATTGAAATTACTTTACAAACAAATTTATCCACTTTGTTCTCATCGTCACCTAATCGACAAGGAAGACATTTCTTCCTGCCATTACATTTGATAACATCTTCATTCCACAACAATTCCCAATGAGTCCTTTTATCGCGCTCTAAATTGCTTAAGAAAATCCTTAAAAATGTGATCCAATTACCGTAATTCACATTAATCTTCCAAGTCCTTGCAAAATTGAAGACGAAAACAAAAAAACATTTCGGTGTTTGGAGTAACGCGTCAATACGTATATTTCCCACATGAATACTTTCAAATTCATCGATTTATCAAAGTCAGTTCTATGTTTTACGACAAATGTCTTCTTAAAACGAAGAAGAGGGAAACTACTAACTGATGTTTTCAATAAAGTAAACAATGTGATCCTTAATTTCGCTATCAATAAAATTTCCATTCTTGTCACTTCATATCACCAAGAGACACAGCTGTAGTTTTCAGAAGCTCCAATTAAATTCCACCAAAAGAACATAACTTTGACTCTATGCGCTCAATGTACTCGCAGTAACTCGCCATCTATATGCATATGTGTCAACTACTACTCCTCACTTGATGTAGTTACCGGAGAAAAAATGCGTCACTAAAAGAAGATAGACGGACGCAATAGTGAATTCCAACATCCTAGAGTCATTTAACCAATATTTACGAGTTGCATGTCGGCACTGTGTTCTCTTCACTATACTAAAGGGTAAAGGGGGAAAAAAATGACAACGACGACACATTGCCAAACAACCAATAACTGGGAACGCAATGAGAGAAGGATATAAATAGGATGCTTTTATATCTCTTACTCACTACACTCTCCAGGTTATGTACTCCTTCACTTGTATACGACCAAATGAAAATTTATTGAGTAATTGTGGCTGAAAGTGTTTTAAAAAAAAGAAGGTTAGTTAATAGTTTTCTTCTTTTATTATTCAACACTGCCAACTTTATGACCAGTTTGCTATTGACAATCAAAAATGTTATCCTGGTGCGCAATTAAAGTTACCATGATTAATGTATAATAAGTTTTTTAAATGCCATCACTCAGCATTTCAACTCCTAGTCATACATTTGAGAGGTTTTAATGATTTAGTTGACTCAAGTCACAAGTACATCATTCCTTATGGGAGTGGTTAATGTGGTTGCCAAATTGATGGTGCACTAGCGGTAATTGTAGAAATAATTTTGAGTTTGCTTCCATGAAAAAGTACCATCCACGTTGGTATAAAATTGAGCACATTAAGCATATTTAAGTAAGATTTATATGAGTGTTTTTTTTTTGGGTCGTTGGAGATAAGTTGAATGTGGAAATAAACGTAATTAAAACAAGAGAACGAACACACAGTTGGTTAAATTTTAATGGTGGCCATTCATAAAAAAAAAAAAAACAAAATTAAAAGTTTCAACTTTTACGTTGCTTTATTTTAATTCTTCTTGGGAACCATACCGAAAAGGCAAGGATCCGAGTTGATAAAGGCTTTGCAAAGCTCTTTTTGTGGTGAGAAATAGAAAACCTTTGACTGATGTGAGTTGTTGTGAACGCAGCAAAAATCACTAAGATGGATAAGAGATTTCATTTCATTATTAGTTTAGATTTAAAAATGTCCTTATTCTTAAACTAAACTAATAATGAAATAAGAAATTTATCTATCTGTCTATGTACACTGTGCAATGTAAAGTGCAAATGCACTTGATTCATTTTAAAAATGCAGAGAATAAACAATGAGAAAGATTTATCACTCTATTTCATGTTACTACGTTATATTTTATTATTTTTCATCAAACCTTTAAAAATACTCTTTTATTTGTGTTCTCTTTTAAACATGAACTGCATTAATTTTCAAGCAAATGGCATTGAGCTTGGACAAAATAAAGTGCAATTTTTAAATACCTGTGCAAAGTATGGCTAATAATAATTCAAAATAAAAATATAAGCCAAAATGATCAACAGGTGAGGTGATCTTATGTCCGTTTGCAAAAATTTTGCTTCAAGTTGAATTTTATTTTCGTAAGCTTTGACATGGAACAACTCTCTCCTGAATTAAAAGAATTTTTAGTTTCGGACCGTTGAGGTGGATTGACTTTTCGTAAACTAGGAGAAGAATATGGTCTGTCAATTTCTGGAACCAAGAAGGTTCATTTGAACTTCATTGAACGGGGATCTGCTGCCAGGTTTAGAAGTCAAAGTGGAAGAAAGAGGAAAACAACACGACCTGGTGACAGCAGAATCAAAATAGAGACCAGAAAAAACCACAGCTAGAAACATTAAAGAAAACCTACAATTAGACTTAAGACCAAGGACAGTCCAAAAATGACTTCATGAAAGTAGGCTACGAAACGATTTGGGAAGGAGAAAACTTTTGCTACGCCAAATAAATATAAAAAAAAGACTTGCTTTCGCAAAAAAGAATTTAACAAAACCACAATCGTTTTGTGAAAGCTTAATTAGGCCCTATGAGTCTAAATTTGAGTAAACAGATTCCAAATCAAGGAAAAGAGTTTGGTGCAAGCCCAAAGAAAAACTCGACCAAAGATGCATTAAATAATCGTCAAACATAGTGGTGGGTCTAATATGGTTTGGGGATGTTTTCTCTTTGGTGGCGTTGGGAATATTGTCAAAATTGACACCAAAATGACGGGTTCTCATTACGTCAACATTATAAGAAGAACTTAGCTTCTTCGACATCAAAAATATCGCTGGACAACTACATTTTCCAGCAAGATAATGATCCGAAGCATACTTGCAAAGTGGCAAAGCAGTTTTTTTTTTTCAAAACAACGTGGAAGTATTGGAATGGCCACCTCAATCCCCAGATCTCACTCCGATAGAACATCTTTGGTCCATATTAGATGACAAAATTCCGGTAGATGGTCGGCGAAATAATGCATTTCTTACAACAACAATGCATTGTAGGGGGAATGAAGGAGACCTACAATTTTCTGCCGGTTCCGAACAGCTTATCGAGAAAGCACTTTTTGTTTCTTTCACAGAAGTTTCTCTTTTTTTTTTTTATAACAGCCTTCCCTTGTACGTTTCTTATCCTTGCTTCGTTCGACTTAGAGATTGTGAGCAAAAGAAGGTGTTTGTAAACATAATTAGTAATGTGGGCAGCAATGTGCAATTTTACTGCCCGCAATGTGACATTTTTTGGTATGTTATAGCTGACTTAAATATACCGGATTTCTAAACAAACAATTTGAAAACATATCTTATTAACTAAGATTTAAGCTTTTAGTGCTTCTTTCGATCTCCTACGTTCTTTAAAGACACGTTATTTGATGTATGGTGACCGAAAATAAATCGCTTTTGAATGATTTTGAAAACTAGTTCTTACCCCGGGTGGGGGAAATTTGATGAATTGATATTAATAATTATGACATATTTAGACCATTTGATCTATTCAGTCTATGTTTGGTCTACTGATGGAAATAATTTACTTTCATTTTTATATTACGAGGGCAGTCCGATAAGTACTTAGCCTCTCCGCCCAATAGCGCCACTATCGCAAGAGAAACTTACTATAAAGTGTGTTTAATGACCTGCTCTAGATCGATCTAGAGCAGAAAAAAGCAGCTTTTTGGTGTTTAATGACAATTTTTCTACTCCGAGCAAGAACTTTTTGTGTTTAATGACCCTGCTCTAGAGCTTTTAGAGCAGCATTTTCTGCACTTGCTTTTGAGTAAGAGTAGAGTGGAGCAAAAGTGTCAAAATCAGCTGTTGACATTTGATTCAAATATTTTTGTTTATATTTTGCGTTTTGCAATCTATTTGAAATCGAATTTAACTTAAAATCAATTGAATTAACATCACATGTTAGTTAAGTTTTGATTCCAATGTTTCCGAATATAGATTTTTATTATAATAGGATACCAAACATAATTTTGCAAACTAGCTAAGGTCACAAAATGTTTGTTGCTTTCTTATCAGCTGACTTTTGACACCAGCTGTTCTGCTCTAAATTGCCTGACATTTATCTCATTTCTTGCTCTGCTCTGAGCTACGCTGCTCTGCTCTTTTTTTCATTAAACACGCCTATAGTGTAGTACATTTGTATTGTGAAAGCAAACATGTCAGCGGGTTTTAGAAAAATGGAAAAAGAGCAATATCGGTCAGTGATTCGATTCTTGTTTTTGGAAAGGAAATCACGCAGCGAAATCAAAGAGCTGTTGGATGCTGTGTACGGTGACTCTTCACCTTCGATGGCGTCAGTCAAAAATTGGTTCAACGAGTTTCAACGTGGTCGCACGTCGGTTTTTGATGAGCAACGCCCAGGTGCCCCGAAAACGGCTACCGCAGAGGACGATGTGATGACCGCCGATTGAAGGTGCGCGAGATAGCTGAGATAGTAGGCATCTTGAAAGACCGCATGGGTCATATCCTGCATGAAATTTTGGGCATGAGAAAGCTGTCGGCGCGATGGATGCCGCGTTTGCTCTTTTCAGACAACAAACGCAACTGTGTGACCACTTCAGAGCCGCGGCTAAATTGGTCTAGTTGGGCTATGAACTATTGCCCCATCCACCGTATTCTCCAGATTTGGCCCCGTGCGACTTCTTTTTATTTCCAAACTTGAAAAAATCACTTGCCATGAAGAAATTTGTGTCGAAATTTGAGGTCATCACCGCCACGGAGGCCTACTTTGCAGAACTCGAGAAAACGTATTTTTCAGATGGGTTAAAGAAGTTGGACCATCGCTGGGTTAAGTGTATCGAACTAAAAGAAGATTATATTGAAAAATAAATCAACACTTTTCCAAAATTTTGGTTTTTCTTTTGTAGGCTAAGTACTTATCAGACTGCCCTCGTATATCAGAGACAGCTGAGTCAAAAGGCAATATCCTTCGATTTTTGAATCAACGCATTTGATTTTTAAAATCCAGGTGTTATTAAAAATCACAACATTGCGTTGTCCTTTAAAAATGTTATTTTCAGAAAAATGAGCTTTTTCTAAAAAACCACTTTTCAAAAATGCACATGTTAATGTCGTAGTTCTATAAAACTGGTGTATCGAACCAAATCCGTTTAATTGTATTGAATCTGGTGAAAAATTCTTTACAAGGTTTGAGTTTATGCAGGTGCATTACGCTCCAGGTTCGCATTTAGTTTAAAAAGAAAAAAGAAAAACAGTTATTCAACTCCTTTTGAAGTTTTTATGAGATTAATTTAAAGGTTTGGCTTTGAAGCTCCTTTTAGAGGCCAAAATCGCGATGAGATGCAAAAACGCAAAAGTATATCAGACTCGAATCATCCGGTTCAATGTTTTTGCCAGCCCATAAATTCAAAAACAAGTGATTCCCTTATTTTGGAATTGTTTCAAATCGAATTTGTTTACCCAACAACCGCACCCCACAAAGAAAAGAAAACCTTTTTCATATACGTACATAAAAATATCCAAGAACTTTATGAGATCCTTTTGCAAAGAAACTCGACAATCCTTCCGGCACTTTTTTATGCTTAACGTTACAATTTACAATTTGCCCCTCAACGAACTTCACAATAAACATTTTTAAATTAGGAACAACCCATTACCACCGACTGCCATTGGTAAAAACGTATTTCTTTTTCATTCTTTCGCGCCGTGAGCTTTTTATTGAACATGCAAAAAGGAATACAAAGAAAAAAAAGTTTTACTTTTTCTTGTCTTGGAAAATTTTAAACGATTCGACATATTTGATCTTCCCCTCCATTAATGCCGTCTGTCCCTTGAAAGGAAGAAAAGAAAACGTAATCTGTTTTCACCATCCCTTGCCATTATTGAATCTTCTCAATAATTTCGCCTTTCAACAACCCTAAGGTCTAATCAGCCCATCAAACACCCACAAAACAAGAGCCACAGTTATCTCAAACCACAGTGGCGAGGAATTTCATTGAGGGTTTTGCTTATAGCTAAAAGCGCCAGATTGGTTGAATTACAGTAATTTTTTTTCTTCGTCTATATTGTTGTTCGCATCGATTTGTGTTTTTTTTTTATTTTCTACACCACATTCTTTTGATGGTGGCTACAGCGTGTTTTTTTTTGTGTTAAAGGTGCTTTGGTTATTGCGCCCCGTGCCCAATATTGATTGGAAACGCTATAACTTTCGATGATGTTCTCAGATCTGGCTATTCGAGTAGACAGATTGACGAATGGCGATGAGTGAAGCGTAACTAAAAACATGGCTCCACACCTGCGGCTGCTTTGGTTTGAATGTTTATTTATTTGAGAACAGCTGTTTTTAGGTGTTGAGAAGACGATGATGAGAAGTTGTTTCTATGGCAAATTTTTATAGTTGGGTGGATACTCGTATACGTGTTTCGAGATTAGAGAAATAACACCTCTCCAACGATTCAAAGGAATTTTTCATATTTCGAAAACAGTTTTTTCTTTTCTTTAAGACACAATCAGCTTGTTTTTGGCAGATAGAAACCCGTTGATTGCTTCCACTTTGAATGGCCGAATCGGTTGACGTTTCATTAATGGATAAAGCAGTGTTCTACTTTCAGTTTCAGTGCATGATAGTGAATCGAAAGCAATTCTAAATGGAACATTTCTTTGACACCGCCTAAGGATTTGAATTTTCATTTGGCAAATCAAAGAGGTGTGTGTTTTTGGCAACATTGAACTTGGTCGAAACTCTTTTGAGAAATTGGTTGGGTCTTTTTCCAGAAAATGAGCATGACGTTTGTTTAGTCACAGGCAAATTGTTAACAGCAGGGTTCATACGTCAGTAATTAAATTTGGAAGCAAATTAAAAAAAAAAAAAAATGGAGTAAAAGCCAAATTTCTGGAGTTGATTTGAAGCAAAAAAAGTCTGTCGTACACAGACAGAATGTTGCTGATATAGCGAGTGTGCGACTGATTCATTTCATTTTAAATACATTTTGTATTTGACTATCTTATATTTTTGTATTTACATTTTTTTTATTTTAATTTTTTTGATTTTTTTGTTTGTCACTGTGCCCACACCCCATACCCTAAATCTTAGACTCTAAACATTTGTAAGCCAGCCATTGGCGACTCGCTATCAATATCAATTTCAGATTCGCGCTCAGACAACCACCAGAACATTTTCGACATTTTTACAATGTCACGACGATCGCGATCTGAGACCGCCCGAAGAAGCCCTTCAACGTCTCCGTCCACTGCGGTGACATCTCGGTTATAAAGGAGCCATCGTTCCATTGACTTGCGGCAGACGTGGTAGATTAGCGGAACCGCCAATCTGACCTGTATCAGCCCTCCCATGTCAAAATAGAGGAATGCTTCCGGTGGAACATATCCACTCAGACGTGTTTTCTCCATATATTCAATATTGGGGTAATAAGCCCCCAAAAATCAGGCCATTGGTCGAGGACATCGCTCTTGCAGTGTAACCACGAGTCAGTTTTATAATGAAGTTGTTGATCCTGTTTATTTGAGCTCCGTTGTAAAGGACCCCATTAGGAAAATATTTCCTGTACTCCGACTCTGGTGTTCTGTGCAATCCAAGACACTGTCTCTCAAATACCCGAATCTTTTCCATTTGAGACGCTGTAACATTGAACCACACAGGGCACCCAAAGACAATCATTGGCCTTATGAAGGCCATGTAGCAAATCACTTTCACTCTGCTGTCAAGTTGTCTGCTGTGAAACAGTCGCCTTGTCAGAGCGAAAGCTCCTCTAGCCCTGGCCAGAGCCTCATCCATATGTTTGTTAAAATATAGATACTGATCTAGCCAGATGCCGAGGTACTTGACTACTACTTTGTTTGGCAGTGGGTTACCATACAGATCAACGATCACCAGCTTGCGCCAGTTCTTTCTCGTATCCCATGAGGCCCGAGCCAACGGGAACAATTGTTTCCAATTTCTGAAAGTTGATTTTCAACTTCCAGTCATCGCAATATTGCTGAATCTTATCGACGTCACGCTGCAAAAGTATTCTGATGACTTCGATCTTTGGACCTGTTCTGTACGCAATAAGGTCGTCGGCGTACGCTATAGCATGGTGAAGAGAACCAATTAGATCGCCGGTGAAATTGCTAAATAAAATAGGCGAATTCACCGCTCCCTGTTGCAGACCGTTCTGTATTTTAAAAGTTCTGGTATAAGTTATATTGCAACTTTTCTACCATGTTCATTTCGAATATAAAGCAGTGGTTTACTCATGCCATACCTGATCAACTTATAGAAAAGACGGTCTAACCAAACGGTATCGAATGCCTTCTCCAAGTCAACAAGACATGCACCCGTACACTGCTTTTTAGCTTTGTTCCATTGAATATCTGATACTAGTTTAGACGCGGCATGTATGGTATCATGACCCGCCTTAAAACCGAACTGATTTTCTGTAATAATATGTTTGTCCTCAGCCCATGTGGACAGAGCTCTATTGAGAACCTTCTCGAATACCTTGCTGATACTCGGGAGAAGACTAATTGACCGGAGATTTGCTGGATTGGAACCATCCTTCCCTTTTTCAAGGAGAGGATGGGCCACTGCCGTCTTCCAACGCACTGGATAATATGCATTATTCAGCGCATTGTTGAACAACGTGGTGTATATGTCCATCGCTTCCTAAGGAAGGTTTCGCAGCACAACATTGTGTATGCCGTCGACTCCTGCTGACTTCCTTTTCTTTATTTTGTGAAAGATGTTCTCGAGGTCCATCTTAGATACGAACAGGGTGTTATCCCTGCATGACTGCATTTGCAAGTCATCGCCGAGCGAAACAGGGATAACACCCTGTTTGCGACTCAATCCAACAACACGTTTATACGCTTCGGTTATTAGTAGCCGTTACAGATAGTAATAAACTTTTTTAATGAATTGATGACATAGACTTAAACAACCTCTGGTTCATGCAGATCCGTGCTACACAGCCTATGCCGCAATGAATCTTTTGCACTCCAAATTACCAAATCGGTTATCAGCCATCTTGACGGTGTCAATTGGCCGCCTTGGAGCTGCAATTTTTTGTGGGGACTTTGGAAAACAATAAGGCACTTATCGCCTTTCACCAGAACTGGTAAGTCAAGAGAACCACACTGCCACGAAAAGTACAGTCTCCAGGCAGTTCGAGTTCGGTATAAGATTTGAGGTCCTTGAAATGCACTAGCCAGGAGGCTACTGAGTTTTGTTGCACTCCTATTTTTATTTATTTATGTATATGTATCCAAAATTTTCCATGTCGAAAGAGTGGAGTAGATTCTAACAAAATCGGAGCTTTGAACTAGATCTAGTTTTTTCATCAAAATTGGAGGAACTTTGCTCCAAACGGAGCAGGGTTTGAACACTGGTTCACAATCACATAAGTGAGCTTTGATTCGTTGTCATAAGGTCCGTTCGTTGAACTTTCCCCAGTGTTGACCCAGGTTTTCTTGACAACCCTATATGTGTTGCAAAAAAAGGCTGGGTTTTCCTGTCCTCAAAAAACGCTAAACCACAAATCACCGCACACTTTGTTGTCATTAAAAAAAAGTATATGTCATTTGACAGCACTCAACTCGCCACAGCAAAAACCTATGGCGAGTTGAGCGAAAACCTAGGTCAACCCTCGGGCTCAAAAAACACTAATTTTTACACTCAGGGCAACTTTAGGTTTCTCAAAAAACGCTTTGTGGTGACCCCTGGGTGACCCTAGGGCTTCAACGAACAAACCTATTTTCTTCTTCTTCTTCCTTTTTCCGGCGTACAAACTGTCGTGGTCTCGAAAGGATCACAGCTCTCCCACTTTAACTGCTTTACATTAGTGATTCGCTCGTGGGGTTCCGTCGCGTTGACCTTAAAATGCGTCGGCAAAGCTCTCAGTTTTGATTGTTTCATGCCTAAGACCAAACAAGTTGAGATTTCGTTGCATTTCTTTAGACCTGGAATGTTTTGGCCTTCTACAGATCTTGGTATTTTTAATACGACTAAGCCTTATTACTCCTGCTGTCGTACGAAGCATCTTTACCTCAGTTGCAATCAAGTTTCTCTCATACCTTTTGTACATTGTCCAACATTCTGAACCGTATGCGAGTGGTAGACGCACAACCGCAGTGTAGTGCCTTTCTTTCAGCTCAGTGGGGCATTTTCCTATCGAAGAAGATGGCGCCTTTGCTTACTCAATGATAAGTTGCCTCACTGTTGGTAAGTAATTGATCCTAGATATTTTAACTTTTCACACTAGGGAACCACATTTCCATTGAAATTGATATCTGGAGGACATGTCTGGATCGGAAAATGAGCAACAAAAGTACCTACTCAATTGCTTTTTGACTAATACGTTACCCACTACCTTTTAAAACATCTGCCCATACATTAAGTGCTTGTTTTAGGGATGAAGGATCCTCGTTGTCACTGTCACTAAAAACTACTTTCTGTTGGTTCGCTCATTTTCGAAGGAAGGTATGAAAATAAAGACTTTAATTAATGCACGTTGGTTTTTTTGGTTTTTCCTTAAACAAACCCTGCTCATCTCGTGGTTAATTTCACTTTCATGACTTTGGTAGAGAGTTTTTGTAGCTTAAATGTCAATCAAATGTCACTGTATGTGGTTGAGCGGTGGTATTAACCCAAAGATTTATCTACCACTCCTGCAGGGATAAGGTTTTGTTGATTTCAAGGACTTTTAAGAGCTTGCGTAGGCACTAATCCCCAGTAAAAACTCTTTGAGATAATCACACAAAAGTTTTTTTCTTTGACATTGAGTGAAAGAACCTCTTACCATTTATCTGTGTTTTGTCATTAAGTGGTCCAAATTCACTTAGTATTCTGACAGTTTTGATTGATTGACAGTCTTGCCATGTGTTAAGGCGATTATTGGCTTGTTCGACCAACTGAAACTTTGCAACTAACTAAAACACGAGTAAAACAAGATGCTTAAGTGTTTGAAAACATTTCTGATTGATGGACTTATCAAACCACTCATGCTCGTGTTTAATAAAGTGAAGTAAACTCAGAGTCAAAAGTTTCAAGTTTAAAGTCAGTTCGTGCGTCGCCCCGCCTTTACTTTACACTTTGCGAAATGAAATCGTTTTTGTTAAAATCAATCGAAGATCTATTTTAAAATAAAGGAAACGAGTAATAATATCAACACTCTTGCGAGCCAATCTGTGTTAAGTGTTGTTGATCCAATTAATTCGCATGTCAAAAGATACTTAAATCGGATTAAAGAATCGAGCTAACCTGCCGACACTCAAAAGCATGACGGAGTGGAAAGATTGCTTCTTTTTTTTTTTGAAATTTTTATTTCCATTAAAAACCTATACAAAAAGAAATGAAGAAAAACACAAACTGATGTGGATGTGTTCCTACGTTTTGAGTGAAGTGAGTAAGGTTAAAGCAATTATTATTTTTAACGATTGCCATAAACGGTAGAGATTTTTCCATTTGTGTCCATTGACGCAAGCTGGCTGGCCTGTCTGCCTTTTTATAGAAAAAATATTACCCAGTTGTTATTGGTTTTTTTTTTTTCAAATAATATAATCGAATCTGTTTAGTGTGAATCGAACCAACTATAATCGAAATTAGAAAAGTCAAACGTGCTTTTATTTTGGAGTACAAAAATAGGCAGAATTATTTGTGGGGTAGTACACATGAGAGAACGTCATCGAACACAAACACACATCGTAAATCGGCATATGGAAATCAATTAAATGGATCTAAAAGAAAATTAAGGCTTTTAAGTTTCGCACGTATTTATGAGAACGATTAGAAGTAATCAACTGTTCGATAATTTTATACAAGTGGTATGGATTTGGAAAGAAAGGAAAAACCGTAATATTTATTTGATTTTATTTGGAAATAATCAATCGAATCGATAAAAATACACCTGACCGTTTGTTTATTTGTTTTTTAATGCGTAATTAGTGTGTAAAGAGTTTGACGCTCAAGACTGGCCATGTGGTTAATGCGTTTCCCAAGGATTTTCTTAATTTCATAATATTCTTCCTTTCGCTTTAAAAGCGCTATGAGCATTGTGATCTAAATTGGATTCAGGCTCTGAAATTTGTCTGTGTAAAGTGAAGAGGTGTTCTTCTACGCTGACAAAATCTCTACTTAAGCTTTTCTATCCTATCCTATTCTTATGGACTCTTTACGGTAGATGGAAAACAACACTTAGCCCAGCCTTCCCTTTCAACTGCCGTCCAATTGCACTAACGTAATGAAAACCTTGATAAACCGTCAATTCATGAAATATCTTGAAGAACGAAGGAACCGAAATGGACCCTCTGTTGTCTTAGTGTGTCGGTTTCCGTATACTGGCAGCGACATCTAATCTTACTTAATGACCAACAGTGCGACTTTTGTAGGCAAAAGTCTACTGGTGATTTGATGGCATATCTTATCGAAAAGTGCAACTGATCTTTGTTCTTTATATTGTTATTTTATTGGGCATGATATTTCTAAGTCTGATTTTGATATCAAGCTCTTTTATCGAAAATGCGTGCTTTTGGTATCGATGAGTTTCTTCTCTTGGATTCGAAACTACCTTTACGACCGAGCGTTAAATGCAATTTATATTGAATACAATTTCTATTGGGTCTTTTAAGTCTGATTTTCATCATATAAATGTTGGTGTACCTCAGGGCTCTGTCTTGTCTCCGACTCTCTACCTCATTTTCACAAATGACCTCTTGTCTGAAACCACTGATCCACTTAATTGTTTTGCTGACGATTCTACTCTCAGTTTGTCATATTCGTTCAGAATTTCATGTCCTTGCTCTTTAAATGTTTAACGGCAAAGGTTACGTTTTACTAACTCATTGAATCTGACCTTGACAGCATTGCTCGATGGGGAAATATTCAATGCGTCGAAACCCCAATGCTATCTTCTGTCGTTAAAGTTCAATATGCGTTCAATAAGGCTCTTCCTATTTCGGGAAATGCCACTACGCAAATTTCCTTGTTATCGATAGTGTGTTCGAACCTCGTAACCAGATCATTCAACGCTGTTTCCGTTGATTTCGCTGATTGATATGCGTTTTGTGATGTGGATAGTGGATAGGTAGTTAATCCTATAATGACCTTCTCCATACATTTGAGGATGAATGACATTAGACTGATTGGCCGAAAGGATTTAGGGCTTAGATCCAGATTCCTTCCCGGTTTTGGCAGGTAGGTTACTGTCACTCCAGCTTTACGGTACGTGACCAAAAGCTAGGCTGCAAGTGAACAGTTTGGATGAAATGGGAGCTATTATCTCTATCTCTGGCAGGTGCTCCTCAAACATCATTGCGCCTGCTTGATAGGGTTCGAATAGAGCATTAAAATTGATAGGTGACAGTTCAATTGTAGAACCAATTTATTCTTTGGAACATCATCGTTACGCTTGTTGTCTCTCCCTTATTTATTTTCATAAACAGTGCCCTAGTGAGATAGCCAGATGCATTCCTCCCCACAAACTATTTAACTGCAACACCCGCCTTGCTAGGAATGTGCATCAGTTCTTCTTTCAGTAAATCAAACATTAAGTAAAGACTTTTTATATTTCCTCAAATGACATTTAGTAAGCGATGCTTCCATTTTCAGTGAGATTATAACTAGCCGCTCAACTCGGATGTCGAATGCTTTACCCCTCTCAATGTTCGCCTTCCATTACAATGCATAGAATCTGCATCTGCTTTCTAATCCTCTCCTTTTTGGCTATCACCCGCACTGCATTTTTCAATTTTATAAGAGCTTCACACTCACAATCCTTTGAAATGAGCGATAAATCGTTGTATTTCCGTTCAAATTATTGATCTTTACTTTGAGTTCTATGCAATGCGTAGTTTGGCTCCTAGTGTCTTGGGATATCCAAAGACGTCTGTCCTTTGATTGTATCGGTACGATTTCAAATCCAGCATCCAGTGTACCCACCCCTTTAAAAATCCTTATTATTGTGTGACACTTTACCCTACACTTTTGTCTATTCATAGAAATCCGAAACTGTTCGTTTAATGGTTGTCGTTGTTTTAAAAAAATGTCATCTTTTCTTACTCTGCCTGCTTAGGATTCCTCTGGGGACTCTTTCCCCAGAGGAATCTTAAGCTTAGGAAATTTGGAGATTAAAAACTTATTTTCCAAAGATGAAGAAGGAGGAGTTTACAAAACAAATCTTTGCATCAAAAAAAAGGGGAAAACATAAATAAAAGTCCTTAGGCCTTTCGAGTTTTGAAATATGACAGCCGCTAATTAATTCGACGTAAATTATCATCATTTCAGCAGTGCGACGCTATTTATTCTGTTCTTTCAACTTTTAGCTCTAAGCGAATGCAAATTAAGTTTCACGAATTTAAGTGGCACTGCAAGACTTTCGACAGCCAGCCAACGTTCTAAGTAAATGACAATTTATTATTCGTGTCTCCAATGAAAACTATTCAAATTTCAAAATTCATTTCAGTGGTGAACTTTTGCCGTCGTACTTCGTAGAAACAGACGTGTGTCCTTGAACCTTCAAGAAACTTCAATGGGATGTGGGAGTGCTCGTATGTGCTCTGCCTTTGGCTTTTGTTCTATCGCGCTGCGTTCTGATTTCATATTTTGAGAGACTGGCAGCGGAATGATGTATTCAATCCCAAAGAAAATAGAAATTAGTTTTGAAAAGCGGTTTCCATTCGATTGAGAACATTTTTTTTTTCTTTTTCATTTCCCGCTGTAAAGGATCTCACCTTTTATTCGTTTGTTTTCTTCTTTTTATTTCTTCTTTGCTTTGATTTCCTGCTGCTGTTTGTTCCTTCTGTGAAATTAGATTCCGGTTCTCAATTTTTAATTTTCCTTCCTGCAAATAGATCTATGAATCCTCAAAGGTATTTTTAGATTTCGTTTACGCTGGGTGCACTCTGACTGCACCACAAGTTTTATTGAATTCATTTATCACGTAACTGAACACCAGAGCAGCTGTTTCACCTTTTTATGTGTATACCTTATGCGTTCAAATCGGAATCTTTTCCATTTTAAAAGTTGTTAAATCTTTTTTTTCTTTTTTTTCTGTGCTTCTCTTTGGCTTATGGCGTTGCGTTGGTCCTTTCCTGGGTTCTTTGTAGAGTATTCGTAGTCATTGGCGATGAAAGGAACGGTCGGAGACACCTACCACTTTCTCTTTGGCTTTTGTGTATTGCAAGGACGATTGCGACTTGGTGATGAATGGTTTAGTTTATAACGTGGAGAAAGAAATGGTGTGCTGCTGTAGTTGTACGTAAAGCGACAGAATGGGCTTCAATGAATGAGTGGAAATATTTGTAAAAGGATATCGGACCGAAAAGCACAAAGGATTCATTGGATGGATACCTGTGTTTGTTGTCTGATGTTGCTCGTTGTAGCTGTAGTGAGAAAAGCTGACTTTTACAAAGTGCTTTTAAGTGATTTTTCATGTATTTTTTTTTTTTTTTTTTTGGAACACTCCATGTCTTTGCGTAACAGAAAACAACCGTTCATTTTTTTACGCCTTGCGTTATGATTTTTTTGTTCAATTGCAAAAAAGGGATGTTTGACATTATGATTCTAAGTGCTCTGAGCATTTGAAGTATATTTGGATTATCCTTGGGATGGTAACACGCTTTTGAATATTTTCGATGGCACATTTTGGGGTTTTCTTTTACTGTATCAACAAAATTGTGATTGGGTTTAAAGAAGCGATCATTTAAGGAGTAATATCCACCAAATGCTCATAAAAACAAGGCTTTTTTCATAATTTTTTTAAAGGACATTTGAGATGTAAGTTATATAAATAATATCATTAGATTAAGCAACTGGAGAATAAAAAAAAAATTTTATTGTTATTTTTTTTCAAAATGGTGGCTAGGCAGCGATTGCCGTAAACCGCTTTCCAGTTCGTGAGCAGTAGAAGTCGTGCACAACTCCGCTTATAGCAAAAAAAAAATTTCGCAAATCGACTTTAATTGTTTATAACTTTTTGTCTTATGATCTATAACTACCTTACCGCTGGTTGGGGGATAGAGTAGCGTGTATTTAATATTAAATATTTTTGAAATCAATAAATGTTACCTTTTGAAAATTGTATGTCTCTCTTTAAATATGTAATCGTATTTGAGTTGATAGGTTAGTTATTAAATGACAGGCACAAATAGCATTTCTTCGCATATCGCATTTCTTTAACCATATCTTACGGGAAGCGCATGAAAGTTTTGCATTGAGCTTACGTTCTTCGCACAATCTTTCATATGTGCTGAAGCACGCCCCGTTTTGCCTTAAGTCTGCGTACCAAATATGTAATACCAAATTGGTCGTAAAAATAAAATAAATAAATAGAGTGGCACAACAGAGCGAGGAGCGCCAGGGCCTAGAACATTTCTCACAACCATGCCTTGTGAGAGAATGGAGAGGACCTATAATTTTCTGCCGGTTCCAAATGGCTTATCGAGAAAGCGCTTTTCATGGCAATGAATTTACCAACGTAGGACTTGCCGATTCCTCGCGAAGGCGATACCCGTGGACAAATATTTTTGCCTCTGTTCATCTGTTGGGATTCGAGCCACGAGCCTCTGATCTAACAGACATGCTTACCAACACCACGTAACAGTAGGTATTTCTACCCCTTACCTCGGGTGGGACTTTTTTTTCTATTTAAATGGAAGTAAATATTTGGTTTATTGATAAAAGAAAATTGTTTATTTCTTATGTTTTTTTTTGTGCATACTATTAGCTTACAATTTAAATTAACGGCTATAGTCTTATTGTTTTTGTTGCTAAATAAAAAGTTGAAGCCAAAATAAATCAATGCTGAGCATACACAAGTTAGCAAAGAAATGTCCGTGTGATGCAGAAGTAGTGCCCGCGGAGTAATGAGTGTAATCAATAGTTTCGCCTTTCGCTAGAAATTGGCAGGTCTTCAAAGAGCAGTCACATTGCCATGAAAACGTTTTCTCTATTAGTCGTTAGCTCGTTTTTGTTCCTTCATCTGCTTTCTCATGTCAAATAGTGAAATGTCTCATATAAAGAGTCTACATTTTGTTGCTTCACTTTAAACTTGGCTGACAACTGAGATTTGTTTGGGGACACTTCATCGACTTACTGAAGGACTGATAAGGAATGTCAAATGTTGTTTGAAATTCGAGGAAACGACTAATTGCCACAATGTTTTGTTGACAATTTTAAATGAGATGCTACACTCTTTTACTACCCAGCCAAAGTCATTGCATTTAGCTTACAATGTACTAAGAGAGGAGTTCTTTTCAACTAAAATTTATTCTCAATAAGGGTCTGTTAGCCCTTCAATACAAAAGTAGCCGGTCTAGCAGCAAAATAGAGCAACAAAACATTTGGTAGATTGTCAAAGTTATCTTGGAAATCGTTGCTCGTTTCAAAATATTGAGGTGAAACAAAAACTAAGACTTATCTAAAAGTTTGGTGTTCAATATCTTTTTTCATAACAGTTGAGAATTTGTTAGGCTTGAAAAGTTGGCTTTCCTTTATCGATTCGTTGCTTTTTATGTAGGAGCATCAGTAGGTAAGGGTTTGATTACAAAGTGGAAAAGTTGGTTGTCAACACGTTAGACCAATTGCTGGACTACCCCAGAGAAAAATTCAAAAACTCAACGGTACATAAACTTGATAAAGTTGAAAATTCGCAAATAAATCGGAGCATTGTTTCATATCGGCAGATTTTACGTATTCCTTCACTTTAAAAAAAGATAAAGTCCCTGAAAGAAGTGTGTGGCAATACGAGAAAGCCAATTGGGACGGCCTGAATAATTTCTTTCGAAATTTTAATTGGTCATTGTGCTTTCTCGACGGAAACGTTGATGCATCAGCTGATATGATATCTAACCTAAATCTCAACGGTATGAGAAATTTTGTTCCTCACAGAACAAAAAGTATCATCCCCAAAGAGAATTCGTGGTTCGATTCAAGCTGTAAAGAGGCGATTAGGGATAGAGAAAGTAGTTTTCGAAAATTTAAAGACAACCCTACAGTAGAAAACCGAAATTTGTTCAAACGGGCCAGAAATATCTGTAATGCTCAAATACAAAAGGCCAAGTTCTTGCATGACCAAAAAGTAAGGCAAAAAATAGGGTCCAAAGGGAAACAAACATTTTTGGTCTTTTGTGAAGAATATTAAAAACTCGACCACGTCATCGGTCCCAACGCTCGTTTTCAATGACTCTCCGTATGTGAGCTCCATCGATAAAGCCAATTTGCTGGCAGCTCAATTTGCTGCCAACAGTGCCAACTCGACACTTCCTCATAGCATTTTGGCTCCACCTGAGCTTGAGTCTGTAGATTCTGTGATGAAGCTGATTTTGTTTTTGAGCTCGCTCGGTCGCGAGGGTCCTCAAAGATCTCAATATAAATAAATCCGCTGGTCCAGATCGTATCCCCGCCGTTATTCTGAAGAGGTGTTCTTCTACGCTGGCAAAACCACTGCGTAAACTTTTCCATCTTTCCTATTCTGCTGGGATTTTTCCGAGCAGATGGAAAACTGCATTTGTCCAGCCGGTCCCTAAAAAACGCGAATCTTCCTCCCCTTCCAATTACCGTCCAATTGCACTAACGTCCCTTCTTTCCCAGGTCATGGAAACGTTGATAAACCGTCAACTTGAATGAAATATCTTAAAGAACGAAAGTTTCTTAATGACACTTTCGTAGGAAACGGTCCACTGGTGATTTGATGGCTTATCTCACCGAAAAGTGGAACCAATCCTTACATTGTTTTGGAGAAAGTAAGATTTTTGCTCTTGATATTTCTAAAGCATTTGATAGAGTTTGGCATCAGGCTCTTTTATCGAAAATGTGTGCTTTTGGTATCGATGAGTCTCTTCTTCATTGGATTAGAAACTACCTTTCGAACCGTTCAATACTATTATTGTACTTATATTAGTATTGAATACAAGTTGTATTGGATGGCTTCTAGTCTGATACGCACTTCATAAATGCTGGTGTGCCCCAGGGTTCCGTTTTGTCTCCGACTCTCTTCTTCATTTTCATAAATGATCTCTTGTCTGAAACTTCTAATACTCTCAACTGTTTTGCTGACTACTCTATCCTCAGCTTTTCATATTCGTTTCCAAATTCACGTTCCTGCTCTTCGGATGTGGAACTGGAACGGCTGCGTATGAGCGTCTGGCTTTTATTACAAGAGTTATCCCGATCACAATAGCTATGAATTGGTGAGGAATGAGAAAAGGAAATAGAAAAACTGGCAGATGCGCTGTTAGATAAAAACAAGTACAAAAGAGCAGTTGACTAAAAAGTGAACGTGGTTATAAATAGAATTGACGTTTAATGCATTTAAACTGAAATTTCGAAGCAATTCAACTGATTTCATTCCCAGGACATTTATAAATGGTATTGAGATCCTCTACAGACAGCACTGATGATAGAAATATTCCCAACGACACGAAACCAATCAATTCCGAACACCAGCTGGCAGCAGCACAATACGGTCGATCAAAATGTTATGTTGAAACAGTAAATCAGGGAGCATATTAATTAATTAGTAAAGCCCTGAGTAATGGGCACTAAGAATACCTCAATTTGCCAAGAAAATCACTTCCTCACTGACTTTCAGGGAGCTGCCTTCTAATTTGTCGTAAAGAACACGACCCAACCCATAACAGTTAAGCCTATTAACTAACACTAACTCATTTAAAATTCAACCAAAAACTGTGTCCTTTGAAGCGAACGCCCTTCGATCAATTATCCCTGCGAAGTTAATAAATCTAAAGCTTATTTCAAGCGATAAACTTTAGTGTCCATTCAGTAGAATCTGCGTTTCGTGATTCACAAATGGAAATCGTTCACCAAAAAAAAAGGAGAAAAGTAAACAACTCAATTCCTTTCAAATCGCTCAAGAATTATATCCTTTAGCGGTTTCATTATGCTAATGAAATTTCCTTCATGGTTTTGTGGCTCTCTCATATGTCTCTGTTTTATAAGAGTAAAGAAATGTATTAACGTTAACCACACGCATGGTGTGTTGCGACCGTATCATGCTGGCAAACTGACAAGCACTCAATCCCAGTCGAATCCTTAACGTTCTTCGAAGTGCGTATCTTCATTGCTCATTTGGGCTTCCTTTATACCGCTGCTGCCCATGACTTAAATCTTTATTGTTGTAAGGCTACAAAGAAAAGACTTTCCCAATAAAAACAAACTTTGCAAGTTCTTCCTTCCTACAAAAAAATAATAACAAAGGAAGTCGTTGCATTGAAAGGCAGGACTTTTGTGATTAAAAATTGTTTTATGAAATACTAAATTCTTGTGCAAAACATCTTCAAAGATATTTTTTTCTCACAAAAACATTTTTCTTTTTTTTTGCTATGAAAACATAAACTTTATTTTCTCATTACACAGCTTCACACAACGAGCGAACATCCAGAAGACGAGAGATAAACTTTAAGACCACAAAGTTGCACTTTATAGTGGGGAAGTATCTGCTACTATATTTTCGTGCCACCTTCTTATCGCACTTGAGTACCTACGTTCATGAAAATATCTCTTAACAATTTGAACTGTTTTTCGAATTCTTAAGTGGCTTCACAGGATATTACATGAAAAACGAAAAAAGGAAACTGGGAATGGGAGTGGGATACAGACAGAAAGGAGGAGAACCCTTCGAGTTGGGTAAATAAGAATACTTCATAAATTAGCCACAAGGAAAAGGTTGATTGGAAAGATGATTCTCAAAGTTATTTTTGCAGACTTGTTGCTTCGCTGAAGGGTTCTTCTCTGTCTCTTCTGTCTTTTTTTTGTCTTCTCCATGGTTTTTCCCTTTGTGTTATCCTTTTTACGTCCAAAACTCAATTTACTGTGAAGGAAGTAAGTGGGAATTTTATTATTCTTGGGATCGTTTTCAGATATTGTTTTCATTTTGAAATAATTAGAAGTGAAAAACAAAAGCAAAACAAAAGACACAACAACAACATTCGTGCTCGTTGGCCATTTTTTTCTTCCTTTTTTGAAGTACACACCTTTTACTTACCTTAAAGTTTACTCAGCTTGATTTATTAACTTTTAAGAAGCTTTCAAAAGAAGAGGCCCTAGCTCTCGAACGAGGATAGTTTGTATGTGAGGTAATTTGTTGGAGCACGAAATGTGCTCTGGGTGGAGGGAAACAATAATGGATTTCTTTTTGTTCCGGGCGGATAATGTATTATTTTTGAGCTTATACCATTAAGGTGTGTAATTTTCGATGAGGCGATAGAGAGTGAAATCATTTAGAATACACAAAAGAAAAAAATAATAATAAGCAAGCTGGAGAGCATTAGGTGGGACGGGTTTGATGTTATAATATTTGTAGCATGCAAAGTTTCATCAAAGAAAGTGGGCTGTCGAAGGTGGACGTGTCTGATTTCTTCATTTGTAAGGAGCAAAGATTTTGTAGGAGGAAGAATTACAACATGGTAATTTATATTTGAAAACGTTCTTACTGCTAGCGGTCTAAGGGGTGTCGACTATATGGTTCTATCTTCTATGGACGATGTTATCAGCTCGCCTGAAAATATGCAACATAAAATAAGAATATCCTAGCCAAATTAACATTTAAGATTTATTTCATCGATTTTGATGCCAGAGGAGATTTCTCTCATATTTGGCTGTACATTGTGTGTGTTTACATAATTGATTCAGTTTTTACTATAATTTTGAATTTTAATAGGCATAGCAATGAATAAGTAAATTAACCAGGCAAAATTGTAACTTATGACATTTAATGTAATAATAAGAAAAGAAAACTATATTAAAACCCTCCTTTACAACCTGGGGTCCATTTGGACCCCAGAGCATGTTTGAACACTCACTCATAACTTTTTTGTTTTTCATTTTTTTTAAATGGGATTTTTACTCAGTGAACAAAATTCAATTTTTTATTCATTTCTTAAGTTGAAACGTTGAAACGATTATCAGATGTTTATAGATTTTTCTGCGATTTTTTTGAGAAAAGAACCCGTCTACCCGACCTGGGTTCCATTTGGACCCCACTATACTGAAATTCTATGAAAAGTCATACTTTTTCTAATAAATAATTATTTTATTTCGAAAGCAGCATAGTTGATGTTTAGAAGGATTCAACTTGAAGTTGTTGGCAGTTCCGGGAGACATTTAACACATAAGGTTCTGGTGTGGCAAGGGCAACAACATATGCCACATCCATCGCAGGTGGTTCTGGTTTTCTTGTCGTCTGCTCTGGACAAAGGTGATATCTGCCCCTTTCACAAGAGAGCCTTCCGGGGACTGTTGGTAATACTTCCTGAACTCTCCCCAAAATACAGGAAGTGTACAATGGAGATTTTCCAAAGCCAGATTGTGTTGCAGGTTGTGAACGTTAATTCAGTTCTGACTTAACCAGTTCCTCCGCTAGTTCGATCAGTTTATCACTTCTGAACAAATTTTTGTTTCTTCTAGGCGGATTGAAGTGTCGGAAAATGATGACAGTTGCAAGGGCTGCTACGTCCAGTAAGTTGTAGAATACAATCATCGGCCAGCGATTTTATTGACGTGTATATGAATATATTGAGACCATTTGGTCAAATACATCGACTCCACCTTTGGTGCGGTTGTAATCCAGTATCATGGCAGGTTTACTTTGATGACCGGAATTGGTTTTCTCGCAGTTATGTTGTTTTCATAGCAATACAACTTGTTTGTTTGGCTTTGGAACATAACTCACCAACGCCATTTTTCCAGAAAATCCAAAGATGGATGAGTGGATACTGCTTTTTGTTATTGACCTTTACAGGCTCATTCTGGTCGTCAAGAACCTCTTTCGCTACAAAAGGTGAAGGCAAATCTCTTTTGTTTTTTCGATTCGTGCCAAGAATAGTGATCTTCTTATCCAGAAACCTCAATTCCAAATCCACCGACCGACGCGCCGACGTAAAGAAATTATCAATAGTGAGATTGCGTCCAGAATTGAATTATGATGGCATCAACGACATCACCACATCATATCCACGACCAAGTCCTGTACTTTGGTCAGAGTTACTAGTGTATATAGAAAACTTCAGTGGAAAGCCTGTTGAGCTTTCATTCAGCCACCAAAATTTCAAGCCATATTTGGTAGAATTGCTTGGCATGTACTGGGGAAATTCAATCCTTTTTGAGGTCATAAAGTTGTTTGATGACCTGAACAAACTGAAGTAATGACTATTTTTTTCTTTTGATATGATTGTAATTGTTGAATGCTTCTTCCCGTAAACTTTTAAGAACTAAGACTTTATAGTTTTCAGTGCCATTTTGTCTGAAATTCGTTATTTGTTCGTTATATAGAATACCTAATGGACTTGAAAAAAGTGTTCGTAATATCGATCATTCGTTATATCGGCATTCGTTATACTGGACCAGCACTGTACTTTGTTCTTTTTTAAGATTCATGCACAGTTTTTGTGTTTACATCCAGTTTTGAAGTTTTTCGAGGTAATTTTTCATAATTTCTTGCACAAGATTCGAATGTTTTACGCCATACGCCAGACATGTCATCCGCTGACATAAAGATTTCTCCTTTCAGCTTGAGTTCTTTTATATCGTTGACTAAAGTGTCGGACCAAGTACACTACCCTGTGGTACTCCAAATTCTACCTCACAGTACGAACTTTTCATTGTATCTACTTCAGTTACTTGTTTTCTTTGACTGAGATAGAATTTAAACCAGTTGAACGATTGTGGGACAGGAAAAAATTCTTCTTACTGACAAATTTCTCAATTGAATAGGGATCCTGACTACATCCATAATCAGGGGCAGATTTTGTATTTACCATTTCTTAGTGGTTCCAAGCCAAGTGTGCCGACCAAGGTCACTCTGTAAATCGACAAGGATATGCAAAACTCATTTTAAATTATAACGAAACCATACAATCTCATATAATACAATGGTGTGTTCCTTGCAAAAGGTCAACAACTTTTTCTTCCAACAATCCATTGCCCCACATAAAACAAAATCAATGCCAAGCCGAATTGTTGTCAACATAGCTTTTGGCGCACTGCCGTAATCAATAAACGAAGGATCCCTATTCTTATCCTTCGGCCAAATACCACAATGCAATGGACAATACAAAAATACATGACATCGTCGTAAAATATAAAACGAAAAAAAAGCCACCAAGGAGATTAGATTTAACATCATGGCAAACGAATACATTCTAAATAATTTGTAGAATAATTGGTTCGAAAATCGTCATGGAAAATGTATCTGGTTATCTCCCTCAGGGTTACTCATAGATTTGTCAACTGCAGAATAATTTTGCAGGGATCACCACTGCTTTTGTCTATGTTTGAATGGAATTTATTTTTAGATTTTCCTTTTCTCTTCTTATTTCTTCGTTTTGCCCCATCGGAAGAAGAGAAAATCTGAACAAGCACAAGCAGATGAAGAGGATATAGGTATTGGTTTCTATGGAAAGCACTTAGAGGCTTAAGTCTTACAATTCTGGTTGTTTATTGACTTTGAGTTAAAGGACGATGTAATTGTGAACGATTGTGTGTGTGTGTGTGTGTTTGAGTACAGAAAATGAGAGTCTGGAGTTTAGTTTTAGTGAATTTTCAACGAGAAGAAAATTGCTTCAAAGAATGGATTCTGTACACACACATTGTAGAAAAAAAGTAATCTAAAGTAAACAGCCCTTTCAAAAAGACCCCGAATTTTGCGATGCACCAATTTTTATATGTAGTAGCTCATTGAAGCTATGGGCCATTGTACGTAGCATATTTGCCTGTTAGCGGAAGGTTTGTGGTTCGAGTTCCAACAGAAAGCAAAAAATGCTTTTTTAAAAGTAGGTATCACCCAGGGTTCGCACCTCAGTCATTAAGAACGAAGGAAGCACATTGGCTACAAGAGAATCTACGGGAAAGCCAAAATATGAAACTCGACAGATACATAATCCAATCCAGTCGAAGATGTGTGGAGAACTTGTTTTTAGTAAAATGGTTAAGATGTACTTACCTGGAGAACTCAGACTAATTGCCGGTCTATTGTACTATCATGGTAGCAACCTTCACCTTTTTGTGATGCAGTAGATGGAAATAAGGTGGTAGTAATTTCCCATACAACCTCAAGGGCGGTGTTCAAATGAAACTGGGAGGCTGAAAGAAAAATAGATGCCCGGACTGGAATCCAAACCCACGCGTCTGGCCTATCCACAGAACACTCTTCCACTGCAGACGCGTCATAAGCCAGCCAAGACATCCCAACCAGGGCCAGAAGTATCGTTAAGGCTATAGAGCTTCTGGACGTGGATCTTATCACAACATTCGACCAACAATTGATTTCAATGATGTTCTAGTTTGTTTGGCTCCCTTTTTAGTGCAGTCAATGAAGCATTTTAGGTCCGAATTTTTTTACTGTGAACCGATTTGCATGAAATTTTGGAATTAGGCTCATCTTACCCTTAAATTCAAAAGTGATAATGATTTGCACACCGCCACCACCCTGGGGGTGGTTGCCACCCCTTCTAGGGGTTGAATTTTTTTTTTTTAAATAACCTCGGATATCGATAAAAGACCTAATTTTAAGCAAAAAAACAAATATAAAGTTTTTTGTTAAGTCCAATACTTTTCGAGTTATTGGCAATTGAAAATTCGCATTTTGTTCACGTTTTTTATCTATTTATTGCAAATATCTCCAAAACTATACGTTTTATCGAAAATTTTATTAAAAACAAAATTGTAGCAGATAAAACAATGAACAATTTGGTTTTTTATAAAGCATTCTAAGTACAATATTAAGCTAGATATAAAAGATAAAAGTCATTTTTTATTTTGTCTGAAATTTAATCGATGTGTTCAATGCCATCTAGCGGCGAGCAGATGCATTTTATGCATTCTAATACAAGAGGATGTTTTGTAGTGCTTGAAAAAAGCTTTAAAATGAGCTTTATTAAAAGTCTTTTGCACGTAAAATAAGTGAGCTGTAGTGCAAATAAGGAGGGCATCTAATGTTTTTTTCTTTTAAATCAATGGCTTTCATAAGTGCCATTTCCACCAAAATTAAATTTAATCGTATTCCGCCTAAAATTAAGTTTGTTATGAAGAGTTTGATAGATAATATCAGTTTGGCTGCTTTTGGACTCATATTTTTCAAAAAAGTCACGATTAAAAGAAAAAACAAATTTTAAATTTTTTAAAAAACCCACTTCTTTTTCATAATATCTCAAAAATGACGAAAGATACGTATAAAAGTGTTAGAATAAAAAATTTAAGTATTTTTCTGACAAACAATTTGGTTTTTTTGTTTTATCTGTCAAACAGAAATTGACGGAGATATGATCGTTTAAAGAGCGCGTGGCAGCGCAATCACAGCCTCTCTTAAGTCCTTTAACCCTTCACCGTTTTAGCAAAAAGTTGTTTACTATATACTGCAATCATGGATGTTTTAGCTCTCTTAATTACCTTTACAATGGTTTCTTACAAATTGTGATAGCATGAAAATTGAAGGAGTTATGGTCCAAAAACTCATTGATTTAAAAGAAAAAAACATTAGATGCTCCCCTTATTTGCACTACAGCTCACTTATTTTACGTGCAAAGGACTTTTAATAGTGCTCATTTAAAGCTTATTTCAAGCACTACAAAACATCTTCTTGTATTAGAATGCATAAAATGCATCTGCTCGCCGCTAAATGGCATTGACTACAACCATTAAATTTCAGACAAAATAAAAATTGGTTTTGATCTTTTATATCTAGCTTAATATTGTTCTTAGAATACTTTTTAAAAAACCAAATTGTTCATTGTTTTACCTGCTACAATTTTGTTCTTTATAAAATTTTCGATAAAACGTATAGTTTTGGAGATATTTGCAATAAATAGATGAAAAACGTGAACAAATTGCGAATTTTCAATTGCCAATAACTCGAAAAGTATTGGACTTAACAAAAAACTTTATATTTGTTTTTTTGCTTAAAATTAGGTCTTTTATCGATATCCGAGGTTATTTCAAAAAAAAAAAAGTTCACCCCCGAGAAGGGGTGGCAACCACCCCCAGGGTGGTGGCGGTGTGCAAATCATTTTCACTTTTGAATTTAAGGGTAAGATGAGCCTAATTCCAAAATTTCATGCAAATCGGTTCACAGTAAAAAAATTCGGAGGTTGGGCCCTATTTTTCGCTTCATTGACTGCACTATTTACCGCTTTCTAGTTTAAAGCTTTTGATTTACTCATATGGTAATAGTTACAAGGTCAAGAAGTCATAGAAAAGTTTTACAAGATCATTTCTTGCAGTTGAAGAGTTGGAAATTTATTTTCAGATGTAGAGTTTTTGCTAAGTGATTTAAGTTCTGCAGGTCTTTAACATAGCTGAGAGATACCAATCAACCAAATGTTAACGGAAGAATTACCGCTGCATCCGCTGGTTTATAGGCTGGTGGCATCACCGGTCCATTGTTCTTCAAAAACGACCGTGGAAGAAGAGTCGTCAACGAAGAACAATATCAAGCCATGATACGCGACTTTTTTTTCTGCCCCAGTTGGCTGAATTGAACTTGGTTGACATGTGGTTTCATCAAAACGGTGCCACATGCCACATAGCTCGTGAGATAATGGACATGTTGAAGGATGAATTTGATGAGCAGCTTATCTCTGAAATGGCGTGGAGTTAAGGTCACCCTTCTTAATGACTGCAAATACGTCATCTACATACCGATGTCAAATTGTTGGTAGCAAACCTCGTAACTTCAAATGCTTTTCGAAAATTGACATAAACACTTCGGCTACCCGTGGTGTGATGGATGGCATGTCCGCCTGTTAATCCAGAGTTTCGAGTTCGAATCCCACCAGAGGCAAAAATGTTTTTTCTACGGGTATCACCTTTCGCGAGGATTTGGCAAGTCCTCCGTTAGTATTCATGGCCATGAAAAGCGCTTTCTCAATTAGCCGTTCGGAACCGGTAGAAAATTGTAGGTCCCCTCCATTCCCTCACAAGGGATGGTTGTGAGAAAAGCGCTAGGCCCAGGGGCTCCTCGCTCTGTTGCGCCACCCTATTTATTTATTTTATTTACTTCGGCTATTGAGTTATAAAAGGACCCGAATACTTGGAATCAATTTAAAAAAACGGTCTATGATCGTACAGAATTTGGTGTCCATGTACATCTCAGCTTTTCACTTGAAGATGTTAAATTCATTTTCAGTGACGTTTTGGTTTATTAATTAAAACATTAATTTGAAGAAAAATATGTGAAAATCTTCTTTCTAAAAATATTTCATACTGAAGTTCTTTTAATTTCGAACGGCTAGTCTGTGTATTAGTGGCGCACTGAGGACAACCCCATCGGACGCCCTCAATGTACTACTAGATCTCACACCCCTAGATATCTTCAGCAAACAAGTCGCAGTTAGCTCAGCTATTCGACTCAGAGCTACATCACAGTGGACCAATAATCAAATCGGCCACACTACCATTCTAGATAACTTTAGATTCCTACCGAATCGATCCGACTACACCACCCCCAAGTTGGTATTTGATAACAATTTCCAAGTAACCATTCTCTTGGAAAATGAAGCAATACACTTCTACACCGATGGTTCTAAAACCAGCGAAGGTTTCTGAAGTGAAATCTTCTCAGAAAAACTGAATCTCAGACTTTTCTTCCGCCTACCCGATCATTGTAGTGTGTTCCAAGCGAAAATTCTGGCGATTAAGGCGGTGCTGTCTTGGCTCAAAGAAAACGCCATATCCTTCTTCGAATCTTCTCGGACAGCCAAGCAGCCCTTAAATCTTTTGCCTCTGTCTCTGCAAAATCCATCACGGTCCAAAATTGTAAAATGTTTCTGAGTAGATATCAAATCAGTTCAACATTCACCTTTCATGGGTGCCGGTACACAGGGACATACCAGGCAACTGTATGGCAGACAAACTAGCCAAAAAGGGCACGACCACTTCCCTACGCTCAGAATGGAACAACATAGCTGTAACTATCGCTACATGTAAACTCCTACCTAGACAAGACGCTTCGAGGATAACAAACACTAGATGGACTGATAGTAACAACTGCCTTGCAACCAAAAAAGTATGGCCGTGTGTAGACTCAAAACGCTCGAAGAGTTTGCTAGCCCTGAACCGCCTGTATCTAGGTTCTACCATAGGTGTTCTTACGGGACACTGTCTAATAGGAAGACACGCCAAAAGACTGTGTTTTCCAATGATTTCTGCAGAAGCTGCATGGACGAAGAAGAGGAAGAAACCGTTCAACACCTTCTTTGCTCATGCCCTGCACTACTTCATAGGAGGAAAACTCATCTCGGTGAATTCTTCTTCGATAGCGACTCAGCTTACATAGACCCTAAAAGTCTTCGAAATACATTAAAAGTTCCGCGTGGTTCGACTAGCAGGTGATTAACCGGCTAGTCCCGTAATGGAAGATAAATGGGTGATCAACTCGTTAATCTTACATCGGGATTCTGAGATCAGTAGGTGATGAACTTGCTGATCTCTGTGGTATCACAACGGGCCCTTGCGGCCTAAGTGTGTCAGGCAATGTACGTAGGCATTACTCATTGGCTGACAGCCACTTCCACCTAAATTAACTTAACCTCTTTTAATTTCAAAGGGGACAAAATTCCAATTACTGATCAAAAGGACAAAATGACAAAATAAGATCGTTCAGCAATAGTGTGTGCAAATCGCGGCAGGATTAATTTAAGTCCTCTACGAGATCGTGCAAAATGAAGTATTTCTTCAAGGTACCCTGGACACCTTACATGAATTATGTAATGAAGGAGTAAAACGTTTCGATACAAAATATATTTATCTACATATATTCAGTCCCAGCAAAGAATCATGTAAAAAAGAAAAATACTTATACCTACGGTTGTCATTGTCATGAATGAAACGTAAGAAGTCATTAAATGCTACATTAAGTTTTCGTTTACAATCATAGTCAAGTCTATGTTAAACAGCACAATTAAAAGTGAAGTATGGCGTGATTACGCTTTTTACCGGCTGTTTTTTCAAGGCAGGATTCAAAGCAACTGACGAAAACCTCAAGGAACGTAAGCCGCTGTATATCCTTCTAATGCTTTCGGATATTGCATCGCATATTCAATGATTAGTGTATTTTTAATAACTGCGGGAAGGTCATTTATGAAAAGTGAAAAGAGAAGCGGTCCTAGTATTGAGCCTTACGGTACCTCGCAGTTGACAATGTGTGATCTTGCATAACCTTGACTTGTCGTAATTTTTTGGGGCCTGTTTAAAAGATAGTTTCTCAAAAGTTTAAGAGCAGTATTGGAAAAATTGAAGTTGTTACTAATTTTCAAAATTAAAATTAATTTTAATTTACTCACGGGAACGATGAATAGGGTTTTTATTTTCAAGCAAAGGGCCTTAAATTGGATTTTCGAGTGCAAGTGAATTGCGCGATAGAAGTTAAGTAGAAGTAAGGATAAAGAAAAAGCAGTTTTGTGTCGAAATAGATATAGAATTTGGTTATTTCTCATTCGTAACTTTACGGGTGGCGCTTCAGTGAAAAAATAAATAAATAAACAAATAAGGACTTCATATCTCAATGATTGAACCCACACGTCCAGTGTAATAGTCAAATCCTAATGCACTGCAACACTCCGTGCTTTCCAAAGAAAGATTAAATATGAGTGAACCGAAGCGCTAATGTTCAAACTATCTTTTCCTATATTCGTCCTTAAAATTTCTAATTTTATAAGGTCTCTGGTGGAAGCCTTATGAAAAATCTTCCTATTCAAACTTTTTATAGAACTCTGGGTTCTTTTTTCAAAACAAGCAAACACAATTTCAGAGGTATTTACATTTGTTCCCTTTTGCCGCCTTTGGTAAAGATTCTTTCAACCCTTTTTAAATTTATTTAAAAAAAAACAAACATGAAAACTTTTAAAACTCTCACATTAAATTATCCTGTCAACAACTCTTCTCGGGTGGGTAAGACAAATAAAAAGTAATTTTAAATAACAACCTAATTTGATACCCGTTAAATAGGTGATTAGATACCGTGAAATGGTTTCCTTCGTTGGAAAATCACGCGACAAGTCTAAGATAGAAGCAAACAAAAATTCAATCACAAATTCGTGGAAAAAAATGTTTTGGTCTACCCTTCGTTTTCTTTTTTACCTTTTCTTGTGTTCTGAGTTGAAAAGATTTCAGTTAGACTTATAAAGAAAGAAAATAATAAAAAAAAAAACAAAATGAAAAACAAAATGGCTCCCAACTAAGGGGAGACTTTGACTGACAGTGATTTTGATTGAAAAACATCTGATTTAGATGTCATACTAGGAAAACATTAATTTTTACAATTTTTTATGTCTTCTTCCGGAAATGAGACACATGTGTTAGAAAATGATTAACTTTCTTGATTTGCTCTTCATTTGTTTAAACTGTGCGTCACACATGTTGTAGCATCTCACTTGTCGAAAAGATTTCGCATTTCATTCAAAGAACAGCTCTTATTTATCAAGAGTGTTAAGAAGAACCATTTACCCTGGCCTCTTAAGAGACCGTGCTCGGTGTGGTAAAACTAATTGAGTTAAAACATCACTTCTTCATATTGAAAAGTCAGTCTTAGACCCACGACACACACACATATACCCATACACACACATCCACAACAAAGAGCAGAGAATATAGTCCTGTCTGGAGCAGTATTGTTAAAAGGAAAATCTTCTTTCTTGGGAATGTGTATGATGTAGAGGGTGAGTTATATATTAGCTAATGTATGAGAGATGCTAGAGAGTAAATTAAAAAGAATTTTCATCAACAAATTTTACTCACCAGAGGTAACAGCATTTAATTTAATTTGCTACCAGGAACATAGTTTTTAAATTGATATCCTTTTAAAGACGTGAGTGGAAAGTCTAGGTTGTATTATAAGTTCAAGTGTAACTTGATTATAAATCTTGAATCATAGAAAAAAGGAGATTTTATCAAGGAACTGTGACGTCGTGCAACTAATGAACATTTATTGTTTTTTTTTTTCTTCGATTTAGAGACCTTGGGCACCAATGTGATAACAATTTAATAGGCCTAATCTTATCGAAAAGTGTTTTAAATAAAAATCGGTAATTCTAAAGCTAGAAAGGCTTCAAAGACTACCAACTACATCCATCACTGGATGCATGCGAACAACTCCTAGATACGCTGTAAACGCCATTTTTTATAAAAATGGCAACCCACCTTCTCTTCTATCAACAGCACATCACCTCGAACCCAAACATAAGGGACACCTTTGGATAATTTACAGCCTATAGAAAAAATCGACACTTCTAGCATGTGCTGGATGCTTATTCCCGTGTAGAACCTCAAAGTCAACTTCTCCATAGCCACCCCCCTTAGGAAAGACTGGGAGAACAAAAAGCCCTACCCTTCAAGACAAGATATGATCTGGTACGCTTACGGCTCATGAATGGAAGCTGGCACAGGCTCCAGCATTTTCACCGAATTTCCTAGAGCGAACTTTTCAGTAAGCCTTGGAAACCTTCCTATCGCTAAACCCCCTAGATCTTTTTACTGAGGAGATGGTCGCCAAAAGCGCACTGCGACTCAAACGATGCAACAATTGGAAAACAGGCATAGAACCATCATGAACCATACAGATATAGACATTCAAGCCCTCGGAGAATACTTCTTCGACGAACTGGGCGACATTTTTAACTCCCATTGAACAACGTCCTGAAATTTACTCCAATCCTCCCACCACCTCATCCTCTGTTTTCCCGTTTTCCCGGGGAGCACAATGGATCCTTGAGATCCGAGTGAGGTGCTGCCACTTGTGGCTGCACCTCCCATTCAACCTTACCTAACCTAAGCCAAGTCTTTGCGAATGTTCGAGAATAATAAGCTCATCGAACACGAAAAACAAAAATCTTAATTTTCTCTGACAGCGAAGCTGCCGTACTCCTAGTCCAAGACATAATTACTTTACTCTTCAAACTAAGTAAGGAAATACTCTGTCATCCTCCATTCAATCCCAGCACACAAAGGCTGTGAAGGCAGCCTCATCCTAGTCAAAGACGGGGCATCTAAACCATTCGTTGGTTTCGAATCGTTCTGCGGTGTGATTAAAATCATCTTCAAACACACAGCCAAGAAAATTTTACTGGAAGAATCCAATGAAGCTTGGAGTATCTCATTGGTCAAATCTGTTCAAAACTTTTTTGCCAAAATATACTGAAAAAACATCACAATTCCTACTGAACTGAATTCCTACCTAGGAAAACCCTCAATGCCACGGAAATATGCTGATCCAGGGTCAGCGTAGAAGTTTGTGGCTTCGTCACTGGTTGATATTATTTCTTCGTTCAAAGTTCAACGCGCTAAGGTATGGGTCGGGGTATTGGTCCTCATTGATCGTCCTTCTCATCAAATGGTTCGGATGGTTGTTGATGCTTGCAGCCGTTTTCTTTACTGTCAATAACACGTATCGATCCATGGGCGTCATTTTAGATTTCTCGTATCGTAAACAAGCTGATTGCTGTAGTGTCTTTGGCGCTGGTGGTCGAAAGTGAGACCATTGCAGAATCTCAGAACTTTCCTTTCGAAAAGTAGGAGCTCTTTCATCGCTCATCGCTGTCTTGGATATGGTAAACCAGACTTGGCCTGCCGTAGTTGATAACGGGTCTCAGCAGCTGATTGTACGTCAAGGGCTTCGTTAGCTGACTGAGTCCTGTTTTTCTTCTCATCAAAGGATATAGTCGATGGAAGGTGAAGTTGGCCTTCTTCAGTACAGCGCGTGAGATACACCAAGATACTTCGCTTTATGTTGGGCAGTCAGTCTGGCTCCATCGGGTAGCGATATTGATGTGACTCTGCATCTTCCAGCAGTACGGCAGCCACCATTGACTCTAGGCCTTCTGAAGCAGACGAGCTCTGATTTAGCTGAGTTGACCCGTATACCCTACTCACTATAATTGACATATAGTCTGTGGATGTGAGTTTCCACTCTCCGGGCAGCTATGGTTGGTGATATAGATGTGCTATTTGTCAGAGAGTCATCGGCGTAAAGCAGGTTTTCGCAGTTCCTTGGGGTAGGTTAGTCCGACGTCATGATGTTGAAGAGGAATGGTCCTAGTTTTGATCCCTGAGCGACTCCTGCTCTGATGTTCTTGGTGGCGGACTTCCAATTCGGACGAAAAAGTTCCTGTGGGGGAAAAAAGAAAAAATTATTTTTATTAATGGAGCTGAAAAGTTTAGAAGATTTAGTTTATGTATGAGTGCTTCAATCCAAACGCTGTCAAATGCTTTTTCGACATCCAAAAAGCACGCGACGGACGGTGACACGATGGCTGTTAAGGTTTTCGGCTACGTCATTGTGTAGTTTCATCAGCGGATGCAGGTTTGAATGCTTTTCCCGGAAGCCGAACTGCATATTTGGGATGATGTTATTATCCCTGCAGAACTTTTTCAACTTCCTAAGTATTAGCTCCTCCAGGATAGTTGAGTAGGGAGATGGGCCTGCAGTTGTCGATGAGGTTCAGATCGCCTTTCTTCGGGATCGCCACTATCTTGGCCGTTTTCCACTTCCTGGGAAAGTAGCTGTTGTTTAAGATGATAGCCAGAAAGATCATCACTCTCTGTGGGAGCCTCTTCAGGACGTAATTTGAGAGATCGTCTGGGCCTGTTGATTTCTTGGGCTTGCAGCTGTGTTTTATTTCTGCATTTTCTTCCGGAGTGGTAAGGCTTGTGCAGTTGATGGGGTCACCCGACGGGTTGTTGTTGCTGAATATTGCTGCATCAGTGTTGGGCCCCAGGGTCCGTTGGATGGATGTCTCAATTTCGTTCCGAAAATCAGGGTCATCCGTTGGTGTGGGCACGAAGTTGCCTTCGAAATGTTTAGCGAATGCCTCGTCCTTTTACTGATCTGATCTGGCTTCCCCGTCGTTGGATGTGATGACTTCCGGTATTGCGCTCTTTGTGCCAACTATCCTGTTTATCTTCTTGAAAACATCTGGTCCAGGTTTTATGTTTTCCAGTCTCTTCTGGAAATGGACGTCGTTGCAGTGCTGGATCGCGTTCCGTTCCGGAACATAATGTTGGCTTGTCGAAGTTCGCCCCAAATAGTCCGGTAGCTGGCATTGGTTGTGTTGAGTTCTCTTCGGTGTATCCTTTGCAGCTTCTTACGTAGTACTTGCTCGCGCTTGTACAGGTTTTGCAAGTAATCAGTGAAATGTTGTATCTGTCTTTGCTCTTCTTTGGTTGCTTTTGGCAGTCAAGTGCAGTGGAAATCGCTTGTTCCAACGACTCGACAGCAGCGTCGATTTCAGAGTTCAACATGTTCCTGTTTTCTGCTGGCAGAATTAAAGTTCCTCAACGTCTCTTTTCAACTTCCCAGCATCCAGTGTTTTGTAGTTTATTAAGTGTTCCGGCGGTTCCATGGCAAGAATAAAATAGAATGATTTTGAAGTGGATGAGTAGCTTGATTTAATGAGAATCACAAAGAGCAAATAGGTTGCCTAAATACTTAGTTTTACTGTGGCATTCCTGTCGATTTTTGAGCAATGGGAAAATTATAGACGGCCGTTTCAAGTATGAAACACTTTTGTCTATCGACCGGTATTTATTCAAATTTTGTAGCTTTTTTCAAAACTCAAAAAATTTTAGTTTTTAGGCGGAATTCAATATGAATCCGTTTATTTAGGCTTGCGCTTAAACAAATATATTTTCTTTCCATTTGACATTGGTAGAATGGTTTCCAAGATGCAACAAAATTACCAAAAGGTTGTAACTGCATGCTCGAACTCACGTTCCCCATCGACACTGAGAGGCGATCGGTTATAAGTTGACCTGAGTCATAGAAAAAGCTTTTTATTGTTCCTACCACACAAACAAAACACATGAAGTTGAAATCATTTCATCCTTTCAGCAAAGCGAACTCATTGACTCCTACATTGTTATGCGGTTGAATTGAAAAACAGCCAAAGTTTTGTAGGAATTCCATTAACCTCATCAAGTGGTTCTCGGAATTCATACGAACGCCAAAAGTGGAAAAGCGCCAGTATCAATGTCATAAAGGCGCTAGCAAATATTTGCATAAACAGAAGCAATTTGAAATTTGAATTTAGGTGAACCAAGGCACAATAACGAAAAAAGCCTCAGCAAACCAAACAATATAGTGGTTTTCTGATTTTGAAATTGGCACACTCCAGTAGTACTTGGCAATGCAATACAAACACAAAAATATTTTCAACCTACTGTTTGTGGTTTTGAAAATTTCTACTTTGGTCTTAAATGAGATCGATAAATGTGGCGGTGCACGGCAGACTCTAACCACACCACTCACGGTCTATACTAAATGAAATGAATTCAGTGCCACGAGATTTTGCTCTCTCTCACTATAGTCGTAAGATTAGTGTAAAAAAACAAACCTCCAAAGAAAGCAGAATATTCGTCGAGGACAAAAGCATTTTGATTGCGTCTCTTTAAGGAGGGTAAACGAATTGAAAGATAGGGGGAAGCATCTGCAAGATAAACCGGGTCGTGCAATGTTACCTATGATGGGAGGACATCCCCATTCATGAATGTTTTGACTGCACATTGCCGCAGGCAGAGGAACTTATAGAATGTGCATTTAAGTTGGAATTCCAAATGCTTTGTTTTGCTTTTTTTTTTGTGCCCATTTTTTCGTGTTGGTTGTTTTTGTTTTATTTAGGAGGGGGCAAGAGATAGACATCCTAGGCTTTTTGTTAACCGCTACGAAGAAAATGCACTAATGGCAAAAAACAAAAGATGGAAGCTTAGCATTCCAGTGAATATTTCTATAAACTTTGAAAGGCGGTTGTGCACTGCTTGGAGCGATATCTTTATTCAGAAGCAAGACCTTGACTTGTTGAAGTGCTCGAATGTTATGCCTACCTTTTAAAGCAATCGATATTCGCACACATAGGACTTTTCCATGGAAGTTTCATCAGCCTATTGAGATGTCATATTGACGACAAATCGTATACGTATATAAATATGTATTTATGCTTTCATTCGACCTACTTCGTGGGTAAATTAATATTTGGCCGCCATAAGCTCGGGGTGCGCAAGGGTTGTTTCGATGTCGTATGATAGCGGCCTAAGACTTTGTATGTAAAGTACTATTAGGTTAGGCTAGGACAGCCGCAAGCGGTAGCACCTCATTCGGATTTCAAGGATATATTGTGCTCCCCACAGAGGGTGAGGAGGTAAACCAACCTACTGTTACGAAATGCTACCAAGAAAACGATCACTACCAAGAAAAAAGAAATGGAAAATAAAACAAAAGTACACTAGTCACTGACGAATTTTTAGCTATCCTAAAAAAAAGTCCTCTACTTTGCATTTTCCCGAAACCAGCAGTGGTCGAATTACCGTATCAGTAATCGATTGAGTGAGTACTCCATTTATTTGAAAATTCGAGCTATGTTACACAACATCAATCTGCTGTTCATTTATCGACTTTGATTCGTTTAAATTATACTGAAAGAATGTCGAAATGTGGTATTAAATTGCTCGATAACATGAGATGTAATGTCAAAAATACATAATTCAGTCACGTATTACTCGATCACGTGCGCGGTAATTTGACGTTTTCTTCGTTGTCAGATTTGACGTTTTGTTTTCGTCTTTCTGTGGAAGTTGATTGATGCTGATAGTGACTATTTGTGAGAAGCGAGTTGAATGACGAAGACGATGATTGACCATTTTGGCTGGAATCCTCAAGCGTAACAGTATGTATTGTGATGGAAGCGATAAAAAAGAGTGAGATTGGGAACGTTTCGACCACGTTCTAGATATTCAGTCGATCCTACAACTGAACTATATCACTTTTCAGTTTCAAGCTCTGTTCTAAACCCTTTCAAATAGGCGCATGGAGATTCGAGTATTTCTAGTTCTCTAGTTTCTAAGTTGTAGCCACTTCATAGAGGGTGACAAATTTCTTGCATCGTTTTCAGACTTAAGCACTTATCAAAATTTTTGGGGATTGAAAGTATCTGGCCATTCCAACGAAGGCCCTCGTTGCCAGGTACCGACCGAAGTGTTGAGCATTGATTTTTAGCAGCATTAAATTGTTCTCACCTAAATACGTGCGAAAACGGTGCAACGTATGATATTTCTGCAATGTTGGTCAAATTTTAACTCTTGCATTCAATATCGTATGTTTTTGTTGTGGGCTTGCCTTTGCATGGTGTATAGAAAGTTGTGTGGCTGGAAGAATGCTTCGAAACGGATGATTTATACTTTTGGCCACTGCTGAAATTTTGAAATTAGAATTTTGCAATATATCCCCTCACTCGCGCTATTTTCTTTTGAGCCAGAAGAGACCACTAAGTGAACTAAAAGTATGTTTGATGTGGAACCCTTATTCTGTTTCAGAAAGAATTGCCCTCCAACTGGCTTACTATGGAACAATTCAATAGTTTGCCAACAGCAATCTTTAGTAGTATTTCCAATATTTGGTGATATTGGAAAGAGGTATGAGATTGTTTTGCTGATAGCCACTTTCACTTTATACCTACTTCAGTTTTAAATTCATTTTTATTGTTTTTCACTTATATCTACTTACTTGCTAACAAAAATGTTTAAACTAGCTTAAATAATAACTTAATTAACTTACTGACCCCAGGCGGGTACTCTAAATTACACAATAACTTATTTCTAATGCCTTTCGGCGTAAAGATATAATATATATAATTCAAACTAGAGCTAATATTAAGAACTAAGAAAGTTTTAAAAACTTAGTTTCATCGATCCAATTTTTTCGTTTTTCCTAAAATTACTTACAACTAATTAAATCTACTTAAAACTAATTAAAACTACTTAAAACTAGAGCAGCCATAGTAGCTTTTTATAATTTTTTTTTTTTTTTTGTTTTTTGTGTTTTATAATTTTTTTTTAGGGATTTTGTGTTTTTTCTATTTTTTTTTTGAATTTTGGGGACGCACAGTCATTTTTACACATTTTTTTTTTTTTTTTTTTTATTTTGATTTTTTACAATTTTTTTTTTGATTTTCGACGCCGCAATAATTTTTATAATTTTTTTTTTTTTTTTAGTTTTTATAATTTTTTTGGTTGCCACTATGCCTACCCCCTATACCCTAAGTCTTACACACTAAACCTTTGTAAGCCAGCCATAGGCGACTCGCTATCCGTAACATTTTCCCTATGTTGCTCAGACAACCACCAGAACATATTCGACGTTTTGATAACGTCCCGTCGATCGCGATCTGAAACCGCCCTACTGTACCGGAGGAGCTCTTCAACTTCTCCGCCTACTGCGGCGACGTCCCGGCTGTAAAGGAGCCGTCGTTCTACGGACTTACGGCAGACGTGGTAGATTAACGGAACCGCCAATCTGTCCTGTATCAAACCTATCATGTCAAAATAGAGGAAAGCCTCCGGTGGGACAAATCCACTGAAACGTGTTCTCTCCATATATTCTAAGTTGGGGTAGTAAGCCCCAAATATCAGGCCATTGTTCGAAGTCATCGCCCTTGCAGTGTGACCCCGAGTCAGTTTTATCATGAAGTTGTCGATTCTGTTTATTTGAGCCCCGTTGTAAAGGACCCCATTAGGATAATATTTTCTGTACTCCGACTCTGGTGTTCTGTGCAATCCAAGACAGGTACGCAGACACTGTCTCTCAAACACCCGAATCTTTTCCATCTGAGACGCTGTAACATTGAACCACACAGGGCACCCATAGACAATCATTGGCCTTATGAGGGCCATGTAGCAAATCACTTTCACCCTGCTGTCAAGTTGTCTGCTGTGAAACAGTCGCCTTGTCAGAGCAAAAGCTCCTCTAGCCCTGGCCAGAGCCGCATCCATATGTTTGTTAAAATATAGATACTGATCTAGCCAGATGCCGAGGTACTTGACTACTACTTTGCTTGGCAGTGGGTGGCCATGTAGATCAACGATCACCAGCTTTCGCCAGTTCTTTCTCGTATCCCATGAGGCCCTAGCCAACGGGGTTCTAAACACAATTGTTTCCGATTTCTGAAAGTTGATTTTCAACTTCCAGTCATCGCAATATTGCTGAATCTTATCGAAGTCACGCTGCAAAAGTAATCTGATAACCTCGATCTTTGGACCTGTTCTGTACGCGATTAGGTCGTCGGCGTACGCTATAGCATGGTGAAGGGAACCAATTAGATCGCCGGTGAAAATGCTAAACAAAATAGGCGAATTCACCGCCCCCTGTTGTAGACCGTTCTGTATTTTAAAAGTTCTGGTAGAAGTTCTATTGCAACTTTTCACAACAAACGTTCTACCATGAAGCATGTCATTGAGAATATATAGCAGTGGTTTACTCATGCCATATCTGATCAACTTATAAAAAAGACCGTCTAACCAAACGGTATCGAAAGCCTTCTCCAAGTCAACCAGACATGCACCCGTACACTGCTTTTTAGCTTTGTTCCATTGAATATCAGATACTAGTTTAGACGCGGCATGTATGGTATCATGGCCCGCCTTAAAACCGAACTGATTTTCGGGAATAATATTTTTGTCCTCAGCCCATGTGGACAGAGCTCTATTGAGAACTTTCTCGAATACTTTGCTGATACTCGGAAGAAGACTAATTGACCGGAGATTTGCTGGATTGGAACCATCCTTACCTTTTTTAAGGAGAGGATGGACCACTGCCGTCTTCCAACGCACTGGATAATATGCATTATTCAGCGCATTGTTGAACAACGTGGTGTATATGTCCACCGCTTCCGAAGGGAGGTTTCGCAGCACAACATTGGGTATGCCGTCGACACCTGCTGACTTCTTTTTCTTTATTTTGTGAAAGATGTCCAAGAGGTCCATCTTAGAAACGAACAGGGTGTTATCCCCGTTTCGCTGGGCGATGACTGCATTTGCAAGTCGGTCGTCATTGAACCTAGTGAAACCAGGATTCTCGGATCGCCAATGCGAGATCTCGTCTCTAAGATAGAAGTGTCCAACGAAGGCTCTATTCTCAAGGTCGTAATTCGGGCGAATGCACTCATTCACCTTATATACTCGCTCGAAAACAGCACCCACCGTCTCTACCTTCTCCTGAGCATCTTCCACTATAAAGTGGTCATCATCCAAGATAGCCTCATCCGGATCCATCCCTATTGTCATAAGTAAGTTTCTGTTCTCTGTCGTCCTTTGGAGTTTAATACCCTGAAGGTCATTTTGATCTTTTCTCCTAAAAATTTTGTTTATTTCCGGAAACATACTCGGGTTGTTGGACTGTACAGCCCGAATTTTGTTGTTCCAGAAAAGAGATATAGATATTCTGTAGTTTTCTTTAATTAACTGTTGGAGATTTTTGATCTGTGACTTCAGAGTTCTAATCTCCAAATCGTGTCGGTCAGTAAACCTCCTGTGCAAGAGTTTTAGTCTTGACAGGAGTCTACTTTTTTGTTTGTAAAGTGCGTCTATTGTCGCGTTTCTGTACATGTTCGTCGAGTCAAGTTGCCTATATTTAGGAATTGTCCTGTCCATTGTACTACGGATTGCATCCTCCATACGTTGAAGGTACCCATCGATCTCAACGTTCGACAGATTCCTGTTGCATGGCGGCGCAATACCGCTCGAACGAAGTTCCCTTGAGACGGCACCGGAAAAGCGCGGCCAACGTGTCTTACCGTAGTTGTAAGAGTGCGTCGGCACGTACTCCTCCAGTTCCACAAGGTCGTTCGGAAGCAGTATGACGGCGGCAAGTCCACAGTGGTCACTGTCGTACTCAACCGTCGTCAAACAATTTTTCGTCCGTCGAAGAATGTCGTCGGTCAGTTTCAGTCTTGAGTCTAAAAGCAATAGATCCAAATAAGAGCCACTTCGAGGATATGAAGGCCTGTCAGTAGCCAGCAGATCGACTTTACACTCAATGCTGTGGAGCCCCAGCCAATTGAATAGCTGGGTCCCCCTTGGATTGGCTAATTGATTTCCCCAATCTTGGTGTTTAGCATTGTAATCACCAGCCATAAGGAAATAGTTTTCTTCTGAGTTCAGTTTCAGAGTTCGAAAAAGTGATTCAAGCTCTGTTATAAAACATGAGGGTTGAGAAGCCTCCGGCGCATAGATCGCGACCACATACAACCGCCTCCCCTGTTGGAGAGGGATGCATACGATACACGCTTCAAGCAACTGGAATCGGCGTACTTCACCGCTATATATTACCTTGTGAGCTATGCCCTTACGTAAGAAAATCGCAACCCCACCCGCGAAAGTCGAGTTGGGTCGGTCCCTCCTTACGATAATGTAATTGTTATCCGTCAATTTGTGATGCTGGTTTAGCCTAGTTTCGCTAACCATACATACATCTGGACGTTGGTCTTTTAACAACTCAAGGAAGTTGGCTCGTCGTTCTATCCTAACTAGCGAATTCACATTCACGGCTAGGATCTTAAAAGGCCTCTCCGGCAGCGCGCCCGTTAACCTAAAAATTGCGCAAGCGACGGCACTGCATGGTAGATCAAGTCCACCCTACGCGCCTGCTCACTTATTTGCCGTGATAGTTCACTCATTTGTGCCTGAATGACACGCAGAGCGACCATCACCTCTGACTCCCCAGTAGCTGCCTTTGACACAGATGGCTGTGCGGCCTCTTTCTGGGGAGGTTGTACCGTTTTCCCAGCTCCACCCGCCATTTGGGCGTAGGAGACTTGGGGAACGACGGCCCTTAGAGTCGGTCTGGCTGTATGCCTTCCCTCGTCCTTGGTTACTGTTGGAGCAGCTTTTAATGATTTTTTAATAACTTGGTATCGAGGACATCCCCGATAGTTAGCAGGGTGTCCATCTCCACCACAGAGAACACATTTCAATTGGGTCTTATCTTCGACCCTTTCCTCACCGAGCTTGCACTCTTTTTCTTTGTGGTTCTCTCCACACTTAACGCACCTCGACTGCATTTGGCAGTTGAATGCGGCGTGCCCGAACCGTTGGCAACGAAGACATTGTAAAATGTCTCCGTGCCTGTTTATTTTTTCCCATCGTACCATCTGGTAGTCCAGGACGGAGATTTTCCTTAGACTCTCCAGACGGCTACTGGGAGATAGGGTGACGAGGAACATCGGCAATAGCCGCCTCTCCCGTCTAGCCTTGGCCGTGGTGAACGACTTGACCCCGATAAACTCGAGATCGTCGCTCGCCAACCTGCGGAGTTCCGCTAAGAGCTCCTCTGGGTCAGAGGTAGGCTCTACCCCTTTCAAAAGCATACTTTTGGGCTTCTCCTCTTTGGGAGTAAAAGTGAAATGTTCGGTGGTTGTTGTTTGCAACAACGCCCGAACGATCTTATGGTCACCAATGTTTTCACATTGGATCGCATGTCGATCTTGTCCTAAACGCTTAATAACAAAATTATCGCCTATGGCGGACTTACATAGGTTTAATGTTGCTTTCAGATCCATTCTGTGGGTGTTGATGGGGGGCACCCTGCTCTTAGTAGCTGTCTTTCTTTGCTGCTGCTGTTGTTGTGCTGGCTGTTGTTGTTGTTGTTGTTGTTGTCTCTGCTGCTGCTGCTTTGGCACCGTCTCCCCTGGCTGCTTCGATGGCGCGGCTTTTTTAGCCGCGGTCCCCCGTTGCTGCTCTTGGGTAGCAGTTTTCTTTCTTGCATTTTGCTCCCCAGCTATTTTATTTGCTGTTGTGCCTTGTTGCTGCACGGGAGCTGTTTTTGCATTTGCCTTTGTTGTTGTTGGCTGTTGCTGTTTGGCATTGTCTGACTTTGCCATGAGTTGTTGTTTTGCCTCGCTATCGGCTTTCCTGCGGGCCACCTGTTTTACTTTGATCTCTTCGATCTCCTTGTACAGTTTCTCTAATATTGTAGATATCGTACGAAGTCTCTTATCTTCTACATTATCAATATTCTCGTCCACACCGTCCCCGTCGTCTGCCAATGCAGCGAACGAGTTTCCACTACCGGTGTAACGGCCCTCACCACCGTTTGATTCGTAGTCGTATGTGGAATTCAGACTCACGATGCTTTCGCTGCTGGTCGACATGCCATCATCGTCGACCTCCTTATCGGTTCCCTTTAGTTTTCGGTTGCGGGACACTAGATTTGGCTTGGCTTTAATGCGCCGCCTCTTTTTTGCAGTTGTTGTTGCTGCAGTTGTTGGCACCGCAATATGCATTGCGGTTGTTGCCGCTGCTTTGCTTGTTGTTGTTGTTGTTTTCTGTGTTGGATTTTCATCCAACACTTTTTTTGATGATGATGGACCGGTACGGTCCATCACGAACGACTGTGTCACTTTCTTTTTACTCTCTATTATTGTATTTTTCCTTTATCTGAGCAATTAGCTTCAGAAAAATAAAAATTGCTATGCGCCCGGGTGGGAGTTGAACCCACGTTCCTCCACACTGGATACCTGCTGCGCTACCCACTCGGCTACTGCCTTAATGAATTTCGATGAACTTTTTATACTTTTGAATCGCACTCCACTTGAAAAAATACTCACAGCTAAAGTCGTCAACACGTCTACTCGCGATAGCTGTTGCTGAACGACTGACTTTACTTTATACCTACTTTAAGGTAAAGCATGTCGCCGAATTTTTATTTTAACTTGCGGCGCATTTAGAAATTGAAACTGTGGTGGTTTAAGGTGTTGGGGGATGGACGTTGTTTTATTGCCCATTTATTCGATGCTGTGGGGGGGGAGAGAGAATGTAGAACAATTAAACCTAAGTGTCCTCAGAGTGCTCTCTGTCGGCTTGCAACTTTTGTGCGGAAGGTTTTATGCAACGTATCGGGTGTTTTTTTAGAGGTTGGTTTTTCGAATAGGGATAGAACTAACATCTTGTGGTCAAATAGGCCAACTCTTATGTCATTTATGTTCAGTTTGGTTTGTCATTTCATCATGAACAAGTTGACAAAAGAACAACGCTTGCAAATCGTGCAAATTTATTTCGAAAATAATGCTTCAGTTCGCGAAGTTTACCGCAAGCTTCGTCCATTTTTTGGTCGACATAATCGTCCATCAGAGTGATTAATCAGGTTAACCATGGGTGGTTTTCGAACTACGTTTACTTTATGTGATAATACGCATCCGCAGAGACGTCGAACAGTGCGCACCGAAGAAACAATTGCCGCTGTGGAGGAAACAGTTGAAGGGGACCAGAATGAATCGTTTTTCCACCGTGCACAGCAATTAAAGCTTTGTCCATCAACTTTATGGAAGATTTAAGGCAAAGATCTTGGTTTACGACCTCACAAGATCCAGCTTCTGCAAGAATTAAAGCCGCGATTGATCTCGATGCTGATTTTTATCTCAAAATTTTGTTCCAAATGACTACCTTGAGACGACATTACATCCACAAAAACTGACTGTTTAGTGTGCTCTATGGGCTGGTGGAGTCATTGGACCGTACTTCTTGCGAAATGATGCTGGCGAGCCAGTTACCGTTAATGGAGACTGGTATAGAGCCATGATAACCGACTTATTAGTTCCCGATTGAAGGAAACATTCGATGAGCGCGGAATGCACCTGTCAATTGGCCACCAAGATCGTGTTATTTGACACCATTGGATTATTTTTTTTGGGGATATGTGAAGTCGCTCATCTACGTCAACAAACCAGAAAGCAGAAACGTTAGCGGGCTTGGAAGCCAACATTCGTTGCGTTATTGCCGACATCGGCCTAAATGCTCGAAAAAGCGGTTGAAAATTGGAACTCTAGACTTGGCTTTATTCTAGCCAACCGCGGCGCGGCGACCACATCCCCGAAATCATATTTAAACGTTAATGACATAAAATTATCCTTGCAATAAAGCCAAACTGATGGACATTAAAACGATTTTCTTGTGTTTTAATCCAATTCGAAGTTCTATACCTCTGAAAAGAACACGCTTTTATATTCTTCTATAATTGGCGCAATTGTGAAGGTCTGTCTCCCTTATTTAGAATTATACAGAGGTTCCATACATCAGTAATGCTTTCTTGCGGCCATATCATGCAGATCAGTTGGTGGATTGCTCCTTTCCAACTGAACTCCAGCTAACTCGAAAAGCTTGACTTGACACAACACGCGCGTGAAATATCCTATTACCATCAGTCCTTCAACAACGGTTGCTACGTGCCGCACGTGAGGTCTCTTTGAACTTCATCCTGTAACGGAGCAAAATATACAAACCAAAACAAACAAAAAAAAAAAAAAAGCATCCTTAACATCCTCCTGGGTGTACATAAATCATTTGTTATTCCTCAGATCCCTTGACGGAAATAGAATGTCCTGTAAAACGGAAAACCTATATTAATTCATGTACTATTAAGTATCGATTTTTAGATGGGTTAACTTCGACGTGTCCCGGTACAGCATCTCAGGAATTAATGCTTTGCAATGCCACATCGGGTTTAAGCCTTTGGCGATTCGCATTCGTTGTTTGTTTAGGCCAACCAACAATGTAAATCGATAAGAATGGTATAAGTGCGTTTTATTATTACATTAGATCTTTAAAAAAAATCATCATCAAAAGCGTACAATAAATAAACAACAAGGACATTTAGTCTCCAAATCGGGTTTTCCTTTTAGTCCCTTTAAAAGCAAAATCTTTTAAAGAGCGCCGGAGGGCGTAGCTTATTGACAACGAGAGAAAACAAAAATAACAAAATTGAGCTTCTTTTATGGATGAATTGAATTCGTTTAAGTGTTTTTGGTTGAAGAAAAAAGTCAAGTATCAGAGACCATTGAAAAAGCTAACAGCTTAATAGGATTTGGTATAAGAAGTGCCAACGTTTCAAAGCATTTTGTCATGGGTTTTAAGCAACGAACACTTTAGATACTTAAGTTCTGTAATTTTTGAGAATCGAAAAGTGGAAAAATCAATGTGCTTTAGCAAATGAAAATTTTACCTACGATGCTTAATTTAAACTTAAATTTTTGTTTCGAAGGAACATTAAGGCGGAAAATGTTCAAGGAGTAGTGCAAAAGCATAAATATCAGAATGTCAGTGTGGGTGGAGTGAGGTGTCCCGCAGGGTGCTCTCTTGGGTTGTGTTTCCTGTTAAAGGAACATTAAGTGACATAAAGAAAGTGTTGAAATACTGTTACGTGTTATAAATATTTGCTGATGACACTTTAATATGAATTTCCAAAAATTATGTAAATGACAGCATATCGTTGATGTCACTGCAGAAGTCCTGTGGAGGGTATTTTCCGTAGGGATTTTATGTCATTTCTAATCAAAATGAGGACCTCTTTAATAATGAAAACGGTGCTGTGTTAACCTGACTTACGACCTTATTTAGTGTCAAAAAAGACACAAGACTTCACATGTCACATTCAGCACTAGTGATGATTTCTCACTTCATATGTACCAGAGCTATTTAATTTATTTAAGATCTTCTTTTGCTCTTTAGGAACTCTCTCTCCTTCCTTGGTTATTTAGGGTTTGAAATGTTATTCAAAAACATAAAAAAGACGTAAGAAGAGGTGGTGTGCGCGGTGACCAAATCAATCAATTTGTTCAACCGCACGGCTCAAAATTCAGAATAGAGGTCAATCGGTAGCTCCGAACTCCAAACTCTGAGCCACTTTCGGATTAGCTACGAGTATCTAAAGGGTGTTAATGTTCACATGTGTTTTTCATTCTGGCAATACTTTTTTCGAAGTTAGTCTTTTTAGACATTTGATTTTTGCTCAGTTTGGTTTGCCATTTTACCTTGGGGAAATTGAAGCCACATGACTACTCGACACGCATACATAAGTTAAATTGTCTCCAAACGAGATCGGTGTTGACGTCGATTTTTACATAATTTCGAGTTTTGTCAGGTAACTGACAACCAAGATCGGGCATTTAACACCGTTGGACTATTTTTGGTAGCTAACCCGAGGCGATTGTAGCCTTGGAAGAGAATATTCGGCAAGTTATTGCTGACATACGGGCCCAAATGCTGCCTCAAGTTGTCAAAAATTGAGCCTCTCGGTTAATGACTAACCCTTACCCTTATAATAAGAAAAGAAGAAAAAGAAAAATGTGAAAACATCGAACTGAAAGCATGAGGCAGGATCTTTGTGGGATCTGATGGTCCTTACTAAAACAGGAATAAGCGCTAGGCACTTCCCGCGAAAGAAAACCCTCACAGAAATATGGATTCCAACTACAAATATAACGTTCGTCGGAGTGCGATGATAGTTTTCAAGGCCTTTGTGAAATAATTGAGAAAGATCAGAAAGTTTACGACTTTACATATCCCCAAAGAAAATAATCCAATGGTGTCAAATCACACAATCTTGGTGGCCAATTGTTCGGTCTCCATTAACGGTAACTGGTTCGCCAGCATCATTTCGGAAGAACCTGCCACCACCTGTCCATAGAGCACACCAAAGAGTCAGGGTTTGTTTATGTAATGGCGTCTCAAGGTATCTACTTATTTCTATTCTCTTCACTCCAAATGCGGCAATTTCGCTTGTTGATGTAACCATTCAACCAAAATTGAGCCTCATCGCTGAACAAAATTTTGCGATGAAAATCAGCATCGAGATCGATCTCATTTTCGGTCCATACCATACATCAAAATCAAGACGCATTGCTTGGTCACGCGGCTTTAATTCTTGCACAACCTGGATCTTGTAAGCCGTGAGTCGTAAGCCAAGATCTTTGCGCAAAATCTCCCATAAAGTTGACGGACAAAGCTCCGTCGAATCGATTCATTCGAGTCCCCTTCAACACTTTGCTCTACAGCGTCAATTTTGTCTTCGGTGCGTACTGCTCGACGTCTCTGCGGATGCATATTATCACATAAAGTAAACGTAGTGCGAAAACGATCCATGCTTAACCGAATTAATTACTACACTGTGCAAGAAAACTATTTAGGCTGGGTTCAGTTAGAGAAGATTCGTCATTTTTCGCGAAAACTACTAAACTACTTCGTTGAACCTTCGCGCAGATAAATTGCCATTTCCTTGCTAAGGTGAAGAGTTTAGGTTGGGCTCTTGGACGTTTATGTTGAAAAGGGTTTCAAATGCCAAATTCTGATTATGACTGATGTATCTCAGTGTGTTAATGGTGGGTAGACTTATCTCTACCTTATTGGACAAATAATGTGATCTTAGCAACCTGCTGTTGCTATTATGGATGGAATTTCTCCAGAACCTTCCTGGTTCTTAATACCGCTGCTGCTTGAGTATCTATTTGGGTTTCTTTTTCTTTGAAGTTCACCACTAGCTGATGGATAAGGGTTGCTTTGTACTCTGCCAGCACTTTAAAGCCACAACAAAGGAGATGGTAAAAATGAGAAAAGGAAGAAAAAGGTAAAGGTATAACTTGTTGTGGTAAAATGTACCACAACACAACTTTAAGAAAACCACAAACGATTGTTTGCCCATTCACAGTGATTTCCAGCTCACTCAAATCCAATTCAAATCTCACTCACAACGTCGCTCACTCATTCGCTATGGTTTTCTCCTGAAGTATTTTTTATATTGTATGTTTGGCACATCCTTTTCAGAACATTAACATTTCAAGTTTGCTTTCGTATTTTGTTTTTTGTTTGAACACCGAAAACGAATCACTATTAAATTTGTATCATTGAGTATTTTGCTCACAAATTGGGTCTGATTTATCGCAGTTCATCGCAATGAAATTGCTTGTCTACTCCTTCTGCAGATGTTGTCAAAGTTAGTCTACATAATTGAGCCAAAAGCACTAGCGTTTTGAACATCTGTTGCTTTAAAAAGATTTTTTGAGAATGTTGTCGTCTTGCTTATGATACTTCAAAATCACTTTCTTCGAGTCACTATTAAATTTGTATCATTGAGTATTTTGCTCACAAATTGGATCTGATTTATCGCAGTTCATCGCAATGAAATTGCTTGTCTACTCCTTCTGCAGATGTTGTCAAAGTTAGTCTACATAATTGAGCCAAAAGCACTAGCGTTTTGAACATCTGTTGCTTTTGAGAATGTTGTCGTCATGCTTATGATACTTCAAAATCACTTTCTTCGATCTCAAAATTAAAAAAGTGAAATCTCATAGAAAAACCTCTTTTTTATTCAATTAAATAAATGCAAAGAAGATTTTCCTCTCACTGAAAGCATTTACCCTTGTAACAGCAATAAACTTATTCGAACCCCTTTTTCGAGTCCCCCCATTTTTTTTTTATCATCGCAGACAAAGTACTTCCGTCGTCTATGTACTTTTCTCATCAACCGCAAAACGAGCAATCTCGTTTTAATGGTTGAAGGGGCATCCCCTACAAACAAGCACAATCATCAAACGTACTTGCAAACTCAATACCATCAGCTAAGTACTTAAGCGAATTTAAGTATTTGCGGAATCTAATTATCCTGAAGTATGAGGTTTTCCTTTTTTTTGGCATTCTTCGATTGGAGGAGTGCTTATAAAGTGAAGTACCTATATACTTATGACAACGAAGAAAAAGACCGTGTCTTCAAATGATTGTAATGATTACTTTTACTCATTCGCAAACGTTTACTAAAAGAGAGAGTGAGGGAGACAAGAGCATTAAGACTTATCAGAAAGGAAGGAATTTCCAAGGTGTAATGCGATTCGATCCAATGATGATGAGACACTAAATGAAAAAAAATTAGTAAAAAGAATGGAGAATGGAATTTTTTTGTTCAATTTATGAAAATTCATTGTAGGCCAAAGGTATTAGGAAAGAGGTCCTTTTCTATGTTTGTGTCAGCAGAGTGGGAGCTCATGGAGAATATTGGGATAAGCTTGTTGACTTGTTCAGGTCCGCTGGAAAATTGGGATGGTATACATGGGCGACTATTTGTTGGGAAAAGATTGTCAACGGCAGTTTTATAAAACAAAACATTGTATTAGCGTGTTTCTTTACTCAATTGTTCATTTTCAAAATTAAAATGTTGATTTAAAAAATGAATAAGATGAAGTGGTGTGATTTGGCACCCTTAGGGCTCTTCATTGTAAAGTGAGCTGTAGTACTGGTGGCGTGATGGTTAGCATGTCTGCCTGCTAACTCAGAGGTTCGCGGTTCAAATCCCAACAGAGACAAAAATGTTTTCCACGGGTATCGGCTTTCGCGAGGAATTGGCAAGCCCTCCGATAGTAAATTCACTGCCATGAAAGCGCTTTGTCGATTAACCGTTCGGAACCGGCAGAAAATTGTAGGTCTCCTCCATTCCTTCACAGAGCATGGTTGCGAGAAATGCGCTAGGCCCTGGGGTTGCTCGCTTTGTCGCGCCATCCTATTTATTTATTTATTTTATTATAAAGTGAGCGGGTATACCAAAGGATTTTTTGATGAGCAACACTGTGTGGCTTTTTTGTTTACATGATTTCGAACACTTTCTTAAAGAATATATTTCTCTGAGAAGTAGCTACGTATTCAATAAAAACAAAATGGCTTCTTGTCTGTAGCAGACATCTCTCGGCAGAACTCTAATAATTCTCTCAGTCCGTCCCTGAGTCAATATCGAAAGCTCTCCCTCCTCATTGATCCAATGACAAAACGAAATAACTTTCTGCTATGTGATGGCTTCTCTGCATTCATTGCTTTGCTATGACAATACAATTATTGAAATTCTCATTCAACGTTTGGAATGGAATGATTGGCGTGTTAAAGTAACAGGCAGTCTTTGTAGGGTAAGACTGATATCGTTAGGTTTGATGGGCAAATTGGAATTTTACTCTCGTCCATAGGATGGATATGAAAAAAGTTCTGGTCTGGTTAAATTGAATTGGAAAACACCATTGATATTTTGGAATTTTTATACACCGATGTCATACACAATGAATGCTAAATATGAACCAGCAAAGGGAGGTCAACATTAATGTGTTTAATTAAATACTAGCTGTAGATGTAGAGGGACTGTCATCGAGACATGTTTTTCACGTTCCACGTCCTCTTCCTCTATGACATGAAATGAAATGAGTGTTTCTTAAATGGTCCATTAGAACTTATGGTTGTTGTGTGCTGAAGTCGTTATAATGTTGCCAAGTGTTGTATGATTACACTACTCCGTCCAAAAAGCAACAATGTACTTTTATGGTCCACCACATTTGCCATGATATTAGTGTTCTTTTGTACCTACCTCATTGGCTAGTAAAGGTTTTGTTGTATTCATCAAAAGTAAGTACTCTTCATGACTAAAGGTTTTGTGGTACACTTTTCACTTGAAGTACTCTTCCCTTTTCTCTCTCCATTTTACTTTTTATAATATTCGTTGAAAAAAGATTTCATTTTCGACGTTCAAAATAAAAACATGCCATCATCGGAATGTTGAGAACGTTGCAAGTTAATTTCCTCATACATTGAAAGTGGGAGTTGCATTTCGTTTTGTTTATGCAAACTGAAATTGAGAAACTCGTATTCGTAGGTTGAAGTTGAAAAGAGATGGTCAAAGACACAACACTGAATTCATGTCAAGCAATCGAACGGAATTTCTGAATGAGGTATTGTTTTTTTTCTGAAATGTTTGGGAAAACATTTGTATCAGTCCTGATCCCTTCATTTTAATATCCGTAGCGACTTTCTTGCATCAATAATAGAGACCGGTTGTTATTTAGAGAGAACGGTAAAACCGTTGAAACCATCATCTATATATTATACATCCATAAGACGTGTTCCATTGGAATTTGCGAAGTACTCCTAAGGTCCTAAGTATACTTCTGACGATGATGAACTTCTTTTTCTTACATGTCAAAGTTGTTCCTCATTATTAGTTTTATTATTAGACTCAATTGAATGGGGCTACTGTTAGACATTTGTGAGCTTTCATTCTTTGATTGACTAAAAGCCTGTACGAGTGCTTCATTAGAGATTGTTGCCAGGTTTTGTCTGTTTTAAAAAAGACGTTGCAATTCATATCTTTTGCAATTTTAATTCCGATTTGTTTTAACTTCATTCGGTTTATTTCAACTCCATTCAATTTGTCTCAACTTAATTCAATTTGTTTCAACTTAATTCAATTTGTTTCAATTTTTTCAACTTCATTCAATTTGTTTCAACTTCATTCAATTTGTTTCAACTTCATTCATTTTGTTTCAACTTCATTCATTTTGTTTCAACTTGATTCGATTTGTTTCAACTATATTCAATTTGTTTCAATTGCGTAAAATTTGTTTTAATCCCGTTCAACCCTTTTCAATTGACTAAATTTTACATTCCCTATTGCTCAAACATTCTTAATTTCCACAGTCGTGTCTCTCAGTATAGATACAAATAGGTACAGTGTTTCGATCTCCTCAAAACACACCGCTGTCGATTTAACAGCGTAGGAAAAAGATCGCATTTCGCCACATATTCATTATGATTATGAATATGTTTTCATTGATTATGTTTATGCGCTAAACTTACATCAGATAAATGATGTTTACAATTCTTTGAATAGGTTATTGGATTTGGTTTTTATTTGTCAAAATGATGTTAAAGTCAAAATATTAAAATGCTCTTTTCCTTTGTTAAATAATTCTATTCACCATGAGCAGATTGAGTTACAATTTGATTTCTATAATCCCTCGCGTGAAATAGACTCTGAACGTAAACTTAATTTTGCCAAAACAAATTTCAACGGTTTTGGTTTGCTTGGCTGAATACCATCAATTGGGAAATAGAATTTTATAATAAAAGTCTACATTTTGTCTATAATCGATTTATCGAAATTATCATGACAGGGGTTGGAATGTTTGTTCCGTTGTCTTCCTTGGTATAATAGACAATTGTCTCATTTAAAAAACAAAAGAACTAAAGCTTTCAAAAAATATAAAAAATCTGGTTACGAAAATTTCTGTAAATTTCGAAAAGATGTTAATGTTTTATTTTTATGAATTATATTATGCGCATTGAAAGTAAGCTTAAAGATGATAGTAGATGTTTTTGGTCCTACATAAAGTCAAAGCGCTGTACTTATGGTTTACCTGAGACAATAGCGTACGGCTCTAGTGTCGCAAATGATTCTCAATCAGTGTGTGAACCTTTTGCTCAGTTTTTTGAGTCTGTGTATACGAAGTCAGACGTTCATTTAAATAGCGAAACTGTAATAAACTCACCCGTTGATTTGAGCTCGATGGTTATAGACTTATATGAAGTTGCGTCTGCAATTAAACTGTTGAAACCCAATGTTGTCCCCGGTGCTGATGGTATCCCAGTTTGTCTTCTAACAAATTGTGTTGATAGCTTGAGCGTAGCTTTACACATCATTTTTAATTTGTCATTACGTGAGGGTATTTTTCTTAATGAATGTAAAATGTCTTATTTGGTTCCAATCTATAAAGCTGGCTCAAAAAATAATGTGGAGAACTACAGAGGTATAAGTAAGCTTTCAGCAATCCCAAAACTATTCGAAAGTCTAATAAGAGATAAACTTGAGTTCCTCGTAAAAGAGCATATTTCTTAGCTTCAGCATGGTTTTGTGAGTGGTAGATCCACCTCAACAAACCTTTTATACTTTTCATCGTCTGGGATTAACTTAATTGAAAAAGGAATGCAAGTTGATGTTATCTACACAGATTTCAGCAAAGCATTTGATTCTGTAAATCATACCATACTAATCAAAAAATTAAAGAGTTTTGGGTTCCATTCCATGATTTTGAATTGGATCGAATCGTTTTTGATAAACAGGGTACAGATAGTAAAGCTTGGTAGTTTTACCTCAAGGAAATTTAACTGCATATCTGGAGTACCTCAAGGTAGTCATCTGGGACCGCTATTATTTATCATTTTCATAAATGACATAATACCAATTTTTCAATATACACAAGTTCTACTCTATGCAGATGACTTTAAAATGTTCTCTAGCATATCAAGCATAAACGATTGCAATAAGATGCAAAGAGATTTAGAAGCATTATATTTATGATGCAAAGAAAATCGTCTCTTACTCAATGTAAAGAAATGCAACATCGTATCTTTTTACAGATGCTCCGTTCCATTTGTATTCAATTATTCAATTGGTTCTGATCCTTTGAATAGGTTAGAAAAGTTGAGGATCTTGGTGTGATTTTTGATCGGACTCTGTCCTTTAATTATCACGTGAATTACATAATATCAAAAGCAAATTCAATGGTCGGATTTATTAAAAGAAATACAACAGTCTTTACGGATCCGCATGCTCTTTTAGCACTATTTTTGGCTTTAGTAAGATCTGTCCTTGAATATTGTGATACTGTTTGGTACCCAGCTTTTCAAGTGCAATCAAATCGTATAGAAAAAGTCCAAAGAAGATTCACAAAGATGGGGGTTTTCACCGAGCTACGAAGCTAGATGCTTGTTTCTAGGGATTTCTAGGCTAGATAGTCGACGTAAGACCCATGATATAATGTTTGTGAGAGACATTCTATGCTATCATACAAAATGTCCTAAGTTGTTAGCTTATTCCTCCTATATCCTTCCTATTTATGCACCCGAAAGACCACTTAGACAACGTGATTTTCTTTTCCAACCTCGTCATAGAACGAATTACGAGTCCAATGAACCGCTAACAAGAACCTTATCAAATTTTAACACTGTCTGCAACTTAGTAGATATAAGCCAATCAAGATTATTGTTTAAAAATTCTCTGCGTGGAATTACTTTGTAATTTTAATTTTATCAACTTAATCTTATTATTATTTGTACATATACTTATATAAAATATATATACATAAATTTAAGTAAATTAATCTGTTAGCATTAAGCTGTAGATAATAAATAAATAAGACTTGTCAACTCCTCTTGAGTTGGGAGGATTCCTTAATTGAAGAGGTTGTTGGTTGTGAATGAAACTTTCAATTTTGATTTCCGAAGAAGGGCCAAAATGTCCAAATTTGAAAGTGAATACAAAACTGTCCTACGTCAGCTTTTGTTGTAGACTGAATTCGTCTTTACTGTGGACAAAACCATATAGCGAAAAAGTTAAATGAAATGCGTCTCTGTTCCAATAAAACTGAGCTTTTGGCTCTAGAAACCAAAAATATCAATGCTAAAGATGATCCCATATAAGCAATTCGTGTAGTTTTTGTTCTTTAAATACAGGAATCTTGACTTAAATTCTTTTAATCAGGAAATTATGAGTTATAAACGGAAGCACAATAAAACTCTTGAATGTGAATGTGAAATAATATCTGCTAATAGTTTTCAAAATGTTTGTTAACTGAGAGTGAAAGCTCTGATGGAAGTAATGATGCCATTAATTTAAAAAGTTTGTAAGGATTTCACTTGAATTTCCGTTAAAAACAGTCTATTATATTCTTCTGAGAACTTGATTCGGTTGAAAAAAGACTGGGTTAGTTGCATACTTGTCTTTTGATCTAAAAGTATTCATACCCGTGAAAAATTAAGGATCAAAACTGTGAGGTCCACGTAGCACTTCTTAAACGGAACAGAAGTACGACTTACAAAACAATATGCCTAATCATAAGAACCCTGCATTTAAGCAAATGAGTTCTCAAATTTCAGAAAAAGGCTCGAATTTTTAATTGGTTTACAACTTCACATTCAAACGAGTTCGAATATTTCTAGACTAAAAGGATGTCTGCCTTCTTCGACTCTTCTTAATGTGGGTTAAGCATCTTTTTTGGTTTTCCAAATTTGCTTTGGACAATTTGTTGATTTCTTTTGAATTTCAAATTTGCATATATTTATAATTGTTTCTTCCTTTAGAAACCTCTTTTCTTTCCTTACTCCTCAAGTTCGAATTTCTAATGTTCATTTGGAACAATGTATCTATTGTCTATCTTAACCAAGATTATTTCATCTTTGATCAATTATATTGCTTGCATAAATCATTTAATCGTTTTAAGTTGGTCGGTCTGTCGTTAATCAAAGCAAATAGAAAACCCCCAACCAGCTAAGCGGATAGCGTTTGATGTCGGTCGAATAAGCTCCAACCACAAGTCGAAGATGCCAGCCCCAAAAATTTAATGAGGGAGAACTAAAGTTAACAGAAAATTGTAGGCCAAATAGTCTACTTATATGGTGTTGGCGTTATCCTTCTTAGTCGTGGTGGTAAGTTCTCTGTTTGTTGTTCGCTCGATGAATGTAAGGAAAGGATTTAAATATAAATCTAATTGGCATTTGTTGGAGTCAAAAGGAAGGTTTGTGCCCAACCAAAGGAATGTGGTAGTTAATCATTGTGAAAATTGGGGCTGTGTGGTGAGAAGGGCAAGAGGTGTTCAAAAGAGAGATCATTTGAAAAGGTACGCACTCGTGGTTTCAGATATTGTAATACAATATGCAAATCGGTGTGGTTGAATGCCGATTACATAAGATTGTTGGGAATATAAAGGGAATATGTTTATGGTTATGGTTGGGCTTGGAAAGACCTTTAAATGAGGGATTTTGAAGATAAAGCAATACACATACAGGACGACGTGAGCAGCGTAGAGAGAAGTGACCGAGGTCAGGTTAAGCCTCTTACTGACTTTACGACTTCAAAAGGTCAAACGAAAGAGTTTATAACGAACAATGAATGAACATCATTAAAATGGAGTTTTATTGTGTAACTGTTATTCGAATTCCAAGAATTGGAGGTACTTTTTGTTGGATTAGAATGTTGTTCACATGGTTTTCCGATCTGCAACACTTTTAAGCCCAGTTGAATACTATACGATGGTTGCTATGATTAAATAAAATAAATTAAGCTGAAAAATTATTATAAAGCAATTTTGTGTTGAAAATGAAACCCAATCACGCTTTAGCTTTACTTTTGCCTGCGGTTTTTGAGTTCAGCTCTGGAAAATCAAAGATTACGTCGGTTCATGTACTAGATAACGTAACGTTCCTTGAACTCAAAGCAATTATACCAGAGACAATAAACACACAGCTTTTTAAAAACGATTTTTTTTTCATTGGTATCTCCGATCACTTGAATGGTTCTGCACATTCTAAAAGTTTCAAGTTACTTGTTCCAGCCCAAGTATTGGTGAAAAGTGAAATAACAACGAACATTTGTTGCTCGGAATAGATTGAGTTAATCAAAAAAGGATTAAGTAATCTCAGCTCCAAGTACCATCTTCTGAAACAGGTTCGTTTTGTAGAGGACAGTCAGATGAATAGAAAAAATTAGTTTTTTACGCCGTTCCCCGTTCAATTAAGCCCATGCTCTTTTCAATATTTTTGACAAAGTCAGATGAGAAGATGCGCTTGGTGATGTCCAAACTTAAGATTGAAAGCTGTTCAACTTCTTCGGCACAACTGCCAATCATCGGCATCGGCGATGGAAGCTAGTGTTGCCTTAACGACAAGAGAAAGCATCTTATTTTGCCAACACATCTTTTCTTTCCGTAATATGCAATGCTTATGAAGTAAATAAAGAGGCTCGATGTCAAGGTGGAACCCTGCGGCGCTCCAAGATTTATTTGATGAAATTTATAGCTGCAGTCGCCTGATTCGGTTTGTGTAAGATTTATTGAAACCCATTTACCCAAGAAGGCATTAATCTTTAACTGAAATCACGAAATTTTGATAAAAGAACTTTTTGCAAAACTCAAATGCCTTCGCCATATCAAGTGTATTAATACCTACTTACGAACTTTTGTACAGTTTGGGGTGAACCAACATCTTTCGATATCAATTTCGATTGGTTGAGGTCTTCTTCCACTTAATTGTGTTACCTAATAAAAGATCTTCCTCTATCGCGAAGATGATGTCCTTTCGAAAACCTGTCGAGTCAAAGCGTTGATGTCTACATGGCCCAGCCATTGTATTCTCGCGTATTCTAGTTATGCTTATGTCGCGGTGCAGCTCATAGAGCTCGTTGTGGTAGCTTTTTCTCCACATAGTGTTTTCGCAAACAGGACCAAAAATCACTCGGGGTATTTTTCATTTGAAACGAACAAGGGGTTCCTCATCCGCTTTCATGTATCCGCGCCGTGAACCGGCACTGAGATGATTGCCTTAGCTTTTCAAGAGAGGATTTTGTTTCTCAATTGCCTTCTTAAACCAAAGAAGCAACGGTTGGCAAGAGTTATTCTCCGTTTGATCTCCGCACTGATGTTATTGTCCGTGTCTACAGCGGATCCTAGGTAGACGAAGTCCTGTACTACCTCGAAGTTATGTCTGTCTATTGTGACGTTTTGTCCAATTCGTCGATGTTCTGTGTCCTTGTTTGATGACAGCATGTACTTCGTTTTGCCCTCATTAACCATCAAACCATTCTCTTTCAGTACTCGCAAAAACACCTATGACATCACGTTTTTTTCTTCCCATTGCGTCAATATCGTCTGCGTTGGTGAGTAATTGTACAGACTTTTGAAAGATTGCTCCTCTGGTGTTGACGTTTGGGTATTGTAAAGGGGTTTTCAACAGGAACGCTACAAAAGTAGAGCGACAGGGACAGCAAACGACTAATATTTCTTGCCGCTCTTTTGACATTTCTCTTCAGTAAGGTTTGCCATACGAGCCAACAACGAGTCGAAATTATTAAAATTTACTACCGAAATTCGGAGTCTGTGGCCTCTACGTTAAGAGCGCTACGTCCAATTTATGGTCGTCATAATCGTCTAAGCAGATCAACAATTGAGCGTCTAGTGGAAAAATTTGAATCCACAGGCACAGTACAAAATGTTCCCGTGTCAGTGAGACAAAGCAGTGCCCGTAGTGTCGAGAATTTTGCTACCGCTGAGGCTTCAGTTGCAGAAAGCCCAAATGTGTCTCTCACACGTCGTTCTCAAGCATTGCGCGTCTCTGTGACATCGTTGTGGCGAATTTTGCGAAAAGACCTTGGCCTACACAATTACAAGATTAAATTGACGCAAGAAAAGAAGCCGCTTGACCACCAGAAGCGTCGTATGTTCGTGAATTGAGCTGAGCAACAACTTGGAAATGATTCGGATTTTCATCGAAAAATCATCTTCAGGTATTGGTCAGGCAGCAATCTACACGTACTCCATGAATGATCATTGCATCCCGAAAAAATTACGGTTTAGTGTGGTTTATGGACCGGCCGGCGCGCGGCGTCATTGGGCCGTACTTCTTCCGTGATGATCAAGACCTGCACGTTACTGTGAATGGGGATCGCTGTTCGCTACCGTTCAATGATAACCGAATATTTTTGGCCCCAATTGAATGATATGGACTTGGAGGACATGTGGTTCCAACAGGACGGCGCCGCAAGCCACACAGCGAATGCCACAATCAATTTATTGGAATCAAAATTTGGAGAACGTGTTATCTCACGAAATGGTCCGCCTCGGTCGTGCGATTTGACGCTGTTAGACTATTTCCTGTGTCGTTAGACTATTTCCTACGTTAAGTCTATGGTCTATGCCAACAAGCCAGCGAAGATTGATGAACTTCGTACGAATATCGAACGTGAAATTGCAGCAGTATCGGCCGATTTATGCTTGTAAACCGTCGAAAATTGGGTTCAGCGTCTGGATTTCTGCAAGCGTGCCCGTGATGGCCATGTAAAAGAAATCGAGTTCCATACATAATAGCATCGAACGTACCTTCACAGGAATAAAGAATTTCATTGATATCCAAAACGGTTTTTGTTTTACTTTTGTAGCGCTCATATTGAAAAACCCGATACAATCTTTTGAATTATGATGTTCAAGAAATCGCGTTACAGTTTGTTGGTTTGCCTAAAACCTTTTTTGACATCAAAGGTCTTTGTTAGTTCTCTACCGACCTGAACGGAGCAGCTCCAAAGTCATCCTGCATAGTCGTACGAGTTCTGCAGGGATGCCGAAACTAGACATGGCTCTGTACAGCTCGTCTCTGTAGATACTGTCATACGCGGTCTTGAAATCGATAAAGAGATGGTGAATATCGATAATATATTCTCGGGTTTTTTTAAAGATCTGTCGTAATGTGAAAAGTTGGTCTATTGTGGACTTCTCTGGTCTAAAATCACATTGATAGGAATCTATCAAGTTGTTGACGTGCGGTTTCAGACGTTCACATATTACAGCAGACAAGATCTTATAAGCGACGTTAAGGAGGCTTATCCTTCTATAATTGGCGCAATTGTGAGGGTCTCCCTTCTTTAGGATCGGGCATACGATACTGAGGTTCCATTCATCGGGCATGCTTTCTTCCGACCATATCATGCAGATCAGCTGGTGCATGCTCCTTTCCAACTGGTCTCCAGCTGCCTTGAAAAGTTCGGCATCAAGGCCATCTGCACATGCAGTCTTATTTGATTTAAGTTTGCATATGGCAAGCTTAACTTCCTCTAGGTCGAGAGGACGGCATTCTTGATCATCGCCCAAGTTGAATGGGGCAATCTGCCTGGCAGCGGAACTTGTGCTTTCATCGCTGCTAAGGAGTCTGCAGAAATTATCTTCCCAGATCATCTGTTTCTCTGCAGGATATTGCAGGCTTGAGCTCGAGATATTTCATCATGATTTTTGTACACTTTGGCAAAACTTTCAAATCTCTTACCTACTCAAATATAACTTGAGCTACAAAATACGAGGTATGGCAATTTGAAACCCGGAATCGAGCTCTGAGGGGCAGCTAAATTAATTTTCAGCGAAATTTTCCCATCCCATCCCATCCCATCCGTCTCAATTTTCGATAAAAGTTCACTACAGATGGACATTCGAAGGTGTTTTTGACATTTTCGGGACCATCTTAGCACAAATCTTTCTCATGTCTAGCTCCTCGTGTAAAATCTGCCTAGTTGCTTCTTTATTGATGTTCACTTCGTAGGACAACTCCCGGAGTGTTAACCGACGGTCTGATGTTACCAACGTGCGGATTCGATCGACATTGGTGGGGGTTCGTGAGGTGATGGCCGCGCTAGGTCTCGAATCGTCCTCTATCGAAACACGCCCCTCCCTGAACCGCTTTGCCGACTCAAACACGGCAGTTTTCGACGGAGAATCATCTCCATACACTTCTTTAAGCATACGACAGATTTCCGTGGATGTTTCGTTTCTTTTAACCAAAAATTCGATAACCGCGCGTTACTTCTTAATTACGTCACTCATTTTCGCGACGGCGACGTGTAGAAAAACCTTGCTTTACAAAAACACTCGTGAAACACAAACTAAACGTGTTACCGCTTTCAAAATGAACGAGACAACAACGAACCAGCTGGTGTTGTTAGCTCTGGAGATATCAGTCGATTCCGGGTTTCAAATTGCCACACCTCGTATATAATAAAAGACTAGTGGGCTTTTTCTGAGAATGAAAAGAAGCAGTGGTTTGGGCGAATCAAGGACTCCATTATATGTGCTTTTTAGTACGTATAATGGAGTCGTCAATTCGTCCACTTTTTAGTGTGCTCTGAAAATGTGAAAAGAAGTTTGATATAAGATTCAATTTACTTCTAATCCGGTCCAATTAAACCAAAAATTGATAGTGAAGTTACATAAATTTGCACCAAGCTGAAAGTTAGTGAGATCGTTTAAAATATGATTCCAAATAAAATTTCAAAGTTCCCCAACTTTCCCCTGCATGGAAAAAATTTTATTCGAGGTCAAAGTTCAAAAATATGATTTTTTCCCCATTTTTCGCAATTTTCAGCAAAACGGTAAGTTTAATCATAAAAATATATCAGACGCAATTGTAGATTATAAATTTATCTATAAAAAATGTGAAGCTACTTTTTTTCTTACGAGTCACTGTTTCGGAGATATAACGATTCAAAAATTTATAATCGTTATAATAAGCGCAAGTTTTCACGCCACCTATGAAGTAAAGTATAGCGCGTTTTTTTAACTTGTTTTCCCAAGTATTCTATTCTATCTGTCCGTTATGATCCTATTTAATAAAAAACAAAATATCAAAGATTGGCAAAGATTGGCAAAGACTGCAAAAGAAAAATAGGAAGTAAATTAAATAAAGTAGTGAAGTTTATTCTTCCAATTCATAGCTATTGAAATCTTTTTCTTTTTCTTCTTCTTGATCTTCTTCTTGCTCTTCTTCTTCATCTTAATGCTGGATGCAAGTAAATTGCGTCAATAGATGTTTCGGATGTCATCTCATTGGAATCAAACGAATCCTCCACTGTTTTTGATTCAACATTAGAGCATGACCGGCCTTGACAATTGGTACATGCCATAGAACAAAACAGTCCACCTTTTTTGCAACCACATTTAGCACTGCATCCCTTTTTGCAGTTACAAAAAATTGTGTTCAGCAGTTTTTCCGGTGCAGGTGGAAGTGCAGTTTTAATTGGTTCTAGAGTGTTGTTGATTAGTTTCCAACCCCAGTCTGTAGGGTCAAGCTGATTACCAAGCCACACTTGAACTTGATAATATACGCGAAGAAGATGTTGATGAGCAGCATCTGAAGTTGGAGGAATACAAGCTTATTGAACTTGTTTTTTGCTTTTAGTGTATTTAACGAAACATGCATATCTATATTTATCTAAGCAGGTAGTTTTTTTTAGGAGCTCCGTACATAGAAAGAAGAAAGCGAATGCCGTTGGTGACAACTTCTTGTCGAGTTGAATTATTGTTTTTAAATACTTTAAAATTTATTCTAAATCGTTTCTAAGAAATGAAAACAAAAATTTCCTAATTTTTTCATATTTTTGTCTCTAATCCTTCCTGGCCCTATTTTCCTAACATTTTTGAACTAATCAACCAACGGAAAGACTTCGAATTAGGCTCAAATGAAGCGTCTCTGAACACTCTACAGCCGCGTTTATGTTTGATAAAATTTAGATCATTTGTTTATACTCTATTGTTAATAAACAAAAAGGCTGATTTCTTATTTCGCTCAATCCGCCAAAAGTTAGCAACATTTTGACATGAATTATTTTTTCAAAGATATCTACAGCAATTTTAATGACTTAACATTAAACTAGATTTTTTTTTATTTATCATTTCATTTGTTTTTAGCAAAAACTCGATAAACAATTTTCTTAACAGCAGCCGTTTTTGAACGGATGATCGAAAAACAAAAACTTCTTAATGAATAGGGTCAGGAAGGGTTAGGAATAAAAATTTGAAAAAATTAGGGAATTTTTTTTTCTAATAGAACCAATCTGGGGGTCGTCCCCAATTTTTTTTTTTCCTGAGGACCACCCTAATGTCGCATCAGTATTGTTAATATCAATGTTTACTTTTTCAAAACAATCATAAATAGCCACGCATGCTGTTGAAAAGGAGAAACTATTTAATCATATATTACAACTTTGGAAATGCAAATACGAGGCGTACTCATGCATATTATTAAAACGATCACAACTTTTCCAAAATTTTGAATCGTTATATCTGCTAAACAGTGGCTCGTAAGAAAAAAGTAGCTTAACATTTTTTATAGATAAATTTATAATCTACAATTGCGTCTGATATATTTTTATGATTAAACTTACCGTTTTGCTGAAAATCGCAAAAAATCGGAAAAAATCACATTTTTGACCTTTGACCTCGAATAAAATTTTTTCCATGCAGGGGAAAGTTGGGGAACTTTCAAGTTTTATTTGGAATCATATCTTAAACGATCTCATTAACTTTCAGCTTGGTGCGAATTTATGTAACTTCAAATGTCTAGATTGACCGGACTATTCGTGTTACAATAATTTCAAAATGATTTTACATGGTGTTTTTCAAATTTTTCACCATTTGCAATAGGAAGTATTATTGCCTGCTCCTTCTTTTTATCAATCCCTCCCAATTCGATGATTTATATCATTCGTCTACACTTTGTTTACAAAAAACACTTTTACACCTTTTAATCACACACAAAGAATTGCAGGAGTATTTAAATTTCACTGTTTTGTTTCCCCTGAATGATACTTTCAAGGGTGTAATATTTACTTAAAATAACATTCCCAACAAATCGTCTTATGCAAAAACCATTCACAAATGCCAGCAGTCGTGTTTGTTAATTGCAACCATCCTCAAATACCATCATATTTTGTGTAAATTATAAATGCAAACGGTCTTGCTTACGATAAATTCTTTGGAAGTGTCAGTAAATGGAAAGTTACAGCAAATGCAATGTGTCTGACAACGTCTGGAGAGATTGTTTTGTAATCAAACATCTGCCAGCCATTGGAAAATATTTGACTTGAAATACTCCCCCCCGGAAAAAGGAATTACTGACTAAGTTAAAGAAGTCTGCCAACTGCGTTACATTCTCGCTTACTTTTATCATCAAATTCTCTACACTCTCTGGCAGATGTCTATTCTCATTTCGTAGAACATTGGAAGATTGGTGGAAAAACGAACGAGCTTGAATCTTAGTATAATAACTTTTAAGCTTTAAGGACAAAAAGTAGTAAATGTTTTATGAACTTTTCTACAACATTTTGTTTTATTACTATGATATCGTTCAAATGTACTATATCGCTCTGCTCTTATGCCTGAAACCTCAAGCCTTTCGCTAAAACCATAGGGCTTCGCTGAACATACAATTATGTATTCATAATTTCTCCCAGGCGTATCTACATGTGTAGCATATTTTTTTATGTTATCCTCGTTTCGAAAAATTTGCAATTCTAATCCGAAACACATTTGGCAAATATAAATGTATGGAGAGTGCTCCCCTTTCTGTGTTGGAGGAATATTTACGCTTATCCGGCAATTACTCGGAATATTTTTGCTCTTTCCTCAAAAATTGCAGGAAGTCAGGCGCTCTTCCGTTGCCATATGACATCGCTGTTTCATCTCCATACACACGTAAATTTTTAAATTGTAGAATGTGTTCCACAAAGACAATATTAGCGAAGATGGACATTGAATAAAACACAACCCACTTGTCTCTTCGTTGTTGTAGTTTTTATGTAAATTGTCTGAAAAAAAAAAATCACGAATTGCGCTACACGAAATATGAAAATACAAATTTTGAGATCAAGGGAAATATATTTTTTTGTGTTCCTGCACGAAACGTAGTGCTTGAGCCATGTACGAGTGAGTATCTTTGGTAGTGCTTCATACTTTCACGTAGCTCATCGCGAGTCATCACACTCAAGGAACAGGATGAAACTTTTAATTAAAATCTCTGTGTAGAGTAAGTCCGGGTTGTTGCTTGTACTTGTATGTGCCAATGCGATGTGTATGTCGCGTCGGTCGTCCTTTGAAACAGCGAGTGCAAAATTTTGAATCTATGAACATTCCAGACACTGCCTGCGATGAAAAATGAAACGATTTTTAAAGGATGTCTAGATTCTTGTTGAGGAAGATGAAACAAAATTCAAATAACTTTGAATGTGATGATATATTGAAGGGTTTTGCTTTGGCTTGACTAGATACTCGTTCGTTGGAAGAGCTTCTATGCATGATTCTTATTACTTTTACAGGTGAATAATAAGGTCAGGGTGCTTCCATATTTGTGCGCTCTTCTTGCGCTTGACGGAATACAAACAAATTGTGTTTGACGGAATGTTTGTAAAGTTGACTTAAGCGTGTAATTTCCTGTGGAAAAACGTGAAAATAATGATAAATGATGCTCCAACATCGCGATGCTTACCCCATGTTAATTTTATATTCAGGTGCTTCTTTATAGAAAAGCAGGTTGCAGAAGTTTGTGTTTGGTTCAGTTGTGTCGCTTCTTGAAGTCATTCACGGTTAATTGTGTTTGTAACCGGTGCTTATTTTGCCGACTGTGAGCTGGAATAATTTTTTCCCTTGAGTGATAAAGCTTCCGTTGTTGCCTATGAGATCCGTTGTCATTCGTAATATTGAAACTCGACTTTAGTTCATAGCCTTGCCGTACTTGCTTTTGCCCTAGATTGACGTTGGCAGTCAGTGGCTTCTCTCTTTGCCGTTGATTTTAAAAACGGTAATAAAGCGCTTTGCCGTGGCAGTAGCCATAATGGCGGAAAAGCGAAATGGAATAAGTTCTTTCCAATGCCAACGAAACTTACATTTCTCTATTTTCAATGTGTGAATAGTTAAATTTGTGGGAAAGATATTTATCACGTAGGTACTTGGTTGATGTTCAATGTTAAATTTGAAAGTTATCAGCAATGAAATGTCCACGCAAACTTTAAATATGTAATGGCAGTGGCATCATCATTGTCATCACTTAAAATTTTACCAGTGGATACACAGCACGAAATGAAATTGAACATCTCGCTTCGTCTTCCAGATCATTGTAGCGTGTTCCAAGCGGAGGTGATGGCAATAAGCGAAGCTCTGTCTTGGCTCAGAGAAAATATGATATCCAAAATGGATACATGCATCTTCTCAGTGAGGCCGTCAAATCCCTGGCATCGAATTCCTTCAACTCTATTCTAACTCTTAAGATAGATAGATAGATAGATAACTTCTTTATTAACAAAAAATTTTGATTAACAATATTTCTTTTCTTAAGAATAATGACATGGTTTATTCTGCCGTCTGCCTTCTAACTCTTAACTGCCGATCATCTCTCAGGGAGATGTCAGAGCAGGGCATAGAGAGAATCCAGGAAACTGCAAAGCAAATATACTCTCAAAAAAAAAAAAAAAAAGATGGGAATTCTTCTGCCCATCTAACCAAAAACGGAGAGTATCTGGATACCAATCGCTACATACAAGCAGGACGCATACAAAAAAACTAATCTGAAAAGATCATGCAGTTTAACATGTAACGCAACGATCTGGCCCAAACTAGATTTTAAGCGATCGAACGTCTTGATCTCTTTCAAAAGAAAACACATTACTGCGACGATAGGTGTTATCACAACACACTTTTTTTTTGGATGACATGCCGCAGGGTTAGGAGTCAAACGATTGTTGCAGAAACTGTGTGAGTGAGGAGGAAGAGGAAACTATTTTCCACCTTCTCTGTTCTTGCCCAGAACAGAAAAGTTTTTTTATGGTTCCGATGTTTGTTCTTAACTTTTTGTTACACGGAATTTTAAATTCACCGTGAAACAAGATATTCTTCACTCCATTGTGTCGCAGTTCGAATACTGAACTGCAGTTCATTAATCTAATCGAATTAAGTAATGTCGTCAGAGTTTTCTTAAATTCTATGCGAAAAAGCAGGGCATTCACAGAAGAAGTGCTCTGCGGTTTCCTCATCTTCTCCACAAGATTCAAAGAGTGTGGTATCGCTTAAGCCTAACACATTTAAGTGCTTGGCAAAAGAGAAGTGCCCGCTGGCAACGCCAATAAGTTTTCTACATTCTTTTCTGCTATGGGATAGCAAAAATGTTGCAGTCTTGTTATCAACGTTGGGGAGCATACGTTTGGTCTGTCTACATCCAATGGAGGCATGCCATCTACGATTGTGCTCTTGACAGATCCAATCGTTGATTGAAGCCCTAACTGGCTGACCTAGCGATGGTCCAGGCCCTGAGAAAGCTGACTGAGATCATTGCCTAAAAAGTTCATCGGCGATCTCATTTCCAGTTATGCCGTGATGGCCTGCAACCCAAATGAAATTCAATGAATTTAATCTTCCGGCGGCATTCAGAGAGCTCTTGCATTCCTACATCACTTTCGAAATGGTAAGTAGGCTTAGAAGAGCCTAAAGCACAGCTTGGCTGTCACTGCAAACACAGATACTTCTCCCCATTTGTTCGTAACGTTGCTTAAAACCATTTGGATAACATACGCCTCCGCTTGGAAGACGGATGCGTATGAGCCTAAAGAGGCGTGCAGTCGTATGTCGTCTTTCTTCACAAAAGCACCAGCGCCAGACCCCTCGTCGGTTCCTTTGGTAAATAAGGTCACTTTAGTGAACCATGTTACTTAAGTGAACCAGGTTACTCAGTTCACTTAAGTAATCTGGTTCCTTATTCACCAGAGGAACTTAGTTCTCTAAAGTAACCTAGTTCACTAAAGTAACCTAGTTCACTACAGTAACCTAGTTCGCTAGCGTGACCTAGTTAACCAAAGTGACCAGCTAGTTTAGTAAAGTGAAGTAGTACACTTAATAAAATAGTTCTAGCTTACTTAAGTGACCTAGTTCAATATAGTTACCTAGTTCACTGGACTAGCTCGTTCGAGAAGTACACAATGCTTCTTTTTTTCGAGTTGGAACTAAGACATTTCTTTTTGGAATTAACAAGACACTGGTTTATTCGAAATAAAGCACTCTCTCTCTCTCTCTCTTGTAATTCTGCTGCTTAGACGCTAACCCAAAAAAATAATTTTGATCTTTTACCTGCAGTTTTCATATAATTTGCTTGTCAATTTATCCAAGTGTGAAATAACATAATTTTAAGTAGATAATGCCACATTGTTGCAGGAAAGAAAGAGGAAGGTTATAAAGTGTATCGTTTTATAAGCTTCTTACTTTACCTTTTACAAAAAAAAAACATTTTTGAAAGAACCCGAATAAGAAAAGAAATTCACTCCAAACATCGACGCGACGCCCATGCAAAGCAATGTATTATTTTTTTTTCAATTCTACCTACACTTTGCGAAACATGAACCTGAACATTATTCGTCAGAGAACTTCCTACTCTACCCATAAACAAGCTCTCGTCAATACACTCTGTTCATCTTATCCTTACTCAATTCAGGATATTTACTAAATCACATCAGGATATTTGCCACATCATTCTTATGGCAATCTAAGGTTCTCAAAATAATAATTTACTTGGTGTCTTACGTGACACGACGACACACGACTGCGGCAATGTCGTTTATATACAGTATGCTGCATGACATCATTAAAAGAGATTTTATTTCCAATGATGTCACACCTACCACTGATAACCGAGACAACTTAAAAGCTTGTACACTTCCCAAACAGTATTATGTCGTGTTGGAAATAAAAATGCGTGAGCACTCAGCCAAATAAAATGAACAAAAGTCAAACGACACATGTTTTCCGCATTTTGTATGGAGAATGAGAGTATTACCGAGTGAGGTTCTACTATGACTCTACTAGACAGACAGAAGCTAGTTTTTTTTTCATGGGTTGACCCGAATGATAAGAAGATTAACCTAAACACACGACAAAGACAAATAATGTATTTTTGGAAGGACCCTTCTGTCGTTCTTAGAACACAAATCACATCACAAGACAGACATCATCTCTTTAAGGATTTTGTCATATTTTCATATTTAAGTTCTTTTTTTTTTTTTTTTGATGTGACACTCTGCTGTGACTTTTGGGTGCTGTGTTTGCCGTAGATCGTGGGTCTGGACAATGGTGATTATACTTTTGCAGCACTATTCTATTTCGTGTGCTCTTTATCCTGTGGGAGTGAAATTCACTGGTGGACTCTTGGTGTCTGCATATTTATTTCTGCTCGGGTGACACATTGAAATTTATGATCACAGTTTATTTTTTGTGCATAGACTACAGCAGTGCAAGGGAACAGATAAACTCTGTCACCGATTAGTTTCTTTTTCTAACTTCTTTACCTTTGTTTATGATTGAATTCATGATTTTCTGTGTTGTTTCCAGAAGTTTCCATGAACTTAGAATATACCATTTCTTACCTTAGCCAACGGCAATACTGATCTGCTCTTGTTCAACCTTTCACAATCTTATAACAGCCATTGAATCTAATAAGCTATAATATACGAACAGATTGTTCTCCATATTTTGATTTCATTGAAGGTATCTTTTTCCTGTTTTCAGTAAAATGTGTTTTTTATCTTAGTATTCCAGTAGGTCAGATTTAAAACGCTTTGGAGCGATGTGGCCCCGAAGTCCGAACACTGTTTTTTTTTTCCAATGCTTGGTTTGTTGTGTATCTTTCCATTTGTTCCTTTTTCCAGGTTGATATGCATAACTACTTCCAACCAACGATTTCTCAGTTCCTCTCTCACACAGCCATCGTTTGTAGACTTAACGGTCATATGTTCTGTGTAGCAAAAATTGGTTCTAGAAACATTCTGTCGTTTCTTTTCATCAACATGTTTTATATTCCCAGGAATTATATAAAAATATATGGAAAAGAATAGAAGAAGAAAAAAGAAAAAAAAGTAGGGGACACCCGGGTTTGAACCGGGGACCTCTCGATCTGCAGTCGAATGCTCTACCACTGAGCTATATCCCCTCATGAAAATTGGTAGTCTAAAGCTACACTTAACATTGGAGTCGTTTCCAACAATTGTAAGATAACATAATCTCACTGCGAGGCATTCATAAACAAGTTGGAATTTTAATTTCAAAGTCTTGTACTTGATAAGATGTACAAGAAATGAAAAAAGCTCCATTGAACCAATGATTTGAGACTACTATCTACAAAACAGACAATAAATTGAAGCGATTATGTGAGAAAATTGTGATATGGAAATGATGTTCATTACCAAGTACCTTTTTTAAAAGCGTTATGTTCTTACAAGTTAACAAGGTCTCTTTGTCGTCTTAGTGTTTTTAGAAGTGCAAAGAGAGGAAAGGGGAAATCGTTTTGTATAGATTTCCACACATTAAGCAGTTGTGCAGCAGGAATAGAAAATGAAATTTTTTATTTAACTTACTTAGTATTAAAATTGTACAAAAATGTTACGATATCAAAATCTTAAGGGGCTCAGCTAGTTTCTCATTTTCAAAAAATCAATTTTTATTTTTTTTATTTGTCGATAGGTAAACATCTCAAAAATGATGACCTAAAATATTGGAATGATATCTTGGATATTTTTAAAATGGCAGAGTATAGAAGAGAAGCATCTCGGGCGCTCGAACTCCTGCTCTGAAAACTTTAATACATTTTTCTCAAACTGCATTTTTCAAATTTGCCGCTGCTGTAACTCACGCAAATATTAACGAATCGTCTTGAAATTTTAACTGCATACTCTCCATATGTTTTTACATACAGCCATCTACAACTTTTACGATCGGATGAAAATTGTAATATTGGCAGCCATCGAAAGACGATTTTTTTGGCGAAATTTTTTTTTAATTGCTGCCATTTTGTCAATTTTCAATTTTTCACTATAATTATAGATGGCTGTATGGGAAAAGGGTCTACTTTAACGCCATTTTTTTATTTTCTTGTTACAGGTACCAGAAAAGCAGCAAATTGACGTCTTCTAATTTTAAGGAGTTCAAGAAATGGTCCATATCTCTCTTGGATTTCAATATTTTAACTCGAAATTTCGTGACAATTTACATGAATATATGTATAATAAACTCCTAAGATAACAGAACATTTAAAGCTATAGTTTTTTTTTTACACGCCTTCAAAAAATAACCTCCTTTTGGGCTCGAGAAACTAGCCGAGCCCCTTAAGGTGGAGTAAATGGTTTAAGTATTCGTTCTTCATAATATCTTTGGTGGTCCATGGTTGCCAACTACACATTAATTATGAAAATTTAATTAAATCAAGCAAAATATTGATGAAAAAATTAAATTAAATATTCCAAAGGTTTCAAGCGAGTATCTAAAAACGCCATCGTTTTGCAATTGCTAATACATATAAATGCTGAAAATTTCATCAAAATCTTTGAACCAGTTTTCAAGTAAAACGGTTTTTTATTTTTCGCTTTTTTAAAAAACTTGTTTTGAAAAAATCCAGTTTGCAAAGCTTAAGATCTTACCAGGAGTTGTTTTGATAAAAAATTTGAAAAAAATCAATGATATAGCTTTGAAGTTATTTCAAAAAATCAAAATTTTTTTAAAAAATTTTTAAAAATACAAAAATTATTATTTTTTTAGATGTTAATATGCAATCTTTCTTAAACAACCTAAAACTTTTAAGCGTTAATATAGGAGGTACCGTTTTTAGACTTTTTTTTTAAAAAAAAATTTACATCATAAGAAAGACAATCCCAAATGAATCCTTCACATTAAATTTTATTAAAATCGTTGGAGCCCTTTTCGAGAAAAATAACACTTACATTTACATGAAACCTACTCCACACATAAATTTGCAGAGTAAGGGGGTTGCAGCCGGGCGACAAAGAACATTTGGCTGATACACCACAAGACTAACTACACAAATACTATTGAAAAATAAGTGTTATCATATCGGTTGTATGGCTGGTACCGTTATTTCAAGACCAAGAGACTCACTTCCAAAAACTCCTCTGTAAGCTGCCCCACAGACAGTAACTGTAAATTTTGAAGAAAATCGGTCCAGTGGTTCAGGCTGTAGATCCATATACGGACATACAGACTGACAGAGAGACAGAATTGCAGGTCCGCATTTTTTTCGTGTTCTCTATCACCGTAATGTCATTTTTAATTGTAATCTCAATTTTTTTTCTGCACGATTGCAAAACTAGCCTTATTCGCAAATCTTAAATTTTTAATTTTTTTTTGAAGGGAAAAATGCAAGTTTTGAGAAAAAAAATCGGCCCATTTGTTGTTGTTAAAAAAATATTAACGAATTTGAAATAAAAAAAACACTCTGCAGCATTACCTTGTATATTATATACAGAAATAGTGTTCAAAATTTCAAAAGGATAGGTGCAGTAGTTTTGAAATTAAGAGGGCTACGCCTTCGAAAACGTGAGTTGTGGGAAAAAAGCCTTAAAGCTGCCAGATAACAACAGCGCTATTGGTTGAGCAGGTGTGAACATATTCATAACGTCGTCAGTTTTTCACCGATCGACTTGAAAATTTGAAACAATTCAATTTAAAACTAGCTTCTTCAATAAATTGTATTGTTTTCATGTAGGTGGAGAACGGGAGACTTGAGCATACGGGAGACCAGAACCACCTTCAAAAATTCACTCAACTCCCACTCAATACTTTCATGAGTAGATTTAAACGTTGCACGCGGCAACGTTATACTTGGACACAAAAATAATTCTAGATCGTCAGCATACTTAAGCTGGTGAATGTGGAAAACTATTGTGTCGTAAGATAAATTCCGTAATGAAGTCAATTCTGTCCCAATTATAAAAAGTTTGTCGCTTTGATTTTTTCGTAATTACGAATGTTTTTGTCGACAGCTCTGTTGGGCTTGTCACAATTTTGTTCTGTCACGAAACAAATGTCGAGATAACGACAATTTTGTTTTGTTACCTTAACTTTGTCGTGTTTTCTAAAGTATTGTAGCTTTTGCAACAATTTTACTGCGATAATTACAACGGGATTTTGAAAGTGTTTTGTAACAATTATGACAGCGATATTACTTTAGCTTTTTTGAAAATTTAGAGCATGGTAATTCTGTCGCGGTTCCGAAAGTGAAAGATTTAATCAGTGTTATTGTTCTCTCGTTATAGCTATAACAAATGCAATGAACATTTTTCCTAAATAGTATGTGTTTTTGACCTTTATTGGGTATTTTAATTTGTTTGTTTATGGGCTACAGGTCAATTCTTCCTAAATTATTCCTAAATATTCACTCAACTTCCTTAATTTTCTTTTGTATTGATGCACAAGTGCTTGGGTTAGTTTTGAGATGCTAACTTTTGTTCTAAAGACAGGATAGATTAATTTCTTCTATTTCTTTCCCTTAAGTCACGAAAATCAATGTGAAAGTCTATTCTCTCGACAGTCGACACAGTAAGTCAAAAGTTTCTCCTCGTCAAAAACTGCTGCATATTTTTACGTACAATGTAAAACAAGGGCAACCCCTTTTTATGTACTAACTGAAAAGAACGCGACCAAAAACTTCTACCTTTGTAAAAGCACATCACAAAAATAATAAAAAAGTACAAATTGGTTTAAAACTAGAAAATTGGTAAAACTTTTGCCTTACATTATTTCCCAAGAGCAAAAGGTATGCTTTTGCAAAAGTTTCTACAAGGAACAATAGAGGTCCAGTTGTAGCTGGTGTAAAAGGATTTGAATGCATCCGCAGGCAAAGTATTGAGTTTTTATTTTTACTTATGCACATATTCCGTTAAAGTGCGTTAACAATATTTGGATTGAAACTCGTAAAACTTATTTGAATTGTGTCTAAGTTGGCCTTTTTTATTGAGTTGAGTTGAATAAAATGAACAGGATTCTGGTTTAGAAATAGCATCTTTTTCATTCAAAGACCTCTTTCTGTAGATTAGAATTTTGAACTCAAACGAATAGTTGTTCGACATAAACTTCATCAAAATATTTACCACAAACATGAAAAGTTTTTGAGTATCCATTTGTTTTTTTGCTTTCAGTTGTCTATGTTCAGACGCAGCACAGATATCTTCTTTCATAAAAACACACAACAAACACCCTTAGCTTGTTTTTTTTTTTAATTGGATCTTTGACCTTTCCATACATAAAAATTCTTTCCGAACGGGCTCATTTTTCATTGAATTATTTGTGTTGTATTAAATAATTTACAGGATTTTTGTCTCTAGGCCATGGCCTTTTCTGGTGTGCTGTGTGAACCCAATTAACTTCAGCATGAAATGAATAACAATTTATTTTTTTTGCAAAAAAAAATTGCATATCCTTCATCAACTATTTTAGTACTCACGTAAACTGTCACTCGTTCGAAAAAAATGCAGTCCATGTGGTCGTTTAAGTAAGTGGATATTTGTCTGACCGGGGCGCGGGGTTTTGATTCGGTTATTGAAATGCGGACCAGTCGTCGCTTTAACTTTTTTTTATTTTCTCTGTGGAATGTTTTTGGCTCGCCATTGACTAACGGGAGGTGAGATTTGCCTTAAAAATTTAAAAGTAGCCGGATACTAAAATAAAGAAAACCTCAGCGAACAACGATGCTTCGTATGCCATCAATTGATAGAAAGACAGAAAAGAGATGTGTTAAAAAAAGGATTTCAGAAAAATTTAAAGTCAATTTTGAAAGGAAAAAGCGGCTGATGGCGTTTTACCAGAAAACAGAAAATGAAGCAAGTTTGACTGATTTTTCTCAAAATTTGCCTACAGAGGGGTTTTTGGAAGGGAGCGTATCGGAATCCCGCTTTTTAAAATCCCGTTTTTTAAAATCCTGACAAAAAAAAGTTTATAATCCCGTCTTCTTAAATACCGTTTAGTTAAAATCCCGTTCGTGACAATCCTGTTTAATCAAAATCCCGTCTATCAAAAGCCCGCCTTTTAAAATCCCGTTTAATCCCGCTTAGCCCGTTTTATATTTGGATAAGTATTATTCAATATTGTTCATTTAAACAGTACATATCAGTTCTCAAATGTTGAAAGTTTTGTTGTCTGAACTTTTTTTTTATTAATAAATTATAAATAAATAAAATTATCTAAACCAAATATTATTCTTCTTTTTTATATTTAATCCCGCTTTTGTAATCAATACCAGGTGTTTTATTTTAAAAATCGCGCGATTTTTAAAATAAATCACCTGGTGTTGATTACAAAAGCGGGCTTATAAAAACGGGATTTTAATAAACGGGATTTCAATAAACGGGATTTTAAAAACGGGGTTTTAAAAAAGCGGGATAATAACAAAACGGGCTTAAAAAACGGGATTTTAAAAAGCTTTAAAAGCTCTTTAAAAGATTTAAAATTCGAAAACAGCGACTTTAATTTTTTCAAGCTCATTTCATAGGAAAGTTTTACAGTAAGTGAGTGTAAAAAACAGGATTGTTGCTTGTGAAATTCAGACAAATAGTCTGCATGCCTGTATGGAAGTACAATCGTAACGTAGGGAAACGTGAAAGGCAGTCTACCCAGTTTTTCTTTCAAAACTTCCTCGCACCGGAAACCATGGTGTTCATTTGTATGTAGTTTGCCTTAGACGACATTCACGTCTACACACAACAACATTCCAGTAAACTGCCTTTATTGTGTCAAAGACCTGTAGTATCAAAATATCTCTTTGGCATGTTTCCACTCAATCGATCATGTGAACGATTCAATGAAAAATGAATCGACACATCGATTATATTGTTCCTCAAACCCTACAGAAAGCATAATACCCAAAGAGCTTTTGATTCCCTTCTTCAAGAGCAAACCTTTAAGAAATCTCTCTGTGCGAGTAGATGTAAGGAACCAGAAACATTATCGACTGCTGATTTGGATTTAACGACTATTTGCTGTGAAAGCAGTTTCCATTCCAGTGCTTCTTCGCTTCGTTTTTCATTTTCTTTGTTTTTAGCTGTCACCTTCAAGGCTTACCCAGACAAGAGACAGGAGTATCTAAAGACAAAATAAGGAACACTTACCTTCGCACAAAGATGATTATATGGTTTCAGCAACAGTAGAGACTTAAATAAACTGCTACCGGAGACTTGAGGTAGATATAGTAATTCAATAACTGATCGAAATGATGTGTCCTAGTTTTTGGGGGACGGTGATTGAATATTTTGGAAGGTTACACCATGCCGATATTGCAATTACAGTCCCATCAATTTTGCTAACGAATTTGAGGTAAATGGTCTTGACTCCTTGTCTTGTCTTAAGTGTTTTTATCTCAAAAATCGAATATTCCTTCATCTACCCACACATACCCGAACTCTATCAACCGCTCTGCTGGTTGGGTTAATTTAAAATGAAAGTGAAACCATTGAGGCAAGTGAATTTGATTACGTTGATGGAAGAGGAAGAAACTAAAACGAAAGAAAGTGTTCTTAATGAGAATAAGAAGAGGGAGCCATGGTGACTTCGTCGTCGTCTTTGTCTTCGTCAAAAGAAGATACAATTTAAGCGTTAATCGGGCAGTAGAGACAATTTTTGAGTGTCCTTAAAGGGATTACATCGTGAACATCCAGTTAAATCAATAAGGAATGTGTTTTCCTTTATTAAATAAGGCTATTCTTAGCGTCGTTAAGTGCTGCTAGGCAGGCTCACCATTTCTTGGGAAATAATTAATGATAAACATTTTCTTTTAATTGAACTTCTTTGTAAAAAGAACTCTTTAATTTCGTTTTCAATCAATTCCACTTTGAATTTGAAATTTATCATGGGTTGTGTTTTGTGAATTGAAGTGGAATCCTTTCACCGGTTTTCAAGAAGAAATTCAGAGTGCAATCGCAAAAAACATAATCCCTATGAGTTGTCAAAAAAACCTGGGCTTTCCAGTCCTCAAAAACTACACCTGTCATTAAAAAAAAAAATACATGCCATTTGACAGCCCTCAACTCGCCACAGCACAGGTCAACCCTAGGGCTCAAAAAACACTAAGTTTGACATTGACTTTAGGTTTCTCAAAAAACGCTTTGTGGCGGCTCCAGGGCGACCCCAGGGCTTCAACGATCAGACCTATAAGCAATTATTCATCGCATGAAAGATTCGATGCCACGTAGTCTTCTTCAGTTTAACTATCATCTTGGTTTTCAAATAATTGTTTAATGGTTTCTGGGGACGCAAATCCTGGCTTATATAATTGCAACGATTAATGGGAAGACAAAACCTTTTGAAATTCTAATAGCATCGGTGGAGTTCCAAAATACTTTTCCAACTTCGGAAAGTTTTTCTATATAAGTGAAGAAGACATTTTGAAGTTAGAAGAATTTGCTTGCAAGCTATAAAAAGCAACTGCTATCAAAGTAGACGACGCCGATATGAGTTGTTTTTTAAACCGACTAAGGAAAATTTTTTAATAGTGTTAAAAGTAAGTTAAAAGTTTTAAATCCTTAGGTTATATGCTTAAACATTTTATTTGTAGGTTTTGATGGAAGTAAGCGGCAGTAAACCGCCAAACAGGAGTGTGTTATTGCAACAAATAAATCGTTGTAATTATATATGCCATATTTAGAAAAATGCGTTAGTAAATACAGGCGTAAGGTTTCGCCATTTCACTGTGGTTGGAAAATGGGGGACATGATGGTCAAACTGAAATTGTTTAACTGAGTTGCGTCCCCAAAAACCATTGAACAATTATTTGAAAACCAAGATGATAGCGAAAGTGAAGAAGTGAGTACGAGGCATCGACTCTTTCATGCGCTGAATCTGTCGATGAATAATTGCTTATCCTTATAAATAAAATAAATAAATAGGGTGGCGCAACAGAGCGAGGAGCCCCTGGGCCTAGCGCATTTCTCACAACCATGCCTTGTGGGGGAATGGAGGGGACCTACAATTTTCTGCCTGTTCCGTAAGGCTAATTGAGAAAGCGCTTTTCATGGCAATGAATTTATTGACGGAGGACTTGCCAATTCCTCGCGAAAGGCGATACCCGTGGAAAAACATGCAAGCAGAAGGCTGTAACCAAATCGTCTTGTTCACACTTTTTTGTAATTAGGGGAATTTCTCAGATTTTTTGATGTATCATTTATGTGGTTATCATTTCGACCTCAAAATCTGAAAAATTGCCATTTTCGAACGCCCACCCCGCCCCCGGCTGAAAAAGAAACCTGTCAGGTTAAATCTGATATAATGGTGCGTATATCTAGACATGCATGTACATTATTTTTGGTTATCACTCCACTCCAAAAATTAGCTTCCCGCTCTTGGTCTATGACTCTCATTGCCTTTTTTTCTCAAAAACTTAAAATAGAATGTTTTTCTACTGGTCCTGCTTTTAGATCTCCCAGTCTCTTTTCATTGAACATAACTCTTTATCAAAAACTAAAATAATAATAATCTTTCTTCAAAATCATTACAAGACAGATTCGTTCGACTGAAAGAAAAGGTAATGGAAAACATTTGTAGGGTTTCAGTGTTGGGGGTTTGATAGAAGGCATGATTTTGACACTTCATCGTTCAAAATATGCATTTGATGTGTCATTTCAAGGCCTTTGTACACTGTATAAGAACTTAACACGTTCTACCCGGCGCATTTTATCTATGTTTCCACGAATTGCGTGCACGAGATGACAAGTAAAAAATAAATTTTATTTATGCTGAAAACGGCTACAACAAAAAGAATTTTATATTTCTCCCCTGTATTTTATTTTAGCACTGAGTCTCTTTACAGTATGGGCTTTGAAATAAAATTATAAACATTTGTGAACCGCCATCGCCAGTGGTCCGCGCCGCCCGATAAATAAATTTGCCTGTGAACCACCGATGGTCCATACCTCAAGATAATCGTGGTGTCCGTGGACCAATGGTGCGGTGGTGAGGCAGTTTCTTTCCAATTGAATGTATAAACATCTTACGATTTTACCAATACCTACTGATATTCATTCCGCACTTTTGGTTGGGACTGAGTTCATTCCATGAAGAGCTTCATTTCTCTTGTGAAGTATTTCTTACGGTTCGACATATATGCTGGTTTCGAACAGCTGAAACCAGCATAATGTGTCGAATGACATCTATTGAGTCTTGAGCTCGATTGTATATTCTCTGTGTTCCTTTTTTTTTTTTTTTTTTTTTATAATTAACGCGCACATCAAGGGGTTATGATATGACTACCCTTATAATGTTATAGAACACAGTGCGAGCATTTAGGAAAATAGGAGAGGATTTGAAAGGAGACACCGATGCACGTTGCTTTTGAACCTTTGTGAATCGTAATGAGGGGGAAATACAGAGCCAGGTAAAGCATTCCACATTCGGGTGGTGCGACTGAAATACGAATCTCTATACTTGACTGTACGCCCGAAGTTGGGCTCTAGGTGGAACTGATGAGCATTCCTAGCGAGGCGAGTGTTGCGGCTAAATTGTTTCAGGTTAGGAATGCAACTGGCTATTTCACTAGAGCACTGTTTATAGAAAAAGCGATAAAAGAGAGTGAGACAGGTGACGTTTCGACGATGTTCAAGAGAATCAATCGATTCTACGATTGAACTATCACCTATCAATTTTAACGCTCTGTTTTGTACCCTATCAAGCAGGTGCAAAGATGTTTGAGCAGCACCTGACCAGATATGGGAGTTATACTCCAGTTTTGGGCGGATGAAGGCCTTATAAATTGTAGCCAGATCAGAAGGGGTGAAAAACTTCCTGCATCGTCTCAAGAAACCTAAGCATTTAGCAGCGTTTTTGGCGACTTCAAATATGTGGTCGTTCCAACGAAGATCATCGTTTACACACATACCAAGTACTGACAGCTTTTCGGTTTCTTCGATGCAGGTACCATTCATGGATAATGGCAATGGGGGAATGTTAAGCTTCAACGACAAGAGACAGCATTGAGTTTTCGAAGCATTGAATTCTACTCGGTTCATAAGACCCCATGCAACAATGCTGTCAAGGTCAGAATTCAATGAGCTTATCATACGCAACCGTTCCAGTTCCACATCCGAAGAGCAGGGACGTGAATTTGGAAACGAATATGAAAAGCTGAGGGTCGAGTCGTCAGCAAAACAGTTAAGCGGATTAGAAGTTTCAGACAAGAGATCATTAATGAAAATGAGGAAGAGAGTCGGAGACAAAACGGACCCCTGGGGCACACCAGCATTTAAGAAGTGGGTATCAGACTTGAAGCCATCCAACACAACTTGTATTGAACGGTCGGAAAGGTAATTTCTAATCCAACGAAGAAGAGACTCATCGATACCAAAAGCACGCATTTTCGATAAAAGAGCCTGATGCCAAACTCTATCAAATGCTTTAGAAATATCAAGCGCAATAATCTTACTTTCTCCAAAACAATGTAAAGATTGGTTCCACTTTTCGGTGAGATAAGCCATCAAATCACCAGTGGACCGTTTGCTACGAAAGCCGTACTGACGGTCATTAAGAAGCTTTCGTTCTTCAAGATATTTCATAAGTTGACGGTTTATCAACGTTTCCATGACCTTGGAAAGAAGGGACGTAAGTGCAATTGGACGGTAATTGGAAGGGGAGGAAGATTCGCCTTTTTTAGGGACCGGCTGGACAAATGCAGTTTTCCATCTGCTCGGAAAAATCCCAGCAGAATAGGAAAGATGGAAAAGTTTACGCAGTGGTTTTGCCAGCGTAGAAGAACACCTCTTCAGAATAACGGCGGGGATACCATCTGGACCAGCGGATTTATGTATGTTGAGATCTTTAAGGACTCTCGCAACCGAGCGAGTTCGAAAAAATATATATCCTTAGCATTTTTATTATTCGTGCTTTTAGTATACTGTGGAAGTAAATGGTTACCTTCTTCTTCTTCTTTCCATTTCCGGCGTTACGAGTAGTGATCTTGAAGCGATCACAACTCTCCCACTTTTCTGCTTCACACTAGTGATCCGCCTGTGGGGTACGCCGCACTGTAAATGTGGAAGTAAATGGTTACCGGAAGGCCAAAATGAGAAAGCAAATTTACTCAATGCCGCCCTACAGAATTATGGAACCCAGCTTTGAAGCCATTTTTTCGAGATTATAGAGGTCAGATTATACCCGCAAATGCCATAGCAAGAATCTTAAAAGCGTTTCGAGGAAACGCAGTCTTTTCCAAGAAACTGAGTTAAATTAATAGTCAAAATAAGATTGAAACTCTTAACATTGTTTTATAGAAAAAGCTTTTTAGCCAATTCTCTACAACATCATTCTTTTTCTGTCTTAATTTAAACGTGACGAATGATCCCTTGTCTATAGACAAATATCGACTTAAATTTATACCAAAACAGATAACAAAACCGCAAGTCGAAGTTTCCAAAGCTTGGAACAACAGCAGCTCGGTTGCGAGCTAATGAATACAAAATGAGACATACGAATATGTAGTTGAAACCGTAAATTTTCTAAAATTATGTTGGTCTCTTTTCATTGGCATTCTTCAGTCTTCAAAAGGACAAAATTGTATGTAATCTGCAACTTTTAAACTATTGTATGTTGTATGAAATGCAGTGTTGTATGATCTGTGAAACAGGCCTCTGGTGATACTAGGAGTTTGATTGCCTATGTGTCGTCTTAATAAACTCAACCACTTTGCCCAGAGTTTACTTTAGTTCAAGTAGAAACCAATGCAAAGAAGTGTCTCCTGTCTCAGAACATTTCAATTAAGATTCTGGTTTAAGTAAGTGCTTCCAATGTTCTGGAAGGAGAAGCAGTTGCTATAGGCATTTCAAGCACTCACAGAATATGAAACATCCTTACGAAAACATGACGTTAAACGTTTTTTTCTTTCCTATTTTCAAAACATGCCAACACACTCATGTACACATGTTCAATAATATCTGACATTTTGCGTTCATAGATTTATTTTTGACACACACAAAATCCTCTTTAAAATTCAAAACACATGTTTGTTCAGTTCATCTATGTATATAAATATAAAGTTGTTTAAGCCACCTTCACATCAGAATTCAATTATAATTTGTTTGCAAGGCAAATTTATACCTAAAAATCCGTAAAAAAAACTCCCTGCCTCCACAATTCAATGAACATTTCGACAGAAATTAAATTCTTTAACTAAAGTTGAAATTGTGAATTAATATTATGCTTGCCTTAGGGTAGACAAGGTGTACCTACATGAGTCGCATTGAAATTCGCTTATTGAAATTCATATGCGTGAATATTTTTTGAAAACCTTCTACATTTATCCTCGAGGGGAGTGTGTGTGTGTGTTTAAATTAATTGAATGACATTCAAAGTTTGCTAGTTAAGCCAATTGAGCTTTCATCCTTTTACGGTTGAAGTTTTAAGTAAAATATTCTGTTTATTCGTTGTGATATCCTTCTAAAAAAAAGTTTGGCAAAAGACATAAAATTATGACCTTTATTTGCATATTATTGAATTTATAGATTGGAAAATGGGGTTTTTGGTTTATGATGTGCCTGTTTTTTAGGAGGCCCTAGGCTGAGTGTTTCAATAGATCATTAAAATATTAGATTACGAAAGGAAGTCTATAAAATATTCAACCCAGTAGCCTAATGTGCGTAGGTTGTTAAAGTTGTTCAAAAAAAAAGCTTATTTTAATAATGATGTCCTAATTAACTGGAATTTCTTGTTTTGAGTTCCTTAGAAAGAAGAGAAGCACTTTAGCAAACCCATGAATTTTTAATTTATTTGCCTTGTTTTGCTAACTTTGTTTTATGAGTAATTGTTAATTAAACTTTTTGTTTCGAATAGACATTGTTGCTAGGACCAAATCAAGTTTTTGATCAATGTCACAATTATCTTTAAATTTATGGTCCATTGTTGAATTTCGGAAAAGGGTAGGTTAGTGTGCTCGTATCCGCCGTTCCGTTTTGCTTACAACAGTGTGGTTTTACCTGTCCTCCGTTGAAAACGTCCTCAATATAACGGCTTCTCCCTTTATTTTATTTATTTTGTCATCCTGCAGAATGACCGTTGCATATTGAGTTTTTTCTAAACGAAAAAAAACTCCTTACCTTTGGTAGGGGAGTTCAAGTAAAATATAAAGAAGTTTAATTTATTTGTTAAATGAGATTTATTCAGTTTCTTTTTGGTTTACCTACACAAATTTTAAAATAGTCGCTTATACTACGTTAACATCGCACTTCTTTTCAGGATCAATAGAAAACGAATATTTTAGAAAACAACTCGATGGTTGCCATGCAATTCAATAGTTGTTCATAAAAACAGAGCAAAAAGTTTCCTTTGTCCTGTTCTTTTCTATTTCCAAGAATGTGACCAACAAAATGGGAAGAAATTGCCATTTCAAGGAATGTTGTTATGGAATCATATGTTTTTTGTGCGATGTAAATGTAATTTTCCACAACAAGTTATATGAAAAACCCACACAAATTGAATTTCACAACCTGTCTCGTTTATTTCCATCCGATTCCCGGTAGATTCACGAGTAGGGAAGTATTGAGCAAAATACCCCACACACACATGCTCACTGACAGTCAAAACAATTCTCGGAAAATGTAAACAGGCACAATTATCCCTGCTACGTTCAGTCCAGTCCACTTGATACATGAATTTTTATGTGGAATCCAATTTTGCTGTGTTTATTTTTATACTTTTCTAAACGTAAACTTAACAAAAACGACGAGTACTTCCTTTTCACTTAGAACGTAGATGAATAGAAAAACATCCTCTTGTTGTGCATGTTTTCCAACTGCCTACTCGCATAATATCAGACAGGAGCATTTATATTAATTTTGTGTGTTTGGAATTAATTTCCACAAGTGTCATTGATGTTGGACTGGCGTTTAAAAAGTCTTTAAAAGAAAAAAGAAAAAAAATTATTATTATGTGAAATTATTGTTATTTAGTTTTTATTGTAAAAATGAAAAAGGAAGGGAGCAACCAAAAAACAGCACTAAAACTTTATGAAACGTTTTTCCAATTAAAAGTTTTGTTGAGGTGGCGTTTGTGATTTTTTTCTACACAAATATGTGCACATTTTAAACAAAGGAAAAAAAAAGAAATAATTTATTAAGTAGTCGAGGGATCTGGTAAAGAGAAATAAACCCTTTGACACTGTTCTGTGAAAGGAAAGTTTCATAATTTGTGAAACGGAAAAAAGAATATGAAAACAAAATGGGTGAACTCCTGTTTGCAAAATAAATTCACATTAAAAGTTTTCCCCGATGTGTCTCAAGTTCAAATTCCTTGATTTGGGACCGTATGAACCCAGTGGCTTCGTCACTTCATGTAATGGGTCTCAGAAAATGAGTATGAAGAGAACACAGATTAAGGGTTGAATGAATGTGTCTTTGGGGAATTTTAGTTTTAAGATTGAAGTGATACTTGAGACATTCTTGGGATGCCGCATAGTTGCTAAAGTTATGAACTGGTGTAAAGTGAGAAGGTTAACTTATACACAATCGATCAGAAAATATATTTAACTCGTGTTTAGTTTTATACGCTCTGTATGGTTTTACTAAGTGCGAATCAAAAAATTGAATATTAGGTCCATTGTGATACCATTTGCGATCTTTTAAACTCAATTTTGTATGTGTCCTTCGTAGTTTTGATCTCCAAATACCGTCAGTGCTTTTGTTCAAACTCAAAAGTTTTTTTTATAATTCAACATTTAAAGAATTTTATTTATTACAAGAAAACTTATCTTCTGCGCACTGAATTTGAAATTTTGAAAAGGAGAGAAAGCTGCCAAAATTTATGAGACGATAGAAAAAAAAGAAGTCGTTCTACCTTCTGAAATTGTGCTTTTTAGACGGTGCGTCTCCGTAAAGGAAATTTAATCGTTGGAGCTTGTTTCAGCTGGGCGTTTGGATTTTCCTTGTTTGATCTTTTAAGACGTTGCGTCTCCATAAAAGAAATTTAATCGTTGAATCTTGTTTCAGCCGGGCGTTTGGATTCTCCTTATTTAGTCTTTTTAGACACTACGTCTCCGTAAGTCCGTAAAGGAAATTTAATCGTTGGGGCTTGTTTCAGCCGGGTGTTTAGATTTTCCTTGTTTAGGCATTGTGTCTCCGTAAAGGGAGTTTAATCGTGGTAACGTAGTTGCAGACTTTTGCTACAAAGTCTGCCGCCGCCGCCGATAGAGTGCTCTGCCCCCAGTTAACGCAAGCACTTTCTACGAAGTCCGCCGCCGCCGATAAATTGCTCTGCCTTTTACGCAATGTTCAACGCAGGCACTTTCTACGAAATTCGCTGCTGCCGATAGAGGGTCCTGGCCAAACCTAGAATCAAGTGGAAGTTCACTGTCACAACAGAGTAAAGAACTGCCTGCAGTTTACAACCATATACCTAGAGGAACCACCACCACTACATCACTGAAGGTCGATACCAGCCGTACCGTAAACTCGCACCCGAAACCGACAATTTCAGTAAATTATTAAACTTGTTTTCTTTTATACTTGAACTATAAATTGTTAAATTTAAATATTGTAAAGAAATAATTAAAATTTAGAGATAACTAAAATTTAACATGCCTTCCTCATATCATTTGGAGAAGTTGGACCGCCGTAACCCAAGTTTTACGAAGCTTCTTTGGGTAGACCCTGGACACCCTGAGTTATACCCCAGCATTTGCAAAAGAAGTATCACATACTCTATCGTCTATCTTCTGTCATCTACCGCTTATTGTCTATCGTCTGTTGCCAATCATCTTTTGTCTATCGTCTATCGTGTATCGTCTATCGTGTATCGTCTATCGTCTATCGTCTATCGTCTATCGTCTATCGTGTATCGTCTATCGTCTATCGTCTATCGTCTATCGTCTATCGTCTATCGTCTATCGTCTATCGTCTATCGTCTATCGTCTATCGTCTATCGTCTATCGTCTATCGTCTATCGTCTATCGTCTATCGTCTATCGTCTATCGTCTATCGTCTATCGTCTATCGTCTATCGTCTATCGTCTACCGTCTATCGTCTATCGTCTATGGTCTAGCGCTTATCGTCTATTCTCTATCGTCTATCGTCTATCGTCTATCGTCTATCGTCTATCGTCTATCGTCTATCGTCTATCGTCTATCGTCTATCGTCTATCGTCTATCGTCTATCGTCTATCGTCTATCGTCTATCGTCTATCGTCTATCGTCTATCGTCTATCGTCTATCGTCTATCGTCAATCGTCTATCGTCTATCGTCTATCGTCTATCGTCTATCGTCTATCGTCTATCGTCTACCGTCTATCGTCTATGGTCTAGCGCTTATCGTCTATCGTCTATCGTCTATCGTCTATCGTCTATCGTCTATCGTCTATCGTCTATCGTCTATCGTCTATCGTCTATCGTCTATCGTCTATCGTCTATCGTCTATCGTCTATCGTCTATCGTCTATCGTCTATCGTCTATCGTCTATCGTCTATCGTCTATCGTCTATCGTCTATCGTCTATCGTCTATCGTCTATCGTCTATCGTCTATCGTCTATCGTCTATCGTCTATCGTCTATCGTCTATCGTCTATCGTCTATCGTCTATCGTCTATCGTCTATCGTCTATCGTCTATCGTCTATCGTCTATCGTCTATCGTCTATCGTCTATCGTCTATCGTCTATCGTCTATCGTCTATCGTCTATCGTCTATCGTCTATCGTCTATCGTCTATCGTCTATCGTCTATCGTCTATCGTCTATCGTCTATCGTCTATCGTCTATCGTCTATCGTCTATCGTCTATCGTCTATCGTCTATCGTCTATCGTCTATCGTCTATCGTCTATCGTCTATCGTCTATCGTCTATCGTCTATCGTCCATCGTCTATCGTCTATGGTCTATCGTTTATAGTCTATCGTCTATCGTCTATCGTCTATCGTCTATCGTCTATCGTCTATCGTCTATCGTCTATCGTCTATCGTCTATCGTCTATCGTCTATCATCTATCGTCTACAGTTACCATCCGTCGTTGCGTTTTCTAAGCGAGTGACATCTAATTGCATTAAATTCCATCTCCCTTCACAGGCGTTAACACTCAAGACAAAATAATCCATTAAAGAAATAGTATCGGTGATAAGATAGATCCTGGTGTTGTTCCTCTTTTTCAAATTCTGTGTGACAGCTTTGGGAAGAAATTGAAATTCAAACTGATTCTATCTTACAAAAGCAAAACCAAAGCTGTTTCATGTTATCATTGTCAAGCGCCTTATCCAAATGAGATCTCAAGTCAGTGCTAATTCAATATTTAAGCAAACATAGGGACATCCTTTGTGTCTGCTTTGCACACAAATAAGAAGAAAAAAGGACACCAAACCGTTTCCAATTTTACAAATTATTTTCCCTTTCTTTGACTTGGAATTTATGGCTTGTCTCATCAAAATCCTACCTTACCTGAATCTTATTAAATTAAACAAACACTTACGCCTCGCCTGCCTCGTGATTATAGTCCTGTTGCCAATATGCCGCTGCCATTTAGGTTTCCCGACTGTTTCTTTAATTCCTTAAAGTGCCCAGAAGTGAAAGAAAAAACAAAAAAAAAAAAAAATTAAGAAATTTAAACCAAACGACAAAGAAAAAAAGACACAATTTCTGAAGGAAAGTATAATCATTTTCAATCCTGACACACAGACACTTTCTTAATTGCACACGCTAACTTGGCCATCAACAACACAAAATGACTGAAGAAGACAACTTAATAAAAGGATGATGGCCGACTACCTATAAGCCTGATTTCATACCTTGTTATCGTCGTCGTTGTCGTCGTAGTTCTCACCGCTCGTCGGCGTCGTCTGAGTGTCATCGTCATAAACATAAAGTGGCAGATGAAGGAAAAGTCAAACAACTTCAAGTATATTACCTGGAAATATGAGTGACGGACTCGTATAATCCTTCACGGCTAGCTAAAGCAGCTTTCACGTTATGCTTGGATGACATTCAAAAATTTTTATTTTTTTGTACTTTTATCCTGTTTGCTAGTGAAATTTGTTCACAACTTTGGATGTAAGGCATCCTCATTATGTTGAACAATTATTATTGGTCGTTGTTACAAGGATAAGGTCAACAGAACAGAAATGTTCTTCTTTAAAGGTGAAGCACTTAGTAGGCGGGAATAAGTGATCCCAGTTTTGCTGTTTTTTGTGCAAAAGAACAAAAAAAACAAGAAGAATTTGTTATAATGGCGTGGGCAATAAACTTTTTGATTCAAGGAGAAAGTTTGTTGTGTGTCCTGCGGGCAAGGGAGTGTAAAGACAAAGCTAATGGACTTTTCTCGTCACTATCATAAATAAGTTATAAGTAGGATATTGATTTTTGTTTCTCTTTACGTTTGAAAGTTTGAGACTGGCAGATTCTTTTAATTGATATTAATGGAACAGCAATGGGTTGAGCTTTTTCTTCTTTTTTTTTTTTGAGTTGAAATAAAAGGCATAACCCATTGGTTATCTATTTGTGAACCTCCACTCGATTGGCCACCAAGCCAAAAATTGAAGGCTATTCACACGCTATTGGAGACATATGGTCGCATTAATTGAGTAAGCAAAAGATTGAACAAAAGTAATTAGGGAATCCCATCTGTGAGCTTTTTCTAAGGAAATTTTTTTCCCTCTGCGATGATTATGCCTCCATGAGCCAAATAATTTCTTTTTCAGCGCTTTTTGGCTCTAATCGGTATTTTTCTCGCCTTGCAAAGAAAGGCTGTGCAAAAAAAAAAAAAATAAAACGCAACTTAAACGCAGACAGTACAAAGGAACATTTTCATTTGCTAATTGAAAGCAAACCACGGAGAAACGAAAAGCCGCAAAAGAAGAGTAAAAATTTTCATTGCAGTTTGCCTAAGGAAACCCGTTTTAAAAGGAAGCTTCCACAAAATTAAAAAAAGAAGGGAAGTGAAATCTGCATTCAGTTCTTTTTTCCGCCAAACCTCCTTCTCGAAGTATGGGTATTGGACTTGCATGAAAGGTTATTCTTAAATTTGCAATTAGGCCGCTCATGTAAAGATCTGCCAATTCATTTTTTTTTCTCTTTTTAGCACTGACCTGCATTTGCCATTGTTTAAATGAGTATGAACGTTAGGGGTTGAATGAAACCGAGTAGCAACTAGAACAATGTCTATATAAGTAAGACTAAGCTATGCTGACGTTCTCAATCGACATGCTTCCACAACCAGCAGAAAGTTCGTTAACTTGTCATGTCAAGCAGATATACTTCACTTGCGGTGCTGGCTGCCTGTCTTAGTCAATTGTTCTCTCTGAATGAGTAGTTCTTAGGTGAAAATTTGTGGAAAGAGTAAAAGTTTTTATGTGCCTACTGGGTTACTAAATTTTTACTCCGAACTTTTTTAAGTGGGGCAGGTATTGGCTTCATGAGAAATGTGAAATTTTCAGGTGTAAATTTATGCTGGTGGGATTCTGTTAATGAAGCATTTGATGATTTTAGTGCCTTCATATAAAATTTCTTCATATTGAGTTGTATTTTTAAAACTATGTACTTCCCTGTGGATAGTAATAGTTTGCTGACTTCAGCGAATGTTTCATGTTGAATTATCTTCATGTATGAGAGTTTTGCAAGAGGGGGGATGGAGCGTAAAACTTTCAAATTTAAGTGACGACCCGTTAACATAAAACGAACTTCAAGGAAAGACTAATCAAACCGTAAAAAAAAAAATATAAAAAACTTATGCCATTAAATGAACAGTCTCCTGATTGGTACCATTGAAAACCTCGAAATGACATGGAGTATTTGCGACACTAGTTCAAAAGTGAATAGACATAAAACATTCCATTCATTCAAAATTGTTCAACTGCAGCCTTTCCGTAACTTTCCCGAAAAAAAACGAGCAGGATACCCAAGACCCTAGGCCTTTCCACTCAATCAGCCTCATTTCGTACATTCAAAAATATTAGGAGACCGATCTTTGGCAGACATGTTCGTGGATAAGTATGCTCCCTAATTTAAACAGCACGCATAGTATCGGGATAGTCGAGAATAACTGCACCGAATGATTAGGGCACAAAAGCTGAGTTTTAATTTTCAAAAAAGGAAAGATTTAGAGTTAATTTCCGTAAAATGGAGGAAATCTTTAGGGATGCAGCCTACAACTCGACAGACCGTGCACTTAGATACCATAGTTTAGGTTAGGTTAGGTTAAAGAGGCTGTTAGCTCGGCTGACATACTAAGACCCTTTGGGCCCATTGTTGTACCACGGTGGATCTAAGGCATCCTCATCCAAATGCAACCATTTTAAGTTTACAATGAGGAGGTAGAGACGCAGGGCGTCGATATGAGTGAGATCACTAGGGTCATCAAAGAAATACGAACCTAGGTGTGTGAGGTAAGGCTGGGCATGAGTAGTGAAGGTGGGAAATAGTTTACTCCTCCTCCTCATCCCTACAGCTTCTGCAAAAATCGTTTGAGACGACTCCTAGCCTTGTCGTATGTCTTCCAATAAGACGGTGTCCTGTGATGACACCTATCGTCGCACTGATGCGGTCGCTTAAGATCTAGCTTGTGCCAGATCTGTTTTGTTGCGTTACACGTTGTGTCCTGCTTGAGCAAGAGTTTGTATGTAGCGATTGGAATGACAATAGCCCAGTTCACACTGTACAATTGGTTGGACAAACCTAGGTTTGACAAACCAATGCTTGATAGTGTGAACTCTTCATACGACCGCTTGTCCAATTTGTTGGATGGTTTTCAAAAATTTTTGAAAATCTAGAAGTTGGATGGAATGGAAGGGTATGTGACATAAAGTTGGACGACAAGCTTGATAGGTGTGAACGAAAACTACATCAGACCATCCAACTTCCATCAAACGAAGTCTGTCCAACTAATTGTACAGTGTGAACTGGGCTAATGCTCTCCGTTTGCGTTGACAAGAGCAGAAGTGTTCCGTTTCTGGCGAGTTCGTCTGCTTTGCGGTTTCCTGGTATGTATCTATGCTTTGCTGTGTACAAGTGAATGTTAAGCTGCTCTTACACCTTCCTGAGAGATGATCGGCAGTTGAGGGCTAACATAGAGTTGATGAAATTTGATGCCAGTGATTTGATGGCCGCCTGACTGTCTGAGAAGATGCATATATCTTTTTTGGATATCATGTTTTCTCTGAGCCGAGATAGAGCTTCGCTAATTGCCATCACCTTTGCTTGAAACACACTACAGTGATCTGGAAAAGAAGCGGGATGTTTAATTTCATTTCGTCTGAATAGACACCACAACCTACTCCTTCATTTGTTTTTGAACCGTCCGTATAAAAATGGACGTGTTCGTTTTCCAAGAATGATTGGTCCTCCGAGTCTGTTCTGGATGAAAAAATCGCCCGGAAATTTGTGTCAAACTCGAGTTTCTGGAGAAAAGTAACTTTCATTGCAAGTTGCATTTAGGATCTGGGTGTAAGGTTTTTCACCATAATTTCGTCTTCTAACTTTGCAAAAATAACGCAGTGAAGGAGGCGTTATGGAAATTACTCGATACCTTGATATACTCTCGATTGATACGGAACGACTCCATAACTGTACCTCGCAGCAGATCTGGTAATGGTTTAACTATGCTGTCTGGACGAATGTCATAACATTCGAGAAGGCCTAATAACTCTTTTGCATTGCCCAATGAGTTGAACTTTAATCTCGCTTTCCGCACTATTTTCCATACCTCAGCTTCTTAACTAAGTTCGAACCTTCCATTCAGTCTCGATATAGCCCTGATCTCTGGTCGTTCAGACATATGCGACGTACTAGTATGGTGGGGTTAGTTCTCTATGGGTTTGTAAGTCCTTGCTGGTTCGTTTCCAGCCGACACGCGACGGTGGCAGTATATATGGCGCTGCTTCTGAGAATACTTCGATGTAAGTGAGAGAATCAAAAACAGATTCTGGGTCGGTTTTGGTAGATAAAAACTTTGCATAGATTTATATATTTTGGCTCCTGTAATGTGTGTGCTAAAGCGGGTTCGGAGAACAGATATCGTTCCCTCGGTATCGAGTCCCTTTTGGCTCATTCGGCTTATGAGCTCAGTAAACCAGATACTGAGCAAATAAATAGCTCCAATGTTTGCAAAAACATTGAATTTCTTTTCAAAGTTTGACATGATCGGTTGGTTGACGTTTTCTTTTTAGTCCGGAAAGAGTTTCTGATTCGACGAAACCTTATGGACCTTATCCTCGGTTTTCTGTGTTTGAGTTAGAATTGATAAGAGCATTGATTATTGTTTTGATCTTTTTTTCGAAGTTTTGACTTTCAATCTTGATTACTGATAAAAAATTCAGTAAATTAATTTGAACTAAAATGTTTATTAAAGATCGAAGTATGTATTTGTTTTCAAAACTGTATAGTTTGTGGTAGGAGGTGGCTTAGCTGATTTTATATATTTTTTTGTCGGGCCTTTTTTCAAAACACCCTGCGTTCGAGTACTTGTCCAAGCATATCAAAAAGTGTGTCCGAAATGATGTACTCTTTTTGATATTCGGTTACCATGGGATGAAGGCGAAAAATGCTGGATTCAAGAATAAGAGTGTTTTCACGAATTCCCAATCTGGACTATAGGGAACTTAAGGGGCCAACAACTTGGCTGGTATTGTAAAATCAACCTCAGCCTATTGGCATTTTATTCCCGTAAGAATTTCAAGCAATTATTGAATGCTTTCTGACTTTTAGTTTCCAGTACCAGTTTCCCTTAGAATCGTTACGTTCTATAGGCATTTCGATACCATTTCATCGAGCAAATCCGTGCGACCAAGTCGTTTCGTCCAAGTTTTTTTCTTCTTCTTCTATGTTTGTTCGGCCATTTTGAATGGCACCGCACCGTTGAAGTGGCTGTCTAACAAGGAACAAAGAATACTTTACAGCCCTTATTCTCCACCAACCAACACCTCTTCCTACAGAACTATCGGAATGAGGTCGAAATGGTTGATTAAACAAAAGACATAAGACACTACAGTAACAATTGCACCCTTGTCATTTCCTTGTTCGAGAATATATAACTAATAGATCTTTATGTGGGTGGGTGTCTAAATGAACGTTAAATGTGTCATTTCGATTAGTATTCTCCTTTTTTTTGTTTCTCTCTTTCACTTCTTACTCTTCTTACTCGTTGGATTGATGGTGGCCGTATAACGCAAACCGGATGGAATGAGCTTTTGTTCTTAATCCCGACAGTTGTTGTCTGTCTGTAATGAACATTTACCCTAAAACGCCCACCCCCTGTAAAAGCCAAACAAAACCTTATTTCATTTCATAATGATAAACAATTTTCCTTAGACTGCGGTTGAATAACGATGATGTTGCAAAGTCATTCATCCACATCAGAGAACCGAGTTGTGGGGGTGGCAAGGAAAAGTAAGGTTTCGGGTGAGTATTGTCGATTTTCGAAATCCCAAATCCTTGTTTGTTTTTATATACAGTCTAAATAATGGGGTTGTGTAGCGGAGGAAGGAATTAAGAATTTATAAAATTTGACAGAATTTCATTTGAAATTTAATATCCGCTAGGCAGAACAGCGTGCTGTGTGTGCACAGGCATGCGATTGCGACATGCGAAGCGCAGTAACTCTCACACTCCATTTTGATGTTGTTGTTTATGTTTATTTATTTATTTTCTTTTTTTCTGTTTACCTAAAATTAATCCTTAGTAAGCTTTTTGGCAAAAAATAAAAGTTAACAGGGACTTACTGATGTTTTTATTGATTATTATGACCTTTTTTGTGTGCCATGATAGGCAGAAAGGAAGGAGAGAGAGAGAGAGAGAGAGAGAGTGTGCATTGGAGAGTGTTTTAGGCAAGCACCGATTTTAGTAGACTTGAAAATTATGTAATTTAATTTTTTACGGCGTCATCTTTTTTTATGAGTTTATTTTATCATCACTCGTGCAAAACAAGCGCGTTTGGGGGGAAAGAATTGATTACCATTTGATAAGTGTTCGTGTGTGTGTGAGAGCCTAAGTGAGTGTAAAGTTATTTAGATTCGCTAAAGTAAATTAATTTTGTAAAGGTTTTGTTTTTTTTATGAGACACTGCTCTCATTTTATATATCGTGGTTGACAGAAGGAGTTTATGCTTTAAAATACGAGTGTGTTTTTTTTTTGTTTGTTTTTTTGAGACTCACATTTCATGAAGTCAATGTGATGCGAGGCAAGCAAGGATATTTAAAAAAATCCTGCTTCTACTAAAGACTTATAGACATTAAGTTCTTTAAAAACTGAAATTCAACAAAAGAGGAGTTCCAATTGTCAGTTATCTTCTTGCATTTTTACATACGGTGTTTCTTACTATTGAATATTCCCTGCATCACAAAATATACACTCTCCGCCCCATTTCTCGACATAGAGAGTGGCACGGGCACTTTCAAATCTTAAAGTAGACAGTTCAATAGTGAAATTGATAAATCTCATGCTAAAAAGTAGGAGAATGAACTCAACTCTAGGGGACTTCGCTACAAAGAGATCTGTCAGTAGAGCAACACCGCAAGGCGGAGTCCTATCTTCTCTTAAATGGAACTTAGTCAACGAACTTGTAGTTAGTTTATAGGCTACCAAATAATACGAAAATCCAATGAAAGATGGGAATGGCTAGATTCCTGTGTTACTTCCAGGAAACTATGGCCGAAATACGATAAGAACGGATCGGAATAGCTACTATCATTGAATAGGCCTTCATTACGATCGCTTATCAGTATCATAACTGGACATAAACTACTAGGTTACCACAAAAAGAAAATGGGTCTTTGCACCGATGACCTGTGCAGAGGATGCAATGACGAAGATGAACATGATGATACCACTTCCTTTGTCACTTCCCAGCAATCTGCCACACCAGGAAAAAATTTCTAGGCAATTATTTTTTCAATGAACTAGAATAATTATCTGACACTCCAAGAAACAGCCTGTTGAACTTCATTAAGGCCACAAAAAGGTTAAAAACTGACCAAACATAAACTTATAGGTTTCTAGGACGTTGCAATACTCCAGGGTATCACAATGGATCTACATTGATCTAAGTGTGACGGAAATAAGATCAACCGTCAGAAGATTCTACCTAACTTAACCCTAACCTAATTTATAGGCTGAGGAATTCAAAGTGATTGCATATGCAGATAACGTCTCTATTGCGGTATTAGGTAACATATGATGCAAACCGTTTTTAAAAAACTAGTAAAATGTGCGGGAAAAGTGATCTAGAGTTGGTTGACCATCAGAAAACGGAACTCGTCCTCTGCACCAGGAAATACAAAATTCCTCAACTAATAACTCCATCAATTAATGGAATCCCTCTTGATCTTTCGGACGAAGCCAAATATCTAGGTATAATCCTAGACAAAAAGCTAAATTGGAAAGCCAATATACAGGAAAGAATCAGGGAATCCACCGTTGCCTTATTTTCCTGTAAAGAAGCCAATGGTAATAAATTAGGTTTCTCCCCCCAAATCACCCACTGGCTCTGGTACCGCGGTCATCAGACTAATACTCACATGGTGGACCGCTCTTGATAAAAGGACCTACTGCGATAATCTAAGCACGGTTTAACGAACAGCCTGTTTGTGTATAAGCGGAGCACTGAGATCAACACCCTCAGCTACTCTTAACATACTCCTTAATCTCATCTCAAACCACCAGAAGCAAACAAATGGCCGCCAGTACAGCCATTGGTATCAGAGCTATCTCCCAATGGACCAATAGCAACATTGGTCACTCAACAATCCTGATTCTGTTCAGATCAATCCCTTGTCACTCCGCCTACGCCATCCTCCAATTGCTTTTGAAAACAAGTTTCAAGTCTCAATTCCACCGAGCACTCTCTGAGAGGATGAATAGTTCTTGAGAGATGGTTCAATTCATTTCTATACAGATGGTTCAAAAACCGAGAAAGGAGTCGGCTGTGTAGTGTACTCAGAAAGACTCAATGTAAGTCTTTTATTCCGACTTAGGTTTGTCTTACACACACGCCAGTTTCATTTTTTGGGTTAAATTAACCGCTTTATAACCAAGCCGATGATTAAAAGTAACTGAAACTGGATGGAGTTGGATTGTTCGTTTAGGTACGATTTAAAACAGAATTCTCAACGTTTGGAACATACGTTGTCTGTACCGATATTAAGAGTTAGGACGAATTCCTTGTGTTGAAATAGGCTTTAATTCTTCTTCTTAAATTTTTCCGGTATTACTACTTTACTGATCCAATCGATCGGAACATACGGCGTCATTACCGAATCTTAAAAAAGTAAGGCGAAAACGTCATTTGCGAAACAGGCGTTACTTCTTCTTCTTCTTCACTTTTTCCATTTAACGAGCATCTCGAAGGGTTCATAAATTTCCCACAACGTATGCCACGCAACATGCCGTGAAACAGGCCTTACTCAGGTAAGACTAGGCCGGTGGTTGCCGGCAAGAGGTATAGTAAGCACATTGATGTGTTCTAACATTTGCAACATCTGTGCGGAATGTTTTGGAAACCTTTGGTGTTTTTTTTTTTTTTTTTTTTTTTAAATAGTCATTGTGATCTTTTACTCCTATGATGAGGACAGTCTTTGAAGACTACCGGACCATTTGTAGGGTATAAGCTCTGATTTTCTCAGACTATGTGTTGGTATTTTAGTTGCTCAACTAAAATCGCTTTCAACACTCCAAAGACATCACTTCAAACTCATAAATTGTTCACTTCAAAAAAAAACTGCCATATAGTTTGTCCTTTAATTTTATTCAACTTTATCAATTCGAAAATTTAAAAATCAAAAGCTATTCACTTTCAGCAAGTTCTGAACATAGTGAAATTATATTCATATGTTGCCAGTTTTTCAATTTTGTTATTTGGCAGCAATGAGTTTATGGATCCCTTCAAAGTTAGCATCGAATTAGGGACAAACAGAAACCTTAAAAGGCTTGATTCTGGTGGTATGGCTACATTATTCGCCACATAGGTTCCCACTACCAACGGACAGGCTGTTGATAAGTTGCCATTTTTGGGATCAAAAAGTGATGAGGCCAGTTCCCTTAAAAGTCTGACTTTTTTGATAAGGTTCTGAAGTTCACAGGATTTTATGTTGCCAATGTAGTGCACCTTTTTGAAGTCCTCTCCAGATTGCAAAAGTTGAATGTTCCATAAAGGAGTTGGTACTGATTTCAAAACATTTATTATAACACAAAAAGAACTATTGCCGTTTAATATTATTTGTTGTCTATAATTGATTGTATCTGTTGATTTAACACTCATCATTTTCAGTTTGATGCAATTCTATTTAAGGAAAAAAAAAGGAAGGATAAACTCAAATTGAATTTGAATTAAATAAGATCCCACCTGAGCACCTTGATGGATAGCCACAAGGAATAGGAGAAGTCTTATTGCGTGAGATGCTCTTGATTTTTGGGTGAACATTGTACGATGTTTAATGATGCAACTGATGTTGTTGAAGTGGTTAAAGTTAAAGCTTTGAAAATAATGTAAATTGTATAATTAGCATTATCTCTTGTTGGTTGGTAGATCATTAGCGGATGTATCAAAAAGGCATTAGAATCTATGGCGTCAGTGGTTGTTGTGCTAATTCACAGTAAATTGGCCTTGCTTTGTAGACCCAACAGTTTCCATCGAAGCTAATAAGAATTGAAGTTCTTTTTTACAACCAAATTCACTAACTCGATGTGTGAGAGTACAATTCACAGAAAATAACTGAATTTTGTTAGCGTTTTTTGCTATTGCTTGGCAATTGAAGAGTCTGGCTTTTGTATTCTGCTTATTTTTTAGTATCGCAATAGAATTAAAATACGTTTCTAGATCCTGCTGATTTAAATTAAGAACTGCTCTGCCATGTCTTGTTTTTGAGATTTTTATCTTTGGAAGTCAAGACTACAATACTTTATCTCGCGAAATTCACAGGTTTTGAATTCAATACTTTAATTAGTTCAATAACGAACTTTTCGGTTAACAGGCAAACATGGTAACAATCACGCCACGAGTACCATCGCTATGTTTAGCTTCGTTTTGTCTCGGCGGCGAACACGGCAGTTCGTCTCAAAGCCACATCCCATTGGGCCAATAATTCAATTGGTCACTCTACCATTCTGAACTTATTCTGATCAATACCAAGTCACTCCGACAACACCACTCCTCAACTGGTCTTCGATAAGAACTTCCAAATCACCATCCCACAAAGAATCATGTGGCTCGAAAACCGAGGACGGAGTTGGTGGCGGCGTGTACTCAAAAGAACTAAATATTAGCCTATCTTACAGACTCTTAAACCACTGTAGCGTGTTCCAAGCGGAAATCCTGGCGATCGAAGAGGTCCTTACATGGCTCAGAGAAAAAGTGATATCTTCGAATTATATCCGCGTCTTCTCGGATAGCCAAGCAGCACTCAAATCACTTGGTAATGTTGCTGCAAACTCTATAACCTCCTGCGATCATCCTTTATGGAGATGATGGATGATGCCTTATATGAAGATATGCCGCAAGACCTAATGTTCTATCAAACGATTTCTGTGGAAGCTACATCGACGAGGAAGAAGAGGAAACTGTTCCACATCTTCTTTGCACATGCCCTGCTCTCCCTCAAAAACGTAAAACGCATTTGCAAAATCACTTTTTCGACGATCCAAACGATCTAAGAAACATAGACGTTCATAGTCTTCATGCTTTATAGGGTCAGAATATTTTAAATAAATGGCAATTCCTCAAAATCTTGTAGTATCACAATGAACCTATTATTATTGGTCTAAGTGTTTCGGTTGCTTTGCCGACAATCATCTTAACCTAGCCTAACGTAAGGCGTTGCGCGACTCTACGATGGGTGGAATTTGAAAAGCGCCAACATTCCTGCTTTAAGAGTTTGTTTTCGAAATATCACTGGGGGGAAGTCGCGTCGTTTTAGGTGACGCAGTCAAGTAGATGAGGAGCTCAACCGACCTTAGATGAAAAAATGGCGAAAAAAAATTGTGGACTTTGAGTCTTCACTTGGTGTCATTTTTTTTTTTTTCATAGGAGATGGCAGAGTTTTCTCGTTACTTCATCTACCCGTTGCTTATTCGATCATTGATGTCGTTATCACAAGTTGTCTCACTGTTAGTCATAGATCCCAGATATGTATTTAAAATTTTCACACTTGGGAAGCACATTTAAATAAATGCCTGGAGTATGGATATGCCTCGATCAATTAATAATACGGTAGGTTCCTACTAACTTTTTAAACTATGACCCATACTTAACGTATGCTTCCTGCATTGATGTAGGACCCTCACTTATGATGGCTCCCTCGTCAGTATAGAATAGTTGATTTACTCAGGTGAGGTTTACTTTATATTTCACTTGGTACTTTGGTACACGGAGCAGAGGACTAAAACAAAAATTTAACGAACAAATATCGATAGCTTATGATAAGTGTGGTAATGGTAAGCGTGTCTGTCTTTTTTTAACGTGGACAGTTTGAGGTTCAAATCCCAGAAACATCATGAAAAAGGTTTTTTCCATGGGCTTGCTTTTATGAGGAATTGGCAATTTTTCCGTTTCATTCCGTTTCATGCCACGAAAAGTGCTTTCTCGGTTAGTCGTCCGGATTCGGTAAATTATTGTAGGTCCCTACTATTACCTCAAAAGGTATGTTTCTGAGACTCGTACCTTGAACTTCCTCGTAACCAACAGACATACTAACAATTACCCCGCACAACGTCAAAAAGGAGTAACCACAATAAAATGGATGCGTGGGTCTTGTAAACACTTTCCATTTTAGCTTTTGAGACTTAAGAATTTGCATCAGTATAAAATGAGCGTGACAAATATGAGTCTAGTTATTTGCTGTCATCCATCTTTTTTCAAAAAAAAAAAGAAGTAAAACAAAACATAAACGCTATCATGACATCATATCAGTACACCTCAAGCAGAAAGTTCATACATACATGCGAATGAATGAAACGATTTGCCAAATATCTACCGGAAGTAGCCCTTCCACTTAGTATGTCAGCTCTACGCAATGACTTGCCCTCATTTCGGTTCTTAGGAAATCTATTACAAATCTATCTATTTGAAGAATTGGCCTATTGATTGCTGGTCTATATCCTGATGTCTGGTGGTTGCTTCTACAAAGCAGATACAATCATTGCCTGGTGTTTTCACTACTAAGAATATTTACTATGAAATCAATTTGAAATGCCTAGTCTTTGGGTTCCGGGCTTTGTTGTCTGTCATCCGAAGATGAAAGAACGAAGAATATTTTTGAAAATTGCTTCTCTGGAAACGAAAATGGCTTCCTTTTTGAGGAATGGATAGAGAGTGTGTAACAAAGAAATGAAGGTACGTATATTTCTTGTTTTCTTCCCTAACCAAAAAGAAATAGGAAAAAAAACCATTCACAGACACACAAACCCTGCGGTCTTATCCAAAACAAGAAAGGGAGTTTTGCAATTTCCTTTTTTCTCCCCCAGTTTGTGTTTTAGGGAAAGTCTTGTTCCTTACTTCCTCACATCACAAATTGGATATTATTAGATGTGTCATTGCCATGAAGGAGCGGTAGACAATTTTCCTGGAATTATTCTGCTCGTATTACGGCCGTTTGTTAGATTGCATAAAAAATTAATGTTGTCTCTCTCTCTGCTCACTGCTCAGGCAATATCCACAACTTCAAATTATTGTAAAAGGGGTTAAATCATTTTGGTTTGACCCTTTTTCACAAATCATTTAATCATGTTGGCTTATGATGGAATGAGGAGAGGTAAAAACACATTTTATTCTTATGAGATGTACCTTTGCAAGGATACACGCTGTCTAAACTTTGCTATACAGAATAATTGAAGACACTTGAATTTAATATGACTCTGGCCCCTGAACTGGAGTGAAATTTGTGTAAGTAAATTCCTGGAGATGAGTAAGCAGATGATGAGGTTGTTTTGCAATTTCCATTTGAGTCTGATGAGTTGAGCTTATAGTTTTGCTAAGAGTAATACTTTCTTGTATATGAATATTTAAACTGTCACATTTTACTTTGGATGAATCTGGACTCTGGACAGAGGAATTTACTCTGAGTTTAGATAAAATCTAAACAAGCAAGTACCCGACTTTCTTAATACATATTATTAAATTGAACGTAAATTCAAAACAACGAAACCACCCTCACACAGTAATGTAGTTAGCTGACCAATCGGAAAACCACCACTGATTTTCATACTTAAAGGTTTAATCGATGTTCGAAGAACAGTGGTGTAGAGGGAGGCCTTTTCCGAGCGCATCGGTTGAAATATTACATAATCCTGATTGTGAAAACAAGTCATTAACTGCAAACATTGTAAAATGTGACTCGCAACGAAACACCTGCTGATGATGTGTGAGTGGAATTAAAATTGAATTAAAATTCAATTTGGAAAATTTTCCAACGAAACGATTCGCACAAATTGAAATGATATATCCATGCAGCTGATCAAAATGTTCGCTTATTCTAGGCGAGTGTTGAACACAATTGTAATCGAAACAGGCTGCAAATTGTCGATGGCTGACAAAAGGTTTTGATTTGTTGTGCTGTGGTCGATACATAAATTAATTTTGCATACGAATTTTATTGAATTATTTGTTGGACCGAATCGTGGACAGCAATCATGGCTCAAGGGGTGAGATGATTTAGGTTTATCCTGCATCCGTTCCAGTGAAGTTTGGAGTGACAATTTTGCAAGTTATCAGTAAATAAATAAATAGGGGTGCACATCAAAGCTTGGGGCTTGGTACATTTCTCTCAACCATACCTTGTTGGCGGAATACAAGGGACCTTTTTGCCGATTCCGACTAAGTGAGAAAACGCTTTTCATCGCGTGTAACTGCTTTTATCAGTTCTTCGCAAATGGTGATACTCGTAAAATTAGTTTTTTTTTAGATTTGAACCTCCAACTGCATTGTAACAGGCGAACATGCTAACCATTACGTCACGTAATTTTTGAAAAGCTTGGTTAATGTGAGGCGTTTTACCACTAGCCCCTTTCATTCGTAAGTATTTTTTTTTTATTTGAGTATTCGCTGTTTTCAGTTCTGTAATGAGCTTTTTATCTGAAGCCTTACGCAAATTAGAGCTTGCATTTATGATCTCATCGCTTTCAAAATGAAACGCCTTATAAAATGCCACACATCTAAACAAAAAGTGAATGCATTCCACTGATCGTAATGCAAGGCCGCTCTGGTTTGCGAAAGGCTCAAAATCGACCTTTACTCATCGAGCTCAGTTTTATATTTGTAGAGTACTTATTCTTGTACCAACTTGCAAACAATCATCTTGTGATGAGACATAATCTACTTAAAAACATTTAATGTTAATTTCCCTGAACAGTGGAAGTCAGCTAAAATAATACCAATCGAAAAAAGTCCACGCAGTAAAGATCTTAGACCTATTTCCATCCTTCCATTCCTGTCAAAGGTTTTCGAAAAGATTATTCAAAAACAAATAAATACTTATTTACGCAGGAATAACTTTCTTTCGCCGCAACAATCCGGATTTAGGGAGAAACACAGTTGCCAAACAGCTTTGATTAATGTTATCGAAGAGGTGAGAGTGGCTTTAGATAACAAAAATATAACTTTCCTTCTGCTATTGGATTTTTCAAAAGCCTTTGACACGGTTGATCACCTTAATCTCTGTAAAAAATTATCAAGATTGTATAATTTTTCGAACTCGGCCGTACAATTGATTTCGTCTTATCTCCAAGGAAGACAACAGGCTGTTATGGTGAATTGTAATATTTCATCCTTTCTTCCCATAAAAAGAGGTGTTCCACAAGGCTCGATCCTCGGTCCTCTCCTATTTTCTCTTTACATCAATGAACTACCACAAATATTCTCCACATCAACAGTTCAAATGTATGCGGACGACGTTCAAATGTATATAAGTTGTTCGTTAGGCCAAATTGATGGCAGCGTCATTAATATTAACAATGATTTAGAAAATATTTCTAATTTCGCTAAAGATAATGGACTATTCTTGAATTCATCTAAGTCCAAATGTCTGGTTATCTCTAAGAAACCCATTGTCTGTTCCCAGTTCCCACAGATAATTCTTGATGGGGCGGCAATTCAATATGTTGAGACCGCTAAAAATTTAGGTATAACGTTTAACCGGACTCTTACATGGAACACGCACATAAACTCGACTATTGGGAAAGCATACGGAGTACTGCGCAGACTGTCGTCTACACAGTATTATACTCCAGTCAAAACAAGGCTTATGCTAGCCAAAACGATGATCATCCCTCTTTTGCATGGCTGTGAGATCTATTGCAATTGCGATTACATTAGTCGAAGAAAACTCAATGTGGCATATAATAACATTGCTAGATATGTATATGGTCTTAAAAGATTCGATAGAGTTTCACATTTTTCGAAGTCAATATATAATTTCTCTTTCGACAACCTCATTCGTTTAGAACGCTGCTTACACACCAGCCTTCTTATATCTTCACCAGAATACATATGGCCTCTTCAATTAGATCACAACAAATAATACAATTTCGTTTTTCCAGTTTAACCTCCGAACGACAGTTTTTTGTCAATGTGACGCGATTATGGAATAATCTTCCTCGACATAACTCCTTTAAAAATGAACTGCGAATACACCTCTCCGCAAGCAGAATATAATTGTTTTCATATTTAAAAATAATTGTTTTCATATTTAAAAATGTTTGTTTTTTTTTTTTTAAATTATCAATTGCAAATGTTTATAAATTCAATACGATTTAACATGAAATAATAAATTGTAATAAAACTATTGTACAGCTAGTTTTGAAAAGCTCAATTGTAAATACTACTTCAAATAACTAGTAGCTAATATATATATTTTTTAAGCAAATTTAAGCATGTATTAGCTTATAAGATATTATATCTTAAAATACAGGCTTACCAATAAACAAAATAAAATAAAATAAAATAAAATAAGACAATTTACATTTCAACAGAAGCTATTACAAGAGACGGGCTCCGAAGAAATCTCTTGGCTGCATGAAATTTGGCCCAAATGAAAAATGGCTCAAAAGTGAGAATGGAGCTTTTATTAATTTAAAGTTTAAATTCTTATACTTTTTATTAAAAAAAAAAAAAAACAAAAACAACGCACTGCAATTGCATTCTTAATTTTCATGTTGGTTTCGGTCTCCAGTTGTGTTTATATGGAAATATAAAGTATAATATAAATAAAGAAATATATGTAAATTTTTCTTTTGTTTTATTTTATTAAATAAACTTATCACAACTATTATTATTTTATTCGACGCGTTTCGAAATTAGAATTTCATCCTCAGGTGACAGGTGTTTTGCCTTTCAACTTAATTTTAGTCTTTTGTTTTGTTTGTAGGTTTCGGCTATTGTTGTCTCTTTTATATTGGTTATAATATGTATATCTGTCTAGTTTAATTTTCTTTCCTGATCGTTGTTTTTGTTTTGTTTATTATTCTTATTATCTAATGGTAATTTTTTGTTGTTTAAGTGCAGTTTCAAATAGTGCGTTTGTCTTGAATATTAATTTGTCGTTCATTAGTTTGTCTTTTTCTATCTTGTGTGCCTTGTAAATCTCGAACTCCTCTAGTGCGTCAAGTGTTCTTCCTTTCTTGCATAAGTGCAAAGGTTGCAAGTTTGTATCAAAATCTGTGTAATTATGGTTTGACTCCATTAAATGTAGAGCATAATTAGATTTTGTGTTCTGTTTTGGTCTATGTTCTTTAAAACGATCGTAGAACGTTCTTCCAGTCTGTCCAATGTAGTATTTGTTGCAATCATTGCATTTTATTTTATATACGCCTGATTGTTGTTTTATGTCTGTTTTCTTTTTTGGCTGTAAAATATTCTTTAATGTGTTGTTTGTTTTGTAGGAAACTTTTATGTTAAGTTTTTTGAATTCGTTTTGTATTATTTGAGGTAGGAGATTGGTGAATGTTATAGAAATGTATTTTGTATTGGTGTTTTCTTCTTTTTGATTGTTGTTGTCGTTGATTGTTCTTTTCCTTATACTTTTTTGAAGTAATTTGTCGATTATTTCTGTTTTGTATCCGTTTGATTTTGCTATTTGTTTTATTATATTTAATTCGTCGTTATAATCTTGGTCGTCCATGGGTATGTTGTATGTTAACTAAGGACCCAACCAAAAATTATGTTAAAGACATCAACAACGCTATAAATAAATGCAATAACATATTCAACAATGCAACTAAACATTATCTTAAACAAACCAACGCCAAAGCTCCACGATTCACAGGACTCCCGAAGATACATAAAAAAGACACACCAATCAGACCATTAATAGACTATACCACCGCGCCAGGATATAAAGTAGCTAAAAAGTTGCAAAAATTAATCAAACACAATATCAATATACATAAAAACCACAGCATCAACAATAGCACACATTTAATTGATAAAATGGAAAATATAATTATACTCCCACAATACAAAATGCTATCATTCGACGTCACAAATATGTACACTAACATACCCATAGATACAACAATAACCTTAATAAAAGAGAATTTGGAAACAACTGCAACAATCAACAAACAACAAATAGACGAAATAATAACTTTATTACAGATCACACTAAAGCAGAATTATTTCACTTTCAACGATCAATTCTACATACAAAACGAAGGCCTTGCAATGGGTTCACCTTTAAGCGGCCTAATAGCTGACATATATTTAAATTACTTCGAAAACAAATATATTTTATCAAACCTTAACACTCAACATAACAAAATAATAACATACTCTCGATATGTAGACGACACATTTATCATTTTTGACGGAACACACAGACAAATAGTTATACTTAATAACTATATAAACAACATAAACAACAACATTAAATTCACCGCTGAAGTCGAAACAGAGAACTCCATAAATTTTCTAGACTTGAACATAAGAAAAGACAACAATAAACTCAAATACAAAATATATAGAAAACCTACCACAACTGATATAACAATACACAACGATTCACATCATCCATATTCACAAAAGATGGCAGCTTATAATGCGTTCATTAATCGACTACTCAACATACCCATGGACGACCAAGATTATAACGACGAATTAAATATAATAAAACAAATAGCAAAATCAAACGGATACAAAACAGAAATAATCGACAAATTACTTCAAAAAAGTATAAGGAAAAGAACAATCAACGACAACAACAATCAAAAAGAAGAAAACACCAATACAAAATACATTTCTATAACATTCACCAATCTCCTACCTCAAATAATACAAAACGAATTCAAAAAACTTAACATAAAAGTTTCCTACAAAACAAACAACACATTAAAGAATATTTTACAGCCAAAAAAGAAAACAGACATAAAACAACAATCAGGCGTATATAAAATAAAATGCAATGATTGCAACAAATACTACATTGGACAGACTGGAAGAACGTTCTACGATCGTTTTAAAGAACATAGACCAAAACAGAACACAAAATCTAATTATGCTCTACATTTAATGGAGTCAAACCATAATTACACAGATTTTGATACAAACTTGCAACCTTTGCACTTATGCAAGAAAGGAAGAACACTTGACGCACTAGAGGAGTTCGAGATTTACAAGGCACACAAGATAGAAAAAGACAAACTAATGAACGACAAATTAATATTCAAGACAAACGCACTATTTGAAACTGCACTTAAACAACAAAAAATTACCATTAGATAATAAGAATAATAAACAAAACAAAAACAACGATCAGGAAAGAAAATTAAACTAGACAGATATACATATTATAACCAATATAAAAGAGACAACAATAGCCGAAACCTACAAACAAAACAAAAGACTAAAATTAAGTTGAAAGGCAAAACACCTGTCACCTGAGGATGAAATTCTAATTTCGAAACGCGTCGAATAAAATAATAATAGTTGTGATAAGTTTATTTAATAAAATAAAACAAAAGAAAAATTTACATATATTTCTTTATTTATAGCATTCTTAATGTTTTGTTTGTTAAAAGACACATGGTTTAAGGCCATTTTTCATTTGGAAAAATTTCATGTAGCCGTTCCATTCCATAACAACTTTTCTTTAATATAGGTCCGCTCCATTCCCTCACAAGGCGTGGTTGTGAGAAATGCGCTAGGCCTTGGAGCTCCTCGCTCTGTTGCGCTATCCTATTTATTTATTTATTTATTTTGTTCGGAAACGGTAGAAATGTGTAGGTCCCCAGCATTCCTCACCAATTATGGTTGAGAGAAATGCGCTAGAAGCCGAATCTTTACGAGCTCTGTTGAGCCTTTCTATTTGCTTATTAAACTAGCTGACTCGCCCGGCGAGCGTAGCTCGGGTCCTACTGTGATCTAGTGTATGGCGTCGACTCTGTCGACTCCCAATATTTAGATGAAATAAAATTTATGTTGCTAAGGAATATTGAAGTATTCTACTACGTACCCCTAGTTTTCCTCTACCCTGTACACTAGATTGGTACTTTCTCTTCTCTTCTCATAATTTTCAGGGTGTCTTATAAAATTATATCTACACATAGTGCATGTGAGTGAAAAATATTATGTGACATAATCAGTATGCGTATTCGCCGCTGGCGGTACTTGTTACTTCCTTACACTTCTGAAATGTGAAAGATATTTCAATTTATTGCTTTCATTGTCAATTATGATAACAGGACAGAGGAGTGATCACAAAATCATGACGGCACGAAAATCTTGACTGGGTTTTTTCAAAAACGTTTTTATAAAAATTCATTCTGGTGCATTAAAATCAGATTTTCGCTCTTATTAAATATTGTTCTAACCAAGAAGAAGAACTACCCAATCAGTTTCTGCAACAAATAAAACAACTCACTTTAGAGCGATAAAAAGGCATTTGCCCAAAAAACTAATGTTTTAATTTTATTACTCATGAGTTTCCCTTCCGAAATCTATCCTCTTTCGCAGCTAAAAAGTAATTCACATACAAAAGTATTTTTATCCAAAAGGAAAAAAAGAGAATGAAAAGAAAATCAAAGAGCTCTAATGAGATACAAAACTGCCATGAAAAATACATAGCCGCTCAAAATCGGCATGAAGTTGGTTGGTTCTCTGTTCCTTCTACGGTACAATCGACGATAGACGATTAAACGATAATAGCCTAAAATGCTACGGAGTGTGGGCCCTGTATTCAGTATAAATCTATCAAACTATGTTTGTATGTGAATCAATGTTCTTGTTTACATGATTTTGACATAATACTTGTGGAATACATCTTTGAAAAAAGCTGGATATTGTTATTTCGAGAATTTCAGCTATACCAAAACTTTTGGAAAAAATTATAACCGATGAATTCTATTGCTCTGTAAAACAACTCCTATCAGCGGGTCAGCACGGTTTCATAAAAGGCCGCTCCACGGCTACAAATCTTTGCGTTTTCACTAACTTTTGCTTAAATGAAATGGAAAAAGGATACCAAGTCGATGTACTCTATACAGATTTTATTAAAGCATTCGACCGAGTCCATCACGATTTACTTCTTCATAAGCTGAAAATGTTGGATTGTGATGATCGTTTTATTATATGGCTAAAGTCATACCTATCTAATAGAAGACAAATTGTCAATATTTATGGGCTTTACTCCAAACCAATTAAAGTTGGCTCAGGTCTTCCTCAGGGAAGCCATTTAGGTCCATTGCTCTTCCTCCTTTTTATTAATGATTTATCATTGACCTTCTGTAAGTCCATTTGTCTAATGTATGCCGACGATGTTAAAATTTGTTATTCTATCAGATCGATAAATGATTGTTCTACTTTTCAAATGGAGATCGATCTTTTTCTTGGCTGGTGCAAGTAGAATTGAATTTTTCCAAATGTAAGATTTTTAGTGCAACTAGATCATTAAACACTATCAATTATACATATAAATTCAATCAAAACATATTATTAAGAGTTGAAGTGGTAAAGGATCTTGGTGTGCTCGTAGATTCTAAGTTTGATTTTCGGCACCATTTCGATTTTATCATCTCTAAAGGTAACTCAATGCTTGGTTTTTTAATACGTAAAAACCTTATATAATTCCTTAGTACTTCCGCATCTTGAATACTGCTTTATAGTTTGGTGCCCGTTTTATGCTAATGCGATACAAAGAATTGAACGAATTCAGAAAAGATTCACAAGATTTGCACTTCGAAATTTGAATTGGATAGGTGATTTGCCGAACTATTCTTCAAGATGTGCACTAATTGATTTAAAAACGCTTGAAGTTAGAAGAAATGCTCAATGTATAATTTTTATTAAAGATATTCTCTCCAATAAAATAGATTCCATCGATTTATTGAGTTTAATTACGTTCTATGTTCCGGAAAGACTACTTCGAAACAGGAATGTACTTTTTATATACCTAGTCATAGAACTAACTATGGTTTAAGTGAGCCCATCTCGCGGTCTTTAGCATTGTACAACTCCGTATGCAATGAAGTCGACATCGTAATGAATAGAGATCAATTTAAACAAAAAGTCTTAGAGTTGCTAAGTCTTTACTTGTAAACTCTTGAATGTATGTATGCAAATACCAGAAAAATCTAATTATTTATGTAAATATTATCAGAGTATTGTTAAATTAAAGTAGTCAGCAGATTTAATCCATTGATGAAATAAATAAATAAATAAATAAATAAATACTCCAAGGTATGGTTGCTAAGCACCGGGACTCTGTAGCACCACCCCATTTATTTTGTTTGTACCTGAGGGATGGAAAGGACCTACACAAAATACCTCTAGCGGGTATTTGTAATCCCAACACAAGATTTTCAAAATTTATTTATCTCTTTTGGCAACTACACCAAAAGTTTCAACGCTAATGCGAGATCCTTAGCAAGAAGAATTGTACAAGTATTCACTACAAATCTGTCACTACTTTTGTACTTACTAAACCAAGTCATAAAATAATTTGTGTTCCTTTACCGAAACCACATTATTTCCCATTCATTACCCGAACTCCTTAATTGAAATAGGACTCTGTTTACACTATACTTCGTTGAACATTTATTGGCCAACACCACTGATTATGTTCGAGACGTATTTGCAGATCCTAAATACACCCAAAATCATGTTGTTTGCTATGTGAATTTATCAATGTTTAACCCCCAATGTAAGGCGACATTACAATCTCGTTGAACACATGAAATATCAATAATATCAACTTGAGGTGAATTATAGCTAATTGCTACAATCTGTTTACTCCATTATCGTAGGACAATCAAACAACGAGCTTATGATTCATTTGGTGTTCCTACCGAAAGATTAATAATCTTATTATTCCTTACAAGAACACGCGCTCGTTATTGAAGTCTCCCCAAGGAAACGTATACGAATTTCGAAAATTGCACACAACCGGCATTACGATTTTAGAGAACTAATCAAATATTCGAGATTGTGTCTATTGGGCTCAGATCAAAGACTGTTAATGTTCAAGTAGTGGTGTGATTCAATGGAGCAATGAAATTATGAAAGTATCTCAAGTAGTGGGAAAATTGCATTACATTTTCCGAGTTGAATGATGTTGAGAGCTACAAAATCACACGCGTGTGTCAAGGGGAGGTTAATGAAGCCCATAACTTTTTTTTGGTGAAAATAATTTATTCCCAGAACTAAAATGATGACAGAAAGTAACATGTTGTAAAAAGGTCCTTCGGAACAAGACAGTCCAGCAAACACACAGCGTGTTTGCGACGAAACTATCATGCGGACGAAAAGTTCTACAAAGCACAGAAGAGGTAAATGAGTAGAAAAAGTGGGCTGCTAAGCACATTCATATGTAAAAAAAATTTTCATAATTCGCTTGAACAAATTGAATAGTAAATTTGTTCATAGTTCTTTACTGTTTCCAAAGTGAACGAATTTTTCCAGTGAAAATGTTTGAAACTTTCAAATGAAGCCTTCATGGGAACTTAAGAAGCCTTTAAAAAGCTTTAAAAATCAATAGTAAGTCAAAGGATTGTTTCTTGTAATTTCGCTTTTAGCGGTTGTTGGACAAACTTTTTACTACAGTCTTACAAATGTTGGTAACTAAAATTAATACGATTGTCGTCCCGGAGATTCTACGAGCAAAGTGATGTAAGCGCCCGATTCAAAATCTAAATTATTGACATGCAAAAACAACTTAAACATGCAAAAGATAACGTGCAAAAATAAGAAACAAGACCATCGATCTTCAACGTATGACTGCTTTTATTAGACTGATCGATTATCTAACAAATTGGGAAGAGCTTGCCAAGAAGCTTTACAGTACTGTAAATTACTACATAAGATAAGAAAACTGTCTCAACTGATCATGCGATCTTTCGGTTATGTTTTACCGATAAACAAATAAACATTAATGTGATTACATTAATACAAACGAACAGCAGAAAGCTTTTATGTTAGCATGCATGTGATCGTAAAAAAGAGTACTGGCAGATGAATATTACTTGGGATTTCTAAGATCGTAAATGATTAAAATATATCTCTTACAGTGATGTGACGTGTTTTTATCTAAGTTACTGTTTAAGTAATTTTTCCTTATTTGTCAATACAAAAGTAAGTCAGATTCATTGGCGGTTTAAGTCTGTTTATTGGCAGCTTTCTCAGCAAGGCATATGAAAACTGCACAATAGTATCTTATGATTTTGGCATTTTAAGACTTCCTGGCCTTAATTTCGATTTGGCCCGAGTAACCCACTTCAGATAAGTGTCTGCTCAATCCAACTTTTTTCGCATTCATAGGCCATCATTTGCTGGAAAGTTCCATGTAGACTGCATTTATTTAAATCGACTGCTTCGTTCGACTTTTGCCTATGGTGAAGGGTACTTTGGTCTCAAAGAGTAGGTGCGTATAATTCTTTTTAGACCATCAATTAAACTTTCTTGATGGCGCTGAGCTGCTTGTTGGCTTTTTTTTAATTTTGCTACATATCCAAGAAAGGCTTATGAGTCATATTGTTTGCTATTCCGCTTTTCTGCAAAAGTTCTACAATTGTTTTTTTACAGCACTTTTGTGGTATTCTTGGCGTGATGGTTAGCATGCCTGCCTGTTGACCCAGAGGTTCGTGGTTCGAACCCCAACAGAAGCAAAAATCGCCTTTCGCGAGGAATTGACAAATCCTCCGTTAGTAAATTCATTGCCATGAAAAACGCTTTCTCGATTAGCCGTTCGCAACCGACAGAAAATTATAGGTCCTTCTATTTCTTCACAAGGAATGGTTTTGAGAACTGCGCTATCTTGTTTTTAGCAGCGTTGTTCATTTACTTTTCTTTCAACGAAGAACTGACGCTTGTCTTCATTTGCTGCCACTACTTCATTGGCTTTGCTTGCGAAAATAGTTCTGATTTCGGTTACGTTTTCGTAGAGTGTTTCAAACGGTGGTGATGGCAATCAGCGAAGCTCTGTCTTGGCTAAGAGAAAACATGATATCCAAAAGAGATGTTTGCATCTTCTCAGACTGTCAAGCGGACGTCAAATCCCTGGCGTCAAATTCCTTCAACTCTATTGATCATATCTCAGGGAGATGTCAGAGCAGTTCAACATTCACCTGTGCTGGGTGCCGGGGCATAGAGACATTCCAGGAAACTGCAAAGCAGACGAACTCACCAGAAACGGAACACTTCTGCCCTTCTCACCGAAAACGGAGAGTATCGGCATACCACTCGCTACATATAAACTCTTGCTCAAGCAGGACGCATACAAGAAACTAGCCTGAGATGTTCAAGCATTGTAACGTGTAACGCAACGAAACAGATCTGGCCCAAGCTGGATCTTAAGCGGTCGAACGGTATGCTCTCTCTCAAAATAAAGCACATTAGTGCGACGACAGGTGTCATCACAGGACACTGTCTTATTGGAAGACATGCCGCAAGGCTAGGAGTCGTCTCAAACGATTTTTGCAGAAGCTGTATGGATGAGGAGGAGGAGGAACCTATTCCCCACCTTCTCTGCTCATGGCCAGCCTTAGCTCACAAACGTAGGATACACCTAGGGTCGTATTTCTTTGATTATCCTAGTGCTCTTACTCACATCGATGCCCTGCGTCGCTCTCTCTTCATTGTAAGCTCGAAATGGTTCCATTAGGATAAGAATACATTATATTCATTGTGGTGTCCCAATGGGCTCATCGGACCTAAGTGTCTTAGCCGAGCTGACTGCCACTTTAACCCAACCTAACCTAACATAGATTACGGAGGTGATGTACAAGCTATATTTTCCAATTAACCTAAGAAAATTGTGGCTTATACCAGTTTACCTCCAGTTGGGACATTGTAACAGGTATTGCGAGTGGCTCGTAGGATTATTTTTTAGCTGTGTGAACGATCTTTCTTTTATGAGTGCGGCTTATCCACTATTATCAGTGGGATCATCTGAAACCTTCGGACTTTTAAAATCGGTTTTACCTTTTAAGTCCGACCAAACCAACCTGCTAATGGAGTGCAACTAGTGATGATTCAAACCCAGCATAAAGGAGTCGTTTAAATTCACAGCACTAAGTTTTCTTTAAATCAGGTTACGTTTTTAGTCGAGTTTTTCTTTTTTTTTATAAGTAAAATTTGTAAACTATTATTGCTCCTTTTAGAAACTCAAAATGTAATTGAACACCGTTCCGCAGCCTACTTTTGAACGACTTAGGTGTGTTTTGCGACAACCAACATCTTCTCAGTCCGGTTGAATGGTCCGTGGGCATAAACAATGACCAAAATTGTTTTGAGCTGAGAGATCTTCGATTCTTCAAATGACGTTAAACAACATCAAAATTTTTTTAGATAATTTGTTTAGCCTGAAGCCTCTTTCTCAGAGGCTGACATAGTGTTGCCCGTTGGCCTGCCTGTTACGTGCTAGTTTGGAGCTCGAATTCCAAAAAGTTCGATTTGTTCTTTCACTGGTATTGCTCTTCACGAGTAATTGGCAAGTCCTTAAAATGTAACTTCATAGCCATTACGCTTTCTCACACATGCTGCTCGGAATCGACATAAAATTATAAGTCCCTTAAGTTCATGAGGTCCCGTTACTACAGGGGCTCTGTTGTGCAACCCTACTTTTTTATATATTTATTTATTTGTTTACTCATTTATTCACTGAATCTCTTGCGTTTTCCGTCTGTGTCGTTTTTGATCCGTTTTCATTACGTTTAAGGGAATTGTCTGAACTAGAAAATCAATTACAAAAGTGCACGAATCGTTTCAGCATTTGAATGTTGTACACGTAATCTGTGCAAAAGAGACATTTTTTCTCAGTCAGCTTTCTCGCTAATTCGGTTTAATTATACTCCCGCAGTGCGATTGGGAGAACAATTTGTCACATCTTAAAACCCGTATTGAGCCTAGGACTTCGATTCAAACAAAATTTTCCATTGCGACAAAAGTCGAACTCGAGCATAGCTGTTTTTGGGGTGAGCTAGTTGACCATAAAAGTCAATGAGCCAATTGATGGAAGTCAAAAGCCAGAACCATAACACAATAGCGTAGTGTCTAAACTCACATTACAATAAATGCTCACAATTACACGGTTGCTTCACTTGTATCTGCTTCAATTTAATCAAACTTATCTTTTGAATAAAAATAATTTAACACATTTCATCACAACTTTTGGTTTACCTTTTCTCAAAATTGCGGAAACAAATCGATACATTCACTGCAAAGTTTTTGAAACTATGGCACTCTACGTTCGTCTTGCCGTTCTATTTGGCCTTGTACTCTTTGGACATGCAGTTCAGGTAAGTTTGTCTAAGGAACAAATCATCAAGGATTAGTGTTAATTATTCAATTAACAGTACTGCTACAAGATAAAAGCGCTTTCTTTCCGTACGACAGAAACACCCAAATATCGCTTTAGTATGACTCTATTACCCAACAATACCATCGCATCGACGTCAATGGTCCTGGAGGACATACCAATACCAATGTGGAATTGGTTATTAGTCCACAAACCGAAGAACAGATTACAGATTCTTTACAACGGAACTGTTAAGCTGTGTGAATTTTCTAGATTTGTTAAGCGGGTAAAAGCTTTCAATGATATTGCCAACTTCTTTCTCCGCCCAGAAAGTGGCAATATGACGTTGTCGTGTCCACTGCGTAAAGGAAAATATGTGTTGCACAATGTACACGTTCCACCAGATGCGGGTATCCTGAAATTTATTTACGTCCCTAATTCGATATATACATTGTACGGGACGGTGCTGTCGCAGCTGCCAGATAAACGCGTGGCTAAATTGTGCACGTACGAGATAAATGGTACCATAACTAAACAGTGTTAAAGTTCAGGTTCTTTGGGTTGAAATGATTGAAATAGACCACTAAATTTTGTGATGGATATGAATAAATTTTGAATGAATTATGTTATGACTGGTCGTTGTTTATTTTCAAAGACGAGCTGCAGGGTTAAGGTGAAAGGATCCTGATGTTGTTCAGGTATAAATATGGTTTCTCTGTAAATAGGGAAAGAAAGGAAAGATAAACAAAAAAGTAAAAAAGGAGAAGACGTATTATTGTGTTTACCTTTTGATTTATTTTGGCAATATTTCACTCTGCTGGGACTTGCGAACGTTCGTCTTCTTTTGTGAGTTGCAGAGCATAATATTTTGACAGCAATGGCTGTAAAGTATTTTATGGATAAATGAAGTGGAACGAAGCGATGTTTTTTTGATAGTCGACTGCTGCAAGGAGAGGTAAATGTTGCGGAAATGGATATAAAAATAAAATGAAATGGAGTTAAATTTATTGGTTTCATTTTACCGTGAAATTTGAATATAGAAAAGCATTTTGAAAAGAAATCAGTGAATCGGTGTGGTGTGGGTAAATTTTCTTCTACCATCAGCTCACGTAGAGATATGGTTTTTCAACATTTGAAGTCATCATCTTTGTTTTATGAGTAAATATTGTTTCACTTCTTGTTCTTGTTCTTCTTATTCCTATTCTACTTCTTCTTCTTCTTCTTCGTCTTTTTCTTCTTCTTCTTCTTCTTCTTCTTCTTCTTCTTCTTCTTCTTCTTCTTCTTCTTCTTCTTCTTTTTCTTCTTCTTCTTCTTCTTCTTCTTCTTCTTCTTCTTCTTCTTCTTCTTCTTCTTCTTCTTATTCTTTTTTTTCGCCTTCCTCTACTTGTGCCTCTTCTTGTTCTTGTTCTTGTTCTTGTTCTTGTTCTTGTTCTTGTTCTTGTTCTTGTTCTTGTTCTTGTTCTTGTTCTTGTTCTTGTTCTTGTTCTTGTTCTTATTCTTATTCTTGTTCTTGTTCTTGTTCTTGTTCTTGTTCTTGTTCTTGTTCTTGTTCTTGTTCTTGTTCTTGTTCTTGTTCTTGTTCTTGTTCTTGTTCTTGTTCTTGTTCTTGTTCTTGTTCTTGTTCTTGTTCTTGTTCTTGTTCTTGTTCTTGTTCTTGTTCTTGTTCTTGTTCTTGTTCTTGTTCTTGTTCTTGTTCTTGTTCTTGTTCTTGTTCTTGTTCTTGTTCTTGTTCTTGTTCTTGTTCTTGTTCTTGTTCTTGTTCTTGTTCTTGTTCTTGTTCTTGTTCTTGTTCTTGTTCTTGTTCTTGTTCTTGTTCTTGTTCTTGTTCTTGTTCTTGTTCTTGTTCTTATTCTTGTTCTTGTTCTTATTCTTGTTCTTGTTCTTGTTCTTGTTCTTGTTCTTGTTCTTGTTCTTGTTCTTGTTCTTTTTCTTGTTCTTGTTCTTGTTCTTGTTCTTGTTCTTGTTCTTGTTCTTGTTCTTGTTCTTGTTCTTGTTCTTTTTCTTGTTCTTGTTCTTGTTCTTGTTCTTGTTCTTGTTCTTGTTCTTGTTCTTTTTCTTGTTCTTGTTCTTGTTCTTGTTCTTGTTCTTGTTCTTGTTCTTGTTCTTGTTCTTGTTCTTGTTCTTGTTCTTGTACTTGTTCTTGTTCTTGTTCTTTTTCTTGTTCTTGTTCTTGTTCTTGTTCTTGTTCTTGTTCTTGTTCTTGTTCTTGTTCTTGTTCTTTTTCTTGTTCTTTTTCTTGTTCTTGTTCTTGTTCTTGTTCTTGTTCTTGTTCTTGTTCTTGTTCTTGTTCTTGTTCTTGTTCTTGTTCTTGTTCTTGTTCTTGTTCTTGTTCTTGTTCTTGTTCTTGTTCTTGTTCTTGTTCTTGTCCTTCTCTTCCTTCTTCTGTTTCAACGCTGATCTCGAGATCACAGCTCTCACACCATACTGCTTCACACTACTGATCCGATTGTGGGGTACACTGCTTCGACCCCAGAATGCATCAGCAAGCTTCTAGGTTTTGGATTGTTCCATGTTTTTCCCAATCCTATCTGAACCTTTTATGATATTGACTTCTTGACCGGGTACATTCCCATTCAAATAAATGTCTGGATGAGGAAATGGCTTCTTCGTCAAGCACTGTAGTAAAAAGAAGAGGACTCAAGGCGCTTCCTTGGTGTACACAAATCATCCGCAGATATGCCTCTGGAACCCTTTGGTGTCTGAGGGGAATTTTAGGTCTCATATTTGTCGATCGAATGCTTTTTTGAAGTAAACTAGTTCAACATTCAAATCCTCTGTAGAATCACGATGTTTTCCCAATTGGATCTTTATGCTCTGGATTGGACCTAATGTTGACCTACTTGCGACGAACTCACTTTGATAAGAATTGTTGAGACTGTGTACTATTTTCCATATTAAATCATTTTTGTTGGAATGCGGTCATCCGTCTTTCCTTACATCGTCGATTTCTTCTTCAAAAAACCAAAAAACCATTTTATCACAAGTCCTACAGCCTCACTGCCTTCTTCAGGACTTCATTCATCTTTTTGACAAGCTATTTCATTGAGTAACCTTTCTTTTAATATTTTCCAAAGCCAAGAAATACTAACAATTTCTTTTTCATAGGAAACTTTACCCTGATCTCCCTCTAGTTTACAGTTCAATGACTGTTAATAAACTTCACTTTGAAGCAGGTGTAAATGAAATTTCTCTAAATCGGGGCACCTTTTAAGCGAACAGCCACTTTGCTTTAGTAATATAATTAATATTGTGATTGAAAAATCAATTTGTATGTAATCAGCAAATTAAAATTTGAAAATTACCTAATTATAGCCGACTGCGTCTCCGGCCGTCTCCTTGGAATCACCCTCTTCCACTTTTGGATATAGAAAAGAGAAAAATTAGTTTTACGCTGTTTCTTTCCATAAAGTGTGAGTCCATAATTTGTTGTTGTTTCTTTTTTCTTTTTTTCATTTCAAGTCTGCTACTGACATTAGAAAAGAAGGAACTTCCTGGCCTCAGAAAATGCCGAACGGTAGGACGTTCACTGTGGCGTGTACGTAACTTCTTTTTCCTTCATTTATGTTTATTGAAAATAGGAGGACACAGGTGCAGTAGATAAATGATGAGATTGTAAGGTTGTTGGTTTATCCTGACTTATTTTTCAGTTACGAAAAGTTGTTTTTGGGTTCCGTAAGAATGCCGCGATGTAGCCTTGGTGTCCGTTTGTCTATCTCAGAAGGTTTTCTGGAAAACTAAATCGTGTTTAGTTTACTTTTAAATACCTAGTGATTTAAGTTTTGTGCCTAAAAATTTGTAGATTGGATGGCGTGTTGAGCTTTGGGAACTGCGCAGCGGTGTCTAGTGGAAACCTATTGTGACATCCCACGGGAAGTTTCAGAGCAGTTCTTGTTGAGGTTCTGTTGAGGATTAATGTTTTTTCACTGTATTCCGACACGAAAAATTTTGGAAAGGCATCTTTTTATTTATTGATAAATTGCGAACTTTTTTTTTTTTTTTGATTTATTTTGCTGAGGGTAAACCCTGGTCATTTTAACGTTTCTAAATAAAAAAAAATTGGAAATGTGCTTCTGTTCGTATGTAAGATGTATATTTCCTCAGCGTTATGCTTAGAGTAAAGTAGCTAATAATTTTATCCCGTTGTTCAAAATGAAAATCGTGACCTGTGCGGAATTGCAACTATGAATTCATAGCCTAATGATATTTTTATGATTGACTGACTATTCAGCCTTACAAACTGGTCCCATCGAACAGCTGTGCATGGAAGTGCGTCATCCAAATCGCACGATCTCTACCATCAGTCGACAAAGCTATGTGGATAAACAGAACTTCTTGAACTGTTTTTCTTGAGCTTTTCAAATATTGTGAACATTTTTGGTCAAATCATTTACCACCATTTATAACTTAGAATCACAGCTAACCATACCTTATTAATTTTAGAAGTCGCTGTGCCCTTATCGTGTCGCTTTTTGGCTGTCGGTGTGCTTTAACTATGTCGTTTTTTTGCTGACGATCTGTGCGCTCATCGTAAAATCTTTACTCTTCTCGTTTTTTAAAAAAGTATTACTTCAAATCCTTTACCCCGACAAATATTTTTAAATTTCAGTTGACCGCATCAGTCGCTTTTTAACTGTCGGTATAATTTAGAGTCGTAATTTAGAGTGTGGCACCCGTAGCGTGATGGTTAGCATATCCACTTGCTAACCCAGAGGTTCGAGGTTCGAATTCCAGCAGAGACAAAAATGTTTTTTCACGGGTATCGCCTTTCGCGAGGAATTGGCAAGTCCTCCGTTAGTAAGTAAATTCATTGCCATGAAAAGCGCTTTCTCAATTAGCCGTTCGGAACCGGCAGAAAATTGTAGGTCCCGTCCATTCCCTCACAAAGCATGGTTGTGAGAAATGCGCTAGGCCCAGGGGCTTCTCGCTCTGTTGCGCCACCCTATTTATTTTCATTTATTTATTATTAAGAGTCACAACCAACTTGATCATGTTGCTTTTTGGCTGCTGGCTGCATTCATAATGTTTCAATTGGGCTGTCGATTTGCCTTTATCCTGAGGTTTTTCTTTTTAGCTTTCGTTGTGCCTTCACCATGTTGCATTTGGACGTGCATGAAACGCGCTTCCCTTGATTCATACATCATAGGGTGTAGACCATTATGTCGTTTAAAGAGATTGGTCTCTGGCGCAGTTCACAATGGAGTTTTGAGGAACTCGGATGTGCCGCCCAACACGATAATTCCAACGCTCAAACTGCGTAAAAAATAACAAGGTCAAAATTTCCTTCGGTTTAGGGCTGGACCACTCTAGAATGTGAGCCAGGAAAGGATTGTTATCGAATCTTGAGTCTTGACAAATGGTCCCAAAACAGATGATAGATCTTTCGCTGGTGTATTTTTCGAGAGCGATTACTTACGACTGAACGCCTCATAAAGCACATACTCATTCGTCTTCCTAGAGGAGGCGTATGCTATCCAAATGGCTTTAAGCTACGTTGGGTGGATAGGGAGAAGTATTTGTTTCTACAGAGATAGTCAAAACCTCCCAGAGGAGGCGTATGCTATCCAGATGGCTTTAAGCCACGTTGCTCGCTTCTCCCGATTCAGCCTCTAACTACTCCGAAAGTGATAGAGGCACGCAAGAGCTCTCTGAATACGGTCGGATAACTTAATTCTTTGAGTCTCTTTTGTGTTGCAGGCCCGCACGGCATAACTGGAAACGAGATCGACGAAGAACATGCATGGCGAAGTGCTTGGTCTGTCCGGGTATCATAGCAGCGTCCTTAAGCTTTTCTCCCATTATCTGGAAAGCTATAACAAAAGAAGATTTCCATCTGGTTGTACAATGGACCGGTACTTAGGTTTGAGTGCTCCAGTTAGATTAAACTTTTATTTTTTATTAAAAAAACTTGTGCACTCACAGAGAAGTGTATGGTCATCTTTTTGCTGTCAAACTTCAAGGAATCGCATGCGGTGCTAACCTGAAGATTGATTGAGAATTTTATCAAAATCGGTCCTGCCTATTTGAAGCCCTTGGGGAACCTATGCGTATTGATAAATAGATAGACAGATGGAATATCTACTTTAAATATCAGCCCTTTGAAGACGTCATAACTGTTTTATCATGATGAACAAGGACAAATTAGGACGTAAATAATAACTAGGCACAATTTTGTTATCATTAAAATTATCGTGTTAGTTGCCTACTGTTGGTTGTTTTTTTTAGAGTTATCTGCCAGGTGCTAATAAATAAATAAAAAACTTGAAGGTGTCACAATGATATGAACACCTCGCGGCGTAACGCCTTTCAAGGATCTACAATTGTACGCCGTTTCCAGACGACTAAGTTAGAAAGCGTTTTCATTTTCACTGTGTAATTACTCTAGGAGAACTTGCCGATGGCTCGGGGAAGTCGATACTCCTGAGAAACATATTTTTTCTTTGATGTTTTTGGAATTCGTACCATGAACATCCCTCGTTACAGGCAGACACTTTAACCACTACCCTACGGTCACTACTAACATGATACCTTTTTTTTTTTTTTTTTTATCAGCGGTATAAGAGGTCTCAGTGCAGACTGAAGATATACATATTCAAAATGACATCAAAAGTGTAATATCTCATATTTCAAGGTTAAAGTCATGGGATGTTTGTTTAACCCTACTGACCCCCATTTAACAATAATCGCATACACATACCGTTGAACCAAATGACTGAAGCCTAATTATTGTCTGTGATATTCAACCCTTCATATCTCCCATGTCTTTATAATAAGAACCGTAATTGCAATTAAAGCTACATCAAAATGGAATCTGTTTTATTGGTATAGTACCTACCGCAATATCAATTAGAATTGCGAGAGACCTAGTAAAACTTACACCGCCTCGTCGTTTACCGTAACATGTTTACTTCCAAGTCGAAAGCTTCCGTTTCTTTGCGATATTTTATTTTTCTCTGTGTAATCAGTCTCGGAAGTCCGGTGAGTTTGTACTTAATTCGTTGAAAATTTTTATTCATGATTTTTGTTGTTATAGAATTGCTACAAGTTGAAAATCAACGTGGCCAAAGCCACAGGATCACAATTCTATAAACACAAGATTAAACTTTACCCCAACAACACAGTGTCTACCGAATTCCGTGTAATGAAAACTGTTACAACTCCTATTTGGCATTTGCAACTCTCGCAATCCGGAGATGGGTTCAGAAGGATGCACTACAATGAGTTTGTAAAAGCCTGCAGTCTCCTGAAGTTTATCAAGAATATCAGATTCTTAAGAGAATTGGTCTCAACATTTTTCAGTAAAGAGAAGGGCAATATGTCGCTGTCCTGTCCACTGTTAGTGGGAACTTATGTGATGAAGAACCTCTTCATACCGCCTGAATCAAACTTCTTAAGATTTATGTACATGCCGAATTCGGTAATAACACTCAAAGGCGGTGTGCACTCATTGCTGGCCAACAAGAAGAGAGAGAAATTGAGCACATTTGAATTCAATGGGACCATGACAAAAAATTGTTAAGAGTGTATTCAAATTGAAGAGCTCCTTTTAAGAGCTGTTACAATAAAAATGTGTCTATCAAACGGCTAATTAGTCCATGATGGCGCATCTTTAAATCCAAAGTAATGTTTAATTCGTTTCGGTGCTGCTGACAGGTCTTTATGTCTCTTCACAAATCGTTTTTTTGCCTTCAGAAACAACTGTAATTTTTGATTGAGGTTGGTGCCCTTCTTTCTTGATCAAAGGATACCTACATTTTTGAATTCTCAAAGTCAGTAATGAAATGCTTTAAGACATTTGTACAATTTATTTATTTTATTTTGATTCTTTTTAAGTTGAAAGGGGTAATCTTATAGCAATTACAAATTTTGTAAAAATTCCTATACAAAAATATATTCAATTTTATATATAAAATAAACTATAACAAGATACTGCCACTTAATCAAATGATTTTTTACATGATTTGACTATGGTAGCGTTGATTGAGTATGTGCAGAGCTTTTCCATTTTTTTATTGGGTAGCAACGATAGCACAGCACCATTCAGAGTATACATTGAATTCGGCGAATATACAAATCGCATGAAATATGAATCGGGAGGAACAAAAATGTTCTTCATGACATACTCACCTATCGGTAAAGGACACGCAATTGATAAATTTCCCTTTTCTGAATTCATGAAGAATGAAGACGCCATCTCTCGGAGAAATCTCACTCTTTTGAAGGAATTTATAATTTCACATGACTTAACTATGCCGTTGTAATGAATTTTCTGCTGATTTTCTTTCGTCTCCAAAAGGGTAACTCGCCACATTGGTGTTTTAACTTCCCTTCGGACGCTGGACAGAGACGAAAGAGAACTAAAATTGTGCAATTTTACACTCAACCCGTAGAATTTTGTGTCGGTTGTTATGCACGACAACATTTTTAATTTGTAGCAGTCCTGTGTATTGAAAGTGAGATAACAAAGAGTATACTAATTTCATTCAAATTGAATTAGCTAATCAATAGGTGGCTTAGTAGATCACAGCGATGCAAAACAACTCACCTGAAATGCTTCATGGATGAGGGTCAATGCTAACAAAATGTGGATGCTACAAGTTTTGTGCATAATTACGAGTAATTTTTGCTGGTTGGTGCCTAATAACACGTAGACTTGTTGATGATGGTTGATGTGTACTTATTCGAGACGTACAATTTTCACCCAATCGGACATTGGAGTTGATTTTGAAAGCCAATAATGTAGCTTTGAAAAACTAACGATGTAATAATTTTTAGTTTTTCAATGGAGAGACGAGATAACGAGGGTAAATTGTTTTTTAAAGACTTAATTTGTAGCACGAGCTGATTTTTTCAGATAAGTGTACAAGAACTCGTTGACTTAGTTTATTGACTCACAAATCAGGCCATGATCAGGGTTTGTTTGTTTATTTGAGTTGGCTAATGGTCATTGACTGGAGCGTGAGTAATACGGTTGAATGGTTTGAGAGGAAGAAGGGTACTGGCTATCTGAATAGAGCTGAAGCGATAAAAGGAGATTAGTCTATAATTTCTTATTCTTCTAAATTCTCTTAGATTCAGAAAATTGATCAGAAATCAAATGCTTGATTTGCCCTCAAAACAAGCTGACAACCCTCCCGGTTCCGTGTGTTTCATCTTTGAGGAAAATTTTATTTTTTGTTAAGAAGTAGAAGTTTCTTTTGTACGTCTTCCTTTTTGCGATCGTGTGTGATCTTTTCCTGATATTGGCATTTGAACATGGCTACCTATATCTCTGTTTTTAACGTTGTCTTAGTTGGTCGTGTATAATTTTTTTTTCTTTGTTGATATTTAAATACAGAAATGTGTAGTACATTTATCATTCGCGTTGTACGGCAATGAAAAGGGTATCAATTTGACTGTACCTTCGAGGTTTTTTTGAAATGAAAATGGACTTTCCTAAAGGTGCATATATATATTACTGTTGAAGGGGAGAAATAAAAATGCTATCAGACTGGACCCTTTTGTTTGCAAAAACTAATGGGAGACAGGAAACAGTAAGACGATGTTGTAGTGTCGTAAATTATTGAGCGATATTGTGTCTCCAATCAGCAGATCCAAAAGCAGTGATTAGAAAGAAGAAAGCAGCTTTCCAAGCTTGGTCGAAGTGCCCCTCAAGAAATACAAATGAAAAAGCGCGTTTCAAAATGGAATACAAGAGCTGCAGAAAAGAAGCGAAGAAAAAGTGCGCCCAACTTCAAGCAAAAAGCACGGAGGGCCTGTATCGAGAGCTGGAAGAGATTTCTGCCCCAGCTGCTGAAGCAAATCAGGAAATCCAAGAGCTAAGACAAAGCAACTTGAATATGGGAGCAACCATTTTCAAAATAGCCGCTCAGAGAAGGAGAAATGCGCAGGAGATTCGTTCGCCGAAGTTCATAAATGATGCTCAAGGACTGCTACTTGTGGATGACGACAAAATTCTTCACAGGTGGCGACAGTATTGTGATGATCTTTTGAATGAACAGTTTCCTCGGCGCCACTTTCCAACAGCTGCACCTAACTTTACGGAAGTATCCGACGTCACAGTCGAAGAAGTTAGGGAGGCAGTTAAGAGCTCCAAAAAAGGCAAAGCGATTGGGCCAGACGAGGTACCATATGAGTTTTGGAAAAATATGGGAGACATCGGGTTGAGATGGCTCACGATTCTCATCTCCAAACTTATAAGAGGTGACAGTTTGCCTAATCAATGGAGGGAAAGTTTTCTTCTTCCAATGTACAAGGGAAAGGGAGATACCAGAAGCTGTGACAACTATCGTTCGATCAAGTTGATGTCCCACACTATGAAGATCGTTGAGCGGGTTTTGGATAGCCGACTGCGGAAAATAATAAGGCTGTCTGATGACCAATGCGGATTTGTCGCGGGTAAGTCAACTACAGACGCAATCCAAAGTATAAGGATCATTATGGAAAAACACCGAGATGCCTTAGAGGATTTGCATATTGTGTTGGCTGACTTCGAAAAAGCATTCGATCGACAACTACGAGATCTGATATGGGTGGCCCTCAGACACCGAGGAGTTCCTGAAGCCTATGTGCGAATAATTATGGACATGTACGAGGGAGCAGTTACAAAAGTGAGATGCCCAGCTGGAGTCACCGAAGAATTCCAAATAACAGTAGGTGTACATCAGGGAAGTGTCTTGAGTCCACTGCTCTTTATTGCTGTTCTGGATTATTTGCTCGAAGGAAAAGTAACGGACAATAAAGTACAACAATTATTCTTTGCTGACGATGGAGCCATCATAAGCGAGGATCCTACATCCCTGCAACGAGCATTTGACGTTTGGATTGATGTGCTGGAAGGAAATGGGTACCGTATTAGCGCTAAAAAGACTGAATACCTGTGCTGCCCTTTTTCTGATCCAGACAAGCCTATTCCAGACATTTATTTGAATGGAAATGTGCTTCCCAAGTGTGAAAAGTTTAAATATCTGGGATCTATGATCAATAGTGAAGCAACTTGTGATGACGACATCAATCATCGAGTAAGCGTAGGGTGGATGAAGTGGCGAGAAAACTCCGCTATCTTCTATGATCGAAAAATGCCCCCTAAGCTGAAGGGAAGACTCTACACAGCAGTTGTCCGTCCAGCTCTGACATACGGTTCACAATGTTGGACAATGTACAAAAAGTATGAGAGCAAATTGACGGCAGCCGAAATGAAGATGCTTCGGATGACAGCAGGAGTAACAAAGCTTGATCGAATTAGAAGTACTAAGATCCGTTTAAAGGGGCGGCCGTGGTGCAGTGGTAGAGTGTTTAGTAGATAGGCCGGACGCGTGGGTTCGAATCCCGCTCTGGGCATCTACTTTTCTTTCAGCCTCCCAGTTTCATATGGACGCCGCCCTTGAGGTTATATATGTGAAATTACTAACAACTTATTTCGAACTACTGCAACACAAAAAAAAAGTGAAAGGCTGCTACTCTGGTAGTACAATGGACCGGATATTAGGTCTGAGTTCTCCAGATTAGCATTATAAGCCTCCTCTTTTTATGTAAAAAAAAAAAAAAAAAAAACTAAGATCCGTGGAAGCCTTCATGTCAAAAGTACCATCTTGGACAAAATTCAGCACGACCGGCTCAGTTGGTATTGTCATGTTCAAAGGAGAGATCCGCAGAACCCCGTCCAAAAGGCAATATCGTACAACGTTTCAAAAAATTCGCGACGAAAAAGAAAAGGCAGGCCAAAACACTCCTGGTACAAGCAAATGCAAAAACAGCAGCATTTGGTTGGCCTCAGACATGGAACAATCCAAAACCGGGAGGCTTGCCGACGCTTTCTGAGGTCAACGCGGCGTACCCCACAGGCGGATCACTAGTGTGAAGCAGAAAAGTGGGAGAGTTGTGATCGCTTCAAGATCACTACTCGTAACGCCGGAAATGAAAAGAAGAAGAAGAAGAAGTTGTGTCTCCAATCAGTTTAGAGGCTCTTTTTTGAATGCAGCCCAAAAGATTCGAGTAAATTGAGGCACTTTTTTTTTACTTGCCCAAGTATGAAAGTAATTCTTTATATTATGGAGGGATTTACCCCCTCGTAAAGTATTTATTTTTTTTTCTTTAGTTTTTTTTTTAAATATCTGACATAACTGAAAACAAACCAAAAAACTCCTCAAAAAATTTTAAGTTGCCGTTTTATCTCATTTTAAATAACTGCGCCACAACGGTAACAAAAAGTTTCACACATGTTTAGAGTCTTTTGTTTAAACTAGATGGCGGTACTTGTATCAAAGTTAGTTCGAAGTTCGTTTGCTGTCAATTTTTAAAAGGCCAGTGTTTGGACATTGAAAATTTAAATGTATTGGCGTAACAGATACCATGTGTGAGAAGTTTGGCCTAGCGTTATGCTACAATAAACATAATAACTGTTATAAGACCTTCCATACATCTCAAAACTGTCACATTCCCCATTTTTTAATTTTTATACTTTTCTAATGAATAAACAGTTAACAGTTTTATGAGTCGACAAATGTGCGTTTCGGGTGTTACACACCATGGAGTGACCCTTTATCTAATTTTTGACTTAAAAACCGATAGATGGACATTTATTTATTGAGAAGAAATAGTTGAACGAACTCGATAAATGACCGGATGTAGTAGTTCTAGTGACTTATTTATTATGCTTTCATGCTTTTGTTTACAATTTTCACAATAAAGACATTGGCTTCAAGTGCCGTCAGCCGAAAAATGAGATTTTAAAAAAGAATCTTATATTTAATTATTTATTATAAAACTTATATTATTTATATTTCAATCGCATAGTAAAAAAAATGCTTCAAAAAATTCGTTAATTTATTTGCGTACGATATTTGAGGGCAGTTTTCAGGAGAGAGTAGAGGGTAAATCAATTTTCTCTATCAAGTACTCGAGAAGATTCTTCCTTTGAAAGGGTGTTCTTACTCCAGTGCGTTGACCGTATTTCGCTAAGTATGGGGCAGATACCAATGAACTGACGAATATCTTTCCTCGTCCTCAAATTGAACAGGGAGCAGATGGGTGGTAATTTAAAGGCAAGAGTTTGCCTCTTACTTTTAATAGAATTGAAATCATACATAAGCTTTGTCTGTCGGTAAAGTAGTTCATTTCTCTGAGATCGTGGTTAATATTGTATTGTTTTTCAAGTCTCGGCCATTCGCCAAAAAACTGAAGGTTTCTGTCACGCAGATATTTTGCAATCACGTTTGGTGAGCAATGGCTGGGTAGTGCCTTAGCAATGTAGGCAAAGTGAAGATCTAAGGTGTAAATGTATAGTGGTAGACCAGTTTCCAGATAGAGCATGTAGGTTGGGGTATTATGTAGGAGTCTGAAGTGATCCGAGTTAAAAATCGTTTCAGATTTAAAAAACTGTTACTACATCCAAATTATTGAGTTTTTTACGCTTCTTTACGATTTTTGACAACAACTGTGCTCGGGTCGACTAAGTTGACTGTAAACTCGACGAAGTGCTTTGTGAAAATCGCGGAGTGATTTACTGTATACAAGGTACATTTCCCCAGTTTGGAACCATTGTTCTGGTGATTTTTGATGAAGTGCAAATCTTACGGAACAGAAATTCCTACACAGTTTCAAGATCTCAACTGTCAAATCATAGACTAAAAGTTTTGAAAACTTCATAATTCCAAAACAAACAAACACCCGTTTTTCTGAAAAATAATGCCTCACTCATCACTGAAAAAATATGAAGGCTTCGAGTTTCACAAACTCCTGTTATAATTTTGAATCAAGTTTTATCATTATTATTTTTATTGTGAAAATAAATCAAATGTTGTCAACAAAGCTGACAAATCGAAACAAGTGTTGTATTGTATTTTATGACTCCTAATTCCTATTAAATGTAATCAAATCCAAAATCCGAAAAGGGAAACTTAACATTCTCATTGATTTAGCACGTCTTGTACATGGTAAAATTAAATTCAAATGTTGCCAGTTTTTCTTTGATGTTATTTGGAAGCAATGATCTCATCACTCCCTTAATGGTCAATATCGATTTAGGCACATACAAAAGCCTCAAAAAGCTTGTTTCCATTGGTATGTAGACATTATTCGCCACATAAGTTCCCACTTGCAATGGACATTCTAATGATAAGTTGCTGTTTTTATTATCAAAAAATGGAGAAGCCAATTCTCTCAAAAGTCGGACTTTTTTGATTAAATTTAGAATATCGCAAGACTTTATGTTGCCAATGTAGTGTACCTTCTTGAAACCCTCTCCTGATTGCAGAACCTGAATATTCCATGAAGGAATTCGTACTTTCTTCAGAACAGTTCCCACGACATAAACAGTGTTATTGTTGTGAAGGATAATTCGGTGTCTATAATTGATTGTATCTGTTGTTCTAACACTAAGTGCTTTCAGCTTGATGCAATTCTATTCAAACAAAACAAAATAAATAGTTAAATTTTTTTTTAATTTAAATTTGAATTTGAATATCTCACCTGAGCTCCTTGGTGGATAGCAACGAGGAATAGAAGAAGTTGTAGTGCTTGAGAAACTTCTGATTTCTTGGTGAACATTGTACGATGTTCAATGATGGAGCAACTCATACTGTACTTTTCGTTCAACTAATGAAAATTCCAGCTTTGAAAATAATATGAATTATTCAATTTAGTGATGCAGGAAGCATTTATTCTTGTTTGTAGATCGGCGAGTTTCATCGAAAAGAGATTGAAATCGATTATAATTTTTGGTGCGTTTATTTTCAGGTAATTGGTTTTGGTTCGATGAGAAACGAAGGTGCTTCGTTCGAATAAATTTCTCTCAAGCGCGTTGTGGAAGAAAAGTGCACAGAAAACAAAAGATTTCTGGGAACGTCTTTTGCTTTTATGGTGCAGTTAATATGAAATCGGCTTCACAGGGTCGGATAGATATTCGATGTGTGTTCAGAATAAACGCGAATTTTTTTCGCGGGTTTGGAGTCGAATAATAAATTTTTTTTGACAACGTTGGTATACATGTCCCTGTAAGATGATTGCTTATTTGTCTGTGGCAGTCGCTGAGGGCAGACGTGTTCTTATAGACTCGGCGGTTTTCAACAAAAACAGTGACGAATGGAAATTGGTAAGGAGTCACTACTTGAAATCAACGACTAAGCTCGTGTTATAACAGGTGACAAAACATGGGTTTATGGTGGAATCATCCTTTCTCACCAGAACTGAAACAAACGATGATCGCCGAGTTAATTAAAAAACGTCTAATCTCAGCGGTTGCCACAGACAAAATAAGCTGAAAATTTGATCATACTTCAGCGACTTAAAATATAAAGAAAATTTGTCTATTGAACTTGGAGGAACTTTGAAATTTTCGTTATTTTCTTAAAACGTAAACTGAAGAATTTTATGAGTTTTAACTTAGAGAAGAAGTAAGCAAAATGTCCTTAAAGCGGTTTGTAAGTATTGTGTATTATTGTTCTGATTTCTGAAAGAGATTCATTTTGACAGTAGCTTTTTCGGTGCACAGGTTGCGAAATTAGAATTTTTGTTGGCTAGTTGGTCCTAACGACGCGACGGCATAGATAGAAATCTCTTGTGAATAAAGTTCAATGGACAAACCTGTTCGTTATAGCGCGCTGCAGCGGTAATATTCTAAGAAGACGGCATCTTGCTTCTTAAAATTCTGAACAGCTCTATTGTAGCTCTTAGATTTTTTCGACTGGACTACAAAGTTATTATGAAAACTTCGAATGTTTTCCAATAAAGCCAACAATTCGGCCAGTAGTACTTAACCTTTGTGTCAATTGCTCCCCAATAATTTTTATTTTGCAAACTATTTTCAGATGATCGTTATTAGTTAAAAAAAAATCCCTATGAAACGATATAGCATCGCTCTTATTCAAAACAAAATAATTTATAGTCAAAATGAAGAGCAGAGGTCCAACCACACTCCATTGTGGGACACCTGATAGACAGTTTTGTAGTTGCAATTATAGACAAGTTTTGCAAACGCGCAGAAAAATAATTTTGAGATTACAATTAAACATGACATTACGATGATAGGGAATAAAAAAGTGGGTCCTGCAATTCTGTTTGTCTGTCTGTCTGTATATGGATCTACAGCACACCTTGACTGACTTTCTTTAGAATTTGCAATCAGGGTCTTTCGGGCAGCCTACAGAGGAGTTTTTCGAAATTGGGTCTCTAGGTCTTGAAATGACGGTACCTGCCATACAACTTATATGATAACCACCCTTGTCGTAAGGCCCGTCGTAATAATTTCGAATTACGAATGACTAAAGGAAAATGCTAAAACCGTCTTCGTGATGAATTTTAGCAACAGTTTTTAAAATTTTGTTAGTAATTTCATTAAAAGTAAGAAATCTTGTTGCAAAACATGCACTTCCATGGCGTCAATGATGCTTCCTTTTGGCATGCTTAGTCCGAAACTGTTCCGGCGGGCCTTGTGATAGGGACTAATACTTATTTTTTCGAAAACGGCTCGAAAGATTTCGATAAAATTTTGTGTGAAGGCTTAAATCGTCTTTCTTATGATGTAAAAATTTTTTTTGAAAGTCTAATAACGGTACCTCTTATAGTACCTTTTTTTCTTTTTTGTTTTTTTGTAGAAGTAACAACCTTTAAGACTGTATTTAAGTTGAGCTTTCATAGGTTTAGGGTTGCCAGATTTTCAATTTTAAATGGTGTTCAAATTTTCTTCCCCAAGCAAAGTTTTGACTTTGAGGTCATTTTTTTTTCAGAAACTGCCTGTTAAACATAGAGTTTTTTTATTTTACACATATAAAATAGTGTATTGGCTCGTTGGCGTTTTTATTTTTTTTTTATTTTATACGACACTAACCATAATAGACTTTTTACTCAGTTTCGTAAAATTTCGCTAACTTTCGCGCAATTGAGCAAGAGCCATTGAATTGGCTCGAACTTACGTAAATGTCAAATTTAAAACGTATCAACCATAGAGGAATAAAGAACAAGAGAGAAAACCAACACTTCTCTTGCCCCGCAACTTCCATTTGACTATATTGTTCTATGGTTTGCCCTCTTGTTGTCTTGTATCTCTCCTCTGTAGTGTCAACTTAACTCAACTCAGGTCAACGCATATTTACATGTTAAGAAGCCAGAATCCATTGTAGTTGCTTTTTGTTTAACGAGAACTTTCGGAAACTTTTCGTCTGGTTTTTGACACTAGCCTAAGCTCGGCTAAGTGTATTATAGTTGGCCTTAACCACACGCCACGTGTACCCAACAACCCATTGTAATTGTTATTGAACTGAGAAGCCATAACTTTCAGTTCTAACTATAATTGGTTTGTAATAGATAGAATCATTAGTTAAGGAAATGTGGTGCTGCAAAAATGTTCTTAAGATTCGTTAGTTCATATGAAAACTAAGTCCACAAGACTCAATTCAAAAAATGATTTTGATTAACATTAATTGATTGCAAATGGTGAGTTAGCTGTTTGGAGTCAACTTAATGTTTGTTGGGATGTTGAACGCCATTCTGAAGTTGTTCAGACAAAGATGCAATAATTATGTCCTTCAAAGACATAAATGAGGGAGGCCACTAGGAACTTACACAATAACTTTCCACTTCAAACTGCTTTGTTCTTAAATTTAAAAGTAAAAAACGCTGATAAAGTGAAAAAGATTGTGTGACTTGCTTGCGAATTTTATTCCTATCCCTACAGGTCCAATTTTGAGAATAAAAAAGCAGCCTTTTCAGCACGTTCTGAACATAGTGAAATTTAATTCAAATGTTGCCAGTGTTTCTTTTTGTTTATTTGGCAGCAATGAGCTTATCACACCTTTTACGGTGAATATAGTTTTAGGCACATATAGGAACCTCAAAAATTTTGTCTCAGGCGGTATGCAAATATTTTTCGTTTCATACCTTCCCAATTGCAATGGACAGTCTAGTGATGTATTTCCATTTTTTGGATCAAGAAATGAAGAAGCCAGTTCTTTCAATAGCCTGATCTTGTTGATATAGGTTTTAAGTTCGCAGGACTTTATGCTGCCAACAAAGTATACCTTTTTGAAGCCCTCTCCAGTTTGCAAAAGTTGAATAGTCCATAATGGAATTGGCACTATCTTCAGAATATTTGCCACAACAAATATAGTGTTATTGTCGTATTTTTTTATTTCTAGCGCATAGTTAACGGTGTCTGTCGATTCAACACTCAATAGTTTCAATTGAATGCAATTCTATTCCAACAAAAAGGAAGAAGAAAGTAGAGGATTAATTGAATTGAATTTTATAAATGATCCCACCTGAGTTCCTTGATGGAAAAAAACGTAAAGCAGAAGAATGAATAGAGCGTTACTAGCTCTTGATTTCTTAGTGAACATTTTAATTTGTTAAGTGATGCGACTAACTACTACGCCCTTCGTTGGAAATATCAATGTTCATGCTTTTGAAATGGTGTATAGTTATTTTAATGATGTAATTGGCATCAAATTCTGTTTGTGAATTATTCGCCGCTGATTGAAAGATAGATTGGAATCTATGGCGTTTGTAGTTTTTGTGTTTATTTTGAGTTAATTGGATTTGCTTCGATGAGAAACAACAAACTCAATGGGGCGTGATAGAGCAATTCTGTGGTTTTGTTTTTAAAGAACTTTTGAAAATATCTGCTTTTGATGTATGATGAGCCTTTCTTGGTGGGATTTTAAACTAACTTTTTGGTTGTTCACTTCAGGTCCTATAAAGTTGTATAAAATCCTTGCCTTGAAAGTTCATCGGCGATTTCATTTCCAGTTATGCCGTGATGGCCTAGAACCCGAACGCGACTCAGAGAATATAGTCTTCCGACCGCATTCAGAGAGCTCTTGCATTTGTGGATCGCTTTCGAAGTAGTTGAGGGTTGAGAAAGGCCTTAAGCACAGCTTGACTGTAGCTGAAAACACAGATACTTCTTCCTTCTTCTAATTAGCATGCGCTCCCGCTTGGAAGACGGATGTGTATGAGCCTAAAGAGGCGTGCAGTCGTATGTCGTCATTCTCCACTAAGACACCAGCACCAGTTCCCTCGTTGGTTTGAAACCATCTGTGGAGATTCGATATCAGTTCTTTCCATACTCAGATTCTAGAGTAGACCAGTCCTGAACAGAAGGAAAGTTGACTGAGTATTTTTGACCAAGTTTGAACCTTGGGATTCCAAAATGCCAAAAATTCAATCATACTTCATTGACATGTATACCAACATAAAAAAAAATTTGACTATTGGACTTCTCAAACCCGAGAAATTTTAAAATTCCCATTATTTTCTGAACACACCTATACCAATGCACATTTATCATACCACGATCGTTTCTGATTCGGAATGTTTGGGAGAGGTTCAGAATTTGTTTTCTTTGTACAGTCCCATAATTGGATGTCACATGTCCAATCTGGTTACAGTATTTGTTTTGAAAACACTAGTTTTTCTGAATAGATAAGCCAGTGTTTTTTCCTATCTACCAGTACATTGTACAACTTTCTTTTCTCTTCGATGTGCTCTTTCCATTTAAGCTTTGCATCTTACGTCATTTTTGTGGCTCTTTTTGTAGTTGGAATTTAGAAAATGATGATCATTGCTCGCTAGTGAATTTTAATAGTATCCCTAATCACAGAGACAGAATTGTTCACCACCTTTATTCTCTTAAAGATGACGTTTCTTATTTGTGTTTGTTAATGTTAATGTTGAATTTTTAAACTTAATTTTTGTAATTTTATACACTGTAATTATTATTCCTTAAATTTTAAGTACTGTAAAAGACCAAGTCTTATTTGTACAATGAAATAAATTGAATTAAATTGAAATTCTCCTTTCCACTTGAATATCTTTTCAAGCTTTCTTCAAAATCAGGAATATTTCCCAATCTTTGGAAAACACCTGTTTTCAAGAATGGTGAAAAAATCGATATAAAATCCTATAAGCCGATTTCAAAGCTCTCATGTATACCTAAGCTTTTTGAACAAGTAATCTGCGAAAGCCTATCCTTCTTTATTTTATATAAACTAAAAGCATTTGGTGGTACCCGTGGTGTGATGGATAGCATGTCCGCCTGTTAATCCAGTGGTTCGAGTTCGAATCCCACCAGAGGCAAAAATGTTTTTTCTACGGGTATCGCCTTTCGCGAGGAATTGGCAAGTCCTCCGTTAGTATTCATTGCCATGAAAAGCGCTTTCTCGATTAGCCGTTCGGAACCGGCAGAAAATTGTAGGTCCCCTCCATTCCCTCACAAGGGATGGTTGTGAGAAATGCGCTAGGCCCAAGGGCTCCTCGCTCTGTTGCGCCACCCTATTTATTTATTTTATTTTAAAAGCATTTGGATTTCCCCCCATTATTTATTGTTTGAATAAGCTCCTACCTCAAAAATAGGTTTTATGAAGGCAACTTCCGTAACTTTTAATCAAAACTTTGTCTGGTGTGCCACAAGGAAGTAATTTTGGTCCCTTACTTTTCATTGTTGCAATAAATGATGTAATTTCTTGAATCTCCTAGAGTGACATTTTATTCTTTGTTGATGATATGAAGATTTTTAAAACCATCAAAAATTCTTCAGATCGTGACTTCTTACAAAAAGATATCGACAGTGATGTTCTAAAAACGGTCTTAGTTTGAACGCTTCTAATTGCCAATGTATGATCTTCTTCCGCAAAAGATCGCCTAATATTCGAGAATATTCAATATCGCAACACTCCCTATCTCAAGTTCTTAGATTCCGTGACCTCGGTGTTCTTTTTAGTACCAACCTCGAATTTAATGAGCACGTGAACTTCATTAATAACAAAGCAATTTCAATGCTTGGCTTTTTTAAGCGATAAGAATTTACTGACCCCTATGCTACCCTCTCTTTATACAACTGTTATGTTCGTCCTCACCTAGAATATGTGTATCAGGTGTGGTCACCATTTTATGATATTCTTAAATTTCGAATCGAATTAATACAGCATAGATTCACACTTTTAGCTCTCAAAGGTTTTCCTTGGAAAGATCTTTTCAATCTCCCTCCTTATAACGATTATATGCAACGATTTTATTTCGTTAAGTTTGATACGCTATTCTCTCGTCCAATTACTTAGACACTCAATCGACTGCATTTTGAAGCTTTCTTAGCTCTTGGTCCGCCATCTAACTTTTTTTTCAACGAGTGCTTCTTTCGTGAATGGTAACACTTAGCTCATGTCTGATTTGACAGATAATTAGTTTTATCCTTCCGCTGAACGAATATGTTGCGTTTTCGCTTCGTTAAGTGGGCCTGCGATCGACTTAGAGAAGATGCCCATTTTGCCAAAAAAAAATCATCTTTTCAAATGAAGCTCATTTTGATCTTGGCGGGTATGTAAACAAGAAAAATTGTCGCATTTCGGGCACAGAAAACCCGCACGCATACATTGAATAGCCGATACACCCAAAACGAGTCACTGTTTGGTGCGGATTTTGGTCCAGAAGCATAATTGGCCAATTTTTCGAAAATGAGCAAGGAGTGGCCGTTACAGTGAATGGCGATCGTTATCGGGTCATGTTGAACGAATTTTTGTTCACAAAAATTGAAGAGGAGGATACTGGCAACATTTGGTTTCAACAGGACGGCGCTACGTGCCACACAGCCGAATTTTCAAAAAAATAATGTTATTTGGCGGACCCCTTAGTACCTTTCTGTAACAGGTACAGAGTTGGCCCTAGGACACTTCCTTGTGGTACATAAGCTTTAGTTTTCTTAAGTTCTGAGTATGTTTGGGTCAACCCGTTCTTTGAAGAGTCAATTCGTAACGCAGGATTTCAGTATTTCGTACTGCCTGGGATCGTTTTATGTGATTGAATCAAAAATTTGACTGTGTAAAAGCCGCTTTACGACATTGAATTGCTTTGCTTTATTTTGATATTGTATTGATTTGCAATACCACCTCAGGACAACTGGTCAATCAGCATCCTGCTGAATCATCTTGAATGTTTTAATTCGTCAGCAAATATGAAAGCTTGACAAAATTGCGAAACAGAAACAACATTATTAAAACACGTGATGAACGTGGTACCCGTGGCGTGATGTGCATGTCTCTGTTATCCGTCAGCCGTGATGTTCGTGGTTAAAATCCCCACAGATGCAAAAATATTTTTCACGGGGATCGCCTTTTCTCGAGGAATTATAAAGTCCCCCAATAATAAATTCATTGCAAAGAAAAGCGCTTTCACAAATAGCCGTTCGGAATCGGGGAAACATTACAAGTCAGTTCCATTCCTCACAGAAATGGTTGTGAGAAATGCGCTAGGCCCCGGTCCTCCACGCTCTGTTGCGCCGCTCTATTTATTTATTTTGCATGATGAAAAGCAGAGGTACAATGTAGCTACCCAGTGAGACAAGCCTGCAAGCTGCAATACACATAATAGACTACTACTGCTTGGTTGCTTCCAATGACGAAAAGATGAAGAGTTACACTTACCAAGAGAAGTGTAGAATAGTGAAAAATTACTTTGTCTTTAAAAGATGCTCTGAACATACGTAAAGTTTGTGGATTTTGTGGATTAGAGTCGTTTTCAGCATCCGAACGATATCAAGAACAATTTTTATTCTCAAGCTTCTTGGCATGTAAAATTAAAAAAATAAACTAAGCCTTGTAATCGAATCTAAAAGCAGGAAATAAAAGTTATACTTCTTTTTCATGTCTTTTATTCCTTTTAAAACTTAATTAAAGCTCGTAAAATAGAGACGAAAACCTTTAGCACGTTCTGAACATAGTTACATTATATTCATAAGTTGCTAGTTTTTCTTTTTTGTCATTTGACAGTAAAGAGCTAACCGATCCCCTAACAGTTAGTATCGATTTAGGAACATACAAAAACCTTAAAAAGTTTGATTCCTTTGGTAAGCCTACATTACCCACTACGTAAGTTCCTACTTCCAAAGGACAGGCCAGTGATAAGTTGCCATTTTGATCAAAAAATGAGGTTGTCAAATCTTTTAGCATTCTAATTTTTTTGACAAAACTTTGAAGTTCACAGGACTTTATGTTGGCAGTAAAGTGCACCTTCTGGAAGCCCTCTCCTGATTGCGAAAGTTGAAAATGCCAAAAAGGAGTTGATATTGTCCTCAGAACATTTACTAAAACAGATATAGTGTTATTGCTATGATTTCTTATTTGCATCTTATAATTAATTGTGTCTGTTGATTTAACACTCAGTACTTTCGTTTTGAAGCAATTCTAATGAAACAAAACAAGAAGAATAAAATTAAATTTTATTTGAATAGAAGTAAAATATCATCTCTCACCTGAGCTCCTTGATGAAAAGCAGCCAGTAATAGCAGAATTTGTATTGCGTGAAATGCTCTTGTTTTTCTGGTGAACATTGTTTGGTTTTTATTGATGCAACTGATACTGTGCTCTTTATAGACTAATCAGAGTTATTTTGAAAATAATTTGAATTATAAGCTAACGATGTGATTATCATTAACTGTTTTTAGTAGATCATTAGATCTTGTATCACAAAAAGAGTGGAATTGATGACATTAGTAGTTGTGGTGCTTGTTTTGATTGAATTGGTTCTGCTTCGATGAGAAAAAACCATACAGAAGTTCGTATCATAGTTTTTTTTTTTTATGAACGAAGCTCTCTTACGTAAGTTGATGGAGGCGAATGCACAAAACACAAAAGATTTTTTGGAACGTCTTTTAGTTTTGTGGTGTTATGTATCAGGCATCCGCTTAAAAAGCGCTTTGCGTTCGAGTTGTTTTTGATTATTTCTTTTTCTCTACATGCAAAGTTCGAATCAAGAATAGTCGTTTTTTGAGGATTTATTTTGCTAATGCGGTGGTACATTGTTTTTTAAAAGAAAAAAATAAGCAAATAACCGCACACACCTTTTTCTAATGAGAAATGAGGAAATGCGTTAAGGGTTGCAGTCCGAAAATTTAAAATTTTTCAATGACAACTACATGTCTTTAAAGGACTATTCACATGAGCACGACCAACGAACGACGAATAAATCAAGAAATTAGATTTTAAGTACCTTACTAGCATAAATTCCTCACGAATTTGTTTGGAAACGATGGAAACATAGTTCATACTTATTTTTAGGTGGATAAACTTTTATGTTTGTGCCTAAAATTAAAAAAATTGAGAAAAAAAGTTTATTCGTTCCGAATAAACATCTAGTAGGTACGAACTGTCAGACTTTATTCTCGTTCCACATACAATCCACACTCCAACGAATAAATTTTTCGCTCGTGCTCAACCTCAAAATCATTCCCCATTTTTGTTTTGCATGTAAATTTTGTTCGTTATTCGTGACGAATGTAAAACACTCATTTGAATGAAATGTCAAAATTAACGAATTTTTGTTCATTTGTCGTTCGTTGGTCGTTCTCATGTGAATACTACTTAAATCCTGTGATTTCATGGACCATTGACTGGTCGTCAGTGTGTTTACCTGTTCCTTGGAAGTTCGTGGTTCGAATCCCAGAAATATGAAATTGATTTTTTTTTTACGGGTTTCGCCTTTCGGAAGGGATTGGCAAGGCCTCCTAGAGTAATTATACAATACACTGCCATGAGAAACGCTTTGCAACTTAGTCCTCCTTGGCGGAATAAAATTGCAGATTCCTAAAATAAGATCCCAAGTCTTAATTGCGTCACCTCATTTTTTTTAGGGAGAAATATATTATTATAATATTTCTTAAAAGTTCCTTTTCAAAGAAATTTGTTATATCCATCTATTTACCACTTCGGGCTTTTGTAGAGTACAATTTCTTGATTTCTTGGACTTTTTGTTGGTGTTTTTGCTGTTCAACTAAGTATCGTTCTCAGCACCCGAAAGAGTCACTTAAATTAAGTTACTGAAAACAGGCTTCAGCACAACTCTTGACTTCGTAAAAAAAACTTGGCACGACTAAGTCGCAGGAACTTGCGATTGTATGCCAACAAATCAAATACGAAATCAAATACTAAGGCTGTGTACAAGGTTTAAGTATTCGTTTTTCAAAATATTTTGGTGGTACAGAATTGCTAACTACACATTTATTGTGAAAATTTAATAAAATCACTCAAAAAAATTTTTAAAAAAATCAATCATATATTCCAAAGTTTTCGAGCGAAAATCTAACTGCACCATTTTTTGCCGTTTTTTTTTTTTAACCGCGGGTTTCTATTTTTCACTTTTTTAAAAACTAATTTTTTTAAAAATCAAGCATACTCCTAAATTTCTCTAAAGCCTTCGACATGGTGAATCATGTGTATTGCTTTGTGAAAAACTGATATTCAAATTTTCCTTTTCCGCAATGAAGCTTTTGTTTTCTTATTTAACCAATCGAATGAAAGCTGTTTATTTCAACAATATTTTATCATACTTTCTTTCTGTCATGAGTGGCATTTCACAAGGTTCTATACTTGGTCCGCTGCTTTTCTCAATGTATATAAATGAACTTGTTACTGTTGTACGACAATGTTCTATTTGCTGACGACACTCAGTTATACTTTAGCAGCCTCCTTGGGATGATCGAGCATTCGACAACTTGCAAAAATGAGGATTTAAAACTGATTGACCATTGGTCTTATGAAAATGGACTACTGCTAAATCCAATTAAGTCTGAATGTCTGATTATTTCCAGGAGCAAAATTAACGCGTCCTCTTTCCTCAACTACTTCTTAAGGAGAGTCCCTGGGATCTTCATGTGAAGAACACATGCAAAAGGTTATGGTGTTCTACGAACGCTCTGGCCTTCACAGCACATAATTCCATTTAAAACAAAAGTGCTTCTTGTAAAAACACTGTTTTCGCCTCTGCTAACTTATTGTTTCACTGTCCAGAGAAGTAAGGGGCTTAAATTGCATTTCTGAGACACGAAAAAAGCTCGAAAAATAGTTTAGTTAGTACTAGTTTGATCACAAGTGAATATTAGAATTGTTTTGTATATTTCTTCAATTTCTTCCAAAAACATGTTTTATTAATTAAATTTTCTAATTTTTTTTTCTCTATTGTCCTTATTTTTTGCAACAATCGGCTTTATAACTTAATGTAAGTAGCTACTAGCTACTGTATCTTTTAAGAGCTGCTCTAAAAATAAGATATTTTTTTGTCTTACAGTGTAGGCTTATCATAAGTAAAATAAATACTAAAAAAATACAAAATAAAGTTCTTAGATGTTGCTACAAAATGTTTCGACAAAATATTTTAAAAAATTGTAGATACCGTCTTGACAATATTTGAAAAATTCAAAATTTTAAAAAAATTAGTAAAAATTCTAAAAATTTTAACTTTTCAAATGTCGATACACTATCTTTGCTAACCCACTTAGGACTTCTATAAAAAAAAAATTGGCTAACATCATGTTAGTCATTAACGAGAAAGTCGATTTTGAAGCAAACGATACTGTAGGGGCTACCGTTTTAAGACTTTTTCCAAAAAGCCTTTTATAAAATAATAATAAAATTTTATCGAAATCGTTAAAGCCGTTTTTGAGAAAAATAAGTACATATTATCACAAAGGTTGTATGGCAGGTACGGTTATTTCAAGACCTAAAAACTCAATTCCAAAAACCCCTCTGTAGGCTGCCCTACAGACCCTAATTGCAAAATTTGAATAAAATCGGTCTAAAAGAAAGAAATCGGTATTTAAGTTTTTCGTGTTTTTTATTCTACATTATCAATTCCAGTATTCATAAAGAACAACTTTTGATTTTATTTTCTTCAGCAAGTATTTAACAAGGTTAAATTGAATTCATATGTTGACAGCATTTCCTTTTTGTTATTTGGTAGCACTGATCTCATCGATCCCTTTGCCGTCAATATCGATTTAGGAATATACAGAAATCTCAGAAAACTTGATTCCGGTGGTAAATATGCATTATTAACGACATAAGTTCCCTCTAGCATCGGACAGGTTAGTGATAAGTTGCCTTTTTTTGGATCAAAAAATGGGGCAGACACCTCTCTTAAGAGTCTGATTTTTTTAATAAGGTTTTTAATATCACAGGATTTTATGTTGCCAATATAGTGCACCTTCTTGAAGCCTTCTCCTGATTGTAAAAGCTGAATATTCCATAAAGGAGTTGGTATTGGTTTAAAAACAATTATAGTTAAAGAGACAGTGTTATTGCCGTGATTTATTATTTCCTGCCTAAAATTAACTGTATTTGTCGATCTGACTGTCAGTATTTTTGCTTTGATGCAATTCTATTGAAGAAGATGAAAAAGAATAAATTAAAATTTAGTTTTAATTTGAATGAAAGAAGATCCCACCTGAGTTCCCTGTTGGAAAGCAGCGAAAAAGAGAAGAATTTGTATTGCGTAAGATGTTTTTGAATTCTTGGTTGACATTGTCTGATGTTCAATGATGCTCCTTAAGCTGTTCAATGAAGAGAACTAATCAAAATTGAAGCTTTCCAAACAATACAAATTGGATGTTAATGATGTTATGGGCATTAACTCTCGATCATTAGCAGTCTTATCAAAATAACATTGTATTCGATGCCATCATAAGCAAATTGGTTTTGATTCATTTATTTGATATAAGTCGTGTTTTGAATAGAAGATCTTTTACAAGCGTTGTGAGGGGGAATATTACGACTGATTTTTATGGTGTAATGAATATGGTTCTTGCTTTTCAACTGAAGGGCCTGGCGTTCGAGTCTTTCGGTGTCTAGGGGAATTGAAATCGATTGCTCATTCTTTGAATGCGTTGGTACTTCTTTCTCAAAAGGAATCTTTCTTAAAGGGGGACGCTTGTTTAGAGCGTGAAAAAATGGGCATAATTTATGAATTTTTTGTGACTCAATAAAAAGATCAATCGAAAATCTGTTGAGAAGGTTTTATAATTTAGGTTCCAATATACAAATACAAATGTTTTCGTGTCAATTAAATTCAAAATGGCGGCTGTCCAGCATTTCTGCGGATGGCACCTCATGATATAGATGAAGATGTAACCTCCTCAATTTTGGTCCTGGAACAAAATCCCGAAAATTTTTAGTTTCTATATAACAACAGCAAGAGCCGTGCGTAGGATTTTTTCGATATTTTGTTTTTTCGCGAAATGGTGCACGTTTGAACAAAAAAATTTAAATTTTCACTAAAAAAAACGACAAAATTGTTGATTAAAAAAAAAATATGCAAAAAAATCCTACGTATGGCTCTGGAGAAAGGTATTTTGAATGTCCTGTCAAAATTTCGTATAGATTGGTGAAGATTTGCTCGAGTTATGTCTTTGGCCAGTTCAAAAAAGTGATTTCGAGAAAAACGCGTTTAAAGTTTTAAGTGCTATAAAATCATATGGCATACCTGAGGGGCAGAATGGAAAGTTTTTGCATTAATACATTTTTGCCGGCATCCATCCTCTGGTATGCTATTTTTAAGATCCTAAAACACCTTTTAAGACAAAAAAAAATTCGGTTTTTTTCAAAATTCTAGACCAGTTTCCCCTTAAAAGCAATATTGCCTTTTTTTGGCATTGAGAAGTGAAATCCGAAAATCTCAAATATTTGATTGAAAACTGTGTGCTTGGAGCGCAAACAAGGCCGATAGTTATAGCATAGAAGCAATAAATGCTATAAGGTCATAAAAAGGGTCTGAACAATGGGGGCTATCCTACAAAAGTTCGTTGGCCCTAAAATTTAGCTGTCCTTTGTTTTCTTTGCTTATAACTTTTTTCTAGTCAATAAATGTAAAAATTCGAAAATTGTAGGAAATGAGATTTCATACAAATGTTATCAATTTACGATTTCTAAAACAAATCAGGAACTTAGAGCTCACCCACCTTTGGTAGGGTGTAGCCATTGGTAATATATGGGGACTGACTGAACACTCTACCACTGCACCACGACCGCCCCGTGAGTAGGGGTAGTAGTATGATAAACCGCTCTCGACAAAGTGACCTACTGCGGCAGTCCAGTGATCAGCCTGAATATGCATAAGCGGAGCTCTGCGACCAGTACCCTCAGCTGCTGTATGCATACTCCTTAATCTAACACCACTAGATATTTTCAGCAAACCATTGCCCGCCAGCGCCCTTCGTATCAGAGCTCTCTTCAAATGAACCAATAACAACATTGGTTATTCAACAATCCTGATCCTGTTCGGATCAATCCCAAATAACTCCAACTACACCATCCCCCAATTGGTTTTTGAAGACAAGTTCCAAGTCTATTGTGTACTAAGACAAACTTGACGTAAGTCTGGCGCCTTCCAAACCACTTTAGCGTTTAGCGGAAGGTCTGACGATGAAAGAGGTCCTTTCGGGGGTAAAAGAAAAATGTAATATCCACAGTGAATATTCGTATCTTTTCAGACAGCCAAGCAGCCCTCAAATCATTCGGCATTGTTTCCTTGAACTCAGTAACCGCCTTCATTTATCTTTCATGTAGATGGCTGAACAGTTCAACATTCACCTTTTTTGGGTGCCGAGACACAGATATCCTGATATCGATGAAGGCGCCAGTAAGGGAACCGGTACACCAATCTCAATCAGCAGGTTGAACATTGGTAAACCAATCGCTGCATGCAAACTCATGCTAAAGCAAGATGCCATAGATGAAAGAAATAAAAGATAGAGTAACACCACAACTTGTGTGGATACAAAACAGATATGGGAAAAGTCAGACCTAAAACGCACAAGATACTTGCTATCCATTAACAGATTACACATTGGCTCCGTAATCGTCGTCATAACCCGACATTGCCTCAATGGTAAACACGACATATGACTCGGCGTTTCATCAAACGACATCTGCAGAAGCTGCTTGGACGAGAGACAATCCCACAACTCCTTTGTTTTTGTCCAGCACTCTCATTCAAAAAGAAAACTTCTTCGATGATCCAAGACACGTGGTGAACTCAGATACCCTTCAACTCTATCGCTTTATTTAAAGCTCCAAGTCGTTGAGTCAATTAAAGTACAATGAACCTTATACACAATGAACCTTATATTGGGTTGAGTGTGCCAGTTGTCTTCCTGACAGCCATTTCCTAACCTAATCTTGATTGAGTGCAACTTTCTCGTCTAGTCGTTTTAAAAGTTACGAAATTCAGGCGAAGCTATTGTGATTTTTCGTTTTCTTTATTTTTATTCAAATTCATCAGTTCAAAAATTCATAAATTTAAAACTTTATTATTTCAGCACGTTCGGAACATAGTAAAATTGTATTCAAATGTTGCCAGTTTTTCTTTTTGGTTATTTGACAGCAATGAGTTTATTAATCCCTTAAAAGTTATTATCGATTTTGGCACATACAAGAACCTCAAAAAACTTGATTCCGGTGGTATGTAAACTTTATTCGCCACATAAGTTCCCACTTGCAATGGACAGGTTAGTGCCATTGACAAGTTACCATGTCTGCGATCAAAAAATGGAGCAGACAGTTCTTTTAAAAGTCTGACTTTTTTGACAAGGCTTCCAAGCTCGCAAGATTTTATATTTCCATTGTAGTGCACTTTATTGAAGCCTTCTCCTGATTGTAAAATCTGAAGATTCCATACAAGAGTTGGTATTGGTTTAAAAACAATTATAGTTAGATGTACAGTGTTATTGCCGTAATTTATTATTTGATGCCTTAAATTAATTGTATCTGCCGCTTTAGCACTCAGTAATTTTGCTTTGATGCAATTCTATTGAAGAAAATGGAAAAGAATAAATTAAAATTTAATTTTAATTTGAATGAAAGAAGAGCTCACCTGAGTTCCCTGTTGGAAAGTAGCGAAGAATAAAAGAAGTTGTATTGCGTGAGTTGTTTTTGAATTCTTGGTAAACATTGTACGATATTCAATGATGCTACTTGATCTGTTCAATGAAGAGAACTAATCGAAATTCTAACTTTGAGTAGTGAAAATTGTATGTTATGGGCATTAGCTCTTGTTGGTAGATCATTAGCAGCCTTTTCAAAATAAGATTGTATTTGATGGCATCAGAAGCTGATTTTCAGGAAATTGGTTTTGTTTCGATGGAGAGAACAGTTCGCATCATGTCTGATAAGAAATTATAAGTGGTGTTTTGGATAGTTAGTTAATTAGTTTATTGAACATTGTTAAATAAAGAATTCCTATAACTAATTACATGACATATGGGGGGCACTTTCCCTAGAAATGCACTACGTCCGCCCTCTCCTCCAAGTTACATTCGCTGCAAATTATAGGCAAGTCTCCTCTGTGTGGTATAAGGTTAAGATATAGGATATCGCTCCGCAGCAGCATATCCATGATTGTCTTCATGGATATTTCTTCGATGCTAAGCTCATCGCGAAAGTGATTCTCCTGAAGCAAATTGTGATTTAACTGACTGTAAACCGTACGATACAACGAGCTTGTGACCTCCTCTATAAACCTGCTTCTGTTCATCGACCTTTGCAATCAACTGATACAAGTCCGTCTTAAAATTTTTTTAATCATCAGCGTTGATGCTTAGGTATATCCACCCCACTAGTGCTTGCCAACCATTTCTGTTTATTCTCCGCTTTTGAAATGGATTGCCTTCAAGGACGCCTTTGTTGGTAGCCGATGGTCTGGCAAGCTTAAACTTCTACATATATAATCCACTTGTAGTTAAAAAGTGTTCACAAAGAGCGGAGACAATCTGATTTCGAGCATTATCAAATAATTAGGCGTATTCGACGGTAGATAAAACGTTTTCTAAATGTAGAGTCGAAAAAGCTTTTCAACAGTTTCATATTGCTTACATCCCCAAACCGGTGCAGCGTAAAACATAATGGATTCTGCTACTGCTTCAAAAATTTTGTATTTGCTGCTATGAGCGACAGATTGATGAAATACCTCCTCCACTTTAGATTGATCGCCATCTTTGCTTTTTCGAATTTTTCTTTCAGATGCTTCTCAATATTAAGATTTTTCGTTTAATCAAATTTTTATCGAATTTCCATTTTTCATTCAAGCTATTCCTTCCACCACCATTCTTAAAAATCATCACCTTAGTCTTTTCTTCATTTACAAGTTAAGTCTATTTATCATTAATTGAAGTGATTCAGGGGAATGTGCAAGGAAAACAATATCATCTGCAAACATCAATGCTTTTCTAAGCGTTCCAGCATATTCAACGCCTTCGTGCAAGCAGTCTTTGATATCCCCAATAAAGAGTGCAAATAGAAGCGGGCTGAGTGAACAGCCCTGTCTTACTCCTGTTGTATAGTGAAACGAATTTAAATTTACCTCACCATTCCTTTTTTTATAATTAACGCGCACATCAAGGGGTTATGACTACCCTTATATTGTTATAAAAACACAGTGCAAGCATTTAGGAAAATAGGAGAGGATTTGAATGAAGACACCGATGTACGTTGCTTTTGAATCTTTGTAAATCATAATGTAGGTAAGAAAAAGGGTCAGGTAGAGCATTCCACATTCGGGTGGTGCGACTAAAATAAGAATTTCTATACTTGACTGTACGCCCGAAGTTGGGCTCAAGGCAGAACTGATGAGCATTCCTAGCGAGGCGGGTGTTGCGGCTAAATTGTTTCAAGGGAGGAATGCAGCTGGCTATTTCACTAGAGCACTGTTTACTGTTTGTGGAAAAAGCGATAAAAGAGAGAGAGACAGGTGACGTTTCGACGATATCCAAGAGAATCAATCGATTCTACGAATGAACTATCGCCTATCAATCTTAACACTCTATTTTGTACCCTATCAAGTAAGCGCAAAGATGTTTGAGAAGCACCTGACCAGATGTGGGAGTTATACTCCAGTTTTGGGAGGATGAAGGCCTTTTCCTAACTGCAGCTTGTGTATCTTCATAAAGTTTGTCTATGCTGCCAAATTTTAGAGACACTCCTAAGCCAAACAGCTTATAAATGAGGACTTTACGATCTACCGTATCAGATGCTGCTTTAAAATCAACGAAGATCACGTAGTTTCTTATTTTGGGCTAGCTGAAAATTCGCGATGCTCTTTAGTACAAGAATATGATCCACCGTTGAGTAGCCTGATCTAAAGCCAGCCTGGAATTCTTTCAGAAGCTTGTTTTCATCAATCTAATTTGATATCCGCCTTTGTAAAATTGCAGTAAAAATGTTATATGATGTATTCAGAAAAGAAATGCAGGATCTGAAGCATTTCTTTTTTAAATATGGGAAAAATCAGTGCTTCCTTAAATTGATGTGGTGTTTTGGACAGAAGTTCTCGTACAAGCGTTGTAAGGGGAATATTACGACTAATTTTTATGGTGTAATGGATAAGGCTCTCGCTTTTCAACTGAAGGGCCTGGCGTTCGAGTCCTTCTGGTGTCAAAGTGAATTGAAATCGATTGCATTCTTAAGCTAAATTCTTTGAATACGATGGTACTTCTTTCTCCAAAGGCATCTTTCTTAAAAGAATCTATTTCTGAATGAAAACTGAGTGCTTATAACTCAAAACAGGCGCACAATTTTATCGCATAGATGCAATGAATAGACACTATAAAGCCAGACAAAGTGTTTGGACGATGGGGCTATCCTACAAAAGTTCGTTGGCTCTAAAATTTTGCAGTGTTTACTTTTCTCTGCTTATAACCTTTTTCTAGTCAAAAAGTGTAAATTCGAAACTTGTAGGAAACAAAATTTCATACAAATGTTACGTAGTTTCGTAGGCATTTAGAAGTTTTGCCAATTTAATTTATTTACCATTTCCAAAAAAAATAAGAAGCTCACCCACCTTTGGTAGGGTGCAGCCATTGGTAAAATATGGGGATTTTCTCCCAAATCACCCACTGGCTCTATATTGCGGTGATTTGACCGATACTTACTTACGTAGGAGTAGTAGTGTTGTCGACTCCTCTAGACACTGTTACCTACTGCAATTGTCTTAGAAGGTCCAGTGATCAGCATGTATGCATATAAGCGGAACTCTGTGACCAGCAACCTCAGCTGATCTAAACAAACTCCTTAATCTAACACTCGTAGGTATTTACAGCAAACAATTGCCCGCCAGCGCAGCCCTTCGTATCAGAGCTCTCTTCCAATGAACCAATAACAACATTGGTCACTCAACAATCCTGATCCTGTTCGGATGAATCCCAAGTTGCTTGGACTACATCCCTCAATTGGTTTTTGAAAACTAATTCTAAGTCTCTATCCCACCGAGGACAATTTGAGAAAACGAAGGAATCTTGAGAGATGGTTCTATTCAACTTTATGCAGATGGTTGAAAAACCGAAGAATTGGTCTGCTACGTTGTGTACTTAGGCAGACTAAAAGTAAGTCTTAAAAGTTACGAAATTCATACGAAGCTATTGTAATTTTTTGTTTTCCTTATTTTTATTCAAGTTTCCCAAAGTTCATAAATTAAAAACTATTTTTTTTTCAGCACGTTCGGAACGTGGTATAATTGTATTCATATGCTGCCAGTTTTTCTTTTTGGTTATTTGACATCAATGAGTAAATTGATCCTTTCAAAGTTAATATCGTGTTTGGCACATACAAGAACCTCAAAAAACTTGATTCCGGTGGTATGACTACATTTTTCGCCACATAAGTTCCCACTTGCAATGGACAGGTTAGTGCCATTGACAAGTTACCAAGTTTGGGATCAAAAAATGGAGCAGACAATTCTCTTAAAAGTCTGACTTTTTTGACAAGGTTTCCAAGTTCGCAGGATTTCATGTTGCCAATGTAGTGTACCTTCTTGAAGTCCTCTCCAGATTGCAACAACTGAATATTCCATAAAGGTGATGGTATTAGTTTCAAAACATTTACAACAATAGATAGAGAGTTATCGCTGTTTTCTATTATCTTCTCCCTATAATCGATTGTGTCTGTCGATTTAACTCCAACTAGTTTTACTTTGATGCAATTCTATTCAAACAAAACGAGAAAAATAGTTTTAAATTTAATTTGAATTAAAGTACATATGATCCCACCTGAACTCCCTGATGGAGGGCAGCGAGAAATAGGAGAAGTTGTATTGCGTGAGATGCTCTTGGTTTTTGGGCGAACATTGTGCGAAATATTTTTGATGCAACTGATACTGTTCTCTTCGTTGAACTAATCAAAGTTCTGGCTTTGAAAATGATATAAATTGCTGGTTAATGGTGTAACAATCATTAACTTTTGATGGTGGGTAGATCATTAGCGGATGTATCAGAAAGGCATTAAAATCTTTGGCGTCAATAGTTTTTGTGCTAATTTACTGCTGATTGGGTTCGCCTCAATAGACAAAAGCCAACACAAGAGTTCTCATCATTGCTAACTTAAAACGAAACTCTCTGTCGCACGTTGATGGAGGCAGATGCACAGAACACATTAAATTTCTTTTAGTGCCTTTTTGTTGTATGGTGTATAATCTATAAGGGTTCCAAAATTGGGGAACCTGGAGTTCGAGTTTTTGTGTGGTCAAAATTTTTCTTTGTTTTTTTGAACACAGGCCAAAAAAAAAGGTGAAAAGATTCGGGCGCCCAAAAAATTGTTGCAACCTCTTGGTTTTGGTTAATAAATGAAAAGAACAAATTTTATCAACCAGCCTCTCTGAAAATTTAGGTTTTCTTATTGTAAGACAACTTGTACATTTTTACTATGAGAAAAGGAAGTTCACAACTTCAAGACAAGCAAATGTCCTACGGTAGGGTTTAAACAAAATGACGCTCCAGAAAAGGCTGACATTTAAATTTTTTTAGTTTCCTAGTTTTTCAATGTTCGTTAGAACCATTTTCAGCACAAGAAATAAGCTCCTGGAATTATTGGCGCATAGCTCTTTTAACTCCGAGGCTCCTCACATGGGAATTTAGTATAACTTTATCTTCGAATATGAAGGCAAAAAATAGAAACTGAGGTTTTTTTTACGACATTTATTTCTATTCGACTTCATCAACTCGCAAAGTCTCAAAAAAAACTCTTTGTTTCCTTTTTCAGCAAGTCCTGAACATGGTTAAATTAAACTCAAATGTTGCCAGTTTTTCTTTAATGTTATTGGGCAGCAATGATCTCACCCCTCCTTTCACGGTTAATATTGTTTTAGGCATGTACAGAAATCTCAAAAAGCTTGATTCCGGTGGTATAAATATATTGTCACTTACATAAGTTCCCACTAGCGTTGGACAGGTTATAAGATAAGATAAGTTGCCATTTTTTGGATCAAATATTGAAGCGGTCAGTTCTCTTAAAAGTCTAATTTTTTTGATAAGGTTTCGAAGTTCGCAGGACTTCATGTTGCCAATGTAGTGCACCTTCTTGAAGTCTTCTCCTGATTGGAAAAGTTGAATGTTCCATAAAGGAGTTGGTATTGGTTTCAAAACATTTGTGACAACGTATACCGAGGTATCGTTTATTTTTGTTATTTGCTGTCTATAATTGATTGTATCTGTCGATATTACATTCAGCAGTTTTATTTTGATGCAATTCTATATGAAAAGAATGAGCTCATATTTAATTTTAACTTTTATGAAATAAGATCCCACCTGAGCTCCTGAATGGAAAGCAGCGAAAAAAAGAACAATTTGTAGTGCGTGAGAAGTTTTTGATTTCTTGGTGGTGGACATAGTATTTTGTTCAATGATGCTACTTAAACTGTTCAACGAAGAGAACTAATCAAAATTCTAGCTTTGAAAATAATATAAATTGCTGATAATGTTTTAACTATCATTAACTCTTGATGGTAGATCATTAGCTTGTGTATCATAAAGGCATTCAAATCTTTGGCGTCAATGGTTCTTGTGCTAATTTACTGCTGATTGGGTTAGCTTCAACAGAAAATAACCAACACAAGAGTTCTCTTCATTGCTTACTTAAAACGAAACTCTCTTTTTTTAGTTAACGCGCATATCAATTGGTTATGACTTATGCGTACCCTTATAATGATTTAAAATAAAACACAGTACGAACTTTAAGGAAAATAGCGAGGATTTGATAGGAGATAACGCTGCCCGTGGGTCTTATTTCCTTTTTGTTTTGGAAATGAGGCCCACGGGGGTTATTTCCATGATGAAATGGCAGTAAGAGCCGCGGGCCTTATTTCCTTTTTTTGCGAACTTAAATACCATTTCGTAATGGAATGAAGTCTCTCCGTTTGCACTTTAACTTCTTATCAATATGAATAAACTTTCACAGGGTTGTTACTCCACTAAACAGTCCATGCTCTGATTGTGAATTATGACATACCAAAGAGGAACACATGTCCATAAGAAATATCTATGGAACTACATTATGTATCATACAATATGTTTAGTGCGGTCATTTCACGCGAATTTCTTAAGTTCAACCGCAAGCCCGTAAAATTCGTGCGAATTTGTATTTTTACACCACACATTCAAACTCCCTAGAGAAAATATTTTTTGCTTCGCTTTTAGCTTCATTATTCTATCCGTGAGTAAAAAACGATTCGAAGCGAACGAAATTTTTCTTCGGGTAGTACGGGCTTGGGGTTATTGAACATAAAAAATTCACAAGAACAGACCAAGAGAAGGTATGTTGCTAAGAGCAGAACAAACACTAAGAAAGTAGATTTAGTTATCATGTGCGCATAAGAAAGTGGACTGAGCCTCCATCATCCTATGTGACGAAGTGGGAAACAACGTGAGCTATGAACTCATGTCCATAGAAAGCTGAAATAAGTGGCCAAATTTTGGAGAAAGAAACTAGAATATATGCATTTTTATCTTCTTAATCCTTTCTAAGAAGGAAAACTTATTTTAAGATCCCATGTGCTTCAGACTCGTATAAATGCTGCTTCAAAATGGTAACAAAAAACATGGGCCTTAATTCTTTTCTTTGGTGGGTCTTATTGCCTCTTCAAAGTGGAAACAAAGCCCGTGGGTGTTATTTTAATTTTTTTGGGCAATAAGGCCCACAGGTCTTATTACCGCGGGCTTATTGCACTGCACTGTAAAACTGATGGGGGCGGGTGTTGCGGCTAAATTGTTTCAGGGGAGGGAGCCAGCTGGCTATTTCACTAGAGCACTGTTTGTAGAAAAAGCGATACAAGAGAGAGAGAGACAGGTAACGTTTCGACGATGTTCAAGAGAATCAATCGATTCTACGATTGAACTATCACCTATCAATTTTACAGCTCTATTTTGTACCCTATCAAGTAGGCGCAAAGATGTTTGAGCAGCACCTGACCAAATATGGGAGTTATACTCCAGTTTTGGGTGGATGAATTGAATTGCCTCATGAATTGTAGCCAGATCAGAAGGGGTGAAGAGCTTCCTGCATCGTCTCAAGAAGCCTATGAATTTAGCAGCGTTTTTGGCGTCATTCCAACAAAGATCATCGTTTACACATATACCAAGTACTGACAGCTTTTCGGTTTCTTTGACACAGGTACCATTCATGGATAATGGCAATGGGGGAATGTTAAGCTTCAACGACAAGAGACAGCATTGAGTTTTCGAAGCATTGAATTCTACTCGGTTCTTAAGACCCCATGTAATAATGCTGTCAAGTTCAGAATTCAATGTACTAATCATAGCCAACCGTTCCAGTTCCAAATCCGAAGAGCAAGGACGTGGATTTGGAAACGAATATGAGAAGCTGAGGGTTGAGGCGTCAGCAAAACAATTGAGAGGATTGGAAGTGGCAGAGAGATCAATTATGAAAATGAGGAAGAGAGTTGAATACAAAACGGAGCCCTGGGGCATACCAACGTTTATGAAGTGGGTATCAGATTTGAAGCCATCCAATACAACTTGTATTGAACGGTCGGAAAGGTAGTTTCTAATCCAACGAAGATGAGACTCATCGATACCAAAAGCACGCATTTTCGATAAAAGAGCCTGATGCCAAACTCTATCAAATGAATTAGAAATATCAAGCGCAATAATCTTACTTTTCCAAAAAACGTTTGCTACGATAGCCTTACTGACGGTAATTAAGAAGCTTTCGTTCTTCAAGATATTTCATAAGTTGACGGTTTATCAACGTTTCCATGACCTTGGAAAGAAAGGACGTTAGTGCAATTGGACGGTAATTGGAAGGTTAGGAAGATTCGCCTTTTTTAGGGACCGGCTGGACAAATGCAGTTTTCCATCTGTTCGGAAAAATCCCCGCAGATTAGTAGAGATGGAAAAGTTTACGCAGTGGTTTTGTCAGCGTAGAAGAACATTTTTTCAGAATAACGGCAGAGATACCATCTGGACCAGCAGATTTACATAAGTGAGATCTTTAAGGACTATCGCAACCGAGCGAGTTCGAAAGAATATCTGCTTCATCACAGAATTTGCAGACTCGATCTCAGGTGGAGCCAATATGCTATCAGGAAGTGTCGAGTTAGCAGCAAATTGGCTTTATCGATGGAACTGACATACGGAGAGTCCTTGAAAACGATAGTTGAGACCGATTACAAGGCTTCATAATTGAAGAGTCTGGCGTTCGAGTCTTGGTGAGGTAAATTTTTTTTTTTTTTTTTTAAACTCGGGTGGCAAAAAACTTTTTGTATGCTTCTAGTTTTGGTTGGTAAATGAAAAGAACAAATTTTAGCAACCCGCCTCTCTGAAAATTAAGGGTTTTTTTAATGTCTTATTTGTCTTATTTGTACATTTTTACAATGAACAAATTAAATTCACAACTTCGAGAGAACAAAATGTTCGACGGTAGGGTTTCAACAAAATGACGCTCTAAAGAAGGCTGATACCAATTTAATTTTTTTTAGTTTCCTAGTCTGTCATCTTTCGTTAGAACCGTTTCCAGCGCATGAAATAAGCTCCTTTAATTTTTAGTCATAGTTCTTCTCACTCATGGGCTCCTAGTTTGGGAAATCAGTTCAACTCTATCTTCGAATAAGAAGTAAATAATTGTGATTTTTTTTTGTATAACTTTTATTTCCATTCAACTTTATTAACTCGCAAAGTCATAAAAATAACTTTTTTTTCAGCAAGTCCTGAACATGGTTAAATTTAACTCAAATGTTGCCAGTTTTTCTTTAATGTTATTGAGCAGCAATGATCTTACCGATCCTTTCACGGTTAATATCGTTTTAGGCATATACAGAAATCTCAAAAAGCTTGCTTCCGGTGGTATAAACACATTGTTTACCACATAAGTTCCCACTAGCAATGGACAGTCTAGTGATATGTTGCCATTTTTTGGATCAAATAATGAAGAGGTCAGTTCTCTTAAAAGTCTAATTGTTTTGAAAAGGTTTTGAAGTTCACAGGTTTTTATGTTGCCAATGTAGTGCACCTTCTTGAAGCCTTCTCCTGATTGCAAAAGTTGAATATTCCATAAAGGAGTTGGTATTGGTTTCAAAACATTTGCGAAAGCGTATACCGAGGTATCGCTTGTTTTTATTATTTGCTGTCTATAATTGATTGTATCTGTCGATCTTACACTCACTATTTTTATTTTTATGCAATTCTATACATATAAGAAGAATGAATTTATATTTATTTTTAACTTTTATGAAATAAGAGCCTACCTGAGCTCCTTGTTGGAAAGCAGCGAAGAAGAGAAGAATTTGTAGTACGTGAGAAGTTTTTGATTTCTTAGTGGTGGACATTGTTCTTTTTTCTTTTAATGCTGCAACTGATATTGTGATCTTCGTTTGAACTGGTCATAGTTTCAGCTTTGAAAATGATATGAATTATATAATTTAATGATGTGATTAGCATTAACTCTTCTTTGTATTAGAATTTTTGCCATTAGTAGTTGCTGGCTAATTTAGAGCAACTAATTGGCTTTGGTTTGTTGAGGACCCATCAACAAACAAAGTCTATCATAGCTGATAAGAATTTAAGTGCTTTTTTCCGCCAAGTTGTCTTTTTTTTCTTGGTGAAGCTGACAAAATTAGAATTTTAATTTCCTATATGTATTCTTCGAATGCTTTTTCTTTCTTATCAAAAATTCAGAAGGGTCAGTTTTTGCACACAAATTCCTAACTTGCATGTATTTTTATGGTGTATTGATTATAATGTGGTTTATGATCTTTTTCTCAAATCTCAAGCCATACATTTGTTTTCGTACGGTAATCGAATTGAGTAAATTAAGTAAAGTAGTTTCCAAGTTTACGTTCCAAGGGAAAATAAGTATGAAATAATGCCCATATAACTGGGGAGTTAATGAAGCAAATGTTTAGGCAGCCAGCTGACGTATAACCCACCATGTATTGGTCAACTGACTTTGTTTTTCCTTCAAGACATTTCACACACCTCAAATCCGACAAATTTTAAAATGGGAAATGGGAGGGAATGATTAAAAACTTTTTTTCGCTACAATATTGGGGGGGGGGGGGGGCTGTCACTGCTCGCCCCACTACAGAGTCGCAGGTGACGGTCGCGAATGTTCTTAAGATGAATTCCTTATGCATTTTACGAATCTTCAATGGGGAGGGACCTGGTTATGAAAATCTGTCGCTGGCCCTTTTTTTTTTTTTAATTAAATAGGGTGAAGGTGAAAATTACCTTTACAAGCACGTCGACCTGAAAGATCTTTTGTGCTGTTCCCTTAGGTTTGAAAACACGTAGTGTATAGGTTTGTTCATTCGAAGCTGAGGTCATGTAAGAACCTAAGAATCTTTGAGGAAGAGGTGTTTCTGATATCAAGGGGACAGGGGAACCCTTTATTGAATATTTTAAGCCTGGATCTAGCTAAGGCAGGGCATTCGCATAAGATGTATTCAGCTGATTCTATGTCTTCAAGACAGAGACGACAGGTGTCATCTTGGCTGATGCCCATGTTTTTAAGATGATACTTGAGAGAGCAGTGTCCAGTGAAGAAGTCCGTAAGTAACTTTGCGTCACGTTTGCTCATGTCAAGAATTTCTTTCATACGTTTGTGGGATAAGTCAATGAAGTCGCTGGCCCTTACAAGAGTTTCGACAAGTCACACATAGCGACATCAGCGACATCTATATAAGTCATTTTACTAGTATCGGGTGTTTCTTTTTAAGGGTTAGTTGAAATTGATTATATGTAGAATAAGTATACGATTTTCCTTTGTCGTAGTCAGCTATCTGATTATCGGTAAGAGATTGCGGTATAGCAACACAGAGTTTTCAGAAACTATTTTTTTTTTTGTTTTGGATAATTGTAATTCTTATGTTGATCACAGAACTCACGAAACATCCCTCTCCAACAGGGGAGGCGGTTGTATGTGGTCGCGATCTATGCGCCGGAGGCTTCTCAAAATTCATGTTTTATAACAGAGCTTGAAACACTTTTTCGATGTCTGAAACTGAACTCAGAAGAAAACTATTTCCTTTTGGCCGGTGATTACAATGCTAAACACCAAGATTGGGGAAATCAATTATCCAATCCAAAAGGGACCCAGCTATTCAATTGGCTGGGGATCCACAGCATTGAGTATAAAGTCGATCTGTTGGCTACTGACAGGCCTTCATATCCTCGAAGTGGCTCTTATTTGGATCTATTGCTTTTAGACTCAAGACTGAAACTGACCGACGACATTCTTCGACGGACGAAAAATTGTTTGACGACGGTTGAGTACGACAGTGACCACTGTGGACTCGCCGCAGTCATAATGCTTCCGAACAACCTTGTGGAACTGGAGGAGTACGTGCCGACGCACTCTTACAACTACGGTAAGACACGTTGGCCGCGCTTTTCCGGTGCCGTCTCAAGGGAACTTCGTTCGAACGGTATAGCGCCTCCATGCAACAGGAATCTGTCGAACGTTGAGATCGATGGGTACCTGCAACGTATGGAGGATGCAATCCGTAGCACAATGGACAGGACAATTCCTAAATATAGGCAACATGACTCTACAAACATGTACAGAAACGCGACAATCGACGAACTTTACCAACAAAAAAGTAGAAGAAACACCGCAATTTTGATGCTGCTCAATGACTTAAAAGAATGTAATAGTAACATTACCTAGTTTAGTTATATTACTTACCGACTCGAAGAAATACAGAGAAGAAAGAAAGGAATTGAAGGACAGAGAAAAATTTACCAAATATTTTACTTTTTACTACCATATAACAATGAAGTGGATGAGTGAAGCTGGAAATTTCATCATGGCAGAGTACGAGACGCACTGGTCGATGATTCGAACTTTACAACAAATTAAAAGAGATCAACAACTCATTGCGATGATTTATCGTTGTAATTGAAATGGTTGCATGAAAATAGCTTGAAAACCATTACTCAAATATTAATTAATTTCGTTTCTAAACTTAATGCATTGCTCTTTTTTTAATTTTATTGTCAAAGTTTACGAGCGCAGTTAAAAGATCTGTAGACACTATAGTTAAAAAATTGAATGTATTGATTTTAACCGAATTTCACAAGGGTGACGAAGAAATATAGATATGATATTCCAGATTTCAATTTAGTTGCAAGTTTCAGAAGGCACGATCGTCCAGCAGCAGGAGTTGCTATATCTGTAAAAGGTTGTCTGATACAACTGCCATATTTTGATCAAATCATATGAATTTGCATACGAGGTACACTAGTATGTTTAGTACTAATGTTTTTGATATCGGCGATTTGTGTGTTTGTCGTTGCCACTCTGGAAATGGACAACAAGTTATAATTGTGTGATAAACTATCCTTTAAATTAAAGGAAGAGATTTCAGAACATCAACATGGTTTTATGTCTGGTAGATCTACTACGACTAATCTCTCCTTGGTGACGAATTACATAGTAAAAAATTTTGAAAGCAATTCCCAGACTGATATTATATTTACGGATTTTGCTAAAGCCTTTGACCGTGTTAATCATCAGGTTCTAGTTAATAAACTGAAGCAATTTGGGTTTCATTCAAGATTTCTTGATTGGCCGCAATCGTATTTAAGCTCCAGAGTTCAGAGAGTTAAAATCAATAACCGTTTCTCACACCAAGTCCTAGTTCACTCTGGCGTCCCTCAAGGAAGCCACTTGGGTCCATTACTTTTTCTAATCTTCATTAATGATATTCCCAAGATATTCAGCAATTCTCTTTGTCTTCTTTTTGCTGACGACCTTAAGCTATACCGCACTATTAGGAGTGTTGAAGATTGTGTTTTGCTCAACGATGACTTAGGAAAACTGGCTGAATGGTGTCGTATAAATGATCAAAATGCCAAGTTATGTCCTGTTTCCGTAAAACTATACCTGTTCAGTTTAAATACCAGATTAATAATTCTGACCTGGAATGTGTTACTCAAAAAAAAGATTTGGGGGTAATATTAGATACTAAGCTTTCATTTTTACCTCATTTTAATTATATAATAAATAAATCTAACCAAATGCTAGGGTTTATTATCAGAAATACTAAGGAATTCACCGATTCATACTCACTCAAATCTCTCTTTAACTCTCTGGTTCGATCTGGACTGGAGTATTGCTGTACGGTTTGGAACCCTTGCTACAAAAACTCGATTGTGAGAATCCAAAAAATTCAAAGAAAGTTCACTAGATATACGTTCTACAAACTAAATTGGAGAATCGATACTCCCTCATACAAAACCAGGTGTTTGTTATTTGGCATGCAAAGTCTAGAAAATCGACGTACTTATTTTGGGATAATGCTTGTTAGAGATTTACTAGCATACCACATAAAATGCTCTCCTTTACTTTTGTTAATTAACCTACGCGTCCCGAGTAGAACTTCTCGTAATAACTGTGTGTTTCATGAGCAAATTCATCGAACGAATTATGCTCGAAATGAATCAATTACTCGTTGCATCAGAGTAGCCAACTCAGTTTGCAGTAGTTTAGATTTCTTCGACAACTGTAGTAGAGATTCTTTTAGACAGTATGTATTTAATGTATTAAACATGCCACCATTTAATTAATTTGAAGTTTAATTAATATTCATATTCTTATTTTATTAATACTATTGTTAGTCTAATTCTTAAGTAGTCTTCAAGTGAATATGTTCTCTGATTGACGAAATAAATAAATAAATAAACAGTAGACGTTTATAATTCACCGAATACGTCTTCAAGTGTAATACGATAGTTTTTATATCAAAATTTATTTATTTAGTATGAAGACGCTTCTGCATACCTTCACGATAAAATTGGGGAGAGATTTGATGATTTCCCAATGATTTTGAGTGGTGATTTTAACGTCAACTTCGCCGATGCTACAAATTTGCCACTTTTTCAATTTTTAAAAGAAGAATACTATTTTACAATGACGAATGACCGCAGCCTTAGTACAACGAAATATAAAGCGACAATTGATGCAGTCTTTGCGATATATTTTAAAAGATTCGAGACAAAATTGTTCGTTTCCTAATTAAGTTACCATAGACCTATTATTTCAGTATTAGAAACGATGATTGTAGAGATGATAATAGAAGAGATGAAGTTCCGGAGTGCTTTTTTTTTTTTTTTCATACTGGACACAAATTGTACCTACGTTTTTCCACATAGCGTTCTTTAACATCTACATATTTAGTCAACATTTTGTGCTTAGAACAAAGCTAACCCTTAACTAAACTGAAGTAAAAAGCGCTTTCCCGATTAGCAGTTCAGAATTAGAAGAAAATTGAAGGTCCCCTCTTTTCCCTCACTAGGCAATGGTTGTGGGAAATGCCCTAGGCTCCGGGGCTCCTCGCTCTGCTTCACCACCATATTTATTATTATTATTCTTTTTTTACATCGAAGCTGAAGAAGAGAAAAACTTGTAATTTTCTTATGAATTTTATTCCTACCCCTACAAATTTAATTGTAAAACCTGATTTTAAATATCAGCATTTTCAGCACGTCCTGTACATGGTGAAATTGAATTCAAATGATGCCTTTTTTTCTTTTGGGTTATTTGTCAGCAATGGGCTTATTAATCCTTTTACAGTAAAGATCGATTTGGGTACATAAAAAAACCTCAAGAAGCTTGATTCAGGCGGTATCCCTATATTATGAGCCACATATGTTCCGACTTGCAATGGACATTCTAGTGATAAGTTCCCGTTCTTTTTATCTAAAAACGAAGAGGCCAGTTCTCTTAAAAGCCTAATTTTTTTGATAAGATTTTGAAGTTCGCAGGCTTTTATGTTGCTAGTAAAGTGTACTTTCTTGAAGCCCTCTCCTGATTGCAAAATCTGAATACTCCATAAAGGAACTGGTACCATCTTCAGAACATTTACCACAATAGATATAGTGTCATTGCTGTAGCCTGTTATTTGCTGCTTGAAATAAATCGAGTCTGTCGATCTTAAACTCAGTAATTTCAATTTGATGCAATTCTATTGAAGCAAAATTTAAAAGTCATATGAATTCTTATGGAATCAAAATTTGAATTTGTTAGGTCCCACCTGAGCTCCGTGATGGATAGCAACAAAAAATAGAAGAAGTTGTATTGCTTTCGATTTCTTTGTGAACATTGTAGGATGCTCAATGATGCAACTGTGACTGTGCTCTTCGTAGGACTAATCAGTGTTCTTGCTTTGGTGATTTATTATATATTTTTTGTTAATGATGTAGTTAGTTGTTTTTAGATCATTAGCAGCTGTATCGAAAGTAGATATAAATTAATGGAACTAGTAGTTGGTGTGCTTATTTTCTGTTAATTGGTCTAGCTTCGATGAGCAAAAAGTTGCGTAATGGCTGATAAGAAGACCTTTTAAACAAAATTCTATTTTCCGCGCGCGTTATGAAAACAAAGTCAGCAGAAAGGACATATTTCCGGCATTAGACCCGAAATAATGAGTTCCTTTCTACTGCTAGTATCATTATCACAGGTTGAGAATCGGGTACGAATCACCTGGTGATTCTTTGTTCCGAAAGGGAACATAGATTATGTGTTTCCCCGGGTAATTAGACACTTAAGACTTCAAGCTGCTTATAGTAAACAGTTCCGTTGGAAATAAGGCGTTGCCAAACAAATGGTATTTGTTTAGTTTTATTTTCATTGATTATTTTGTGTTGTGGATTGGGGTGTGAAAAATGCTGTGTTTGAATCTTAGAATTTTTTCAATGACTTCTCTTCCATTAATAAAAACCTTTTTTACGGATGTGCTATTTCTAATTGTCTATAGTTCTCCTTTCCTCGGATACTTAGAACTATCACTGAATGATGTTTTGTTGGGATTTGTTTTTGTGGGAACATGTTTCAAATTTTATTAATATTTTTTTTTTTCAAGGCATTACCCAAGCCATTATAATTTATTAACGTACACCTTAAAGCACTGTGGTGTAATGTTCACCTAGCGATCAAATTAGTTCACCACTTTTTGGCTTGTTCAAATCCGAAACTGAAATATTTGCTGCAATTTCAGAAGGTTAAGTAAAGTTGGGTGGGGGGCTTGAACGGCAAGAACACTTTATTCGAATCTCAAAGCATCCATTGTGCTCCCTGGCAAAATGATGTAAGTGTGTGAGGGGGTTGGAGAAGAAAGGGGTATCAACGTAATAAAGGGAGTGGGTTTCTGTTAGTGACTGCGTTGTTGGGTTTGAAGATCCTTTTACATTTAGAACCCTGCCTTCAGGTAAAATTAGGTTAAGTATAATGGGCTGACGGTTGATTTTATCCCCGCTCCACTTAGATCAAAGTAGATCCATTGTGATACTCGGAGTACTGTAACGTCCTAAACACCTATGAGCTTATGGTTGGTAAGTTTTTGACCATTTTGTAGCCTCAATGAAGTTCAACAGGCTGTTTCTTAGAGTGTCTGATAATTCTTCTAGCTCGTTGAAGAAGTTACTGCCTGGAATTTTCGTGGTGTGGCAGATTGCTGGGCAGTGAAAGAGGAAGTGAATGGTATCCTCATGTTCGTGTTCGTCGTTTTGCAATGAGTCATAAGTCATCGGAGCAAAGATCCAGTTTCTTTCTGTGTTAGCCTAAGTAATATTGTGTCCTGTTATAACACTTAACAGCGATCGTAATGAAGACCTATTCAAGGATAGTAGGCTTTCAGATCTGGTCTTATCGTATTGTGGTCATAGTTTCATGGAAGTGACATATGAATCTAGGCATTCCCATTTTTCATTGGATTTTCGTATTATGTTGTTACCAATGATCTGTGGTGGGTCAATGAGAGAAGTGGGTCAAGTGCTGAGCCTTTTCTAGCTAATTCGTCCACTTTTTCGTTTCCTGGTTTGCCACTGTGACCGGGAACCCAGCAGACTCTAACGTTATGCTGTGTGCCAAGAACCCTTAGCTCTTAGCGTCAGTAAGAAACAAGCTTTGATTTGACATGAGTGGCAGAAATCGCTTTTATTGTTGCTTGGCTATCAATGGAAAAGTTATATATCAGCATGTGATAGCGCCATCATGGACACCTGTTTTGCAGCCCTTGTAACTGCCAAGACCTCGGCTTGGAAGACACTGCTGTGATTTGGAAGTTTGAAGGAACTGGCTTGATTCAGGCTTTCTGAAAAGAAACCTGCACCTGTTCCAACTTCCATTTTCGAGCGTCGGTATAAATTGATATAGACGTCTCGTTCATAGGAGGTGTTTTACTCTCCTAATCCTGTCTATTGGGGAGCTTACTTACTTACTTAAGGTGGCGCTACAGTCCGGGTCGGACCAGGGCCTCAACCAACATGCTTCTCCAGCCAGCTCGGTCCCTAGCTAGCTGCCTCCAGTTTTGCACGCCAAGTTGGTTGAGGTCGTCTCCTACTTGCGTGCGCCACCTGAGTTCCGGTCTTCCTCTACTGCGCCGTCGCGTCCCTCGGGATTGGATTCGAAGACTTTTGGGTTAGCTGGTTGAGAACAATTTTTTAAATGGAGTAATGTAATCCGTGTAGATATTGTTGTCTGTGTATCGTGATAAAATCTGTGCATACCCTGTCTTTAGGATCTTGTTCAGTGGAAGGTTTGAGATTTTACCCAGTTGTCGAAGAAATGTTTTCCGAGGATTTTTTTCCTAGCGTGGGCCGAGTTTAGTCATACACAGAGGAAGTGAAGTGATCCTGTTACTTCGTCATAAGTGATGACCGTTGCGTAATGATTAGCATGCCTACTTATTATGCTGAAGGTTCAAGGATCGAATCCAAACAGAAAATAAATAATTTTTTTCCACGGATATCGCCTTTCGCGAGGAATTGGAAAGTCCTCCGATAATAATTTCATTTCCATAAAAGCGCTTTCTCTATTAGCCATTCAGAATCCGCGAAAATGTGTACGTCCCCTTCATTCTTCACAGGTTATGGTTGTGAAAAATTACCTAGACCTCGGGGCTCCTCGCTCTGTTGGACACCCAAATTATTTCATTCAAACAAAAGCTGGATTTACATGCTTATTCCCATCATCAGTGAGTTGTAACGCGTGACAACGCCAATCAACGGAGAGAGTCTATGGTGGAGTAGACATTTATTTTTTATTTTTTGCTCTATTGGCTTGATTACAGAAGTTTTGGTTTTGCTAGCATCGAATGGTGACGCGATTTTCGCCTACTGATTTTGATTGATATTGCCGGTAATGTTCTAGTACCCAAAATAAAGTGACAGGCTCATTGCTCTTAGCAGTTTCTAGTTATTGTAACAGCATTATGATTATCCTAGTTTGAATTTTGTGACTATGGATGCCATGGCTTTTATGAACGCCATATCAGAGTACAACTTTATATTCAGCTGAATACAATATCTCGTTTTGCAAAGCTGCAACGTAAACCAAAAAGACTGCGGTAAAATGAGAAGTAAAGGTTTGCCCTTTTACTATTACTCCTTTGTAGTTTTGTACTTCACTCCAACAACAGATGTCCAGGCGCTGCTACCAGTAGAGTGAACTTTAATGGTGACCTCGTGAAGAAAGGATTGGTTAAATGAATTCAACATAAAGGAGTGCAATTAAATTGTAGATAGAAGCAGTCTTTGTATAAAGACTTTAAAAGTGAACAAAAGAAGAAGTCAAAAACATGGGATAATTAAGTTTTATTTTTAAAACCTAGTCGAACGTTACAATATTTTATATCAAAACTACTTTTTTAAATACACTACATAAGAGTTTTTTCATTTTATAAATATTCTGTACAGGCAGTCGTTTTTTTTATTGACGAGATTACCTATATTTAGAATAAATTCTAGCATTTCCTGACCATTGTTCCATTGATTTCAAACGTACAGAGTTTTTCTTTTTGTTGATTTGGTAACAATGAGTGTATGCCGCCTTTGAGTGTTATTATCGAGTTTGGCTTATACATAAACCTCAGGAAAAGAGATTCAGGTGGTATAAATAAGTTGACCATGACATACGTTCCCACTGGCATTGGACATGCCAGCGACATGTTGCCTTTATCCGGTGCAAAGAATGACGAAGCCATTTCCTTCAAAATTCTTACCGATTTGATAAGTTTAAGCAGTTCACAAGACTTTATTTGGTTACTGTAAAATACTCTCCTATAGCCATCTCCTGATTGTATGAGTTGCATAGACCATAAAGGTGTAGGAACTTTCTTCAACACAGTTGTTTGCGTGGATATGGTATTGTTGCTGTGTATCCTTACAATCCATTTAAAATCTGCAGTTTCAGTTGATCGAGCAGCTAGGAGTTTCAACTTGTAACAGTTCTTTCAAGAGTCAATATTATTTGGAGATTTGTTGTATTGCTGATGAATAATAACAACTCACTTGCACGGCTATGTGGACAGAGGCAAAAAATAAAAGTAAACGCACTGCGTCCGAAGCTCGCGTTGACATTATTTCAGAAGCCCGACAGTGAGCAGGTACTCTCTGGAAGTGAGAATGTTGATGGTGATATCTGCTTTTTTTTACCATTGCATGAATGGGCAAGAGAGATTGATATCTGTGTGGAATAATAAGCCTCAGTTTTTCTTCCTAAAAACCAAAAAACAATTAAAATAGTCATGCAACATTTTGTTCTGCTACGTTTGATAAAGCCAAAAAGACAGCTCTTCGCTTTGTGCTTCAAAAACCAATCATTTTTTTTACACCAGGCGACACTGTTAAAGAGTAGGCATCTGTCATGAGCTACAAATAGACTTTTAGTGTGAAGGACTCTTTTTTGACAGTGAATAAAAAATCCTTTTATGGGAAACCTTTTCCAACACTTGGTGCATTGACGGACGATGCTTTCTTACATTTTCCAGGATTGTAGTTATGCAGAGAATGCGGCATAAAAAGGTATCCCCTTCTACTTTTAGTTGGCTCTCGGATTTGCAGCTTTGGCGTTTAACCTCACAATTTCTGCTTTTAACTCGATCTCAAGATCGGGCTATTTACATCCAGGCTTTTTCCATTCTTCTAAAAATTTACAGCAAAAAGAGAAGAATAAAAAACATTCACAAAGTAGAAACGAGTGAAGCACTCAACTTTTTTTGAATTCAAACTTCTTATGGCACAGAGTGAGCTTAAAAGGCACAGAGTGAGCTTAAAAAATAAAAATAAAATACAAGTGAAGATTCTTATGGATCGGAATGAACCTGAAAGGTCACAGCTTTATCCAGTTTCGTGTCTCTGGCAGCTGTACCATATATCCTCACTACTAACTGCTGAGTGTTAGAAGTTTCATTTCTACTCGCACACACACACACATATTTTTTTTTTAAAGAAACACAATCAGTACCTTCGCCTTTGTGTGAAATAAAAGCGGCCATGCTTCTAAAATGTCTCCTATATCTTTGACTAAATGTTTCCTCCTTCGGCCACATTTGCCGTAGAACTCTAAATACTTTGGAGTTGGCTAGTCTTTCTAATTTCATACTAAGACCAAAATTAGCCTGCAAAAGCCTACATTTGGAAAGCATGTCACTCGATGTTTTTTGGCAAACCCTTTGTTTCTCTTTTGGAGTTGATGAAATAACAAAAATGTGTGTTTTTTTATTTTTGACTTCCCATTCCGCTGTTAACAAAAATTTTCTGAACCAAAATTTATTAAGTAAATCAGCTTTACTTTGAAAAGTGTTGTCAGCAGTGCCTTTGGCTTAATGGTTATCATATCTGCCTGTTACGTAGGATTTCGAGTCTCAAGTCCCAGAAATATAATATTGTTTTTCCACGAATATTGCCTTTTTGCGATAAGTAAAACTGCCACGAAAAGCATTTCCTTATTAAGCAACAGATCGGGAAGCCTCGAAGTCTAGCTCATTTCTCACAACCATTCCTTGCGAGGCAATCGAGGGGACCTACAATTTTCTGCCGATATCGAACGGCTGATCGAGAAAGCGCTTTTCATGGCAATGAATTTACTATCGAGAGACTTTTTCATTCCTCTTCTTTATTGTGTTCCAATCAGAGCACTGTGCTGAAAAAATTTAATCTTCTCCCCCTTTCTAATTATAACCAATTGCATTTGCGTCCCCCTTTTCAAAAGTCTTAGAAGCGATGATACTAGAGCCTAAACTAATGAAATGTGAGAATGAATGCTTTTGACTCAGACTTAGATGTTCGTAATTATCACCATTTAGTATTTTGTGAAGCTGGCCACGGTCGAGCTGCTCACTTCCGAGAAATTGTCTTCTATATGCTTTATATATAGGACAGACTCCAACAAAGTGGTAATTGTTTTCTGTAGCATCCATGTTACCAATTTTACAAATTCCCACCGAATCACTATTGAATGCTTTGGCATTGAGGCTGAGCAATCCCCTACGGGCTTTGAAAACTAAACTTATCATTTCACGAGAGTTGCTGTCTTCAAAATAATTTGGTACGTTTACATAATCCAGATTGCAGTACTCATCGAGGATTTGTGAATGACGTGCTCGAATGCTTCACCATCAGTTTGGTACAGGTTTGTTTATGTAATTAAACCCAGTCTGACTTCAAACACCAGTTGAAATCAATTCCAATGTCGTTAAAAACTCCTGGCCATTCGCTAGCCCAATAAATCTGTTTTCCTATGATTATATCTGATAGCTTACGAGGAAGTCTAAGAGCTAAGACAAAGCAACTTGAATAAGGGAGCAACCATTTTCAAAATAGCCGCTCAGAGAAGGAGAAATGCGCAGGAGATTCGTTCGCCGAAGTTCATAAATGATGCTCAAGGACTGCTACTTGTGGATGACGACAAAATTCTTCACAGGTGGCGACAGTATTGTGATGATCTTTTGAATGAACAGTTTCCTCGGCGCCACTTTCCAACAGCTGCACCTAACTTTACGGAAGTATCCGACGTCACAGTCGAAGAAGTTAGGGAGGCAGTTAAGAACTCCAAAAAAGGCAAAGCGATTGGGCCATACGAAGTACCATATGAGTTTTGGAAAAATATGGGAGACATCGGGTTGAGATGGCTCACGATTCTCATCTCCAAACTTATAAGAGGTGACAGTTTGCCTAATCAATGGAGGGAAAGTTTTCTTCTTCCAATGTACAAGGGAAAGGGAGATATCAGAAGCTGTGACAACTATCGTTCGATCAAGTTGATGTCCCACACTATGAAGATCGTTGAGCGGGTTTTGGATAGCCGACTGCGGAAAATAATAAGGCTGTCTGATGACCAATGCGGGTTTGTCGCGGGTAAGTCAACTACAGACGCAATCTTAAGTATAAGGATCATTATGGAAAAACACCGAGATGCCTTTGAGGATTTGCATATTGTGTTGGTTGACTTCGAAAAAGCATTCGATCGACAACCGCGAGATCTGATATGGGTGGCCCTCAGACACCGAGGAGTTCCTGAAGCCTATGTGCGAATAATTATGGACATGTACGAGGGAGCAGTTACAAAAGTAAGATGCCCAGCTGGAGTCACCGAAGAATTCCAAATAACAGTAGGTGTATCAGGGAAGTGTCTTGAGTCCACTGCTCTTTATTGCTGTTCTGGATTATTTGCTCGAAGGAAAAGTAACGGACAATAAAGTACAACAATTATTCTTTGCTGACGATGGAGCCATCATAAGCGAGGATCCTACATCCCTGCAACGAGCACTTGACGTTTGGATTGATGATCTGGAAGGAAATGGGTACCGTATTAGCGCTAAAAAGACTGAATACCTGTGCTGCCCTTTTTCTGATCCAGACAAGCCTATTCCAGACATTTATTTGAATGGAAATGTGCTTCCTAAGTGTGAAAAGTTTAAATATCTGGGATCTATGATCAATAGTGAAGCAACTTGTAATGACGACATCAATCATCGAGTAAGCGTAGGGTGGATAAAGTGGCGAGAAAACTCCGCTATCTTCTGTGATCGAAAAATGCCCCCTAAGCTGAAGGGAAGACTCTACACAGCAGTTGTCCGTCCAGCTCTGACATACGGTTCACAATGTTGGACAATGTACAAAAAGTATGAGAGCAAATTGACGGCAGCCGAAATGAAGATGCTTCGGATGACAGCAGGAGTAACAAAGCTTGATCGAATTAGAAGTACTAAGATCCGTGGAAGCCTTCATGTCAAAAGTACCATCTTGGACAAAATTCAGCACGACCGGCTCAGTTGGTATTGTCATGTTCAGAACCCCGTCCAAAAGGCAATATCGTACAACGTTCCAACAAATTCGCGACGAAAAAGAAAAGGCAGGCCAAAACACTCCTGGTACAAGCAAATGCAAAAACAGCAGCATTTGGTTGGCCTCAGATATGGAACAATCCAAAACCGGGAGGCTTGCCGACGCTTTCTGAGGTCAACGCGGCGTACCCCACAGGCGGATCACTAGTGTGAAGCAGAAAAGTGGGAGAGTTGTGATCGCTTCAAGATCACTACTCGTAACGCCGGAAATGAAAAGAAGAGAAGAAGCTTACGAGGAAGTCTGCTTTCAGGAAGTGTACTTGTAGTGAAGTCTAAGTGGTGTAATGTATGCTTTATGAAGTCCTGTTTGTATATTGAGCGCGTAATTGGGAGTGTTTCTTGGTAATGAGAAACATCTTTTTATAAAATAACGTTGAAGGTTTTCGACCTAGGAATGTTCAGCATAACCCCAAACTTGGGCGCAATAGTTCATGACCGATTTTGAATATGCTTCGTAAATCTTGTATTTTGATGAATGCAATATGTTTTTATTTCTCAAAAAGCTTGACCAGGTTGCATTGATTGAGCTCTTTGCTATTCCTAATGTTTGATTAAGAAGATCTTTCTAGGACAGATTATAGGTAAAAATTACGCCTAGATATTTGTATTTGTTTACAACACTTATTTCGACTTTGTTCATGGAGCACCGTTCCGTAGCCGCTCGCCGTTCCTGAGTGATAACATATTCCAATTAGTCGAATCAATTTTTGTATTGTTTTCGTAAAAGTAAACACAAATTTAAATCTGATAGGTGTTGGTTCAGTTGTTGCTGGGTCGACTTATTCTCTTCACAATTCTCTAAATCTGCAAGACCGTACACCGTGCTAGGAACGCCCAATAGTCCCATCTTCTGCCCAACTTGAGTCATATGGTCAAGTAAGGACATTGAAATTTTAGTCGCTCAACTTGAATGTAAAAAAGTTGGACAGGCTTCTTTTCGCTTTTTCTTATTTATCTGCTGTTAACTTATTTTAATAAAAAAATTAAAAAATTTTTTTTTTAATTTTTTTTTTCCTTGTTCTAATGGCTTGAGAACTGTCTTGTTTGTTTCACTGGATTCAAGTGCATATCCTTAAAAAAGAAAATACAATTATTGCTTTGATAGTAAATAAATAAATTTTTTTAAATTTTTGAGTATGGGCATTGTTTATATCCCATACACCAAGGCAATAAAACAATCCACAATAACCTTCACTCCTTTTTTTATGATTTCTCTCTTTAACATGATTTATTTCAAACCAGATCTAATGTTAAGTTATTTTACTATTGTTTTATTCATTTCAATTATTTTATTCTATAAAATCTCACTAATTACATTTATTTCATCAAAATTTTTAGCACTTCCTAACCATTGTTCCATTGACTTCATACGTAGAAAGTTTTTCCGTTTGTTGGTTTGGCAGCAATGAGAGTATACCGCCTTTGAGTGTTATTATCGAGTTTGGCTTATACATAAACCTCAGGAAAAGAGATTCAGGTGGTATAAATAAGTTGACCATGACATACGTTCCCACTGGCATTGGACATGCCTGCGACATGTTCCCTTTGTCAGGAGCAAAAAATGACGAAGCCATTTCTTTCAAAATTCTTACCGATTTGATAAGTTTAAGCAATTCACAAAACTTGACTTTGTTATTGTAAAAAACTCTTTTATAGCCTTCTCCTGATTGTATGAGTTGTATAGACCACATTGGTATATGGACTTGCTTCAACACTATTGCTTGTGTGGATACGGTATTGTTGCTGTGCAGCCTTACAATCCATCTAAAATTTGTGGTTTCCGTGTATCTTGCGGTGAGAAGTTTTAACTTAAAACAATTCTATCGAAATCATTTATTAGTGATTTGTTGTATTGGTGTTAAATGATAATAACTCACTTGTTCTCCTATATGGACGATCGCAAATAATGAAAGTACAAGTATTGCGTCTGAAGCTCTTGTTGACATGATCGCGATTGAACGGGTGCTGTTATTCAATACCCATGATCCTTTCGGTGTGGTGATGTGTTGTTTGCTTGTTAAATGCAAAGATTTATATCTGTACTGATTTATAAACACCAGCTTTTGTCGAAATTGGAAACAATTAAAGTGTTTAAGCAGCATTTTGTTCTGCTACGGTTGATAATAAGAAAAGCTTTTGTTTGGATTGTCGTTCGCAAAAGTCAGTCATTGAAGGTGGAGATGAGGTACACACTTTAATGGCATTAGAGCATGTTAGCCTCATAAACTCTTCGACTAGATTTTTCGTCATCTTTGAAAGGTGCAAGAAGTAAATAGATTAACTATTGGTTAATCTTTGGCTTCTATCATTTTTTCCGGTGCGTCTTTTACTTTATTTTACTTATACAATTTTTTTTTATATATTTTTTTTTTGCTGAGAAATTGAGGCTTACAAAAGAGGGAACAGAGTATCGTCGAAATGTAAAATATCTTACTCACAATGATTGTGAATTGAAATGAATTCATGCTCGATTTGTTTTTTTTTTTAATAAAAGGAGGAGGCTTATGCTAATCTGGAGCACTCAGACTTAATTTCCGGTCCATTGTACTGCCAAGGTGTTAGTCATTTCATATATATAACCTCAAGGGCGGCGTTCAAATGAAACTAAGAGGCTGAAAAAAAAGTAGATGCCCAACGCGTCCAGCCTATCTACTGAACACTCTACCACTGCACCACGGCCGCCCTCTAAGTCGATTTTTTAGATGTAATATTTAATTTTTCCTTACTTAGAATCGGTATGTCGCCAGTTAAAGTGCAGGGCCACGTAAGTCAAAAAATTCATCAAAAATTTTTTTTGTTCGAAAAAATATGAAAAACAGTGCCACCTTTTGACATTTTCAGTGAACTTATGTTGATTTCATCATTTCGTAGAAAAGAAAAAAGTCTAAATTATTTTACTTTTACATACTCAACAGGTGGCGTGTCTTCGGTTTTTTTGCGATTTCTGCAAAACATGCTTAAAATACTAACGACGTCCTGCACCTTAACTGGCGATTGAAAAGCAAAGAAGGACTTATACGCATTTTGTCCTTTTAAATGCAACGTACTCTAGAAATTTCATATGTGCCATTTCCTTTAGTTTTTTTGATGTACTTTCTTCTTTTCATTTTAATATAAAAAAACGGTTCAAAAAAACAAAAGAGCCAGATTGTAGTGAACTAACACAATCATTAGCCCATTTCCATTTACGCAAAGTATCTGATCTTTCCGACTTAAGCAGATGTATGTGCTCCTTGGTAATACAGTAAAGTGTATATTTTTGAGGACGAAGAGGAGAGAAGAATACTAGAACAATGTATTCTTTGTTTGGGGAGGTGCTGAAATCTATAGCTTTTTGTTTGCATTTAACCTACCTACCAAGTTGTCACAATTGTTTGCTTTGGATGATGCCTTTCTTATAAGGATTGGGCTTCGGTATCAAGACTAACAGACATCTTTTTTTTTGAGAACTTATTTACTTACTTAGGTGGGCATTACAGTTCGAGGATTCAACCACCATCCTTCTATAACGACTTCAATTTCGGGCGAGCTCGCTCCAGTTTTGCATTCTAAGTCGGTTGAGTTGTTCTTCCACTTGATGGCGCCACCTAAGACGATGTTTTTCCCTTCGGCGATTTCCCTGCAATGCGCTTTCGAAAATCCGTCGAGCCGGAGCGTTGATGTCCATCCGCTCTACATGGCCCAACCATCGTAGCCTCGCTATGCGTCCTCTTCTGGATATGCCCATGTCATGGTACAGCTCATACAGATCGTTGTTGTATGTGTATCTTCTTCTCCACACAATGTCTTCGCATACGGGACCAAAGATCATTCCGAGAATTTTTCTTTCGAAACGAAAAAGGGTTTCCTCATCCGCTTTCGATAAGGTCCATGCTTCCGCGCCGTAAAGCAGGACTCTGATGATCAAGGTCTTATACAAGGGTACCTTGGTTTTTCTGGAGAGGGCTTGTTTCTCAATTGACTTCGCAACCCAAAGCAGCAATGGTTGTTAAGAGTTATTCTGCGTTTGATCTCCGCACTGATGTTTTTTTTTTTTTTTGAGAACAGTGTTTCAAAATTGCTGTATTTTACGTTCTTCTTCTGTTCTCGCGTCCTTTTGCATTGTTTAGAAAACATCGTAGCATTGCATTCTCTTACGTTCTTTACATTTCTTGGTATTCCCTGCAACTACTTGCATTTGTTTAATGTTTTTCAGTTCTTTCGCGTTCTTTGCATTCTTTGCATTCCTTGCATTTTTCGCATTCTTGCATTCCTTGCTTTTGTTGCACTATCTGCGTTCTTTTGCAGTCTTTTGTATTCTACGCACTCTTTTCGCAGCCTTTTGCATTCTCTTCATTCTTTTGCATTCTCTTCTTTCGTTCTTTTGCAGTCTTTGCAATATTTGGCATTCATTTCATTGCATTCCTATGCACTATGCATTCATAGCATTCCTGGCATTCATTGCTTTTTTTGCATTCTTTGAATCCTTTGCGTTACTTAGTAGTCTTTAGCATTCTTCGCCACCTTCGCAATCTATTTGTATTTATTGCATTCTTTACATTCCTTGCTTTTGTTGCACTGTTTGCACTTGTGTTGTATGCGTGCTTTAGCAGTCTTTTGGATTCTTCGCACTTTTCGCAGCCTTTTGCATTTTCTTCAATCTATTGCAATCTTTCCAATTTTTGGAATTCATTGCATTCTTTTGCATTCTTTTACATTCTCTGCATTTGCAATCTAAGAGGAAGATTCATTTCTAACTCCGGCCATATGAAATCAAAATATTGCAGACTTTCAAGGATATGCGAAGAGAGTGGGCAAAGAATCGGCATTAAAATGCCCAAGTAGAACTTAACAAAACTGTAAATCATTCTTCAGCTCAAATGCAAAATCGAATTTCTAAAAGTTTTAAAAGACAATAACAATTCTTTATTTTTCAAATAGATTGTCAAACATACAGACAGAGACAAGTTCAGTCTTAAATCTCTAAACGCACAACACACACCAGAGATAAAACTCACTTTATTGAATATTTGGTTATGGTCTTGTATTTATTTTGAAACTAATTACTGAAATGGAACAAACCCATTCATATCTACGGGCTTATGTGACTTACTCAAATAACAAACACTTTGTGTCCTCACATATATTTTCTATTTAATTGAAGAAGAATAAAAGCCATTCTGTGTAGACTGGCAATACAGGTGACACCTGTGTGTGGATCAAATACTTTTTTTTTCTCAAATGGGATCGTCACTTAAATTGTACTTCAAAGGAATGGTGAAGGGGGAGGCATGATGTACTTTTTAAGTGAAAATGTACATTAAGCAAATTATAAATTCATAAAGGGATTTGCATAAAATTTAAGCTTCAACTATACGACTAGTCGTCATACACAATACAATGTGACACACAGAACACATTCCTTGGGTACGTGTTATGAGATGACACGTTCATGGATGAAAATTGTGTTTTGTTTTTAGTCGTTTATTCAAATGTTTCTTACAAATACACGAATTCAGGCAAACATTTTTGCTTCGATTTCTCGTAGAGTTTATTCAAATGATCTTTTCATTTATTTGTACACACAAGGAAACTAGTTGCGTGATAGGACATCATTGACAGACATTTCATTCAATTTAGTGTGTGCCGTGATTTCGTCTTTTAGTAGAAATGAGTCATTAATTTTTCATTATGATTGATTGGATGTTGTTTGACATGGAAAACGTGAAAAAATGTAGACAAATAGGGAATATTAAAGCCACCCTTCCGTCGCCCACATCATGAATTAATGATTGATGAAGTTAAATAAACTATTCCAATCAAATGTGTGATGACACTTCTTCTTTTCAACGTTACATTTCGCGCAACCCTTTTTTCAACCCATTAATTATGTTTAGGTTTGAACGATAGATAAAGTGTCATAGCGGTTAAGCGGTTCGGTTTTGGGCTCACATAGAATATGTAGAATGAAATAGAATGGAATGGAGTGGAATAAAATCAATGGAATCAAATAGAATAGAATAGAATATAATGGAATAGAATAGCATAGAATAGAGTAGAATGGAATAGAATGGAATGGAATTTTTTAGAATAGAGTAGAATGGAATAGAGTAGAATAGAATACAATAGAATTGAATAGAATGTAAGAGAATATAATGGAATAGAATAGAATAGAATGGAATAGAGTAGAATATAATAGAATAGAAAGGAATAGAATAAAGTGGAATATAATGGAATAGAATAGAATGGAATAGAATGGAATAGAGTGGATTGAAATATATATGAATAGAATAGAATCGAAAAGAATAGAATAGAGTAGAATATATTAGAATAGAATTGAATGGAATGTAATAGAATAGAATATAATGGAATAGAATGAATTAGAATGAAATAGAATGGAATAGAGTGGAAAAGAAGTTAATGGAATAGAATAAAATAGTATAAAATATATTAGAACAGAAAAGAATAGAATAGAATAGAATAGAATAGAATAGAATAGAATAGAATAGAATAGAATAGAATAGAATAGAATAGAATAGAATGGAATAGAATAGAATAGAATAGAATAGAATAGAATAGAATAGAATGGAATAGAATAAAATAGAATAGAACAGAATAGAATAGAGTAAAGTTGAGTAGAATAGATTAGAATAGAGTAGAATAGAGTAGAAAAGAGAAGAATAGAATAGAATAGAATGGAATGGAATGGAATAGAATTGATTGAAAAAACAACAGAGCAAAATGAAAAAAATTAACAAACGTGCAATACTCAATTCAAATCTCATTGAGAATCTTCACTTGCTTTCTATTTCAAAACCTATTTGAACTACAGACTGTACTACCACGTTTTTCATCTTATGACAGCATCGCACCAACTTGAAAGAACATCCGTGATATTTGTGCACGCCTTTTTTAATAATACTTTTATCAACAAAACAACATAATAATTGGATTCTTGTTTGTGTTTCCAATCAAATTTAAAAGTCTCTCATGTCACCCTTGAGGCCTATTCGTCCAATTTTTTGTATTGTTGTTTACAAAACAGAAAAAAAGATTCACCACCAGCCTGGTTTGTCTTGCAATATTTATACAACGCAACCACAACTCCGTTTTGGAGTGTACTCACGTTTAGACTAGGCCGAAACGTGTAACCGCATTTTGGAAATATCATCATCTTCATCACCAAATATATAATTTTTTACCCGACCCTCTGCTTGTATGTGACCATATCCGAGGAAGAACAAGAATCAGTATCTTTGTTTAGAGTTTCAATTTTCTATTTCACAGCACAAATTTTTTCGGTCTTGTTTTTGTTTGGCATTGTTTTCGTCGGTACATTTCGAAAAACATACAATTTTTGGTTTTACTTTCTCTCCTACACACAACAAAGTCTCAACTGCGCTAAACAAGCACCAAAGTTCTGTCTTCGTTATTTCTGTTGTTGTTCTTCATTTCTGGCAATTATGTTTAGACATGTATTATTCAATAGTCAACTAATTTAGAAAGCTAATAGATACGTCGTTGTCGTCGGCTTTGTTGATGTTATTGTTGTTGTATTATGACGAGCTGCTTATACATTGTTCTGAAATTGGATACGACCGACGACGTATCAACATCAAGTTTGAGAATGAGCCATTATCATTGTCGGATGGATGCGCGCACAAGATGTTTTATCCAGTGAAGTGGATAGCATCCTGTGTACATAGTTTCCAGTTTCTGCGAAAATATTGCAAAATCATTGCTGATGTATGAGATAATGCGATGCTAGTGCTGTAATAGCTTCAAGGAAATGTGCAAATGCTGTCAATAGAAGCACGAATTTATATCCATGCGCTGTTGATGTAGGAGTTTCAGCTATTTATTCTGTTACGAAGGGCATTGGTGCGTTGATGATGCACCAGTTGTTGCTGTACATAAGCCATTCAAAGAAACAATGCCTTTCGGTTGCAGATGATGGATTCCAAATTCACTTAATGAGATGATTTTAGAAAGGAACAGGAAGCGATCTGTGATGTAGTTTCTGTTTTGAATCAGAACGATAAACAAGGCTTTGTGGTGCGCATATAGACCGCCTCGGAAAGAGAAAGCGTGGATGGTATTGAATGAATGCTTACGCTCCTATGATTTTTTTGCTAAAAGTCAACAACTTTCAAAAAACGGATTAGTTCTAAATATAGAGACTGACATTTTGCTTCGCAAATCTGTTGAAAGTATTTGGGTACCTACTCTATTTTCTAATTCATGATATTTAATCAAGCCTGGAAACATTGACTGTGTCTTCACTATTCCATCGTTTCTGTAGGTAAATTTCTGAATGAGCGGATTGCATCTACAGAATTCACATAAACCAGTTGGTAGGAGGTTTTTGTCAACATTGACAAAGAAGAAGTGAGAATCTTTTCTAGTCCTGAAAAGTCACCTACCATGAATACTGCACAAAACAATGAACGCGTACGGGAAATCGTATAGCAAAGTTCCTCAACATCATCGAAGAGAGTTTCCACACAATTTGCATTATTACGGCGTGCGCTTTGGAAAGCCACCCAACCTTGTGATTTGAACAAGATGGTGTCACGGCACACACTGCACGTGCATTAACTTCAAATGGTTTGGTAATGGACATATATTGCGAACTGATTATTTCGTGCAATTTCGTAGCAATTTTATTTGACCTTCACATTCACTGAATTTAAAGGCTCCAGACAGTTTTCTCTAGAGAAGTTTAAAAGAAAAATTGTATTTGTGTTCACAACCATAAAAATATCCTTCTACTTAAATCTAATATTCGAAACAAAATTATGGCCATTTCATTTCACTCGAACTTTAAAGAAAAAGGAGCAATTTTGTCCCTATCAGAAAATGGCCACCAGGAAAACATTCTCTTGCCAACGATGATCCATGAAGTCGATTATGGCCTCGTTTTATGTTCCTTCCTCAAAGAACTCTTCTCTGATGTTTTTCTTTAAAGAAGTTCATTAGCATCTCTAAAGAATGAATTTTGCGTAACCCTGAGTCTTTAAGGTAATTTGATTGACTCTTTTTAAAAGTGTTGCGCCACTCCTTGAGTTACCCAATTCTTTGAGAAAATTCTTCTACATTTTCTGGAGGCGTAAACTACAAGTGTAAAGAGGTCTGTAGAATTACTAAAGCCAAGTGTAAATTATTTTTATGACATTCAATAACCCAACTAGCGGATCACTGGTGTAAAGCACTTAAGTAAGAGAGCAGTAAAATCAACAAATTTTCCACTTGCGCAATGCGATTTATAGTTTCATATTCAAGAAATGTGGTGCACTTGCATAGTTTCACTTTTGTCACAAGTCCTTGTATGGTTTTGTTACAGGTCAACAGTTCAAGAATCAAGATTCAGAGCAACTCTCTCTCTCTCGCTCAATCGCAATCTCACTCAATCTCCCTCTCTCTCTCTCTTTCTCTGTCTCTCTCTTTATCTCTCTTTGTCTCTAACTAACTCAATTTCTGTCTTTCTCTCTCTTTGTCTCGATAGCAATATAACTCTCTTTCTATCTCTCTCTCTCGCACGCTCAATCGCAATCTCACTCAATCTCTTTCTCTATGTCTGTCTGTCTGTCTCTTTCTCTCTCAATCGCAATCTAACTCAATCCCTTTCTCTCTCTCTCTCTCTCTCTCTCTCTCTCTCTCTCTCTCTCTCTCTCTCTCTCTATCTCTCTCTCTCTCGCTCTCTCTCTCTCTCTCTCTCTCCTTCTCCCTTTTTCTCTGTCCATCAGTTTTCTCCCTTTCTTTCCTCACTCTCTTTCGTTATATGTCTTTCTTTCTATGGTTCTCTTCCACTCGCCATCTCCTTCCCCCTTTCTACCTTCCTCTTTCTCTCGCTCCCTCCCCTCTCCCTCTATTTCTTCATTTTGAAGTGGATTTTTATTAAACATCTTAATTCTACAAAACCTCTATGCAGTGATTTTTCTGTGCGCTTATTTGGAAGCAGCGAAGGCAGATTTTTCGAATTCATGATTAGACAACTCTTCTTCAACGCAGATAATGATTATTGCAGCAAATTGAGTTCTTTTTTTAACAATCACGGTTCACAGTATTTGCTGACCTCGTTGAATGTTGGCTTTGAAGAGCATTTCTCGCTTGGCTTATCCATTAGGACTTATTTACCAAACACCTGTTTTAAAATATATAGAAATGACTTTGTGGGATATAATCTTATATACCTTATTGTGTTCGCTAACCTTTTGAATTATTTAATTCACGTTTCGTCCTCGCCAATTTCCTGGGCTTCAAAAACGATTCACTGAATCTATAAGCAACTAAGAACACGTCATTGAAAAAAATTCATAAGTTGACGAAGGCGTAGAGGCCCCCGAAGAATTTATGTCAAAAATTCATAACATCACGTTGTGTTTTGGAAACAATTTATCACTCTAATTACAAAAATCATTTATTTGCCACCCATTTTTCACAACCGAATCTTTGGAGAGCACGACGGCAACGCCACCGTTTGTTTAGTATAAACTAATGGGAATAATTTAATTTGCATATAAAAGTAATTAAACCTGTGGTAATCACAAAGCTACCATTTTCAACATCCTGCCTTTGCCGAAAAAATACTGTTTCCGTCGTAATGATAAACTACCATGGCACAGCGTTTACCAGTTTATCACCATCCAAAAACCCAAGGCATAACAATAACTACTGGCCATGAGCTAATACGTCGGGCATAAACGGAAACATTTTGAAAAGGCCCTCATTAGCACGGCCAAAACTTATTCGGACAACACTGTGTTTCGTGTTTAATTTGATGTGATGATTTGTGGTGTGCCTTTGGTGACAACTTCAAGTTGACGAAAATTCTATTTAACGAGACGTAATTAATTAATCGCACTTAGTCTCAGACTAAGCCAGCTTAAGTTGTTCTTAAGTTTCATTAAATCCAAGCAAAATACGAAGATGGATCATTTTTTTTTTTCTTCTTTTTACATAAAGGCGAATCCAATTTTCCACGAAACTATCAGCTTTGGAATTTTCACCTTATCATGCACATTACGTGAGAACGAAACTTCGACTGTAAGCTGAAACAATTTGCGGAAGAGAAATGATGAATAATTTTAATACACAAAAGAAGAATTAAGAGTAATAAATTGATTTTTTCGTTTTTAAAGACGTGAAACAAAAGGCTCATCTGGAAGGATGGATTCAGGATAACAATAAAGTTGATTCATAGCCTTTCAAAATAAATTGAACCTTTGTGGCAGTTTTAATTTTCAATACACTGTATTGATATGATTTTGCCTTTTTTAAGACTTGGGAGGGTTTCAATTACGATGGTTGGTATGTCCGTTGAGGAAGTATGTACACAATTGGATTTTAATTGGTATTAACGTCCTTGTTAATAGAAACGGGAAGGAAATTTTGCACTTGTCATGAAAAGTGAATCTTGGAAAACCTTTTTGGGTTTTTGCTCCGTCAGTCAGGAAGGGACCCATAAGGCCGAGGTAAGATAAGTATAAACTCAAGCTTAATTGAGTACCCTTTTTGAATTTAAGAAAAACTTTAAAGATGCCACATGGGTATGAAAAAAAACTTCGCACTACCTGGTCATGGGAGATGGGACACTGAGACAATGAAGAGGGCGATTGGAGCTGTCAACCGTAATATAATGAGATAGCTTGATGTTGAAAAAAAGAACTTTTGGTGTCTATAAGTTTAAATAATGGAGATACGCCTTGAGACATTAAACAAGTACTTTGTGCTTAGTACCAAAAGATTTTGTGTTGTTATTGTGGTTGTTTGTTTTTACCGTCTTTGCAAATTTAGTTAGATTAATTGGAGACTTAGATATGTGAATAGTAGTGATTTGCTAGGCAGTTGACTTTGAGTACCTACATGGTGTCGTATTGTATGTACTTCCCCTTCTTTAGTTTACATGGAACATCTTTCCGGCAAACATTTTTTTACCATTCGGAGTTTAGACCTTAAAGCCTTTCAGTTTCTCTTGAAGACGTTCGTTAAGTATAATGCCGATACTTTTCGAAGACACCGAGAGAATCAGATTTAAAAAACATTTTGTCTTCTCTAAATTGACAGAGTAGAACCAGTGAGTCAATTTCGGCAGAGTAGTGCAATTTTGTCCGCAAGATAAATTAGACCGAGAAACCTCGGTAGCCATTTTTTTTTATTGGTTTGAAATAAATTTAATAAAGTGAACTTTTTTAGTGTTTTTAGTTTTGTAGAATTGGAGAGTGTAGGAACTGTCATAATCAGCAGTATTTGCCTTTGAAGTTAAAAGTACACAAAAAAAGAGGAAGCAATTTGACTTAATTGCAATCGGATATAGCCGTTAATTAAAATGAGACGCAATTTTTAATTTAATCACAGAAATAATTTTATTGTGTTTCAAGTAAAGGGGGTACGAGTTGACTCTGTGTATTATCTACTCTTTGTCTCAATCATAGCCTTAGAAAAATGAAGATTGTGTAATAACTACTCTGTTGACTCTCCAATACCTCGAAATAGTCCTTTCCTCCTGTCCTTTTTAGAGATAATAATGTCATTACGATGATAGAGAATGCGAAAGTGAGTCCTGCAGTTCTATCTGTCTGTCCGTATATGGATCCTGAACCGCTTGAATTGGGTCTTTAGGTCTTGAAATAGCGGTAGCGTAAACGACTCTAATGATTTCAATTTCAACAAGTTTTTGAATAAAATCTAAGAACGGTACCTCCAATAGACCACGACAGTTTAAATAAGGTCTGTTTTTTGTCGTAAAGGAAAAAATATGTCAAAAAGCTTTATTATTTATTATTATTTGTTCCGGAAGATATGGTAAAAGGCAACCCTGGGGGCTTCATGCAGCTGGGGCCGAATTGACGCACACGTGATCGATTAATACGTGACTGAATTATTTGGCATTACTTTTCACGTTATCGATCGCTTTAATACTATAATTTGACAGTCTTTCATCAGCATATGAACGAATTGAAAGCAATAAATGGACAGCAGACTAATAATGTGCCTTTTTATAGAAAATTTTCAAAGAACAATGGCACTCACTCATTCGATCACTGATTTGGTAATGCGGCCTCTGTTTTCTTTATTTTCTACAATCGAAATATATTATTTTAATACTTGAAAGCGATAATCGTTGCTATGGTTTTATTCACGTTGTCACCTTCTTATTTCAACCAAGGACATTATCAGCCTGGCCTTGAGTCACTTAGCCGTACTCCTGCAACACTGCGTCACTGCTGCACTTGCAACTACTGCAGCTGATCGATCTATAATATCGGACTAAACGCAAACCATTGCCAAATTCAGAAGCTGTAATTGATTTCGATTTTGTTGTAGGAAAAAACTTTTTTGCCACTTTGAGTTACTTACTTGTTGACCACTAACACTAACAGATGGAGATCTTTCTCTTGTTTCCAATTTAAGCCTAGTACGCTGCTGATGCGAAACTGAATTTTTCGTTGGTCTCCACAAGCACGACGAAATAGTGAACGAACACTCAGCGGAAAAAAATTTGTGTAGAATATTATCAGCTGTTTACAAAAAGTGACAGTCAAAGTCAAGTTAAAAGTGTCACAAGAAGCAATAAATCAAACCAATATTTTTATTGTTCAATGAGTTTACAAAACTATGGAGAAGAATTACTTCTTTCGACAATAATTTGCTCCTCATCTGAACTTATGATCATGCTTTTGAAGAGAAAGAGAAAAACTTTCTTCAATTCAAATCAACCCATCTACAGAAAAGGCAAACCAAAGGTCGTTTCATGACCTATTGGCTCTTTTATTTTCACTAATGAAGCTACTATGTAAGTACATAGTTTCTCTTTTTCATCTGAGTTCAGGTTGCTTTTTGTGGGCTTTTCATCTTTGTATTCAATAAACTCATCTAAATAAAATTCTTCCACTTTCTTTATTACAAAATTCAATTCAAATGGCACATTAAATGCACAAAACAAAAAAAAAAGCAATAAAACTGTCAAAATTACTCAAACATTTATTATCCCGGGAGTTAAATGAAGGACGAAAAAGTGTGGTGATTTTCAGAAATTGTAGTAAAAGATCTACTTCTATTATCCACCTACGAACACGAAATTTTTTTTGCAGGTCAGCACAACGAAAAGGAGATCAACATTTTTCGTTTACGATTCCGTCCTTTAATTTTTGTATGGGATTTTTCATTTCGTTTCAGCAGCGTGCTAGGCTTCAAGTGATAGCGTCAGAATTCGGTGAAGTATTTTTTCACTTCATTTTCCTTTTAATAACCATCAATTTATTACAATGAACCGTTTATAACTATTCATATAAGAGAATCTAAAAAAAACACAAGTCACAAAAATAAAAAAAAAAAAAAGAAAATTGATTTCTTTTAGATCTCTGAAGGGTGTGACACATTTTCACTATTAATTTTACCGCATAGCAAAATATATAGAAAGAAAAAAAAAATATAAATACATAGTTTTCGGGAATGACCAATACTGCTGAATTTTTTTTATGCTGATAGGATAGGATCTTGCAATATTCTGAAGTGTTTGCTAGTCTGCATAACTTCCCGTTAAATAGCTTGCATTGAACTCCGTATGTTTTTACTCATAGCAATTAAGCTAAAGAACATCCTTGTGAAGAGTTTGAGAAATGTATTGACCTATGAAATCTCTCTATAATTCCCTAGATCATTTAGCCTCTACTTTAGAAATCTTCACATTTTTTTTTTTTTGGAACGTCTCCATAAAAAGAATGTGAAGGGGGACATTTTTATGGCGAATCTACAAATCGAAACCTTATCCAGTTGAAAATACCAGTGAATAAAATATTATTTGCGGGGCTGGCTACTAATTTTTAGTTTTGAAAATCCTTAACAGTATTGTTCTCCATCATAGAAATGGTTTTTCTATCGATCTAATCAGCGTACCCAAGTGGATCAGTAGTCTGCTGTAGACGAGTTAAAGAGTTGTGATCCCTTCGAGATCACGATAACATGATCCCCCTACATTAAGGAAGAAAAAAGAATGAAAAGATTAGAAGTGAGACTTATTTTCATTTGAAAAGAGGAACATTTGCCTTTCTCAGTGTTGAATTTATTCATATTAATTGACTTCTTCTTCGACACATGTGAGAAAATCTATCTAATATCGGTTCCATTTGGATTGAGATTCTTGAATTAAGAGCAGATACAAGGCTACCACAGCTGTCTTTTTACGAAACTTCTTTGTTTTTCTCCATTGAATCAAATAAAGCTGAAGTTTTTGTGCAAGGCATGGAATATGTTCTTTGTTTCTGATTTTCAATTGTTCGTTTTTCCATAATCTTCTCCTCAAGACAGACCTAAAGCCTCCTATTTTCCGAAAAAAAGATAAAAAAGTTGGAAACATCTTCTTTTTAAAGCAAAGCCAAACGCAAACAAGTTCAAAGGCTGCTCGAATTGGACGTGTGTGAATATACATCACAGACATCTGGTCAAATAAGTGGACTATTGCTTAGCACTCCTGGCATTTCAATTGGTTGTGATTGTTCCTTTTTTGGTTAGAGAAAAAATTTATTTTGCATTCTCGTTTTTTCCTTTTCCTGAAGTGGAAAAATACGAGATGCGCATTCGCCATCAATGCCCACGGTACAGTCACATATGCATGCAGCAGGTTTTATGCATTGAAATAAAAACGAAATAAACAAATACAACAATAACAGCCATAGAAGTACTTTGCCCAACGAAACCAGAAAATTTCCTTCTTTGTCTCTTTAAAAAAAACTTTTTTGTTTGCAATTTTCCAGCAGAATTTTTCTTACATTTCTCTCGAAGCATGAACGCCTTACCAAGTAGGTTCCTTCCATCAGTCGTGATGGTTTTCATCTTTTTTTTATGTTTGGTTGTGCAAGAAGGAAAATATGGCAATGTTGTGTTATTCAATTTAAGTACACAATTAGTTCTTGGAAAATGTTTTGTATTAAAGCGTCGGTTATGCTTATGAATTTTCATACGAATACTTTTTAGGATTATGGCGAACGAAGGATGATTTTCATATGTGCACAGTACTTTTTAATGCATTGGGATGTGTGTGCATTTCTTGGTTGTGAATTTAGACGTTAAGAGAGTGTGGAAGTAATGAAGCTAACATAGTTTATGAGTTTTCTCACCAAAGCTGTGGGCGTTGCGTCAGAAGTCATGCTATGAATTTAAAACTACTTAATAGAAAGCTGTGTGTGTATGTGTGGTTTGCGTGGGAATTCGTTTGTGGTCGAACTTTCATTGCCCATGCATGAAGTTTGGAAACTTGGAAATGCATAAACATTGTTCATTTAAGACATGCTGGATTCTTTTGCGGGTAGTTTTAAATCGAGCGATCTTTTGTGTCAGGATAAAGTTTCTCGTTCCAATTTTCAGAAACTTTCTGGCCAAGAGGTTCTTGATTATATTTTGAACAGAAAACAATTTTGAGACTTTTTGAGGAGTGCATTCTTTGGTATGTATTTCAATCTCGTTGATAAAAGTTGAGTTATGCGCTACGTCTTCGTTAGTTGAGTACTTTTGATAAAGAATTGATTACTCGTCTACAGCAGACTACTGAACTTCTTGGTGCCAATAATTTGAATTGAGTGAAGATATCGTTGTAGTGCTTACAACATGAAAGATTCTTGAAGATGACAGTTAAGAAATCAAACTTTAAAATGTTCTCCTTTTTCAAATGTCGAGATTATCTCCTCAAGTGTGACAAATAGAATCTAAAAATAAATACTTGTTTGTAACAGTTCTCGATAAACCCAAGTTGTAGTGCGTTTCTATCTACCATTTCTGTGAGGAACGGCGCGGTGGACTTTAAATTGGTTCTGAACAACACAATTGTAATACAACACAATCTTTTGTAGTGTTATTTAATGTTAATTTAAGAAAATGCATTTAGACTTCGTTTTTAGACGATCTTCGAACTTGAACTTGGTAATAACCATTCATTTAACATCAAAAATATTGATTGCATTCGGTGCATTCAACTACATTCTTTCAATCTTTTGCCTGCTTTGCCTTCCTAGGCATTTATGATTTTATATGCAGTCTTTGAATTTAATTTCATCTTTGAATTCTTTAGCAGCCATTTGCATCTCTTGCACTCTTTGCATTTCTTGCAATCTTTGTATTTTTTGCATGATGCTTGTAGTGCTGTTGAAAAAAAAAATTGTTTAAGGGAACCCGGTTGATGGAACGAATAAAGAATAAAGAAAAATCACCAAATAATGTAGGGACTGCAAAAATAAAATACTTTAAATACAAAGGTACAAAGGCAAAGAAATCATGTATTTTAAAAAAATGCATTCCGAATTGCAATCAAATGAGTGATGGCTTCTTTTCACTTTGAAGACGAATACTTAAAGTGAAGTCATCGCAATCTTGTAGTTGAATTTGACAAAATATCCTTACGGATTGCATTTGCAAAATTTTGCATTCTTTTTTAGCCCTTCCATAAAAGAAGCACTGTTTACGGCAGTATTACTTTCACGATGCTCGGAAAATTGCTCGGAAACAAGCTTCAAGGACCTTCCAATCAAAAAGTTCGACACGCTTCCTTTTTTCATCACAAGGGGAATATATGTTTGGTTCCTTTTGCAACTTCTCTGTTAGTATTAAAGGGTGTTTTGTTTAGGAGTATTTTTTTCAATCTGGAAATCTATTGATCGAAGTTTGTCTTTTTGACAGTTTGACAGTCATGGTCAGTTAAGTTTGACAGTTCATTGTGGAAGAATTGAAGCCGCACGACTACTGGGTTACTACGTACATTCCACAAATTGTATCGAAACGAAATCGCTGTTGTCATCGATTTTTACATCTTTTCGAGTTTAACGCCTGTGAGTTAGGTTATTTAAGGTTGGATGGAGGATGGAGACACGGATCTCAAGAATACATTGTGTTCCCCAGATAACAGAGAATGAGGAGGTAGAGGAATGGGGTGGCAGAGGATTGGGTTTGTGACTGGCTTATTGTGGTTAAGAGCCCTCACTTAGCCATTTGGAGTTCTGGATGAATTTATGGATGCTGTTTGGTAGGAAGTTAGAGATGTCGCCCAGATTGTTGAAGAAGTATTCTCCGAGATCTTTTTTCCTTGTTACGGCCAAGCTAGGATACACACAGAGGAAGTGGAATGATCCCTCCTCTGTCTCTACATTTTAGCATCCCATTCATAAGTCGAGTGTGCTGACGCCTATTCTCATCAGTAAGTAAGTATTCATTTATTGATTCGATGTTTTGATACATTTGTTAAGATGTAAGTACCCAATGCGTTGTGAGTTGTGACCCGTCAGAATGCCAATCAACAGAGAAAGTGAAGACCTGCTGAGTTGGAAAAAAAACTCCGTTTCTGGAAACTGAGTTGAAAAAAAAAAACAGGATTCTGGAAACCAGGCATGTTTCTCAAGATGACCACCTGTCGTTGGCGGTTTTTCGAAAATTTTTTAAGATTCTGTTTTTTCTTGTTCTAGTGGCTTGAAAACTAAAGTTTCTCGTTTCACTGGATTCGAGTGCTGACAGCTGACCCGGTTTTAGCCAGCTTATCCGCCATTTTGTTTTCTGTTATGTCACGATGTCCTGGAACCTAAATCAAATTAACGATAGTCGTTGAGCTGAGCAGTGTTAGATTGCTACGGAAGCCTTTTTACTAATTTGGATTTTTTGACAATAGATAGCGGCCTGTCTTGTCTGTCTATGAAGATGTCAATATTTTTGTGGATCAAGTTTTGCGTAGCCATGTGTTTTGCGGCTTCACACACTGCAAATACTTCTGCTTGGAAGACACTGCAAAAGTCTGGGAGCTTTAATGATCTCTTCATAGGAGGGTTGTCTGAGAAGATGCCTCATCCTACCTCCTCGCCCCTTTTGGAACCGTCTGTAAAGACATAGACGTGATTTTCTTTAATAAACCTGTTTTCCTCCCAGCTTTCTCTTGTCGAAATGACTGTTAGGGCCACTGGATTGAAATCATGGGTGTAGTCTGTTTGAATGTCTCTATTAGTATGGTTCATAATGGTTCTGCAACCTGATACGAGTATGCCTGTTTTCCAATTGTTGCATTATTTGAGTGGCAGGTAACTCACAGGCTCTTTAGAGCCTGTGAGTTACCTCCAAGATCGGGAGATTAAACACTGCTAGACTATACTTTGTGGGGTTCTGTGAATTCGCGATTGTCTACGCAGATAAACTCCAGGCTATTGACGCCTTGGAAGGGAATATTCTGCGAATTATTGCTGACATATTGACCCTAAATTCTGCAAAAAGTGATCATAAATTGCTTTAGAATTTATTCGAGCTAAGTGGGGCGACTACTTGCTTGAAACCATTTTTGAATGGCAAACTGTTGTTTTTATAAAAAGCTAAGTTATTGATCATGAACTCTGGCTTCTCTTCATTGTCGAATAAATCTTTCGCCGATTTCCGTGGAGAGGGGCACTCTAATGAGTAAATAAATAAATAAATAATAAATAAAATAAATATGAAAAAACAAATATACTATTGATCATGACACTTAATTATATGCGTTTTATTCATGCATGGAAATCACACGTCTAAAAAATTACACTTTATAATAAAGGGTTCCTTTTTTAGAGGATTTGTTTCCTAAAATTGGCAACACTGTTGTTTGTAGTGGGTGTCAACTTTGCAATTGGCAGTTTATTTGTTTACAGTGCGTTTTACCATTTCACGATGAAAAGAATTGCTTCAAAACAACGCAACGCTTTCAAATTGCTATTGCCGATAAATGGCCACAGTAGTAGCTTGAAGAAGTGGTCGAAAAAAGAACTTCCCGTTTATCATTTGTCCGAGTCATCCGATCATATCTTTTATTTAAACCCAATACCACTTTTTTAACGTACTTTATTTCTTTTTGAATTTGTATACCTCTAGAAGGACACCCTTTATCAAAAATTATAATAACAAGAAGGGATGAAACCCTTTAACCTGCTTTCAACGTAGTGCTTTTGCATGAATGTTGTGCTGTTGAAAAAGTAATGTGACGAAGAGGTCCACAACATAGTTTTCATGTTCATACTCAACGTTTAAAGTAAGTTGATGTCTGTCTAATGTACTTATCGTTTTTGTCCTCATTTTGGTGCAACGCTTAAGGTCTGTGACTTTATGTTTCTTGTTTAAACTTAAATTTAGAGCGCATTAATGTTTGTTCGCTTATTCGATGTGAAAACGTTTTCTTTTTTGCAGTTGCCTTTGAGTTTCTAACTTCCTTATAATTTATAGGCGGGTATATGAAAGCTTTTTGTGGTGTTTTTGGTTTGCTATGACTGATATTTGTTTAATACTTTATTTACATACCTCTTCCTCCATACATAAACCCTTCCTTGCCTCATAACGAATTCAATGAATGAGCAATAAATTGTTTCAAAAGTCGTTTGATACATCACCTTCTCCTTGAAAAAGTATTTAAATGTGGTTGATAAACCAGTGGCTAATTCAGCACTCCTACATCAAAATTGAATTATTCAATTTTTATCAATTCATCTTTCTTCTTAAAAGATCAATCAACCCATAAACTTCCATTCCAAGTGGATTAACAATTTTCCGATAGTATTCATTCAATTTGTATATTGGTTTTTTTTTTTCTCTCGCAATCCTTATTGATCCGTTGACATTGAATTTCTTAAGGTTTCCCATTCCTAACCCTGCGGCAAAGATACACAAAATAAAAGCAAAATAATTTCCCTTGAAATTATTATGCTTTCCATTTTGGCATCCATTGAAAACTGACTAAAAGCACAAAGGAATATTTAATTCTACTTAGTGAATATATAATTCCAACAATCCGTAGCCAGATGTTAAGCTAAATCCTTCCACCCATGCACCCACTTGTTTGTTGGGAACTTTGAAGAACAAAAATGAGAAATGAGAAAAATATTCATCGCTTAATGATGATTAAAGATGTCACCCATTCAACCACTTCATTGGGGTTCCTATATTCTCACGCTAAACCTACTTTTGGGGGTAAAATATACATGTCATGTTGTTCAACTGGAAGATTTGAATTTTTTAGTAGTTCTAAAGGATTGCCTCATTCAAAGTTGATCTTTAATCTAGGCGACAGTCTGTATTCGATTTGAATGAATAAAAAAAAGATAACAATAACTTAGTTAAAGTCTTAAAGGAGCTTTAAGATTCAAAGCATGTTAATGACATAATTGACAAGTCTGGTTAAAAGCTGACGTGAATATTTTATGACGCACTTTAGAATCATTAACGGAATCGATTTGTGTTTAAGTTCAAATAGTTCAAGTGTCACAAGTTTAGTTTTTTTGCGCTGAATTGAAATGTTTCGTGTCGTCGTGTGATACAAAGTTGAGGTGTTGGCAATTATTTTGTCATATTAAGGCCAAAGGTTAGCCGTGAGTCTAAGTAAGACGAAAATTATTTTCTCACAATCTGCAACTTTCTGAGTCTATCATTGGCATTTTACCATGTCTGGTTGGGAAATAAATTACTTCAAACAAAGGAATTGCAACTATAGACTGATAGGTTCGGATGACGAGAAATTTTTACCTCCTTCAAAAAATTTATTATGTTTTTAAGGAAAGCATATTTCAACTTACTTACTTACTTGGGTGGACATAACTGTTCGGGGTAAACCTGAGCCAAAACCAACATCTTTCGATAGTTGCTCTCTAAGTCGATTGAGGTCTCCTTACACTTGGTTGCGCCACCTAAATTGAGGTTTTCTTTTTCGGCAATTTCCCTGTGCTTTTGAAAAATATTTCAACTGTCTGACAGTCAAAAGCCTTGTGTATGACTAGATGACTACTATTTCTTGATTCTGCTTCAAAATGTCTCAGCCATGATAACTGAAGTTCTATAGATCCGATCTCGGTTTTGTTTTAAAGCTACCTTTCTTTACAATTTTTTAAAATAGTTTTTCAGTCCATAATCAATGCCAACAATGTAAAATTCCTTATACTGAAACTTTGTTTGTGGAGGAGTTTCCCCAGAAAGCCCGTGCTGACTGTGCCTTAATAGTAAGAATGTCTGTTTGTTACGTGGAAAATTCGAGGTTCGAATGCCAACTGAAAAAAAAAATTTTCCACGGGTGTCATCTTTCGTGAGAAATTAACAAGTCCTCTGATGGAAATTTCACTGTCATAAAAGCGCTTTCTCGGGTAGCCGTTCGGAATCGGCAAAATACTGTAGGTCCCCTGCTTTCCTCACAAAATATGATTGTGAGAAACGCGCTAGACCACAGAGCTTCCCTCGTTGTTGAACAAACCCAATTTTTTCCATGCATGTGCTTTGCAGCGCCTTTTTTTGTGGTTTAACGTATAAACCTTCTTTTTGAATTGAAAACTCCAGTTTTCGAGCTCTGCAAATTCATAGTAATATTCATAGTAACATAGTAACTTTTTAACTTTATTTCACCATACTATGCTCCTTATACTAAATTTGATTGATCTAATGTGCGTTGTTTCGTGCTCAAACCGTACAAATGTTTTTTTTTATTCCTGACATCCGCTCCCGTGTGAAGAACGGTGGGTTCGAAAACTTGTGGTGGCATGTAAAATTTATTTTTCCTAGGAATCGGAGATGGAAGAAGTAGCGCCGACCGACGGGTGTCTTATTGGCACATTTATATGTAACGTAGGATTGAAGGTTTGAATGCCAGAAACATAAAATTATTTTTCCATGGTTATAGCTTTTCGCGAAGAATTGGCATGTCCTCCAAGAGTAAACAAACTGCCGACATATTACTTTGGTATCCGGTATAGGCTCATTTTAGGTGCAAGGAATGCGTGAGGCTTTGAGGTTCCCCGAGATTTGTTGCGCCACTCTATTTATTTATTTATTTTTATTTTTAAAAAACGAAATCTAAGCAGTAACACATTCGCTTGGTCTTTGGCATGTCATGTTTTTATCGCGATTACTGCTTTTGTTAAGTATTCATCTTCGAAATTCACTTAATACACATCTTCGTCAAAATAACTAAGGCCTAGTCTTATTGAGTGTTCGAAGATTGATTAGAGGTAAATTACCGAGGTTTGAGACCTCGTCCCAGGTAGTTCAATCGTATGGAAGAGGTCCTAAATTAACTTGAAATGCAAAGCTGAAGAGAAAATTGGTTTGTGGAAAATATTGGTTTAGGCTCACATTCTTTCAGAACTGAACACTTCGGTGTTTAAATGAAACCTTTTGTACAAATTTTTAATTATTAAATCACATTGTTAAAAGAGAAAAAATATGCATTTTAGCGTTGCCAGGTCTATTTACTTATGTTTGTGAAACCCTACAATTGTTTATCATTTATTTTACGAGAGTCTTATACATTCGTCTGAAAAAACAGTCATGGCTTTCTCATGTTTACCTACAACGGTATGCTCATTTCATATATTTAGCTAATTTTTGAGCAGACGCTTTAACACTGGCAACATTCTATAATTCTACTTTACTCCTAATTAATCTGGGAATCGAAAATGTTTTACGTGTGGGCAGTTTTATAGAGTGAATGATATTCATATACGAAGTTGAACTGTCTGCCACATTCTTTATTTGTATTTTCACTGTAATTTAAAATTTTGGATTTCGTATGCGTATTTTTTAGGACATCGTCCTTGCCCTGAGAGTCCCAGAACCTGGATTAGTTTGTCAAATCTTGAAATAACTTTGGTTTCATTCAATTCCCCCCCAAAATGTATTGAACTGACTGGGGATCTATTTGGATTGAATTACAAATCACAAGGCTATAGTTGTTCAGACTAGGTTTGTTTCTTTACTATAAAAATCTAGAGAAAAGCTTATTCTTGAAGTGAAGCACGAACACTTTTTGTCCTCAGCTTGACTTGTCAAAACCATCTAGACCGTGAATCCTTCGATAGCTCAGTTGGTAGAACAGTGAACTGTATCGATAGGCCGCTGGTTCAGATCCGGCTCGGAGGACCAAATGTCTACATGTTTGAAAGCAAACAATGAAGCTAATGTTATTCCTAGTTTTTAGCTTTATCAAACAAACCTAGTCTGGACAAAAAAACCCTCGGAGAATACTTCTTCGATGAACTGGGCGACATCTCTAATCTCCCACTGAGCAACGTCCTCGAATTTACTCAGGGCTCCAAATGGTTCAGTGGGGGTTCCCTACCCCAATAAACCAATTACCAAACCAACCCTCTACCTCTTCAATCCTTCCATCTCCTCATCCTCTGATTTTCCCGTGGAGCACAATGGATCCTTGAGATCCGAGTGAGTGGCTGTCACTTGCGGCTGCACCCCCAATGCAACCTAACCTAGTCTGGACGATAGTAATCTTTTAGAAACTTCATGGTTAGTCTTACAAAATTTTTGGCATACGTATATGAAAATGGAATCGAACACCATTTGAAACAAAAGTCAATTTCTACCCCGTCATAATTAAATTTTTTGTATTTTTGCTAAGCACAAACAGAACTGGAATGGTGCTAATGACAGGCCATCTAGTGATTGATTAATAAATCACTCCCATTGGCAAAAGAGTTTTCAATATTCGTATTTTTTAATTACAATTTCTATATTTTTTGTCTCTTAATTGGTTGAACATACATATTTGTGTGAATCAAGAAAAAGCCTGAAATTTTTTTTCATCATCAACAAAACTAATTAACCAACTTAAAATGCAAAATACGCGAAATAGTTTTTGTTAACATTTTCATTTGAAGTCCATTTCCTGTAGTTCTTTTAATTACCACAACCAGCTTAATGGGGGCAATTTTCCAGCAAAGTACATCATTGAACATAAACAAAAGCAAAAAAAATGGTTACCGATTCTTTTGGTTGGTTTCAATTACTACAATTTTGTCCTGGCACGAATCCAAATCCTTTCCTTCGGTCAGTCAAATACAAAAGTTTAACGTTGCATGGCAATAAAATCAATGAAGATTTTATTCAGTATTGCTTCATAAGTTGTCGTTTGAGAAATCCGATTTTTATTGAATAATTTTTTTTTTTTGTCAATTTGTAGAGGTTCGATTTTCTATTGAATGCTCGAAATCAGTATTTTTGAAATAGTTGCTTATGCAGGGATGGATAAGGATAAGCCTTTCGCTTCAACCGAAGGGCGCAATCTAAAAACAGAAGTTAAGAATCGGGGACTGAATGTCGTGTCGTGAATTATAAAAAGTAATAAGTCAGAAGCCACACACTTGTTTAAATTTCACAGGCACTTTTGCAAACTACTGAAGGGATTTTTGTGTAGTTTGAGTTTTTTTTAAGTCGAAAAATCAACTGTCGTAGCTAACATTTGGAAAAATCAATTCAGACTGATGAATTGTTAAATGAGATAAGTCCTGAACAGGGCGCCATTCTGGAGGATTCAGATCGATGCTGCTGGCTTACCTCTTCAAATAGTTGTACTTCTAGTGTTTTGCCTCTGAAAAATTTATTTTCTGTCACTGCAGTGTCGTCCTTAGTCAACAGCAGAATGGGGCAGCTCCTTTTTCCAATTTCAAATATGTAAACAAAAGCGACTAAGAACAGCACAACGGTGTGTTTTTTTTATTACCTGACGAGAAAAACATTTCATTGAAATTTTAATTGAGAAAGCAATTAAGAGGGACGTTGAGATGCATGCAGGGGTTGTTAGTATTTGTGTGGTCTCGTGTTATTTTATAGCAAAACGCGATACCACTGTTTCAGAAGGACAGAGCTTTCGTAAGTGAGGATTAAAAAATCACTTTTTATTTTAATAACCCACAGAATATTTGATGCAGAGTAAAAGAATTTGCATAAATAAAATTGAAAAATGCATTCAAATGAATGTACAGCTAAAGAAAAACTTGTTTTATTTGAGTTTTATGTTTCGCTACCATGGGTCGTCATGGTTGTCTACACGTCGCCGTCGCCTCGTTGCCAAATCAAAACCCACTGTATGAAATGCACCCTCTGGAACGACACAAGAGTAATTTATTGGCAACGTACAATCACGTTGAGTTGGTATCCATATTGGATAAAGATAATATTAATGACTCCCATCCGAAGTTGGGTTATTCTGTCAATAAAATTAAAAAATGCTGACCATTTTTTCGTTTTAAGCTCCATCGGGTGGGCGAGCTTAGTTGCAAATATTATTTATGAATGTTTGATGAATTGGTTTTTGATTGTGGACTGCGGTCTGGGTGTGTACTCAAAAATTACCGCTCTTTCGAATATTTTTGTGCATAGAGGTGAACTCATTTATTCACTAGAGATTGAATTTTGATGCCATTTCGATTGTAAAAGCTGCTGGTAATTGAATCCAGCTGACTTAATGGGCAACGTGTTTTATTATACTCATTAAAATTCAAACCGACCGACATTTTGTGAATTGGTTCATTTTTAGGTTGTATTTGTGATTATAAAGTGATTAAATTTGGATTATATATATTTTGAGAGACTAAATAATAAGCCTTTACGTTGCGTGTTTGAAGCGTTCTACACGGAATAATCGAGGTCTAATGAGAGAGGATGATTGTTATTTGTTCAGTTGACATAAATGAACAGCTTGAATAAATGTTTACTCATGAAACACATCTGTGTGTCTCTGTATCACAATCAGCAAATTGTTTTTATAAAGATTTAGACTATTTTGTATTGTACTACAGATAGCAACCTTCTTCTGTAAAAGTTTTCCAGATGCTCGTAGAAAAGCTAGAAGACGCTGTCAAAATATAGAGCCTAAGTGACCAGCTTTCACCATGTCTGTGCCGATTGTCTCTAATCTGATTCAGGACAGTTACAGATGAGGTGCTTCGGCGATGTCATCAATCTCTCCAAAAGTTTCACAGGTGTGGTATCATTTGAAGCAAATCCCTTCAAATGCTTCGCAAATGAGAATTTCTTTATGACAACAGAAATAAGTTGTTTTTGCAGTCTCTTTTGGTAATACTAAGGGCCGAACAAGCTCCCCGAACTTGCTGGTTTTATTATCCCCAACACTCGCTCGCCCTAGTTAAGGAACATACACTTCTTTTGATTCTTCAAAGTTTAAGCATGTGGTGTAAAGAGCTTCTTTACCGCAATCGCAAGCCTCGTGAACCAGCCTATTTACGAGAAATACATTGGGAGCACGAGCAACTTCCGCAACCATGTTCGTCGTTTAAGGCTAACTTAAGTGATAGCAAAAAGGAAGCTATCATTGAAAAGCATACGTTTATTTGTCTGCATCTAACGGCGGTGACCTGCTGTCTACGGCGCTGGCGCCGGCGGTGCTCTTGGCAGATCCAATAGTCACTCTCTCCCCTCACTGAGTACCGATACCGAGGCAAGCCGTACGCTGTCTTAGAACCTGGGAAAGCTATCTGATATTCTTGCACGTTCAGAATCTGAAACCGAAACGAGACTCAAAGAATTTAGAAACAAAGGTTTTGCTTCTTTGGATCACTTCAAAAGAAAAAGGAGGGTTGAGTAGACTCTGAAGCCCAGCTTAGCAGTCACTGCAGAGACACACACTTCTAATTCCTCGTAACATAGCTTTTAGCAATTTGGACAGCATACACCTTCGCTTGGAAGATGGACGGTATCTAACGAGTCGTGCTCTCACATGTCATCACTCACCACAAAAGAACCGGAGCCCAATCTTTCATCGGCTATGGCACCAAGCGTGCAGCTCCGATAACAATTCTATCCTAGTTCAGATTCTAGAGTGAATCAATTCTAGACCGAGGGAAAGTTGAAGCAGCTTGAGGTTTGTAGTCATTGCATCGGACAAGATACTCTTAGACATGATGAGTAAAAAAATATGCTTCTTGGGGGATTCTCAAAGCTGCAGTGAGGTTTCTGCTAAAGAACACTTCTTTTGAAACAGAAATAAGTGTTTTTGTGCGTGTGATTAGTTCTTTGACCCACAGAGGGTCATCTTATACTTCAATAACAATGTGAATGAACTTTTCTTGAATAGTGTATGGCAACGTTGTAGAGCTTTCTTCCCTGATAGTCACTATGTAGTTTAGTTCATGAAAGTTTCTTGCCCACAACAAGTATCGTTCGTAGGAACAAAATCAAAAAGTTGACAGACTTGGAAGGATCTTTTTGAAATCAGGGAAACCAGCTCTGTTTGAATAAGCTTCATCATGTTGCGAGAGCAGTCAAACGAATAAGTGAGAGCTATAAAACTGGGGTATTCGTGCCGTAATGGTTAGCATGTCTGTCTGTTAACCCAAAGGTTCGTGGTCCGAATCCCAACAGAGGCAAAAATGTTTTTCCACGGGTATCGCCTTTCGCGAGGAATTGGCAAGTCTTCCGTTAATAAATTCATTGCAATGAAAAGCGATTACTCGATTAGCCATTCGGAACCGGCGGAAAAATTGTAGATCCCTCCATTCCCTCAAATGGTATAGCTCATCGCTCTGTTGCGCCACCCTATTTATTTTTATTTTCTTAGGAAACTACGGTTGGTTTATGAGTATGTGTAGTAGTTAAGTACTTCATATGTTAGATGATGACAGACAACAGTCTAAAAACCACAACTGCTAGGTGGATTTCCCTAAATTAGGTGTGTAAGCTCTATAAGTTCTATAAGTTATTTCTTGACTGTCGTCAGAAATGCATTTGGTTTTACTGACTACACAAAAACAAGCAATCTGAGTCTATTTCATCCCCTGTTCTTTGAAACAGAATGTTGGGTAGGTTGAGCTCAGCTTCAAACCATCTGTTACCATTTCACAACAGCGCTTGCTTAAATTGTAAGATGAAATGAGGCATACCCTCTCAATATTTCTGTTCTAAAGCCTTAGAGTTGTGATTTTTTAAGGTCATTTATCTTTCTTGTGAGCATTGTGACTTCAAAGAGATATACAAATGGTTTTTTAAGGGTTATCAAAAATTGCAAAAAAAAAAATACATAAAATTTTGAAACATTCATGAAACATTTATTTCAATCGATAGTACGGTCAATTGAAGATTATTTCATGGAAGTGTTGGCTGTGGCTGCGCCTTCAATGGACCCTCCGCTAAATCCAATTTTTGCATACTCTTTCTACCATATAAGCCAGTATCTCACGCAGTAATGCTTCAATATTGGCTTCAATCGAAACGGGCTTGTCTCCAAAGACATGAGCGTTAACATGTTACACAAAAAATGGTCTAGAAGTGTTCAATCGCACGATCGCACGGGCCCAAAAATGCAATAAACTGTTCAGCGATTTCGTCTTTGAATTTGTCCATTGATAAGAGTGATGTGTGGCTTCTGGCCGAGTCTCTTTGAAACCACATGAGCAATAGAATTGTTATCATCGTAAGGTAGCGCTCACTCTTCACAGCAACGATAATTCACGGTCATCACTAACACTAGTCGAGACAGCTGCGATATTTTCCTCAGATCTCACTCTACGTAAGTGTGTTGGTGGTTTAATGTCTTACTTACTTACTTACTTAGGGTGGGCATTACGGTTCGGGGTGAACCTGGGGCCTGGGCCTCAACTACCATCCTTCTATAACGACTTCGATTCCGGGAGATCTCTCTCCAGTTTTGCACTCTAAGTCGGTTGAGGGCTTCTTCCACTTGATTGCGCCCACCAAGGTCTTCCCCTTCCGCTTAATGTCTAACAATGCAAATTTGGTTCGAAATTTAGTCACAATACCCCGAATAGTCGATTAAACTGTCCATAAAATGGAAGAATAGCTCGATGATCGTTCTTAACGCTTTTTTATATAAAATTCAATAATTTGCAGGCGTTGTTTGTTTGTAAGACAATGCATAGTTAAATTTTGTACCAAAATGACGATATTTTACCGTGACTTAAAACACAAAACGTGGTAAAGCTGTAAGAATCATGGTTGACGTAAATGAATTGCCAAAAAATCACCCTTTACAACAACCAACCACGAAATTTGAAACTCTAGGCTGAGGTTCTGATGGTTTATTGGCATTGTAGACACTGATCTTCGATTTTTTATGCAGGACAATTCAAGGGACATTTGAAAAAGGCTTTTGCTGTCTCATCCGTTTGTGGCTTTCTGTCGTCATATCGCTTCATAACAATTGTATCTCTTAGACGTGAGAAGAACATTTGCTCTCGTACCTTGTTTGCATTAAGATAGTGATCCGGAGTCAGTGTTGACAATTCGGAATGATCAAACATCACTAATAATGGAAAAGTGGATCTGGTTATGCTGCAGGCTATGCTCTATTTACGTTGCCCATGGCGTAATGGTTAGCATGACTGTCTGTCACGCGTTTGGTTCGTGGTTCGCATCCCAACAGAAAACATAAAATGTTGTGCACTGGTGTCGCTTTTCCCGAGGAATTGGCAAGTTTTCCGATGGTAAATTTATTGCCGTGAAGAACGCTTTCTCTATTTAAAGTTCAGCATAAAATTGGGGTCCTCTCTATTCCCTCCGCTCTATTGCGTCACCCTTTTATCCCTTATTCCTTAGAGTCCCTCTACAGATTAACTAAAAGACTTTTTAGATTTGCAACATTTTGAAGATGTGCCTGTAACATCGAAATTCCTTAAATTCTGCAATATCTTTCTTGTCACAGAAAATACGGCTAAGAATGTTTATTACTTGATTGAAGAAAAAAATCTAAATTATATCAATTCGGTTATTTATGACTGACTGTACACTCTAACACCCCATCCACATTTTTTGGTAACAGTACAGGAGCCAGGATTGTTGACCATGAGTAAAAGGGGTGGTCAGCCAATTTGGTAAAATTTGAATAGTAATATCACTTGCCTCCTTTGTTTTTTTCATTTCAACTTCACTCACATGACTTCGCTAAACCTTCGGATTTTAAGGTTGTCACAAAACTCTGGTTCTCAATTGTCTCATATCAAGCAACAGATGGTTATTCCACATTTGATTTATTTCATTTCATATCAAAATACTTTACAATTATTTTGAAAACAACAATTGTTGAAATACGAAAACGAACAGTTGCAGAGCAAACATGAAACAAATAAAGAAATAAATAAATAAGTAAACATCCTCTTTATCTTGATTTATGTAAAATACATTTTGAGTGCATTATCCTCCGCCCACTGACAAAGAATTTAACTCCAACATAATATTTTCTCTTGGCAAATACCCGAGTACTTTGACTGGATTCGACGGGAAATTCTGCACAAGCCAAAATGTAAATGTGATCCGCATTTACATAAAACAGAGACGAGGGCAAAGCACGCACGGGTTCAGCACCACCATGAAGATTGGGTAACACAGGTGCAGTGCAATAACACCCGCGGCAATAACCCCTGCAGGGGTTGTTTCCCAAACGAAAAGGAAATAGCCCCTGCAGGGGTTATTTCCTTTTTAATGTGGCAATAAAAACCGTAGGTCTTATTGCCTTTTACCTGTGGGGATTATTTCCAATTTCAAATGGAAATAAAGCCCACCATAGCAAACCTAATAGAACAAAACAAATTTTACAAAATAACCATATTCGCTTTATTTTAAGAAACTAAAGAAAAACATTTAAAATAATAAATAATAGAAAAAAAAACAATTTAAAATTCAGTTCTGAAATTTGGAAAATATGCTTAAATTTAATAACTATGCAAATATTTTACTTGTAAGCTTAACTATTTGTTTACAATTATTAATTTCACTAATGCAAAAAAATAGTCCTGCTGTTAAATTTATATTGGTATATTTTTGTTAATTGCAGGACTACTTTTTTGCATTAGTAAAATTAAAAAAATTCAAAATAGGAAAAAAAATAATCGTCATTCGCGCAGCGGAAAATTTTTTTTTGCCCCAGAGAGAATCAATTTGGGGTGTGAAAATAAAAAAATTCGCGCGAATTTTTTTATTTTCACACCCCAAATTGATTCTCTCTGGGGCAAAAAAAATTTTCCGCTGCGCGAATGACGATTATTTTTTTTCCTATTTTGAATTTTTTTAATTTTACTAATGCAAAAAAGTAGTCCTGCAATTAACAAAAATATACCAATATAAATTTAACAACAGGACTATTTTTTTGCATTAGTGAAATTGAAAAATTCGCGACTGTAATACTATGCGTTGTTGCTTCTATTAAAATTGTTTAATGGAGAGTTCCAACCTGCTTGACAACAATATTTGAAACCGTAATTTTTTGCGTTGTTGCTTTTTATAACAATTTTTTAATGGAGAGTTAAAGCTTAACCCATGTGTGGGGCTTGTTGCCAATTCAAATTGGCAATTACACCTGCAGGTGTAAATGCCTTTTTGTTGCAGGTGTTATTACCACATTAAAAAGGAAATAACCCCTGCAGGGGTTATTTCCTTTTCGTTTGGGAAATAACCCCTGCAGGGGTTATTGCCGCGGGTGTTATTGCACTGCACCGGTAACACATCCTTACACTTTTACTCACTGTGAAACAAAGGGGAAGTTAAAAAAAGAAAAACATGAACTCGAGGTTACTACAAAGCACATTCGTCTTTCACCTATTTAAATTGAGATAAGAATATCCCTTTTGTTCACCTGATCCTTTGGCCTCTTTATTCTGTAATTCATTTAAATCCTTGAGACAACAAAAATTGTAATACAATGTGGTTTCTTCTTTTTGTGTCTCTTTATTGGGTTTGTTTTTCTATAGAAGCAACAGCAAGGACTTCCAACTAAGGTATATAATCAGTGCAACTTAAGCAGCAGCAGCAGGAGCAGGTGCATTAAAACATTTGGATCAACATTCATTGGAATCCTTTGCAAGCGAAAACGTAAAAAATGGATTGGAAAACCAGATGGAGACGATGGGGTTGTATGTAGCCTTCACCACCTTCATCTGAAGGTGGGGAGGGCATCCGAAGAACAAAAGAGAACACAACCCGAACTCAAGATTAAAGGATTCATCAGACTAACATACAACAAACAGAGCAACAACAACAACAACAAATGGTGGTGCACTAGCCACATTCAGCTAGAAGAATGCACCGATTGCGTACCACCTTCACAAGGTCACGTACACCAACTGGGGCCGAAATGAAAACTCAAAATAGTCTCGAAGTACCCAAACAGGTCTGCAACTTCTCCATTTTTCATATTGTTTTCGTTCTTGTTCTCGTTTTTCTTCTTTTTTTTCTTCTCTTTCCTTCGAGCTCTTGCATTTTTCTATTTAAATAATAAAAGCAACGCAACACTAACCTGGCAATGAATATGTTTTATTGTTATTTGCTCCGTTTCTATTTTTTGTTTTTTTTTTTTTTTTTGTTGTCACACATACACAAGTTTGTTCTCTCTTGATGTTGTTTTATGGCATTTTCTTGTTCGATGTTTATTTAATGAAATGTTCGTTGTTCAATTTTTGTTTTTCATTTCAATTTTCAATGTGATTATTGTGATGTCATAACTTAGTTTTGCTGTCTTTCAGTTGTGTCGGCAAAAAAAGGACTTTTTGGGAATTATGCAAATACATACTAACAACATAACAGCACTGTTCCCTTTCTGTACTATTTTTGGTTCTCTTATGCTTTTGAGTGCTTATTGATGTTGATTTCGATTGCGAATTGTTTTTATTGTTCATATTGATGTAACTTTCGGGAAATTGCTCTGTTGATTTTGAGTGTGCGAGTGTCGTAAGGATCAGTTGATATAAGTAGCTATTTTTATTACTTGGGCAACTTGTTGGCATCAAAAGTCTATTCATTTTGCCCGTAAAGTGTTCATCAGCAAATGTAGATTATAAAACATGAGAATAAAATTGCACCATCGTTCTTTGAAACTAGTTTTTCTGTATAAGAAGTGGTTCATGTGAAAGAGAGCCTATTTGTACATATCCGAAATGGTAAATCGATTGACAAATTGTTTTGACATCCATTGGGGCACACCATGGTATCAATCTTTGCCAGCTTTTCGGTATCAATTTATCATTTCCAGTTGACTATTTTGATTTGATTTGCATTAATTGGAAGTCTATGCGCCTTCGGTGGTGTCCTTGTCGTAATTGTTAGCATGTCTGCCTGCTACGCGTTTGATTCGTATTTCGAATCCCAACAGAAACCAAAAATTGTTTTTCCAATGGCGAGTAATTGGCGATTCCTCCAATGGTAAAATTCATTGCCATGAAAAGTGCTTTCTCGATTAGCCGTTCGGAAAAAATTTGGATGACACTATATTTCGGATACCTTGTTTTATTTTCACACAACTTTTGTCGTGTTTTTTGTTGGGCTTCATTTTTCATCGAACCCAGTGAAACCCAGAACCCCAGAGATTGCAGAGATTATTTTTCTTATAAAATATTCTAATAACAACGATATATAAATTGAATAACAATTTTAAGTAAGGTCCATCGTTATCGATTAAAAAACAAGTTCCTCAGAATAGACTAAAATACCGCCAAATTTTTTAAGTTTCAAGATTATAACTAATACTACTCAAATTAATTAATATTATATTTTAAATAATAGGGTATCTAATCCTAGTTTTTAATTAAAATTTATTAGCATTAATTATTTTGAAAATAAATAATATTGTTAATTATTAGTCCAAATTTAGTTAGAATTTTATTAGGATGAGATGGTTTAGGATTAGTTTCTTATTGTTTAGTTATTTATTTTAATAATGTAAAATCTTTTAATGCAGGAATAGACTATAAAATAAAATTTAAAAATGACACAACCTCGAAACAGATCGTCCTGTCTTCGCTATAGTTGAATGATTAATTGATCAGTTTAATCTGATATGCAAATGAAAAATCTAAGTCGTTAAAGTGAAAATGATTCTAGGACTAAAATGGATGGGTCTCCCATACATTTTTCTATTCAATTCTTAACAAAAACTGATTGTGTGAAAGCGCCTTTAAGCTTACTAAAATCGTCCCCGTAAATATCCTTCGGTTAAATCGAATACTTCGATTTTGTTCAATGTTCACTAAACTTTACACTCCAAAGCAAAACAAATGCCCTTTCCTAGACAGGAACCCAAAATCCCCCAAAGATAAATGGTTGTGCTTTCTAAAGTAAAAATGCGCTTTTTCCGCTTCGGTTAGGTAATTATATGAACTCTGACTCTGTTGTCCCAATGGCAATGTTTCCACATTTCCACGCTTTTGAAAATCCATTCGTAAAATGCATTTGTTCAATGAGATTTAACATGTGTGTATTGAAATGCTTCCAAAATGAAAGTTCTAAATGATCCTTTTCATTGAATACCTTGCAGGCATTTTGCCAGCGCGTGCACATACTTTTTTATGCAACTGGATACTGTGCGAATTTTATTCTTAGAATCGGTTAGTGAATCCTTCCGAGCAGTAAGTTTAGATAGGCGGCAATGTGTCGTTAGTCCAACGAGGAAATAACTAAACAGCTTTTCCATAGAAAGTATTATTAATGTCTCAGGGCTGCAAAATTAAATTTTTCATTTTTATTTTATTTTATTTTTTTATTTTGAACGTGTGCATATTTTCTATGGAAAGCTGCCAGAGTTTTATGATGTATTTCGCCTTTAATTTGCTTTAAAGTGCTGGATCCAGAAATCGGATTAGTTCTTACTTTGTATGTTGAAAAGTGGTTATGTTAGCAAAACGGAATGTTTATCTCGTCCTTAACGGTCTTAAAGGTAAAGTAAAGAAAGAGCAGCAGTTTACACTTATCAAAATGATTGCGGAAAGTATCCCCAGCTAACATTTTTAGATTATATAATATTTTCGCCTTGCTTCAAGAGATTTTCAATTTCCCATAAGACATCCTTCGTAATGTTAAGATATGCATTGATAACCCACCTGATCATTCGAAATGCAAATCTTGCAAACTACTTTTGAATCGTTTATGTGTGGATTGCAGCCATTCTTTTAGAGAAACGCCATGTACCGAACGCCTATTCTGCGCTGATTTAACTAATCAGAAATATTTACAGTGATTTAAGGATCTGAAAATGGCTTAGAGTTATGACCTGAAAATCTTAGTAATTTATTCGTTTCTAAGTATACTTGCTTACTTACTTAGGTGGGCTTCACAGTTCGGGGTGAAACTGAGTTTTGTATTTTAAGGCGGTTTAGGTCTTCTTCCACTTGAAGAAGATCTCACCTCACTTAAGGTCCTACAACGAGGCTTTCTCCTTCAACGATTTCCCTGCAATGTGCTTTGGTAGATACTGAAAATAACGCTTAGAGTTTGAATATGCATAACTCTTTAATTGTTTTGATTGTTAACTAAAAAGCCTTTCTTGTGTGGCCTGTGTCCCCGTTTTGCTGAAAATAAAGGTCCCTTCGCGTCAATTACATCAATACCTTCAAACTCCGGCCATAAGTGTGTTAAGTGGTTGTCTCACTACACAGACATTTGCCCAGACCTCAAACTTTCAATTTGAATTTCTATTACTCCTATAGATTGTGTGCAGACTTAAGCGCTGACCAAAAGTCTGCGTAAGTTCTATGGCCCTATGGGGAAGTCTAAAGTCTATGTCGTGTGAAAGCAGCATTACACGACCTCAATCGTGTCTTACTTACTTACTTAGGTGGGCATTACAGTTCGGGGTGAACCTGGGCCTCAACCAACATCCTTCTATAACGATTTCGATCTCGGGCGAGCTCTCTCCAGTTTCGCACTCCAAGTCGGTTGAGGTCTTCATCCACTTGATTGCGCCACCTAAGACGAGGTCTTCCCCTTCCGCGATTTCCCTGCAATGTGCTTTCGAAAACCCGACGAGCCGGAGCGTTTGGGTCCATCCGCTCTACATGGCCCAACCATCGTAGCCTCGCGATGCGTACTCTTCTGGCTATGCCCATGTCGCGGTACAGCTCATACAGCTCGTTGTTGTATCTTCTTCTCCACACATTGTCTTCGCATACGGGACCAAAGATCATTCGGAGAATTTTTCTTTCGAAACGACCAAGAGTTTCCTCATCCGCTTTCGATAAGGTCCATGCTTCCGCGCCGTACAGCAGGACTGGGATGATTAAGGTCTTATACAAGGTCACCTTGGTTTTTCTAGAGAGGGTTTTGTTTCTCAATTGCCTTCTTAACCCAAAGAAGCAACGGTTGGCAAGAGTTATTCTCCGTTTGATCTCCGCACTGATGTTGTTTTCCGTGTCTACAGCGGATCCTAGGTAGACGAAGTCCTGTACTACCTCGAAGTTATGTCTGTCTATTGTGACGTTTTGTCCAATTCGTCGATGTTCTGTGTCCTTGTTTGATGACAGCATATACTTCGTTTTGCCCTCATTAACCATCAAACCCATTTTTGCCGCTTCTGTTTCAATACTCGCAAAAGCACCTATGACATCACGCTTTTTTCTTCCCATTACGTCAATATCGTCTGCATAGGCGAGTAATTGTACAGACTTTTGAAAGATTGTTCCTCTGGTGTTGACGTTTGAGTTTCTTACAATCTGTTCAAGTATGATGTTAAAGAAATCGCATGACAGTTTGTCGCCTTGCCTAAAGCCTTTTTCGACATCAAAGGTCTCGGTGAGTTCTTTTCCGACCTTGACGGAGCAGCGTGAATTCTCCAAAGTCATCCTGCATAGTCGTACGAGCTTTGCAGGGATGCCGAAACTAGACATGGCTCTGTACAGCTCGTCTCTGTAAATACTGTCATACGCGGCCTTAAAATCGATAAAGAGGTGGTGAATATCGATATTATCTCGGGTTTTTTCCAAGATCTGCCGTAATGTGAAAATTTGGTCTATTGTGGACTTCTCTGGTCTAAAACCACATTGATAAGGACCTATCAAGTTGTTGACGTGGGGTTTCAGACGTTCACATATTACAGCAGATAAGATCTTATAAGCGACGTTAAGGAGGCTTATCCCTCTGTAATTGGCGCAATTGTGAGGGTCTCCTTTCTTTAGGATCGGGCATACGATACTGAGGTTCCATTCATCGGGCATGCTTTCTTTCGACCATATCATGCAGATCAGCTGGTGCATGCTCCTTTCCAACTGGTCTCCAGCTGCCTTGAAAAGTTCGGCATCAAGGCCATCTGCACCTGCAGTCTTATTTGATTTAAGTTTGCATATGGCAAGCTTAACCTCTTCTAGGTCGGGAGGACGGCATTCTTGATCATCGTCCAAGCTGAATGGGGCAATCTGCCTGACAGCGGAATTTGTGTCTTCATCGCCGTTAAGCAGTCTGCAGAAGTGATCTTTCCAAATCCTCAGTAGCGTCTGTGACTCTACAATTATGTTTCCCTGCTGGTCTTTACAGGCTTGAGTTCGGGGTTTGCCACCCTGGCAGGATCTTTTTACCTTTTGGTAAAACTTCCGAATCTCGTTCCTGTCATGGCACCTCTCTATTTCCTCAAACGAGCGCTTCTCATACTGCTTCTTTTTCTTTTTGAGAAGTCGGTGTTCTTCCCTTCTTCTCTCCTTGTAAATCTCGTTATACTGATCGTAAGCAGCCCTTGTTCGTGTTTGCATAAGCATTTGTCGTGCTCTTTGTTTGGCTGCATTTGCCTGCCTGCATTCTTCATCGAACCATGGGTTTCGTTTTGGTGGCCGAGTGAAACCCAGAACCTCAGAGGCAGCGGTTCTGATGGCTTCTTGGCATTGCTGCCACTGGTCTTCAATGTTTAATGCTGGCGGCATGGGATTCAAGGATAATTGAAGGGACACTCGATTGGAAAAGGCATTGACAATCTCTTGCGATTGTAGCTTTCCGACGTCATATCTCTTCACAGCGTTAGTTCGCGCTGGTCGTGAACAAGATATCCTCATTCGTACCTTGGCTACAACAAGGTAGTGGTCCGAGTCAAAGTTGGCCCCTCGGAAAGTTCGGACATCTAGAACACTGGAAGAGTGCCTTGCGTCGATCGCAACATGGTCAATTTGGTTGACGGTTAATTGATCTGGGGATCGCCATGTACCTTTATGAATTTTGAGATGCGGGAAGCGCGTACTACTTACAACAAGATTCAGCCCCGCAGCAAAATCGATTAGCCTCAGTCCATTTTCGGAGGTTTTGTCATGGAGGCTATGCTTACCGATTGTGTTTCCAAAGATGTCCTCCTTCCCTAGCGTTGCGTTAAAATCGCCAAGAACGATTTTCACGTCGTGTCTAGGGCACTGCTCATACGTTTCTTCCAGGAGCTCGTAGAAACAGTCTTTGGAATCGTCTTCTTTCTCTTCTGTGGGGGCGTGGGCGCATATAAGGCTAATGTTGGCGAATTTAGCCCTGATGCGGATGGTCATTATACGCTCATTGACTGGATTTTGGCTAATCACCTTATCCCTGAGTCTTCCTCTAACGACAAATCCGCACCCAAATAAGCGTTGTTTCTTTTGTCTGTAGCAGTCGCCATAATAGATGTCACAGTTTCTCATCTTCTTTATGCCCGGTCCACTCCATCGCACTTCTTGGATGGCGGTTATGTCTGCTTTGCAGCAGTCCAGGGCGTCCGCTAATTCTCCAGCTGCACCTAGTCCGTAAAGAGACCTTACGTTCCACGTGCAGATCCGGAGGTCATTGTCCTTTTTTCGTTTGCTTGGGTCGTCAACTTTGAAATCGTTATCGTTATCCGAGGCTGTTAGTTGTTTCGGAACTGTCCTTTTTTAACGTGGTTGGGTAGTTAACCCTACGCACAACCCCCAACCTGGAGGGCCAGGTCCTTTTTGGATCCCTTCGGACACAAAGGGCTGGAATATCCAGTGTCAGTACCCTGCTGCAGGGGTGTGAGTGCTGCCGTTGGCTCACCAGGAGCTCATCCGCCACCATCTCTACTTCAATACCCTGTCCTAGTATTGAAAGACCCCGAAAGACCTTTAAACCAAATATGTTGGAGTAGCTCCTTCAGGGTTTTCTGCTTTTATGGCTGCTGAAGTCCACCGTTGATTCTGTCCTTCGAATTCATCCGCTGGAACATTTACACGAAAGCTCTCGTAGACCACTGAGATTCGTGCAGTCAGTCATAGTTCGCAGAGCAATTATAGTGTTGACCGATCACAATTCTTTTGTTCCGGATTCCCTTGTCAACACTCGCACTTACTAGTTTAGCAGGTCAGCTCTGGACGGAGCATCCCAGGTCCCAGTGGATACCGCTTGGAGGTATAGTAAGCACAATTGACGTGTACTATAAGTTACAGCATCTGGGCGCCGCCAAGTTGACACCAATCAGAGCCTACCCGAATAGTACAACGCCCATCCACCGGGTCAATCGTGTCATTTAAGAGTTTTAATTTGAACGTTTTATAGATGTTTTAGGCCATCACCGCGCTCTTACGAAGAGAAAGCGATATCAGAAAGATTAAAGTGATGCCAAATAGTATTTTTTGTGCTATTTTGAAAATGTTGAATTTTTAGTTGGTTTTCAAAGGAATTTTCTTTTCGTTCGCAGGAAGTTGAAGAAGAAGAACCTTCTTCATTGTTCTTATTTGAATACGTAAAAAAGTTATTTTTACTTTATATTCAATCATATAAAAAACTGTTATAACTTTTCGTTTCGATCAAAATAATTCAAATAAAATAATGATAAAGGTTGTGAAGGTGTTAGTAACCTTCATCGATTGAAAATTCCTTAAAAAGTCAACTAAAAGCTGATGAAAGCAGAAAAAAGCTATATCTGGCATCACTTTATTCTTGGTCATTATGCTTTTGCTTTGTAATTTTGAAAACCTATTTTGTTGTTTGTCTGATGTTTTTATACAACGCTAGACTGACGACATTCAATGACTCGATTGAGGTGGTTGTACCTTTGCAATTGCAAAACCTGAGGTGTTAAAATTGAACTTATTCTGAGACTAAAAAGGATGGGACTCCCATTCATTTTACTATTCAATTCAAAACAATAACTGATCGTGTGAATGGTCTTTTAAGCTTTCAAAAAACGTCGTTAGTGTGTACAGACACTTCCTAACAATTGCTCCAGCCTTATTAAAAAAAATCAAAGGCCACTGACCCCGCCAGACCTAAAACAGCACCAAACAGTTAATTATTGAGGGTAGAAAGGTTCCTCAACAATAATTCTGAGGTTTTTTGAGCCCCAAATGAGTAAAATTTTGGTGTTAACATAGCCTCACCATTTGAAGGGCCCAATCAACAAAGTTATTGACAGTCGGTAGGCTCGAGTTCTTTTGCCAGCTGGTTTTTAAAAGCCTTAATGTCTTTGTCTTTGAGGTTTAATTTCGTTTGTGCAACACCCAATTTCAAAGACCGGAAAGAAATGGAAAAATGTGTTTTTCTCAACACCTAAATGATATGTCCCTTTCCTCTTTCTCCCTCAACCTCTCTCTCCTTCTTTGTATGAGTTATATCGACACGCTATTTCCTCAGATGCTTAAGGCACGTATTAAAATTGGGCATTAAACTGTCGGCAACAGCCTTTACGGGCATAATGCATCAATTCTGTTTGCATTTTTTTTATTTATTTAAAGAAAAAGTGTGTTTTTTGCAATAATAGTTCTGCTCTACTCCGTTGTACAGAATCCAACGCACCAATTAACTTTAACTTTTAGTTTTCTATATTTACTGAGCAATTATTTATTTCAACATTATTATTATCAATCATAGACACACATGTACATTCAGAAAAAATCTGACCGAGTTTAAAAACCACAACGATAATTTTCAAAATATTTCCACTCACTGCACCTTGTTTAATTCCATCTAGCCATCAATCAGCGTTGCCAGCCACACACTATTAAGCCATGTTGACATCACACTCTTGTGATTGTTCATGTAAGAGTATCTGTGTAAGGACTCTCTGTTTATTTTTCTATATATTAATGAATGCAGAAAGGACTTATGGAAATTATTTTAATTCATTCCATCCAACTGTCCTTCTCTATATATTTGTGCCTACTACACAAACCACAATGGCCTGCTGGGGACGATGTCGTGGATGTTCTGTGAAAAAGAAAAAAATAGTTTGAGTGTCGTGAAAATATTTGCATGGCAATGTGTGCTTTTACGGTTGTTATAAATGCGTAATTTTTAACGTCCTGATTGCACTTAATTGTTTGATAGTGTGCTGGCAAGCTGTTTGGTTTTCTAGATAAAATTGTTTAGTTTTTCTTTCATTTTTCCATTTTACATAACGTATTATTAAATTGAGGCAATTTGTCCCATTATGATTTTTGGTCTGTGGTTCTTGGAGTGGTTTGCCCATGTGAACTTAGCTGATTTCAAGATGACGACCAACATTTATGCCTGAGATGGACATTTGCAGCCTTATCGGGAATTCCTTGGGAAATATTTTTCCCAAAAAATGTTTCCCTTCCCGGGAATAAGTTCCTATGGGAATTCCCCACGGATTTTTTCCCATGGGAACAAGTTTTTTGCAAGGAAAAACACAATACATATTTCCCATAATAAATGAGTTCCCGATGGGTATTTTTCCCTAGGAATTTTTATTCCCAATTTCGAAAAGAAGTTTCCGATACCAATTTTTCGAATTTGGGAAAAAATCCATGGGAAAAAAAGTTCCCGATAACCCTATTGATGTTGCAATTATTCTAGTCTAACTCATTTTGGTGTAGAAAAATGCGGTCTTGGGCTTATGCTAGATCTTGATGTATAGAAAGACACATGTTCAACTCAATAACATGTAAATAAATTACATGCTAGGTGTTTTGGAAATTATTCACATTACTTATCCGTAAATGCATAGAATTGAACCTGCTTTAAACTTTTTTGAATGAAGTTTTGGCCTCATTTTGTTCCAACATTTTTATTAGTTGGTAATTATTTTGAGTACTTATTGAGGTACCCGTGGTGTGATGGATAGCATGTCCGCCTGTTAATCCAGAGGTTCGAGTTCGAATCCCAACAGAGGCAAAATGTTTTTTCCACGGGTATCGCCTTTCGCGAGGAATTGGCAAGTCCTCCGTTAGTATTCATTGCCATGAAAAGCGCTTCTCGATTAGCCGTTCGGAACCGGCAGAAAATTGTAGGTCCCCTCCATTCCCCCACAAGGCATGGTTGTGAGAAATGCGCTAGGCCCAGGGGCTCCTTGCTCTGTTGCGCCACCCTATTTATTTTTATTTATTTAATTATTTTGAGCTATGTTGCGTTCCTGCGAGTCGATTATTACACCTATTTGTAAAAAATTTTAACCCCCGGGTCATTCCACGCTCCACGGTAACACCCGAAACGAACACTTTTCGACTCATAAAATTGTTAATCCTTATGCTGATATTTTAGCGTTTTAATTTTTTTTTATCTTCTACGTATTTAGTTGCTTTATCTCAATTGTAAGATTTGAAGATTTTAGCAAAAGGATAAACAATTTTATGATAAACAATTTTATGAGTTGAAAAGTGTTCGTTTCGGGTGTTACCGTGGAATGACCCCCGGCCCCTAAAAGATGCAGCACTGAACAAGTTAGAGAGGGGTTAAAGTACATCAATAGCTATCGAGCGATATGTTGCTGATTTCGCTCACTTATGTATACGAATTTACCCTAACTCAGGATCGTATCGCTCGATAACTGATGTGGAAATTCGTCGATAACGTTTAAAAATAAAGCTCTACTGAGCACGCTAGTGGGTAAATGATTAAAGTAAATTCAGTGTTAACTGATTAGTTGTATTATTTTTATTGAGGCAAGGTATGCAAATTAAAGGGATAGGAGTTCGTCAATTAGACGCCGACCGACAAAAAATAAATGTTTAGTTTAGTAAATTAGTTGTGATATGAATTTTGATACGATTTTTGATTTTTGAACAATGCAGTAATCAGCACGATTATTAAATGGCTTTGAAAATAAGTACTCCTTCGACATTACTAAGTTCTCTTAGAAATGCGCTTGCTGCCGATTTTACTACTTACCTAAGGGTTGTCTTCTTCTACCTTCCTCTTTTCTGAGAGACGTTTCCTTCTGTAAATCCCCCTCGTTTACAAAGCCTCTGTTTATACAAATTACTTCTACAACTCTTGTCTTCTTCAAAATTCTCCTTTTTTTATAAAACATTCATTACTCATATCCAACACTTACTTTTATATCATTTCCGTCGATTTTTTTTTTTTACTTTCTTTCAATTCTTGTTCTTTTCTCTTACCCTCGCAACGTTGAACCTTCTTCATTTCAAGCTATGGTAGTTTCGAAAGTCCTCTACGAAGTGCGTCTCAATTTTGAACGGAGCTATGCTTTTTTAAGAATGATCCCTTTCTGCGAATCTAACATCTTCTACAAACTTTTTCTTCTACAATTTCTTAGCTCATGAAAACCTTCCTTCTACACATCTTCCTCTTTTATAGACCCATCTTTGCTAAGAAATGTGTTTTTCTACGAAATCCTGTTGCTTCTTAAAAGCCATTCGTCTTCATAAAAACATGGTCTTCCCTAAAGGATTCCCTTTACGAAATAGTCATAAATTTGTCCTTTCCCTGTGTTCTATTTTTGCACTAGTTCGCTGGTCCTCTTTAACTTTTCCCACTCTTTTTATGTATGACCGAGCTTTCTAACAAAACGTGACTTGGTATTTTGTATCACCGTACCCGACTCCTTTTATTATTAAAAACCAAAATTCTTTTTTGGCAGGATCATAAACGACTCGTGTTGATTTTGAAACAATCAGTTTTTTTTCAATTATTTTCAAAATGCTCTCATCGATCTCCGCGCATTAAGAGCAACTTTGACACAAAGCAAATAAAATCTAAAAAATTTCTTAAATAACTTCAATAAAATGCTCACCCTAATGTTAAGGTAACTTCTGATAAAGCAAAATTTATTCATAGCTTCTTTGCATGTTTTTAGTATCGAACTTTGTTTTGTCCTCTTTGTGTTTGTCGTTACTGCCACTGGAACCCCTTTCTTTATTTTTCCTTAGTGCTTTTTTTTGTTAATGCACATTTAATTTATGCTTTGCATGCGATTCCACCACGCAAGTTCCATAATTACACAGAAATTTGCTTGAAAAAATACTGTAACATGGACATGTATATAACCCCTCCATCGATACAGGTACGTTCTGCGTCGTTCGATGAAATGCAGCTGGAAGCTCAACGAACTACTTCCCATCTGCTGAAACAGCAATCTTCTTCTTCGGCGGATGAACGTTCCTCCGATACAGGACTGCTGCAGGTGCCTCAGCCAGCATCACAACGTTCACGGAGCTTTGACTCAGCGGGCAGTGATGATTCGGGTACATTCTTGGATGTGCCGCGTCGAATGCGAGCGAGGCGGGCTTCAAATACGAAAACACCACCCCCGTGCTACCATTGTCTGTATTTGGAAGAATATGAGAAACAGGTGAGCGCTGAGCAGCGCTTTTTTATCGACCATAGGGAACTGAAATCATTAAGCTATAGCACGAGCTGCAGTGAAGATGAAGCTGAAGATGGTGATCCACATAGAAGTCCTTCGGCGACAACCAGTGAGGATGAAGGAGTTGACGATGGCAGTCCACAGTTTGGTAACACACTTATGCCGCCTCCGCCAACAACACCCTGCAATATTACCTTTACGCTATCGCCTACAAATGGAGATTTCGAACCTCCAGTGTTCCCCTTTGAACACGGCTCACCACCCATTTCACCAATGTCTTCTTCAATGTACCTTTCTGCTAACACACCACAATCTCCCTCGATTGAATTTATGCCTCATTCGCCTTCAATAGAGTTGCCACCCCCGGAACCATGCATTTCAGTAGTGACAGATGACGATGATTCTATAATAGTGCCTCCAGTTCAGTTACGACCGCGTCGTCGTTCAATATCACGCCAAGAGGCAATATTTGTCGAGCCAACAGGTAATTCCCTCGAGAATGTGTCGCAGGAAGAGGAGCAACAGCAGCAGAAATCCTCGAATGATGCATCACCAAAGCCAGCACAACCTGCACTTGTCGTTCGTGATATTTATTTGGCCGTGCCTGACCTCAAGCGGGACCGTGCTGCATCAGTGGATTCATGCTTCTCGAAAGTTTCATCAACTGGCAAAACGGAAGAGGTGCAACCCAGCGAGGACGGTTGCTTCCTCACAGTGCCCAATATCAATGCAACGAGGTCGCGTTCTGTTGACATTGTCCTACCGACAGATGAACAGGCTCGTTACAAGGCTCTGGCGTTGACAGGCTCATCCGGAATCTATGCTGATGGGTATGTTTAGAGTTCATGTTGTTGTTGTGACATTTTTGGTTTCCTTTTGTTTCAATGTTGATTGATAGGTAATTTTTTTTTTCGGCTCCATCGTCTTACTGAAGCAGCGAGTTACTGTCTTCTTTTTTGTTTTTTTTTTGTAAATGACGTGTGATACTCGGTGTGTGTTTCACACAAACATGTTAGTAGCATTTTCCCTAGAAAACGACCTGCCCTGCCATAGCAAATAGGCCAATCTCAGTTTTCTCTTCTGTGGATGAACTACTAATAGCTTGTGATTTGTGTGACTTCCCAAAAGGGGAATATGTACGGATATGGGATAGAAAAGATAACATTACAATGGACATAAATCTCTTGATGGTTCACACTGAGGGCAAACACACACACACACAAAAAAAAAAGGAAAAACAAACGAATCGAAAAGAGAAATGAGGGAATTGTGTCTCGAATGGGCATTAAATGGAAGAAGGATTTCAGTTCTAGTGATATGACAGCTTTGACGGCAACAGAAGGTGTTTTGTTGAGATATTTCAGAAAAGGGAATGAGATCGGATATGCATGGGCTTATGTTTGGAGTCAGCTTCTATGGCGTAATAGAAACTCTTTAATATTGTCTTTCTATGCATTCATGAGGAACTCTTCAAAATGAAAAAAAAAAAACAAGAAGTGGGAGAATTTTGTGTGTCTTTGGGGTGAAATGTATCTTCCGTCGAAGTTGTTGTGCCATGAAATTGATGCCAGGTGAGCGTTAGGATAATAACTTCGTTAAAGATGTCTGACATTCTAAGTGGGGTCGAAATAAGATTAAGAAGTCATGGCTCTTACTCAAATTTCAAAGTAAATACTAATGGAAGTATTGATTCCCACCGCTGGTGGGGGAGTTATTTAAAGTAATAACTCTCGACTTCATCCAATAGTGGTCGAGAGTCATTGAAATCCACAAAAACCAATACCCAGTTTGACTACGATTCTACGTTTAGTCTTTTATTTTTTACACCAAAATGAATTACTTTGACGACAGGACCAATAACGGCGAATCAACACGAAGATTCGTTTTGGCGTACTATTCGGCGGTCTTATCTAAGGCTCCTTACCACTGATGGAAGGAAGTGGTGAGTTGTTACCTTTCTTAAATTGACTCCTTACCGCGGGTAGGGGAGTCAAATGATATTTGCTATTTGTTGACCAAGCAATGAGATTTTTTATGAAAAAATTTGCCAACTTCTTGATAAAAGTTTTCCTACAAAATGCATATAAAGGCAGAAAGGTGCACCTTTCTACTAAAAAGCGGAACAAAACCCCTTCATAAGAATAAAGCTTAGGACCCCGAGTTGGCGGAAGCTAAGTCAGTCGTTGTCCTTGTCGTTGTCGCCTGCTTCTCTATTTTTGATGTTTGACTGAGAAACTAAAACAAATTTCACCTCTACCTTTACCCAGAAAGAAAGTCAAAAATATCCCATGGAGCATCTTCCGAATGACACACAATGAAACCGGAAACTTAAAATCTAATCAACTTTTTGCTTGCCGAACAACACAAGGCAAACTTTACTTGGTTTTTGTTCAGAACCCACACACTTCTGTTTTTTGTGTTTTACTTTTGTCTATGACCAGTGACGACTGTACGGTCAATACAATCACTGCTAATGAAATGTTTGCACTTTAACTTTATCCTGCAAATATTTTCTTTATTTACGACTTCTCTGTCGATGCTATTTGTTTTGGTCCTGTCGAAACTTAAAGGAATAGACTCGATAGCATTGGTCGTTGCAGTATTGAAAAGATGTCAGACAAAAAGTTTTGGGATTCCATTGAATGAATAAAAGTGTTTTGGTTTGACTTTTATGTGTTGTTTTATGGGTGGCAAAATTAGTTTATCGTCTTGTTGCTGTACGGGTATTCAGATTCTTATTTATAAACTCATCGTTCGTTGTGATGAAACTTTGGAAATGATTTCGTTTGCAATTTTCTTTTTTGCATACATTTAGGATGATTTATATGAAGTGTGTGTGTGTTAGTGTAGTTATCGAAAGGATAAACTTTTTGGAAATGAGTATAAAAATCAATCAGTCTTTTTAATCTTTGGAAAAGAGAGGTGGAGCCACCTGATTCTTGTATTCCAAAAGAAAAATTATGATATAAGTTCAAAATTGGTGGAACTGTTTCCAAGCAAAAAAGGACAAAAGAATGAATGGGAATGTTTTTGCTTTGCTTTGGGTAAATTACTACCCCCGATACTCATATATATTTATTACAAAGAATAGGTTAGGTTAGGATAGGTGGAAGTGGCTGTCAGCCAATGAGTAATACCTATGTACAGAATAGGTTATGGCAATTCAAAATGTTGATTATGAGCATTTGACATAAAACATATTCTGATGAGCACCGAATTCAAATATGGTCTCACCTCTCAAGTTGTATCTATCACATGATATTAGGAACATATTGAGTGTGATAAGTCTCAAAATTGAATCAGACAGCACATCTCTGAAGGTCCTTGGGATTGAGGCAGACGACAGAGTCCTGTCATGGATTTAACAACTCATGATATTTAGTATTAGTAATAATTGATGAATTCAAATTCTGTCTGTGCCTGAATTTGAGTTCAACACATCGAAAACATGGAACGTGTCATTTGATTTAATTTTGTTTTTGTTGTTTCGGAGCGAATTTCAAAAGCGCCAGAAATATTTGGAATGCTCGTATACAAAAGCCCAAGTTTTTGCATGACCCTTAAATAAGACAAAAAATACTATTGCGTCCAAAAGGAAGCAAAAACTTTTGGTCTTTTGTTAAAAACATTAAGAATTCGACGACGTCATCGGTCCCAACGCTTGTTTTGAATGATTCTCCGTATGTTAACTCCATCGATAAGGCCAATTTGCTGGCAGTTCAAGTTTCTGCTAACTCGAAATTTCCCGATAACATATTGGCTCCACCTTAGCTTCTGTGATGAAGCACTTTTTTTTTTTGCTATACTCGCTCGGTTGTCCGCCAACATCTCAGCGTAATTAAATCCGCTAATCCTGATGGTATCTCATTTACGATTGCAAAACCACTTCGTTAGCTTTTCTATCTTTCCTTTTCTTCTGGACTCTTCCCGAACAGATGGAAAGCTGCATTTGTCCAACCAGCCGCCCCTAAAAACGGCACTAACGTTCCTTCCTTCAAAGTTCATGGAAACGTTGATAAACCGTCATGTCATGAAAAAGTAAAGAACCAAGGCTTCTTTATGACTGACAACACGGCTTTCTTAGCAAATGGTTCACTTGTGACTTAATGGCTTATCTCACCGAAAAGTGGAAACAATCTTTACACTGTTTTTGAGAAAGTAAGATTATTGTGCTTGATATTTCTAAGGCATTTGATAGAGTTTGGCATCAGGCTCTTTTATCGAAAATGCGTGCTTTTGGTATCGATGAGTCTCTTCTTCGTTGGATTAGAAACTTCCCTTCAGACGGTTTAATACAAGTTGTGTTGGTTCAAGTGTGACGCTAACCTTATCAATGCTGGTGTGCCCCAGGGCTCCGTTTTGTCTCCGACTCTCTTCCTCATTTTCATAAATGATCTCTTGTCTGAAACTTCTAATCTTCTTAACTGTTTTTCTGACGACTCGACACTCAGCTTTTCATATTCGTTTCCAAATTCACGTCCCTGCTCTTCGGATGTGGAACTGGAACGGTTGCGTTTGATAAGCTAATTGAATTCTGACCTTGACAGCATTGTTTCATGGGGTCATAAAAACCGAGTAGAATTCAATGCTTCGAAAACTCAATTCTGTCTCTTGTCGTTAAAGCTAAACATTCTCCCACTACCATTATCCATGAATGGTAACTGCATCCAAGAAACCAAAAAGCTGTCAGAGCTTTGTATGTGTGTTAACGATGATCTTCGTTAGAATGATCACATATTATTTGAAAATGCCAAAAATTCTGCTAAATGCTGATGTTTCCTAAGAAGATGCAGGCAATTTTTCACCCCCTCTGTTCTAGGTACTATTTATTAAGCTTACATCCGTCGAGAGTATAACTCCCATACTTGGTCAGGTGCTTCTCAATCATCTTTGCGCCTATTTGATAGGGTACAAAACAGAGCGTTGAGATTGATAGTTCAATTGTAGAATCCACTGATTCTCTTGAACATCATCGAAACGTTACCTATCTCAGTCTCTTTTATCGCTTTTTTTACAAACAGTGCTCTAGTGAAATAGCCAGTTGCATTCCTCCCCTGAAACAATTTAGCCGCAACACCCGCCTCGCTAGGAATGCTCTTCAGTTTTACCTTGAGCCCAACTTCGGACGTACAGTCAAATATGCAGATTCATATTTTAGTAGCACCACCCAAATATGGAATGCCTATTGTTTCCCTACATTGCGATTCTCAAAATTTTAAAAGCAACGTGCATCGGTGACTCTTATTAAACTCTTCCATCGAGCTCAAATGTGAAAATCTGGAAAGTTTGATTACTTTTCTTCTCTGGAAACCTCGGGTCTTAGCGCATTTCTAGGATCTGCAATTTTATGCCGAGTCCGAAGAGCTACGTGAAAAAGTGTTTTTAATGACTCGAACCTCGAACCTCTTACATAATAGGCAGACGTGTTAACCATTACGTCACGGCAACCACTGAAGAAGCATTTGCTTTTTCTTTTCACCTTTTGAATTTGAACATTTTGGTAGTTTTGTTTCATCTTTGACGATTATCCGTTCGGGTTTATTTGCTAGACTTTTAATATTTTTTAGTGAATTGAGGATAGAAGTCTTTTGGCTAATACATTCAGAAAAGCACGAAATATAATAATCTATTCTCTACTCACCTAAAAATATCGCCTTCACCAAAAATATATAGTTTTTTCTTCTAATGAACTTTCAGATCAAACAGTTTACTAGAAGAGGATTTCTTTTGAATCAGAAGACTCTGTTACTCTGGTTTGGGTTTGTATGAACGTTAAAAGTATTTTCAGCTTTGGGATATGGTTTAGTTCTTCCCTTTTTACTTTTCTTGAAATCTCAATTGTTTCTGTTGCTTCCCATGTTCAGTTCTATGAAAAGATTGAATGATTGAGTGATCCAAGAGATTTTTCCTAACGCTGACAAATTCTTCACAGATATTTTGTTTTACCAAGCCATTGATACTTGATTTTGTTCGCGATATGGAGATGGAAATCCCTGATTATAATTCTCAGAAAAGTTTTACCTAAAAAAAGAGCTGTTCCATATGTTTCCAATATGGCAACATATTTTACTTGTTGATTGATTGTTTTTCTCAATGACACATTTGTCTTGTGAAATTCTTTTTTTGTATGACATGAATATTTGGTAAAGTTTCACACAAGTATATGGAGTTATGTGATATGAATAAAGTCAACTTTCTACATTGACGAGTCCGTAGTCGATTACAGAGCATCCATTACAGTGTAAAATCGTAAATTTGATATCATTATAAGCAAATCATCACAACGTCTTCGGTAACTAATTTGCACGTGCAACATATGTTCATCATTCATCATGACGAACATAGGAAAAGCTATTAGAGCTCTGCTAGAGTGAATAAGGACAAAAGTTCCTCAATCGCAATTCAAACATATTATTTTAAAGCCAGAAGTGAGATGAAAGTCTACTAGTTTACTTCGTTGCACGCAGCTAATGTGGATATTTCTCTCAATTTTGCCTGAAAGTTATCTGGGTATTCCAACTTCCCTTTTGGGTCAACGATTATAGAAGAAAAATTTTTAAATTTTAATTTATCACATCCGTGCGCATTATAATCAGCTTTTGCTGTTCTTTCCATAGTACCATGTCCGTCAAGTGCTAACTTTGTGTCAAGTTTTTTTAAAATACTATCCGAAAGGGGGGCGCGACAAATTATCTGTTTACATATCTCATAAGAGGATAAAAAGCGACAATTAACTGCGTACTCAGTTTTCGATTTGGAGTTGATTTGAACGATTTTTTGAAGTATTGAACTTTGGTGTTTTTCGTTGCTTGAAAATCATTCATATGGGGGGCACTTCGAAAGGGGGTCGCGACAAAATATCTTTTTGGATATCTTGTGAACGACAAATTTACGACAATTAATGGCGTACTCAGTTTTTGATTTCGAGTTGATTTGACCATTTTAGGGGGTGGTACACTATTTTTTTTTTTAAATGAGGAGCTAAAATTTTTTCGTTTTCACGCCTAATCTACGACAAATTTACGACAATTAATTGCATACTTAGTTTTTTGTTTAAGATCGATTTGACGGATTTGGGGGGGTGGTAGTGCTAACTTGACCGTCAAGTTAGCCCTACACACGGTTTTTTTAAAAAAACGAAGAGCGACAAATTTTTTGTTTTCACGACAAATTTACGACAAATTTACGACAATTAATCCAATTAACAAACTATGAAAATTTTGAAGTGGTAGTGCTAACTTGACGGACATCATAGTACCACAAGTAGTGGCTCAAGGAATTAATTTGATTTCCTAGAGCAACTTCTTCCATCTTTGTTTTGTTTCTTGGAACTCGATTGTTTGTGGACACGTCACAATCAAACTGATCATCAATTTCCTTTTTCGATTTTAATTTGGCTTCAACCAAGCGAAGTATTTGTAAATTTTGTTCAAATTAAAGGTCAGTTTCCGACCTTTTCCAGACGTTTTGTTCAAACAAATTTTGAAATTAAAATGAAAACAAAGATATCACATTACAAATTCGCAATAAAACTTTGGCAGTTTAAATTAGCTACCAGTTAGTTTCCGCCATTGTAGTAGATTAAAGTTATTACTTTTTTATTTGCCAATTGTAATGCAAAAAAAAACAAGTAAGCGCTAAAGCAGACGAAGTTTTTCTTATTAGGAGGGCTTACATGGAACAACATGCTCGACAACATGGCTGGACAGCCATCAATGCTCGACCATTTAATCGCAAAAACAACCGCTGGACCAATACGTGCTCGATGGATCTCAACATTTTTCGATAACTTCCATCGAGCCATGTTGTCAAGCATGTTGGTTCGTGTAAGCTCCCCTTTCGATACAACTGGTTTCAAATGTACACTTAAAAGAAACTCTTGCGGGGAAAGGTAGTTAAGCGAAAGGTAAAAGTACAAGAGATAAGTTTTTAGAATTTTGGTTTTTAAAAAGCAAAGGTACTTATGCGGGTTAGGCACTTATCGGGCTTTTACTGTACTTTAAACGAGTCTTCAAAAATCAGAAATATAAACATCCCTGTCGATTGATATTAACACTAAGCAAATGCGCTCGAATCCATGTCTGAACCACCTCGTCTAAAAACATTATTCAATTTCCAGCCAACGGATAATGTCATTTGTTTTGGTTGGTGAATAAGGTCGACTGCGTGAGTAATACAATTTAACAATTCAAAATTCAAAACCCCTTGGGATCAACACAAGATGCCATCTTTCGTCAACGCCTTATAGAAATGTCATAAAATCACATTCACAATCAGTTCCTAGCGTACGTCTTCATATGGACAAACCGCAAGCAATCCTTCGATGCTCATAAAACCAAAATCCAATTACTGTACGCTAGTGTTAAATTTTTTATTTTATTTCTATCCTCTGAGGAAAATCCATCCACTTAGTGACAATCTCGGGTATTTTTCTTTTCCTTCCTTTTTCTCCTTTGACTTTTGCCATTCGTTGTAAGGATTTTATCCTTCCGGCTGGGATATCGTTCATGGCTGAAAAATTACTACGCGAATAGAACTCTTCTGAATCCCATAATATGAAGTAATCACATGAGAATAACTAAGAACTTTCAATGCGGTAAGTTATTTGAAAATGGTAAGAAAAAAGCTTTGCAGTACCTAAGTTTTGTAATTTATTTTATTCGATTTGCTTTACCAACTCGAACAGCCAAAGGTCACACAAAAAATAACTCAAATCGAAGACGGACACATCCCAGCCTACGGTGCTTTATTTTTTATGGGTCACACATGAACAAGACGTACCGAACCAAATCGTCCTTCCGAAATGGTCGTTAAAACAGCAAAAAACGTTTACCAATTCATTACGAAATTATCGTTGTCCTAAGCGTAAAAGAAGCCCGATGAAACGAGCTCGTTAAGTGATGGGCGTCTAGAGCTTTCTAAGCAGTTAACAAGTTTTATTTTATTAGTTAGCTGAAAGAAAGTAAATGGTGGTCTGTTCATGGGAATAGAATTATCCTCGGACAAGCTTTTATTTCCTTAGCTAATGCCTATAGCCGGAATTTGCATGTTTTATGATGGGTTTTGTTTCAGGCAGAAACTTTGGCTTGCTGTGGTTTTCATGATGCAGCAGTTTGCATTTTCATTTGTTATTTTGAATGTTTTTACATATTTAATGAGTTGGGGTAGTGAAAGTGGGTGAAGTGAATGTTGGATAAGCGAAATGGAACTCCACTTGAAAAAAGAGTTTGTGTTACAAATTACTTGCCGGAAAGTGCTAGTTGTTGAGACAGATCAGTGGGCAGTGGAAAGTTTACTTTACTCAATCAGGCGAGATACTCTGTCAGGCTCTGGGATGAACTTTTTTTTTTTTTTTGTTCTTGATCCAGTGGCGGTCGTTAAGGAGTTTAGTGTGGGCTGTTTTTCAGAACGTTGTTGTGAACTTAATCTGCATCATGAATGTATTCTGCTAAAGTTCGTCGTTATTTTCGAAACTGGAACAAATAGATGCTGAGTAAGTCAAACTCTCGCAGTGTATTTTACACTATACGTTGCCAGATAAGTAACAGAGTACATGTTGCAGTTTCTGGAGTAGTTAAAAACTAAGCGGAGCTAACTGTTTTTCACTCTTTTCATTCAAATTTAAAAATGTGTAGTTTCAACTCATAAGACTTCCCCCACCCTAGGTAAGAAGCCTGTTTTTATGATTGAAACCTTTTTTTGCTTCTGTTTAATCTTGACTCTGGCCGCTGCCCCCAACGCAGTTAAGTAGATGAAATGAAAATGATTACTTTTTCTCGGGTTCAACAAAAACAGAATTAATCAGCTGTTCCGCCACTTTTCATCGATTAGCTTAAACCAATCACCCGCTTTTCCCTTATTCCTCTATACCTACGTTTTAGCTGACGTAAATGAAACGAGTGTCCTTTTTAATCCTTTTTGTTTAACTATCCTTTTTGGTGTCTTCATTGTACATCAAATCGAAAACTGCTTAAAAGATTGGCTATAGGAGCTACAGTCCCAAAACTCAATTCGCGTCCATCTGCCAATCACATCTTTTGTACATAAGCACTCTTATAATCAAGGTAATACTTTCAGGGATGCAAAATGCCAATACATCTCTTCCATTAGCCTTACTCCAACTACCGAACGACCGAAGGCTAATCAGAAATTCAATTTCTTGATTAAACTTATCCTCGAACGAACTCTTCGTTGATAGCAATTTATTCTGATTTTCATTTCCAAAATATATGCAGCTACCAGCACTTTTCTTTGCCGTTTGAATTATGTATGTTTGTACGTTTAACTAGATACAACAATAGCACTAAACTACACAAACTAAAAGGTATTTTGAATGAAACTTAACTCAATCTGCTCGAGTGCAGCAGACAGAGGCTAACAAAGTACAATTTATTTTCTCTTAAGTGATATTGCGATCTCATCAGTTTTTGCCTTGTTTTTTGGGATGGACTTGTTTTTTGGACCATTGCCTTGTATAATTCACTTTTCTGTAATTTGTTGTTGGAAATAGCTACACCGAAAAAGGTTCCTCTGAGTAAATGATTTACATTCTTTTGTTGGACTGAAACGTTCCATGAATAAGAATAAATGAAAAAAGGAAGCAGTTCCTTTTCATTAGTGCTATTTTAAAAATTAATTACAATGCAAATAAAATTGAGAATGACGTTGCAAATGGAAGGAATATTTACTTTAAAGTAGGTGAGAGTGAGGGTGCTTCTATTATTTAAAGCAATCGTTGCTGGGTTTAAAGTTCATCCTTTTCTTTATTCAAATGTTAATAGATAATGTTACAGTAGAAAGGTAGTAATAACCAAATTTCTGAATGTAAAACGTGAGGTCATCGCCTTTTTATAAACTTTGAACGAAAATAAAATATATCTATCTATCTAAAGTTCATAGCAAGTAAGCTCATGAATCCTCTTAATTTTGTTAAGTTAAAGAAAAAAGCGTGCTACTGAATTACTATTTGCCCAGGCATTTTCAGTATAGGACCCTATTTCATCATCATTAATAAACTTTTCACTTTACAAAATTTATTTGTTTGGTTAAACGAAAAATGGAAATGTAATGTAAACAAAGTGGTGAAGCTTTCCACCCTGCAAAATTATGCTTGCCATTTTGCGAAGCATAAATCTTGCTTCAATCTTCTTACAATCTTTTGTTTGGATAATTTGAAAACTTGGTAAAACATTACCATACCACCCACTTTGAGTAAAGAGACAAATAAGTTGTTTAAAAAATCACTTCAAAAATAGATTTCGGCTTTTATTAGACTCTTAAAATCCAAGCCTTTTACTGCTGATTTTTGTTTTTAAGTTGGAGTAAAGTACTGGTTATCTTACCTGCCTCCTTTTCCTGACTACCACCTGCTACCACCTGCCGAGTAAGGTACTGAGTGTCATTTTTCCCCCTTTGTTTCCCTGGATCCTTCCTAATCCTTCTATAAAAACTCAAAGACAAATAATATACTTTATTCTACTGTGAAGGAGTGGGAAAAAGCTTTATTAAGAGTTTATTCGATAAAACATCTCTAAACGTAGCCTTAGGAATAATTTCGCATCAAACGTGTTCTTATCTAACCACTACTTAAGAGACCTGGGATGAAAATGATTGACAACATCTCGTGTGTGCCTGTTTCCTGAGTTTTCTGCAACACATCTTACCCTCTTTCGTAGCCTTTACTTATGTTGTATTTTGCTTTTGGGATTTGGTTGTGACAGCGAAATGCATTGCTGTTATCTTTTGTAAGGACTTATTCTGTTAATGGAAGAGTCTCGTTTGCTTTTTTACATCTTCTCATGGAAACTCAAAAACCAATCACTCGTGGGAGAATAAGATTAACACATCTTATTGAAACCATTTGTTATAAAATCCATTTGTTATAAAAGCAAGTAAAAAAAATGTTAGTTTTAAAATTTTCTATAAAATTTTAACATAAGAACCATAGTCAGGCTTCCACAAATATAAATCTATAAAATCTACAAAAAATGTTTCATAAATATTTACGAATTGTTTTAAGTGTAACTCGTATAGCCCAATATTATATATCATTAAAAGTCGCCATCAAGCCCCCTACCGTTGGTTAGGGAATTTTTTTTCTTTTTTTATGTTGACTCACTTTTTCTCTTAATGGTCGAATTAAAAGATAACTCATACGAAAAATTCAATCCCCTAATCGTTCGTAATAAATTTTCTCAAAATAAATGACATTTCGTCAGCTTAAGTGTAGGACCTCGTTAGTATTTTCAGCATGTTTTGCTGAAATCGCAAATAAAGCATACACACAGCACCTGGTATGTATGAAAAATATTTTAGACTTTTTCTTTTCTACGAAATGTTAAGAATAACATACTCTTAAGTACACTGAAAATGCCGAAAGGTGGCTCTGCTTTTTTTTCTGAATGAGTAATGTTTTTGTTGAATCTTTTGACTTACGAGGGCCTGAACTTTAACTGACGATTTTCAAATCTTTGTTTTTTTTTTTTTTTTTTCAATTTAAAAATTTTATCTTAAACGCCGATATCTTTTGAAGAACACCTGTTCAGTTGTTCGAGAGTGGACTTTGAAATTGCATCAACTTTGTCTTTTTAATCTAAAAGAGCCTTATTTCGCAAACCGCCTCTCTCTTAAACTCGACTGACATTACGTAATGTTCTTGTTATTATGTCAACATTATGTGTAGGTGAGTTAACTAATGGAAGATGGTCCTTCTGGGCTTAACTCGAAAGTTCCCAGCTGTTTTTTGATGAGCAATGTAAAGGATATCGCAGTGCAGTTACTCAAATTTTGTTCGAGCCAAAAATTTTTCTTTTGAATTTTATTTTCGATTTTTTTCTAGCGGTCAGTTGAGATTCAAGTAAGATTTTGTTAATTACAGATTTCATCTCATTTCTTACCTTATCTTATTTTTACTGTTTTTTCAAGTAACTTTTTCGCTGAAAGTTCCTATAGTATAAAAATAATAAGAACATTTTTAAAGGAAAAGATAAGAATAACAACTGTAAATCTCCACTTATGCAGGGGGTGTCAATATGAAGAGGCTATGGAAGGCTCTTGGTGATTTATTCATTACTAGCTTGCCCGACCGGCTAAGCTCATTCCCCACTGTGATCGGATTCATTCAATTAATTAAAGTAGTTTTTAATCTTCCGTTGCTGTGGGAAAATTGGCATGAGATATAGTCTACGTTACTCAGAGGAATGAAGCAAATTATTGAAACAAATTTTGGAATCGGTCCAGTATTTTTCAAGTTTGCTATTTTGTTCCTGTTTCTGTGCCAATATGGGGATGAAGTTTAGTCTATGTTAATAGGGGAAAATGAAGCACTTTTACGGTGAAAGAATTTTTGAAATCGATCCAGTGTTTCCTAAGTTCCCGTTCCTGTTTCCGTTGCCGAGGGAATGTGGAAAAGAAATATAGCCTATGACCCCTGTTATGATTTTCGCTACCATATCCTCCCGTTTTAGAATTTTTGCAGTTCTCTATTCCGAATTCTTACTTTTTTAATTCGCATATCATTTTTGTTTGATGAATTCTGTAGAACTTTATTTATTCCTTAAAATGAAAAATAATCTTTCCGCCAATTTTGACAAGTCAGCCAGATTCTGAAACGTCAGCCTATGCCATTTTGACATGGGTCGACTCACACCAAAAACTGTAGTACAGTACATCGAAAGCAATCGTTCAATTGTGAAATCTGTGCGTGCCTATCGTAAGAAATGTGGGAGACATTCGGCGGGATCAATAAACAAAACTGTCAAATTTGGGGAACAGAGAACCCACACATTCACGAAGCACTATTGCATGACCTAAAAGTTACTGTTTGGGCCGGAGTGTGCTCGAAAACGATTATTGGAAATTTTTTTTTTTCAAAGTTGGTGAAACTGTCGACGGTGCACGTTATTGTTGGATGTTGGCGCACTTTGTCTGTCTGGAAATGTGTATACACGGTCTGACGAACTTCTATTTGCAACAAGACCTTGTCACACCGCAGTTGCTACTATGAAGTTTTTGCAGAGCAAGTTCCCGGGACGCGGTGTCTCAATAAAGGATGATCTGAATTGGTCTCCTCGTTCGCCTTATTTGGCGGCACTGGACTTTTTTCTGTGGGGCTACTTGAAGAGTAAGGTGATTGCCAGCAAACCGAAGGCTGCTGCTATTACGCCCGGAATGTTGTCAAATACAATGCGAAATGCCCTAAAAAGGGCCGCATGTTGTATTTCTAATGAAAGCAGTCATCATTCAGTGAATTGTCAATAAATGGCATTCTATACCCTAAATAAATCTTGTTTATTTACCAAAATTGGCTGAAAAATGGCGGAGTTATTCAACATTTCAATAGGTCCTTTCTAGATGGGGCACCCTGTACGTTGCGAAGTTCTAACCATACAGACAGCGGAAAGCGACTTCATTGTGTACTATGTAAAGACAAAGATTTGTTTAGATACTTTTATATACAATTTTCACAACATAAGCATTGCCTTTTAGTGATTAAAAGAATAAAATGGCCCAACAAAGCAATCGGTACGTCGCCGTCGGGCCTAACGCATTTCAAGGACCTACAATTTTATACCGATTCAGAAGTAATAAGTAAGAAAGCTTTTCATGGCAGTAGTTTTAAAACTTCTCTAAGAAGACTTGCCAAATGCTCCCGAAAGGTCATACCCGAGAGGAATATTTTTGTTGCTCTGTGAGTGCCCACATTTAGCCAGCCACTGGCTGTAAGATATCTCAAGCGGTCCAAGCAGGTCTGCCTTTTGCGCGAGAGTTTACTGTGTAGATCTCAGAAACATTAAATTCTAATCGTTTTCGACTTTGTTATCTGCTATTAGTTTTTGCATGTAGGTATTTTAACATGAAAATTTTTTGAACAAAGGAAAATTAGTTTATCTTATTTTTTAATATTTGTCCTCTCATTGTATGATTAGTTCAATTAGTTTTTAAAATGTTATATTACCACGCGTTTCTGAAGAAAAATAAAATAATTGAAAAATCCAAAGCATTTGATTGCTTAAGATAGACACTGTTCGAAACGCGTCGCCATATTTTACTGTAAAAACTAGTTTTTGTTTATATATTTTACTGAAAAGACAATAATTTAAATAAAGGCGAGAAACTTATAAATTTTTCCTTTTTTTAAAAAAAATTTATTGTAAAGCTCTACCTTTTTCGACTTGCACTGCCTCTAATGAGCTTAGTCTTCCGAAAATACGAGTAGTTGCAATTTCTTGAAGTGCACTTTCTCTTTTTTTAGATTTCGATCTTATTGCGGAACTGAGTCCTTTTGAATGAAAGTAGATACTTAAAGGACCTACTGCGATTCTTAATTTCTAATCAAAACGAACTACATATTGATTTTTTACTACTCGACTTTTCGCCATGGCTGCACAATTATTTTTCACAGGTCTTGATTATGAAGTTAAAACCGTGTTAAGTGTTCTTTTATTTAAAGAACAATTGTTTCCTATTCTAGTTTTATCTAAATGAAACCATTTTTCTTTAGGCAAAGTAATGAATGTAAATGTCTTAAATGATTTATAAATGGCCGATTTTATTTTACCACAATCAATTTATTTCTCGCGGGCGCTATAAATTATCGAACTGGTAACAATCAATTCCCAAATGCCATTCACTGAATGGTACAAATCATATTGCCCCAAGTGAAACTTTATTCAATTTGACTGCTTATTAATCATTTACAACCAAACCGAACACGCAGTGTGTCCCTTACCTTAAAGGAAGAAAAACTTAACAAAAATAAACAAAATACCTTCCATGTTTTCGTTAGAGTACAGTCACCCGTATTTTGAGACACTATACTCGTAGAACTTAAGGCTCCAGTAAACTATCTATTTATATCTACTCTTTTATTCGTGTCTACTTTTTTTATCTCTTGTAATACGTTCATTGTTGGCAGGCAGATGAACCCTGCTTAGGGCAAAGAAAAATACATTAACATTATCCGAACCAAATGAACAGTCCATTGAACTATCCCCAACTTATGTTACCAATATAACCCGTGGCCGGCGAAAACAATAAACTTATAAGAAAAGTAGCAGAATAATCTCATACTCATCCGAGAGTCTTCTCATTCACTTGAGAGAGCAAACAAAATAAATATGCCTGAATACAAGTAATAGATCCCAGCCACACCATTATCCTTGCCTGCGAGGATTACATTTCTCTTAGGAATAACCAGATAGTATTTCTTTTTCTTCTTTTTTGCATTTTTTTTTTTTATTTAAGGAGGACCTTGTGCTTTTTGTATAAATAAGACACAATTCCTTTATTTGAATTCCGCACTCGCTGGTAAAGTAGCAAATTTATGCCTCCCTCAAGGACTGTTCGCTGGGCTTATTTTGTTTTGTTTTCATTCAACACGAGTTTGGTTTTTTATTGTTCTACCACGTTGACTTTTCAATTTATATTGTTTTCACTTTTGCCTACTTTTGTTCTAACTGAGAATGAAAAAAAAAACAAATAATGCTGGCTGTGGGTTTATCTATCTAAGTCAATAATTTGCTAGGCAGACTTGCCCTCCATTTTGTGTTTTCAATCAAAATAATTAAACGGAGAGGATATGCAGACGCAGAGGATAAATAAATATATAAATTTCAATGCGCCGTCGATATTTTCTTAGTTTGAATTTGATTTACATTCTGGAACATTGATTTATTTATTTGTTTTTTATTCGAGAATTGGTTGAATTTGTTTTAATGATTCCTTTTTTCTTTTGTTTCTTTCAGGTACGTATTTGCTCCTTGGCCAACAATAAATTGGGTAACAGAAAATATTTCAAGGTAACATCTGCTCTGTGCAGAAAATAGAAATATACCTACACAAAATGTCTACCATCGAGATGACCCATGAGAGAATAGATTAAAATTTGCATAAGCTTCTTTTAAATTCTTTGATGTCAAGTTCTAGTTTAATTTCACTTTCTAATTGAAAAGGAATACAAGAATATGAATATGTAGTGTTGTTAAATTTATGAAACGAAGTGGCTTGCTTTGGCTGTAAGTAATTTATCTTGTTGGGATGTCACAGACCATGTTACGGTTGTTAATGTCACTTTGATACCCATGAGGGAACCGGAAAAACTTTTTTTTTTTTTTGAAAAAAGGTTTACAATGGGGAGACACATGTGTATATAAACATAAAGATTTTAGATACTTGAATTTTTTACTGAACTTTTGTGTCTGGATTTTTTATTTTTTATTTGAATTATTTATAAAGTCACCTTTGGCGTTTTTCTTTCGTATTTCTGTGGACTTTAAGTCGAATTCTCCATCTCCGAGGGTATGCTCTCAAGCAGCATATATTTGAATATGCGAAAGGATGGCGTATCCTCTGGGAGTCTATAAGTACACAAGTATAACGTAAGCTGATAGATGATAATTGACAGTCAAAATTATTCCTTTTGTTTTTCGCTAGGTGGTTAGAATCACATTCGGTTTTTCATCTTCATTTCAAATGGCAGCTTTTAAGGTGTCGTTTTCTTTTTATTTCTTCCCTCTTATCGATTTTGTGGAAATTTAAGATTGAAGTGCTTACTTCAGTCGTTAATATGAACAGAGAGAGACACGATACATAAAATTTTCGGAAGTCATCATATGATTTAAATGCAAACAGAAAGAAAGAGAACATTTGTTTGTTGTAAATGAAAAGCAAACCGACAATCGCTTAACATTGAGTAAATAAGTCTTTATTGTCAATAACTTCAAAAAGAAGAAGGGACGGTCAACAATCACCATAAATTATACAACCCCTGGTTTACATTTGTTTTTTAGAGTAGCTTATGTTGGAACTACAACAAACCTGTGCCTTAATCACTATCCCATCCAACGAGACAACTTCATTCGTCAGGTCAGTCGGTCTTTTGAACGCAACTGAGTTAATGAAACAACTGATAAACTCGATCTCCCGAATCGACGAACTATATCAAATATCAAAAAGTACGGATACCTAAATGAGCTGCTCTGATATGCTTAGTTTCTAGTTCTTTCAAGGTTCTGAATACAAAGGCAGAGTTTTGTTATTGATCGTGTCTGGTGAACTCTTGATGAGCCAACGGTCTCAGAACACTGCTGCAAGATACTGACACTGAAATATAATCTCTCTTATATGTGCAAACTGTCATTAAGTTGGAAAAATATGCAAAAAATCGTTCCAAAAATACAACCAACAGCCTCGGATTTAGAGAAGAGCAATGGTTCTTCAGTTCAAGACTTCTACAAGCTAGTAATGTATAAGCTGGTCTGCATATGGGCTGCTGGAGATCAGTTGGAAAGGAGCATGCACCAGCTGTTTTGCATGATATGGTCGGAAGAAAGCATACCTAATGAATGGAACGTCAGTATCCTATGCCCGATCCTAAAGAAGGTAGACCCTCACTATTGCGCCAATTATTGAGGGGTAAGCCTCCTTAACGTCGCTTATAAGATCTTGTCTGCTGTAATATGTGAACGTCTGAAACCCCACGTCAACGACTTGATATGTCCTTATCAATGTGGTTTTAGACCAGAGAAGTCCACAATAGACCAAATTTTCACATTACGGCAGATCTTGGAAAAAACCCGAGAATATAATATCGATATACACCATCGTTTTATCGATTTCAAGGCCGCGAATGACAGTATTTACAAAGACCAGCTGTACAGAGCCATGTTTAGTTTTGGCATCCCTGCAAAACTCGTACGACTATTCACGTTAACTTAGGAGAATTCACGCTGCTCCGTCTAGGTCGGTAGAGAACTCACCGAGACCTTTGATGTCGATAAAGGTTTTAGGCAAAGCGACAAAATGTCATGCGATTTCTTCAACATCATACTCGAAAAGATTGTAAGAAATTCAAACGACAACACCAGAAGAACAAAGATCGTTCTAAGGTCTGTACAATAACTCGCCTATGCAGACGATATTGACGTAATGGGAAGAAGGCAGTGTGATGTCATAGGTGCTTTTGCGAGTATTGAAACAGAAGCGGTAAAAAAAACAAGGACACAGAATATCAACGAATTGGACAAAACGTAACAAAAGACAGACATAACTTCGAGATAGTGCAGGACTTCATCTACCTAGGATCCGGTATAGACACGGAAAACAACATCAGTGCGGAGATCAAAAGAAGAATAAAACCGAACCGTTGCTTCTTTGGGTTAAGAAGGCAATTGAGTAATAAAACCCTCTCTAGAAAATCCAAGGTAACCATATATAAGGCCTCGATCATCCCTGTCCTGCTTTACGGCACGGAAGCATGGACCTTATCGAAAGCGGATGAGGAAACCCTTGGTCGTTTCGAAAGAAAAATTCTCCGAATGATCTTTGGTCCCGTATGCGAAGACAATGTGTTTAGAAGAAGATACAACAACGAGCTGTATGAGCTGTACCGCGACATGGGCATAGCCAGAAGAGTACGCATCGCGAGGCTACGATGGTTGGGTCGTGTAGAGCGGATGGACCCAAACGCTCCGGCACGTCGGGTTTTCGAAAGCACATTGCAGGGAAATCGCGGAAGGTGAAGACTTCGTCTTAGGTGGTGCAATCAAGTGGAAGAAGACCTCAACCGACTTAGAGTGCAAAACTGGAGAGTGCAAAGAGGGATGTTGGTTGAGGCCTAGGTTCACCCCGAACTGTAATGCCCACCTCAGTAAGTAAGTAAGGTCTGTATATGAGACGTAAAGTTCCTCAGCAAATTGAATGCCGACAAGACTCTAGGCTGCTATAAAAATTTGCAATTTTGTTCACAGACTAAGAGAAAAGTCATCAGCTGTCGATAGTTATTCTGATGCCTTTTGAGAACTTGCGTCACGCATGAATCCTGAAATTTCGTGATCGTTTTCACGAATATTGAAATTAAAGTTTCAAATTAGTTTTCCGAAACTTGGAAAGAAAAGAAAGAAAATGGGGTAGAACAAATTACTTTCGAGAAAATCAGAAAACTTCTTGCTTCATTGCGGTTTAACAATGTAATGTAATTTCATTTATTTTAATCTTCTGTCTCATTTACTTATTCTTTAAATTTAAGATAATTTGGCCGGAAGGGCGCGAAGTTTGAATTTTAGAACAAATATGATTGAAATCACAATAGTTATTTTAAATTTAAATAATGATGACTTGACTCGTCAAAAAAAATCCCTTATTCGTGCTTTCAAAGGAAAGGAGAGTAAAAGCTCCCGAAATTGCTTCTACGAGCCTCCAAAAAGGCTTCTGTGCCACGTCCTACATATGAAATAGTTTCAAGAACTCAGTCTTATCAATTAAGCTACCTTCGCAGACCTAAAACTTCATAAAGGCACAACATGACGATATCTCAATCTATTAACCAGATTTGACATGAATTTTCCAACATTTTCTAGGAACGCTCTCGTTTTGTAGCCAAGGTAGAGATGAAAAAAAACGTGTGTGTCTCCGGTCGTCCCACTGAAGTGAAATCTCAAACTCATCTAAGATGCTTCCTGCTGCCGTGTGGGTGAGAGGGAGGCAATCGAGACAGACTATTGCCGTAACGCGTATCGTAACGAAGCAGTTTACCCTCTCATAAGGAGCTATCACTTCAAAAATGTTTTGATCTAGTTTGACCCAAACAAAAACAAAAGTATTGCAACTAAATATTGTCGAAAAACTATAATCGTAAGTCAAAGTCAGTACCTTTTTCCAATCGATTATCCCTGCTGTTTCCTTTCTTGAGTTGCCACTATTGACACAAAGATTCACAAAGTGAATATTAGATTTTCATCATTCATACGTATTTGAAGGAAATTTTCTCAATAAAATTTCAACAACCAGTAATTGTCCAAGCAATTGGAACAGCATTAAATAGCTCAGTAGATTCGTCTTTGTGTGGATAGAGAACAACCCACTAACACTCATACAGCTTCTAGATTGGGTTTTACATTGAATTTAGGTCCGACAATGAGCCAATTTTTAAATGCAGTTTTCATTATTGAAATTGCTATGCAACGTTGCAGTACAAAATGCTGCCATTGAAATCGATACTCCTGCACCTCAACCGTTTCGAAAGCAAGCAGCACTGCAAGGTTTCAATGAAATGAAATTGATCCATGTTTGATGCATTGATGGAAAACAGCTCTTGTCTTTGTGTCGCTTGTTGTTGTGTTTTACACTTGCTAGAAAAGGAGTAAGCGATATGTACAGTTTCTTAGAATAGAACTTTGAGCAATGGACCTGGATATTTCTGGACTGATTCCGAAAATTCTTTCACTGTAAGAGTGCTTCATTGGTCCTGAGTAATATAGACTGAAATTCATCCCCATTTTCTCCACTGTAACCTTAACTAGCTACACCGGGCGGGTTAGATTGTTTTTAAGTAAACCCAAAACAACTCTGGCCACCGAAAACGCTTTTTTGCTTTTGAAAGTACAATTTACAAACAACAAAGTTGAAGTTTACATTCACAGAACTTTATTTCGCTGAAAATGAATTCATTCAAATACAAACAAAGAAGTTGTTGTATTTGGCCTGACCTTTTTATGCGTCCAAACTGTGAGAACCTAAGAGCAGTTATCCCACTGAATTATTCACAGAATACAAGTTTCATCTCTGAATTTGCTTTGGGTAAACTTTGATGGCTGTTGTTAGATAACATTTGCGATTAGATTATGTCAACACTTAAGCACATCATTAGTAGACATTTGTGAGCTTGTAAAGGACAATTTCCAAGAATTATTGTTTACTTGGGTTGTAATGTAAGATAAACAAAATCAGATATTTTGTAAGGTGATAAGTGATTAAGTCATTGCGAAGTGGGGAATTTCTTTGAGATTTTTATGGTGGAAAGCAATAGGCGGAGCTTGCTAATTTATGGTTGTTGATTATTGAAGCCAACTCTCGGCAAGGAGGCTAGGAATACAGAAACCTGTCAACTGGTTATAGCAATCAAAAATGTCTGCTTCAAAAGTGGCCATAGTTGTCAATATTGGAAAACATTTACAACCGCCAAAAATATTAAATACACTCATTTTGTAGTAATTCGCACACATTGACGAAGTTCTAACGGTTGTGGTTCTGTTTGTGGCTGCATCTCAAAGTTTTCAGCAAATAAAGTTTACAAAAGCAGTGTTTACCTTTTGCTGATTTCATTTTCAATTTTCCCAAAGAGCTAAAACTTTTTCTTTCGTATTTTTTTTTTTACTTTCATGAATATTCTTAGCAATTCATCCATAACTCACTTTGAATTCAAATAAAGTACAGGAAACATTTTTCCTTCTTTGGCATCGGTTTTCCTCGGGGAAAGAACCTTTCAAGCAGGAATGTTTGAGTTCAATTTTTCGATAACTGTAACGTGCTAAGATATCGTGATTACTTCATAACAAAACAACGCTGTGAAAATATAAAAAAAAGAATTTTTTCCAACATGTGAGGAAATCCTTTTGAAAACAATTTCCAAACCAAAGTTTCGACCATTATTCCCTCGGGTGGAGTTCATTTATTCAATCTAACCATTGCAGGCAAATCGAAACAAAGAACCCCTTTTTTTTTTTTTATACTAGGCTTTATTCTATAGAAATGTTTGTACACGTGTACATCCAACCCTTTGCCAATAAGTTCTTTCCCTGAACGAGTCCTTGTTTCCATTTTGGAGAATAGGTTTTCTGGTTTATTTAATGTCAGGCAAGGGATGAGACTTGTGGAGTTGCTTTTCGAAAAACAGCAACAACACTTTATGGAGACTTACGAGACTTTGATATTGAAATTTTGTTTTCTAGGAAAAATTATGTAGTTTCCTGGAGCAGGGCAACATATTTGCTAAACACTAAATAAATTACCGGAGTTAAAATTAAGAAATAAAGTATAGATTCAATACATTCATTTAGGTGCTGCCTCTAGCAAAGTTTTGTGTACAACCAAAGTAGGAAACAATTCAATTCAAAAATTTTAACCTCCCTGCACTATTTAAGTCAATCATTAAATTTATTTAAGACTTGAAAGACTGTTATAAAAATATAAGAACTGAAGTCTTTTTTATTTCAATGAAAACAGACGAGAAAAGGATAAACACGATGGAAATGAATAAAACAGTACTAGTAATAGTAATTTAAAAAAAAAATTACGCATACGCCCGAGTGGATACGTGTGAAATGTTTTTTTAACAGTTTTGAGGTTCTTTTATTAAAAGGAAAAGTGGAGTACTTTTTGATGCAAGTATTCAGGGGATGAAAGGTGATTTCGGGTATGTTATTTAGGTTCTATTGCTGCACCATACCCGTTGCTATCATAACCAATCTATGGAGTATTCGCAAATGTTTTTGCTTTCGTGAGCTGGTAGGTGGTAGCTCATTGGAAAAAGCTTAAAGTTCAAAACTTTCCCATTGCTTTTTAATCATGTTACAAACTTGATTTGAGAGACAAACTTAATTCGGGACTAAATATGACTGCAGTTGCTCATTGTGTAAAAAAATGACTTTTAAAATGTTTAACGATAGATAGTTGTTTTTGGTGTTCGTTCAAATGGGTTTTATAACAAAATTCACAGAGATTTGAGCTCAATCGCAGTAAATCTTTTTTTTTTGATTTAAGGATTATCTTCCAAAGTGATTTCAAAATATTTAGCAGTCATCCTTAAAGTAAATAAATAAATAGTGTGGTGTATCAGAGCGAGGAGTCCTGGGACCTAGCGCATTTCTCAGGGAATGGAGGGGACCTTAAATTTTCTGCCAATTCCAAAAGGTCAATCGAGGAAGAGCTTTTCATGGCAATGAATTAACTGCCAGAGGACTTCTCAATTCCTCGCTAAAAGCGATACGATAAGCGAAAAAATTGTTGCTTCTGTTGGGATTCGAACAACAAACCTCCCGGTTGCCAGGCAGACCCACTTACCGCTAGTAAATAGAACTTGTTAGCAGAAGAAGCGTAACACCAAATTCATGAATTTGAAACGTTTTCAATTAATGGTCTCAAGGAAAATCAAAAGCATTATATTTCTTTCCTTAAGAATACAAAAAAAGACCTTATGTACGTCAAAAAGACCGCCATGTTTTGTATTTAAATTTTAAATTAGCACAAAAGCATGGGTTGCACCACTTGCATTTCCTTCATATGTGAGTGGTTACGCCATTTTTGTTTTAGATAAATTCCGTACAGAAAAAATGTTTTGACATTTTTCTACTTATGAAGAAAGATATTCTAATGATGGAAGAGTCAACACAAACACACGAACAAGAGTGTTTGTGTGAGATGTGAATCCTGAACGGTTGAATCGGTTCAGAGTCAGTCATTTTGTGCAACCCGACGATAGAAGTGAAAGAAAATAAAGTTTTTGTTTAATTCAGCGCATTTTTTTGGATTTTACAAGATTAAAAAATAAAATTATTATTTGCTTTATTCAGTTGTGTTTACTTAAACTTTTTACAAGAAGAAATAACGGTTTCCGTTTTTATTCAGGTAAAACATCATTGTGGTACCCGTGGTGTGATGGATAGCATGTCCGCCTGTTAATCCAGAGGTTCGAGTTCGAATCCCACCAGAGGCAAAAATGTTTTTTCTACGGGTATCGCCTTTCGCGAGGAATTGGCAAGTCCTCGGTTAGTATTCATTGCCATGAAAAGCGCTTTCTCGATTATCCGTTCGGAACCGGCAGAAAATTGTAGGTCCCCTCCATTCCCTCACAAGGGATGGTTGTGAGAAATGCGCTAGGCCCAGGGGCTCCTCGCTCTGTTGCGCCACCCTATTTATTTATTTATTTAAAACATCATTTATGATTCTTGGTGGAAGTGCAATAAATCCGAAATTGAAAAATTAAGGGTTACGCCACTTCTGCTTTTAAGGCCTCAAATATGGGAACATTGTTAAGTGTTTTATTTGTAAAACTTATATAACCTTATTGTGTTTCATTGAGTTTGTTGAAAGTGTTGGACATAGATAACAAAAAATTTAAAACAGAAATCATTTGATTTGTAGTCATTCTTATAAAGAGAGGAACGGATGAAAATATGTTGATGAACAAAGAAAGCGCAAGTGAGTAGAGCAAAAATTCTTACTAAAAAAAAACACGAATACGCCCGAGTGAATAGGCATTTTTTCTAATCTTCTTGATCTAATCCTTTGAGTCACAGTGGTACTCCCAGAGCACGACCAACTTAAACCGCTGTCAAAAATTTTCTGCATATTTTGGTTCGAATTTTTATACTCGGTTTTTTTTGGGGTTGCTAAACATGAATCTGAGGTTATATTGACGGAATTCAAAATGGCGGATTCATAATAAGTGAAACTGAACTTATATTTTAGACTAACTAGTCAAACATTATTTCACTGCATATTTTGGTCTCAATATTTGTACACGACGGTTTTCAGGTTCGTAGACCACAAAACCAAAGTTATATTTGCAAAATTCAAAATCCAAGATGGCGGAGTAATGTGTGAAGTTGAACTGATCATTTCGATAAACCAATCTAACTTTATTCTACTGCATAATTTGGTCTAAATATTGTTTTCGCGGGTTTTTGGGGCCGTTGATTACAAAACTACTATTTGCTTTGGAAAATTCAACGTGGGGTTCAATATGGGTTTTCGGGATCACGAATCTAAGGTATCATTTAGAAAATGAAAACGGCAGAAAATGGACTCAGATTCGTGATCAGCGACCCCAAAAATCACCGAGTACAAAATTTCAGGTCAAAATATGCAGTATAAAAATGCATGACTCAAAGGGTTAACAACCCATTGCAACGACGATACCGACTTTTTCATAAACGAAGATTGTGATTCGGTAACATAGTCCTGAGACCATCTACTCCTAATGTTTAGCTCGGACTTATGTATTGGCTGTCAAGTGAATTAGAGGGGACATCTCAAATGTTGTTGAAGGCCGAGCGGACTATTTTCCTATTCTAAAAATGCTTAGGGGCTTCTTGAGGTGGTGGTTTGGGTACCTTTGTAGAGGTCGTGAATTATTAAAACAACTTTTTCAAAATCCTCTGTGATATCGGGACAAACTCCATGTTGATTTTTTTTTTTTGCAATCCCATCGTTTTATTGCGTCAAGTTCTTCTGTCCGGTTATTCTTTGTTTGCTATATTTGTTTTACCATGCAAAATACTAACTATTGTCGTTATATGAACGATCGACCATTTCTCGTTTGGAATGGTAAGACGGTTTGGAGCTGCCAATAATAAAGCCGCAATGAAGTAGCTTTGGAAGGAAAGTCTAAAAAAAACATACAGGCGTCTAATGGAGCTGGAACTTCTCGGCTTATTCAAGTTCGAATATAAGAGCCCAACGAAGTATGCACTGCAATATATATGATCGTTACTTATTCTATACCTCTTGGGCGGTATCGGGTACATATTATATTTCCATGTACCTTCTTTCGGGTAGATTTGCGTGGTATCGTCACGATTCTGCATGCTAGTCTACCGTGCTGTTTTTCATATTGCTTCGGGTCCTCTAGTCGGGTCAGTCTGAAAAATTTGGCCGCAGTTTTATTTCGAATTTTGCCGTCAGTTCCTTGATCGGCGATACTCAAATTCTATCTGTGAGACAAAATGTTAAAAATAAAAGCACTCCTCTTGTTCAAAAATATTCTTAAAATATGAATTTTTACCTTTTAAGGCACCTTCTTGGTGGCCCCGAAAGTAGCTTAAGACTCCTCTGGACAACCATGTGAACGTATGGGAGCTTTCTAAGCTTTTTCGATGTAAGTTTTTGGTGATTTGACAATTGCTTATATGCGACTTATTAAATTTCACAGCAGTGTGAGTCCCTGTTCACTTTTACTCGCAAAAGTCGACATAGACTCCTTAAATGGTTCTGGTCTAACGTTGCTAATGACATGCTCTAATTAGTTGGTCTTTCTAACTATTTGTGTCTTCCGATTACCATGCGCTTAAAAATCCTTCTGTACATCAAGATCTCTTGTCTCGCAGTCACCTTTTTAAAACCTTGGCTTTTTTTCAGATAACTCGATAGTACTTTTATTTCATGTCCTGATGTTGAGCTGCAGCGCGATCATTCTATTTTAAGTTATTATCAGCGATGCGATATAGATATAGATTCAACAAAAAGTGTTCCTATCACACTTTGCCGTGTTTTGTTCAATTGTTTGTTTTGTTTTGTTCGGTGCTGTGATCAATTTAACCCGATTTGTTTGATGTAAAGCATATGCAATTCCGCACGAATATTTTATCTTAAGAAGGAAGAACGAAATGAAAACAAACAGTCTTCCTGCTTCTTTCTTAGAATAATTTTACTCAGCCTTCCCTTGTTTCTATGAAATTGCATTCATACTCATCATGTAAGCAACCATCCCCCATGTTGTGCCTCTATCCCTTTAAGATATTTTTTTTCACATCATGTTACAAAATCTTCAAGTGCTCTCTTCTAATTAAAAGAACTGAAGCATTCGAGTGATAATAAATAATCATCTTCACATTTGTGTTCTATTCCCAGAAACTTGCTGCTAATTGTGAGTCACGTTGCTTTAGAAAGTTTGCTAACCTCTGTTTTGCTTCACTTGAGTTTGCCCCCAAAAGTGATATACATCACCATCGCCATCGCCATCGTGCATTGAGTTACTGACGTCATTACTCGATTGCAGCAATATTTGCTGCCAGAATAAATTACCTACATTCTTATACTCTCCGAAGTCGTCCCCCAAACAACATTGTGGATTGTGGCTATTGTGGCAAATCAGTCCGAGCGTCATATTATAGACTTGGCATACCAATACACAAACACACAATAGACGTGTGGTTTGTGCTTGCCGCCCGCCATCGCCATCGCGCCGCAAAACAACTCTACTCGAATTCACAAATTAGTAAGTGTAATTCTAGTGTAGTGACAGTTCTAGGCAATCGTGAAGAGTGCCGCAGCCGTTGTAAACAGACAAAAGTATTAGTACCGTCAGATGTGTATCGCTTGGCGCAATGATCGTCGTAGTTGATGGCGCTGCATGCCTATTAAAAATGCAGTCGTTCAAGTACTTTAACTGGCTACAGACATACGTCATCGTGTTGGTGTGTTTCATACGTTGTCTGGTCCTTATTTTCAAATCTTGTGTTTTGTAAGTGAAACAGTCATTCCCAACAAAAAAAAATTAAAAGCTTCCTTTTTAGGATAAAAGATTTGTGGTTTTGGTGTTCCCTAAAAAAAATTAGTGCCGCAATCACTCGGATTTGTCGAGGAAATAACTAGCTTGCCGTTATTTGTGTAACAAGTGTTTGTTGTGTTTTTGTTTTCTTTTGCTTGTATTTTTGTCGCTCATTTTGTTTTTGTTTTTTTTTTTTTCAATTGTCAATATGACAATTGCAATAAGACTTAAATGCACAAATAGTTTCGCGGCGGAGTGCGGTTATTGTTCTCAATTGTGTGTTCACCTTTGGCAAATAGAAAATTCTAATTCTAGACAGATTCGTGGTACGTCTTTCTCTGTCTATTGCGCGCAGTCACTTGAGAGAGGGCCTCTAAAAATACCACAACAAGTGCTATACATATTATTTCTTTTTTTTTATCTTCTTTTTATCGTGTCTTATTTTGAGCGACATATTTTGATACTCTTGTAGACCGTGTGTTTGGTTCTATTTTTGAAGTGTAATTAAAATTTTACAAAGGTAGATAAACGGAGACGAAATTTCCATCCCTAACATCGCCAAAATTCGATGCAGCAACATTGTTGCATAAGTTAACAATAAAGTTGGTTATTCTATTTTCGGTTTATTAGATGTTAGTAAATTGATGATTGAATTGTTGCGGAAAAATATTCGTAGATGATTAATGAAGGTGTCTTGTTTTAGTTTGAGTCGTAAAAAAGCAACACGCTGTCGCTTTTGTCGCACTTGTTGGAGATGCTTATCTCTCAGAAAACAGGAACGCAATAAAGAATGATATTTTGACATGCTCTGACACTCAGAATGTGAAGAAATTCTTGGAATTCCTCGTTTTAATATCCGGCACCAATGTCGGTATATAAGTCACAAATATTTTGTTTTTTTTTTTTTGGAACAGAGGTGGAACAGAAAGACTTGTTACGGAGAGAAACTTTATACTCATTATAAATTAACCGGGCTGGTGCAGCTCGGGTTCTACGGTGACCGAATCGAGTAAATTGAGTAAAGTAGCTTCCGAGTTCCATTCCAGTGGAAAAATGGTGATGAAATATAATCTATGTACGCAGAGGCAATGAAGCACTCTAACGTTGAATGAATTTCTGAAATCGGTCGAGTATTTTTCAAGTTCCCGGTTATATTTCCATTCCCTCCGCGTTTCCATAGGAATATAATATAAATAAATAAATAGGGTGGCGCAACAGAGCGAGGAGCCCTTGGGCCTAGCGCATTTCTCACAACCATGCCTTGTGAGGAAATGGAGGGGACCTACAATTGTCTGCCGGTTCCGAACGGCTAATCGAGAAAGCGCTTTTCATGGCAATGAATACTAACGGAGGACTTGTCAATTCCTCGCGAAAGGTGATACCCGTTCCCATATTCCATAGGAATATGGGGATGAAATATACATATAAACCTTGAATCAACTTGAATAAACCTTGACTCGCTCTTTCTATCAGAAAAAAGAATGTCGATCCATTCTTCGTTTCGTTTGTTTATATGTAGCTATTGGGATATCATACACTTTCGCTTGGAAGACGGAAGCGTATGTCCCAATGTGGCGTGCGGTCGCTCTCAACATAGGAACCACCGCATGTTGCTTTTTGTTGCTTTTTGTGCAGGTTTTTTTTTTTCTGTTGAAGGTTTTTAAAATACCAGCTGGAGCACTCAGACCTAAATACCGGTCCATTTTACTACCAGATAGCAACTTTCATTTTTTTTAAATTTTCCAGATATTCGTAAAGACGCTGACATGATAAGGAGCCTAAGTTACCAGCTCTCACCATGTCTGCGCCGAGTGTTTGTTACCTCGTGCGAGAAAAAGCAGGACATTCACAGAGGAAGTGCTCCGCTGTGTCCTCATCTTCTCTCCACAAGTTTTACAGAGTGTGGTATCACTTAAGCTTAACACGTTTAAATGCTTGGCAAAAGAGAAGTACCCCGTTGCAACGCCAATAAGCTTTATACATTCTTTTCTGCTACGGGATAGCAAAAGTGTTGCAGTCTTCTTTTGTCTGTCTGCATCCAATGGAGACATGTCATCTACGGTTGTACTCTTGACAGATCCAATAGTTGATTGTAGCCCTCACTAAGGACCCAGGCAGGAAGGTTCAGGTCCTGAAAAAGGTGTCTGAAATCCTTGCCTCGCAAGTTTATCGGCGATTTCATTTCATTTATGCCGTGATGGCCTGGAACCTAAACGAGGTCTTCCGTCTGCATTCAAAGAGCTCTTGCATTCCTGGATCACTTTCGAAGTAGTTAGAGGGTTGAGAAGGACCTTAAGCACAGCTTGGCTGTAGCTGTCTTATCATAGTCGTATAAATCCAAAGGACCCTTTTCGTTGAGAGACTCAACATTACAAATCTTGAGCCGTTATCTCAGCCTTCTATCCCTTCTCCTCCCCCTCAGCTTTCCACTCTTTGCGGAATTTCAAGAGCTCTAGAGACCACAACCGTAAAAGCTTGCATTAAATGGACAAAACAAATTTTATGGATAGTATTGTTGCTAGACATAAAGTTCTACTCAGAATTAAATTTTGGTACATGCTACATGCGGGTATTTTACCATCTTCTTGATGTGGTTATGGTGAAATTGTGGCTACTTTATCGATGAACCAACAAACTAACTTTAAGATCCAAAAATTTAAACATTACAAACTTTTCAGTTTAAATAGTTGAAGGGCTACAAAACGGGCATACATCAAAAGTCAACTTAGAATACATCAAATGTTGAGCAGGTAAAAAAGAAGAAAGCTCCTGCTCAACACGCAATGTTCAAACAAATTTTGAAAGTACCAAGCCAAGGGTCTGTTACACAAAGCTACAAGTCTACAAGTCAAAATCTGCTTGTAGGACTATATCCATTACACTTGTAGAAGACCAATCAAACTTGTTACTTTGTGCGATGGAAATTGCTTACACTTGTCATCATTCACTTGTATTACAAGTAGTTTTATTTACAGACCCCAGCCATTGGCCATAATGGACGAAGATGAGAATTCAGTGCAAAATGCCCTATTGTTCTGGTTTCGCACAAACGCTCCTTAAAATGTGTGGAATTGGGTTGTATTGATAAAACAACAACTTCATTGTAATCATTAGTCACATTAGTTTTTTTTATTTTGAGTCTAGTTTCAAAATTTTTACAAAAAACACGTCTTTGCGGTACGTATATTGCCCAAATAATATTGTAAAATTTTTTTTTATAATTTACGCGCACTTCAAGTTGCTGTGACTCACCTTACAATGTTGGAAAACACAGTGCGGGAAATAAGGAAAAGATAAGAAAGGATAAACCGATGCATATTATTCTTGAATTTCTCTGCATTTTAATGCGCGGGAAAATTGAGTTCGGTAAAGCGTTCCACATCCGGGCAGAACGGCTAAAATATGAATCTCTGTACTTAACTGTACGGCCAAAGTTGAGCTGAAGGGAGAAATGATATGCAATCCTTGCGTGGCGGGTATTGCGGCTAAATATTTTATGGGAAGGAATAATTTTTCATGGCTAAGAATTTCAAATTTAATACTTAACGGTAAACTATATCTCGACAGTTAATTTTTGATACTTGAGTGCATGTAGCCTAGATACATGTCTATAAGAAAACTAAAACGAAAACTCCATTTTCCAAAATTATTTTTTCTTATTTTTGCCACCAAAACACCACTGTGCAGTGCCAAATCCGTCATCGACCTTGGAACCATCTGTGAAGATCCTTTCCTAGCTCAGATTTTAGAGTGGACCAATTCTTTTTCTATTTTTTATATATTGTTCTAAAGTATTGAAAGAACTCCGGACCGATGACATTCCCTTGCGGTACCCCATCCAAGATTCCTTTAAATCCTGAAATTTCATGTTTGCCAAAGAAATGTAGTGGAGCAAATGATACGAGAGTGATTCAATAAGTCCGCGACTTATTGACTTTTGAGAATACGTTGAAAAATAAAATAACTTTTCCTAAAATGACTTTTAATGCATTTAAAAAGTCACAGACTTAATGACCCACCCTCGTATTTTATCATGAAAATCGAGCAAAGTTGTTCCCTTTCAGTCTTTTTAGACGGTTTTCGCTCAAATTTTTGCGACTCCTTCTCAACTAAATTATGTTGCATTTTCATTTTTCCAATGCTAAGGGAAACTGAACATTGAACATTAGGTTCAACTTACAGTCCTCGTATGATAACTTAACTACGCTATCGACATGGTGTGGAACAATCTGTGCACATCTATTCTCCCTCAGGAAAATATGAAAAGGGTTATATTGGTTATATTCCCCAACTAAGCCAAATCAGCTCGAGGGCTGTCCGGCCCTAGCGCAATTCTCTCAACTATAACTCGGGGAACATAAGAAGTGATCTACGATTTTTTGTCGATTGCAAAATGACAAGTGAGAAGACGCTTTTAATAGCATGGGATGCAGACCTCGAATTTCTCACATCACAGGCAGACATGATGACCGTTACGAGCTGTCATTTTACGATCTGACATCTGAGACACCACTGCACTGGGCTTAATCTCCTCAATTGAATTTTCCTGAAGTTCTTGTTTTGTTTTATTCCCTTTATTGTGAGTTGTAATCTTTTACACTTGATGTTGATGATTTAATATTTATCAAACCAACTTTTTTAATTGGAGAAGTCGAGAGTGTTCTTTTTTTTTTATTCGAAAATAAAACATTGACTCACAATTGTATTCTTGTGTAGGGAAAACTTTCCATCAAAATTCTGATTATGTTTGCTCAAGTTCAAATACATTGGGAAAAAAAAGAAAAAAAGTTTTAGGCTTGTACCTGAGTAAACAAAAAAGTTTTCCAAATTCAACTCATCAGCGCCCATGTGCAAAGAATTTATTTGTATGATATTCATGTTTCTTTCAATACACTCAGGCTTTTCCAATTTGAAAAACTAACACAAGACTGTTCATTTTCCCACTTGACTGAATACCAAGAAGGGAAATAACTGCTACAAATTTATTTGTTAAACAGGGATAAAGTTCAGTCTCACGTCGGCGTCGCCCAGTGTTTATCTAACCTTAGACGTTGTAATTTTCAGCTCGTTAGCTTTTCTGCTTAAAGTGTTTGCTTCTTCCTTTTGCCTTCACTGAATTTAATTAGCTGCTTCAACATTAACTTCATTATTTCCCAAACTCTGGTCTTTAATTACCTTAATAGCCGTTTGGTCATCAAACATGTTCCAGCTGAAGAAGCTGAACTGAATTAAATCAATTTGCGTCATATTTTGGATGTTGAGAGCTCCTCATTTTTTATTTCCATCTGGTGAAAGAAAGAAAAAAGTACCAAGTAACCAAAACACAAATTTTCGTTTCTCCAATTTACCACTCACCATTGCCTGCGAAAGGAAGGCAACGTTTACTAAAGACAGCCGTCGTTTTGGAACGCAAATCGTGTGCAATTTGTATGAATCGGTGATAAACGTGCGTAGCTACGTGCTTGACTACGTGATGCGAATGAGCAAATTCACTGTGATCCGCACATACAAGCAAACCATCTGTACAACTTCGTCAATTGTCTCTTTGTTTGGAAGACTCACACTTTATTCTCTTGTTTATTATAAAAGTCAAAGGAAAATTTATTGTTCGTTCAGTAAACGAACATCAGCGTGCGAAGATTGAGTTTACTTTGAGGAATACTCAATTTTGCCTCTTTAAAAACAGTGCGTTACGCTTACAATAAAATGGGTAATGTGTAATGTTCCGTTAGGCATTTGATTTTGAGGGGGTTTTGGAGTTATTATTGATTTGTTGATAAAGAGAATAGAGCCTTGACTCAACCAGGCTCTTAAGTCATTTCACACTTTTTCTTTTCCATTCAATTCGTTGGAGATCCTTGCGGAGGAAAGTATAAAATAAAGTTGTAAAAGTCTTTTCACCAAAAAAATGAATTGAAAAAAAAAGTAGGCGATTTATTTCGAATACATTTTTACAAGCTTCAAAGAAGTAAGACATATATCAGACCAATAACAATTCCTTCTGCCATTATTTTCCGATAAAACAGCAATAAAAACAAAAAGGAATCCTTAACAGTCTATTCCAATAGGGCAAACCCTTTGCCAGCAAATAACTCTGAATGACTTTGGCAGGCAACATAATGAATTAGTACGGACTAAACGTGAATATACTTCTGAATTCTCTTGATAGCTCACGCACAGAAAGAGGACCAATTCACTTTACTTAGTATTCATATCACCTTGACAAGAATAACTTACAATATTTACTTAACCAGTTCTGAGATATTGACATCTCGGAGGTATGCTTCCTCTTAACAAATCTGCATGGTGTATCGAGTTTCTCAATCAAACCAAAAGTTTCGGCAACTAAAACAATAAAAAAAATGAAACAAGTGATAAAATACTCGCAACGACTCAAGTAAACACAAGAACTTAATCCTGGCGTTTGGAAACAGCAGCACTAACGTAACAAGTTCCTCTATAACATCCCCTTAGCACTTTTGCCAATTCGGTTTCCTGCATTTTCATTCTTTGACGTTGTAATTTCGCGTTGTTCCCTCGAACGAATTGGTGATGTCACATCTACTGTGATGAGGTTGGGTGTATTTGTGTATTTGGGTTCTTCTTTGCAGCTCTTTTCGTTAATGAGATCTAAATATTTACAGCACGTACTCAATACAATATGTGCAGTTGTAGTTGTGAAAATACACAGGCATTTATACGTACTAGTTTTGAAAAACCCTTAATACCACCTGTTTGTTGTCAACAACTCGTTAAAACTCTTGATCAGACGTGGGAATTTCCAATGAAACTCACTGAACTGACTGACACAAGGGTTTCTAAAATGAATGCTCAGGAATCCTGTTTATTTTTATGGTGAATGTGAACGTATTATTTGACTTTAATTAGAGAGCAGTAGGTAAGAAGTGGGAATGTTTAGGAAGAAGGTAAAACCTTCTGTATTAAGGAATTCAATTTGTTTAATGAACTGCATCGAAATTTGAAGAGGATATTCAAGGCAGGAGTGCAATTGAAGTGAAGTTTTTACTAAAATACTTTCATGTCAGGTACTCACTTCTTCGTCGTATACCAATATTGGATCTTCGAAGTCATACCTGTTCAAGAAGAGGAGTAGCTTTGGATGAAACGAAGATAAACGACTAGACACCCTTCACCTCGTTAGTGAGGATATTTGACTTTCCTTTAAATAAGTGTTGCAGTAAGCTTTGACGAAACTCTTTTTTTAGGGATGAACAACTGGTGGAAATTTGTTTCACTAAACTTGTATCGTCTGCACACACTTCGGTTCAGTTTAACAAGAAGCGTTGCCACCCCAAGTAATTTTGATTCAGTAGATTCTTAAAAAGGCTGTAGATTGAACTTTTATTGAATAAAGGGTGTTTTTAGACGTGTGGATGAGATAAAATGCATATAACTTAATCGTATTATAAAAATACAGGTATGTGTTTTAAAAATAATTTTCGGCAAGTGGCTGCCGCTGCTGGCTCGAATAAATTTCTGAGAAGCCGAATTTTCGGCTACCTTTTGCAGAATCTGCATGCGTATGTCAGCAATATCACACCAAATAATCTCTTACAAGACGTCAATCTTCACGAAAACCCGAAAAAATAATAAAACCGTGTTACATTGCCTCATCTTGGAGGTAACTCACAGGTTTAAAACTCGAAATTATGTCAAAATCAGCGTCAACATCGATTTCTATGCGAGACAATTTACTTAACGTTGCAGTACCCCTGCCCAGTGATCGCGATAAAAAGGTCAAACCAAAATGAGCATAAATCAAGTAACAGCTGTCAAAAAGACCAGCTACGAAAAATGTGCAGAAAGATTGAAAGTCAAAGGTAAAAAAAATACCCTTTAAAAAGTTTGGCAAGTAAAACCAGAAAATAAAAAGTAAACGATTGTTCTAATGGAAATAGTTTAAGAGATTGACTATTGTTTCAAAAATCAAATAAAGTTTCCTGTTCTGTAACTATTGCATCGATAACATCGATCGAGAAACAGTGAGAACCGAAACGAAATCCTATCCTAAATTCATAGAATTTCGTTCCATTTTCCGCTGTTTATCGCCGGTTTTTGTCGAGGCGATAGTTTCAGAACAGGGGAACTGATTTCATGTCATCAATCGCTAGTGTGAAGCAGACAAATATGAGGGGTGTGTTCACTTTGTGATAACAATTCCCATATCGGCGTACCCCACAGGCGGATCACTAGTGTGAAGCAGAAAAGTGGGAGAGTTGTGATCGCTTCAAGATCACTACTCGTAACGCCGGAAATGGAAAAGAAGAAGAAGAAGAAGAAGAAGATAGTTATGCCAATGAAGAAGAAGAAAAGGGAAGAAAAGAAAAATGTCAAGTGGGCCGTTAGTAAAGGTCAGTGAATGACAGTGAATTTGCATTATCAGTGAAAATTTATGAATTCACAAACGAAAAGTCACTTCATCGTTCACTAAGGTTGTGTTTTTTGAATGTGTGTGTTTTTTGAATGTGTGTGTTTTTTGAATGTGTGTGTAAAAACGGATATCTCAATAGTTACTTGAAAACAGAGATCTCAATGCTTCCTTGTTAACAAAATAACAAACAATTTTCTGACACTTCAATGACAAAAACTAAACTAACGCATATACCCAAAATTTTCGAAAGTTTTGTATGAAAACTTAAGTTTTCATTGAAAATCTCTCATTTCCCCTAGAAAACACCTTGTTGACTTTGTCTCATTTTCCTTCTCAGCCTTGGAGAATGGATAGGAAGTCGATTTTTTTTCAATAGACTTAAGTAAAGCTTTCGATAAGATTTCCTACAAACTTATTCTTTTTAAACTTTCCACCATCGGCTTTGAACCCATTCTGTTGGGATGGATCTCTTCTTATTTAGAAAACCGTTTTTACAGCGTTCGGTTCTGATCCGCCTTACCAAGCCGTTTTTTAGATACATCCGGTGTTCCCCAAGGCAGCCATTTAGGCCCTCTCCTCTTCATTCTTAGTATTAACGACATTGAAATGATCGTCAAACACTCCTCCATCTCTTCAATATGGTGCTCCAAAAACAGCTTTCAGCTCAATATATCCAAGTGCCAATCTCACGTAAACGCATCAAATCTTCTCCTCGTCTATATCTTCTACACTGTCAAATCATTTCCCCCGTTCAGGTGACCCGTGACCTTGGGATTATTTGCGACCGTGAGTTGAATTTTCTCAAGCATATCGACGATATAATTCGGTAAATCAGTACTTGGCTTCGTGAAACGATGATATACGGAATTTTCAGACCCCTACGTAACCCGATCCCTTTATATATCATTTATTCGTCCGCTTCTTAAATGCGCTTGTCAAGTTTGGTCGCCTACCAAGAAGTGCATATTGCCAGAAATGAGAGCATACAACGCCGTTTCCTCCGATTTGCTCTTCGAGGTCTTAATTGGAGTAATCCTTTAATATTACCTCCTTATCAAGACCGATTCAAAGTTCTCAACCTGAATACGCTGAAAGATCGAGTACCATTGAAATTTTATTAAAAATTAATTAAAATTAAATTAAAATCAAAGATTCTAAAGATATAAGCTTTTCGCATTTGGGAAGAACATTTCTATTCAAATAATTGTCTGGAGTAAAGTTCTTTGGATCAGGAAGCAGGGATCACAAGTACTTTTTGATGATTAAGTGCTTCTCATAGAGATGTTGGATCTTCCCTTATGATTACTGTTTTTTAAGCAGAAAAAGTTGATGTGATTTGAAGTTCCGTGCTTTATCTTTTCTGCAGGTATTCAAGGACTGTAATAAAAGAGGTCTCAAGACGCTTCCTTGTTATACACTTTTTGTGTTTTGGAGTGCCCCGGGAACTCCAGATGAATATCCTATCTTCTTCTTTTTAATGTCTTGTAACACATGACTCAAAAACTTGCTGTTGTCTGAGTTCCAACCATATTTGATCTTGGGATAGTCTATCGAATTGCTTTTTCGAAGTGAACAGATCCTCTATTAAATCACAATGCTTTTTAACTAAGATTCTTATTATTTGGCTTGGATCTGTTGTTAACGTACCCTTGACTAACCTGCATTGGTAATAATTTAGCTTTATTATTTTTCTCCGCCAGCTACCTACCACTCTCTCAATGATTTTCGAAGTTTGAGACATCGGCTTGATCAAATTGCAGTTATCACAACTTTGTGATAATTTCTCTCATTTGGTATCGTATGGCTCAGCACCTTTGCCTTTTTGTAGTTCTTTACTGCTTTATTAACTTCTTAGACTGTTGTTGGGATGCAGGTTGATCCCGGGGTTGTATTATGTGGATCACGATCAATTTGGAAAAAGAATAAAAGAAAAATTGTAAGTTTTGTCTTAATATAAAATTTATCTTTATTGTACGGTGTACGTCTTACCTCGATGAGGGTTAACAAGAAAAGAGAAAATTAAAATGGGTGAAGCCCACAGGAAGGACTTAAAACTTAAGATAAGTTAGGTGGTATACGCCACCTGGGTGTGATTACTTACATTTTAAGTAAAGGAGGAAACAAATTAGTACAAAATACGGGAAGGTAAGGTAGTTCTTTAAGGAAATAAGATTTGCACTTAAACATTACCGCCCGCCTTGCAGGAGTATACCTGCAAAGTATAATTCGTAAATACTTATATATATAATATATCTAACCACTATATCTGAAGCAAACTTCAGATTGGGAACCATTGAAATACCGAAGGGGTTCCACTCACTTCGGGGGGAAGGAAGGGTTAGTAGAGGATAACTTTTCATAAATACAATTTAAATAACCAACGATATAAAGAAATAAGATTCAGTGTACTTATATACAAAGGATTCAATTGAAAGATACTTTCATACGAAATCATGCGTAGGATACGTATTCCTTAAAATATTTTTGTGCAATTATAGATAGATATTATTAAAGATATAAATTGTCTGCAAGGTAATTGAAAATTTTAAACTAGTTATCGATTGGAACAACACATAACTTTACAATGGGCCTGGTTATATCTCCATTCTGAGTACGAATTCTTGCTACGCGAACTCTGTTATCGTTGCCTGGAAACACATTCGTAACACGACCTAAACGCCACTCATTTGGGGGTAGGTTTTCCTTTTTGACAACCACAATATCACCTATTTGTACATCACGCTGAGGATATTTCCATTTGTATCTTTTGTGAAGTTCTTTAAGATACTCCTCTTTCCAACGTTTACAAAATTGTTGATGGATTACTTTCAACTTTTCCCATCGATTGAGTAATGAAATCGGTGATTCTTCAGGAATGGGTTCTGCTACAGAAAGTAACGGATTTCCAATAAGGAAATGTCCTGGCGTTAGCGATAGGCTATCCGAAAGGTTTTCAGATACTGCGCTGATCGGACGTGAGTTAAGACACGCTTCAATGCGGCAAAGCAGTGTCGAAAATTCTTCAAAGGTGTACTTGGTATTTTGTGCAACCTTTTTAAAGTGGGTCTTAAAACTTTTGACGCCTGCCTCCCAAAGGCCACCCATGTGAGGCGCACCAGGTGGAATAAAATGCCAGGATAGCGAATGGCTGTGAGAGCTCAGTACGTCAGATGCGGTTTGCTGCAAATGTTTCTTGAAATCTTCTTTAAGTGCTCGGTTAGCTCCAATAAAGTTTGTTCCGTTGTCGGAATAAACGTCCTGAGGAGCTCCTCTCCTCGAAACAAACCGATGGAATGCCGCTAGGAATGCAGCTGTTGACAACTCAGTGACTCCTTCTAAATGTATGGCTTTTGTAGAAAAGCATACGAAAACACAGACGTAGCCCTTTGTTACTCGACAGGATCTTCCAAAGTATGTTTTGATATCAAAAGGACCAGCGAAGTCCAGTCCAACTTTTGAAAATGGTCTTGAAAACTCGCACCTCTCCGGAGGCAAGGCAGCCATAAGTTGCTTTTGTAAGTTTTTCTTGTGCAGCACACACGTTTTGCAGCGGTTAACAGAAGCTTTTATCAGGTTCTTGAGATTGGGAATCCAATACCCTTGGCGCACAAGAACAAACATTAATTGATTTCCACCATGCAGAGATATCTTATGGATGAAATCTAAGAGGAGTTTTGCAAACAAGGAATTGTAAGGCAAAATTGTTGGATACTTTTCGTTCCAAGATAGATTTGAATTGGCTAGGCGACCGTTTATTCTCATTACACCCTTATGGTCGAGAACCGGATTAAGTGTGAGAAGTTTGCTTTTGCTTTTTATTGGTTGATTGTTTTTCAAAAGTTCGTATTCCGAAAAGAAATGAAGCTTTTGAGAAAGAATGATGAGTCGTTCTTTTACAAAAAGAATCTCATTTCGAGTTACATCAAGGCTTTTATAGCTTGGTTTGAACTTGAACCTTGGATTCGTCCGATGAAAGAATCGAAATATATAAGATATTACTCTCAAAGCATGCGGAAAATTGGAGAACCTTTGCAGTATATCTTCTGTGTGATGGGTAAGAAAAACTTTAATAGGCTTAGACTCTAGGTCAGCTTCGGTAAATGAGCTTGGAGTGTTGGAAGGCCAAGAAAATTGATTGGATCGGAGCCAGATCGGACCGTTCCACCACAACTCATTACCTAAAAGTTCACCAGGAGCCATCCCCCTAGTTGCCAAATCAGCTGGATTATCTTCTGAAGCGACGTGTCTCCATTGGATGTCACCAACATTACCTTTTATAAGGCTAGTGCGATTTGCTACAAATGTTTTCCAACTACAAGGCTCTTTGTCTAGCCACGCAAGAACTATGGACGAATCTGTCCACAAAAAGGTAGAAACGTTCTTAACATCAAACACTTTTGAGGTAGTTTTTATGAGCTTGGAGAGTAAAACTGCACCGCAAAGTTCCAATCTAGGAAGCGAAATCGTGCTCACAGGTGCGACTTTTGTTTTCGAACACAAAAGGTAGCAACTACTTTTAGCGTTTGCCTTGGTTACTCTCACATAAACTGCCGCAGCGTATGCCATCTCAGAAGCATCACAAAACCCATGAATTTCTGTTTCACTGTCGGTAAAGGTTTCCAACCATCTAGGAATTCGGAGCTTTGAGATTTCAGGCAAAGTTGTTGCAAAAGATTGCCAAGTAGCTAAAGAATGTGAAGTTAGACTCTTATCCCATTCAGTTTTATCTTTCCATATCTGCTGCATAAGGATCTTTGCCTTTATGATAATTGGTGAAGTCCAACCAGCGGGATCATAAAGCTTGGCAATGTGCGAAAACACCTCTCGCTTAGTACAAGCAGATGAAAAGGGAATTGGTTTTGTTTTGAAGTAGAACAAATCCAGTTTTGCATTCCAAAACACACCCAGTGTTTTGACCGAACTTTGATCATCTAAATTCAAAAAAAGATCGCTGACAATGTGATCTCTAGGAATGTTTTCAAGCAGAGATTTTGTATTGGCTGTCCATTTACGAAGGACAAACCCAGCAGAATTAAGTATAGCTATGATTTCTGCTTGCGCTTTCAGAGATTGTTCAATGGAATCAAAACCTGAAAGCAGATCATCGACGTAAAAGTCATTGTGAATCATTTGAGATCCTAAAGGGTATTTAAACTTCTCATCCTCAGCCAGCTGCAGTAGTGTGCGTATTGCCAAATAAGGTGCACAGTTGACACCAAAAGTGACAGTCTGCAGCTCAAAATCTTCAATGTCCTTTTCTGGAGCACTTCTGAAAAGAATTCTTTGAAATGAGGTGTGGGAAGGATGAACACGAATTTGTCTATACATTTTCGTTATGTCAGCGTTAAATACGTATCGATGTTTACGCCAACGAAGCATGAGTGTTACAAGATCCTGTTGCAAGCTAGGTCCTGTGTGAAGTATGTCATTAAGACTATTGCCCGTTTGAGATGGATTCGACGCATTGAAAACCACTCGTAATCTGGTTGTAGAGCTTTCTGGCTTAACAACAGCGTGATGGGGCAGATAGTAAGACATGACTTTACCATCGCAGAGAATCTCTTTTGACGGAACTGGTATCATATGATCAATGTCTAAATACTCCCGAATTACATTGTTGTACTCAGCTTCTAGCAAAGGTGTACCTTTAAGACGGCGCTCAGATGCCCTGAAACGCTTTTCACATATATTCCTGGAAGGACCAAGGCTTAAAGGACTAGGAAACTCATCTTTGAATGGTAATTTAACGACATATCTACCGTTAGACTGTCTGTAAGTAGTTTCAGAGTAAAGTTGTTCACATAACTTATCTTCAAAGGAAATTGGTTTTGAGTCAGAAATCTCTTCTAACTCCCAGAACCGTTTGACTTCCTCATCAAGAGAAACTTGGTTGAAATTCGTTACGAAATTCGAAAGCTTGGTATCGTTCGGTTTTTGAAGGGGACCAGAAACGATCCAGCCCAGAATTGTATTTTGCGCTATTAAATTTCCTTTAGTATTACGACGGAGTCCTTCTTGAATAATATGCGGATAAATATCAGCGCCAATGAGTAAATCTACTTTCGAAGATTTGTGAAAATGAGGGTCAGCAAGCTTTAATTCTAATAATTCTGAAAAGTCCAGTGAATCAACAGACTGAGAAGGAAGCTTCCCTGTTGGATTATCAACAACTAGAGCTTGTACAGGAATCGCTTTCGAATTAAAGTAGGGACCTATATCGAAATGACATAACATCGTAGATGTTGTAGTAGTAGTAGAGTTTACCCCTGATATTGTTGCATTTATTGACGTGAATGGAAGACCTAAACGTAGTTGAGCAGCTTTAGAGATCAAAGTTATTTCCGATCCAGGATCAATTAAAGCACGAAGAGTGAACTTGAAACCCTTTGAAGAGACCGTTACTAAAGCTGTCGCCAAAAGAATTTGCTTTGAAGATTTTGAAAAATACGTTTGAACGTTGGAAGAATTAAATGATGTAGTGGACTGTATTGGTAATGGGGATTCTACTTTGAAATCTGTTTGATTTGGCGTTTTAGCAATTTCTTGCAAATGAAGAAGTGTATGGTGTCGTTTCTTGCAATGGTTGCAAGAAAACTGGCTTTTACATTGTTGTGTTGTGTGAAAAGCTGTTAAACAATTGAAGCATAAGTTGTTTGACCGAACTACTTTAATTCTATCTTCAACCGATTTTTGTATAAATGAAGGACACATACGCACCGAATGGTTGTCTTTGCACAACAAACAAGTAGATTTAGTAATTTTATTATGATGCGCTTTCAACTTTCTTTGTAGTGGAACCTTTGATACAGGAACACTCTGTTTCGGTTGGGAGGAAATTTGAAAATCGTTGACACTTTCCAACACTTTATAGCGCGAAACTAAAAACTTATTCATTTCTTTCCATGTTGGTATTTCAGCTGGGTTATCCAGGCTTTGTTCCCACATAGAAAGTGTTTTTTCTGGAAGATGACTTGAAACCAAAAACGTTAAAAATGCATCCCAAGACTCGGTTTGAATTCCGTAAGAATCCAACGCACATAGACAATCACTTACGACTCGATTAATTTGTTTGATACTCTTATCGGTTTCTATAGAAACTTTTGGAAGATTCCAAAGATTCTTCAATTGTTTGTTTACAAGTATCCTCTTGTTTTCATACTGCTCTTTTAAGGCATTCCAAGCAAGTTCAAAATTAGCATCCGTTAATTCAAACTTGTCCACAATCGCGTGGGCATCATCACGTGTTTTAGCTAGTAAATGATAAAGCTTTTGCACTGCGCTTAAACGAGGGTGCTTTATATATACTGCCGTGAACATGTCACGAAACGACGGCCAGGACAAATAATCTCCATGAAATGTTTCTGAATCACACGCTGGAAGCCGAAAAGAAGTATTATTTTCAGACGCTTTTGCAAGATTTCTTACTTGCAATAATACTTCAGATACACCTAAGGCAATATCCACACTTTGACTATGAGATTCTGTTTCCTTTGCAGGCAAACTACCTAACGTATCAGTAGCACTAAGAATAGTTTCAAGACATGCGATATAAGTTTCTGTCGAAAGCTTGTATTTAGATTTCACTGCACTTAGATTTTCTTGTGAAAGTGGTTCCGCCGTGTTACGAACGCACGTTGAATATGCAGATTTAACATCTGACCACAAACTCGAAAGCTCAACTTTCCTTGCTTCTAACGAGTGAAGCGATAAGGAATTTAAATTCACCTCTCTTAAATTCGCGAAATACTCTACTAACGTATCGGCACAAAAAATGAAATTCTCCATCTGAGACTTTTAACCCTATACTATTTCTCAAATATAAATAGAAAATAACCACTTAAATGGATCAAAGTAATGAACTTAAACTTTTTTCAATTATAAGCAACGCTTAGCAAGAATTCTGTGTCGCTTTCAGATATGTATATGAAGATCTGACTTGTTCACTTAGAATGAATATTAATTTGTAATTTTAAATAAGATTTGGATATTGAAAGAAGAATCATACCCAAATTGCACAAGAATACTTTAAAGCGCACGTACCTGTTGCTGGTGAATTTGAACCGGTTTTTGATGGTGCTTATCTTGCTCCACTGACGATCGTTGAGCTTCCACTGCCTGATTTGAACGTAGATGGGAGACTGGTAATCTGGTGGATTAGTGTTGATAAGAAATTGTGTGTATGCTTATGGTGCTTGAGAGATGTATGATTGACGTTGTTCTATTGATGATGAATGGATAAATGATAATCTGGAGCAAAATTGAAAGCGTGTTGTTTGATATCAAATGGTGAATTTATTATTGGCGATCTGCAACGGTTGGTGATCGCTGATCGTTGTTGTCTTGGAAGATTGATGTGTGTGAATGTGGCGATACTGAACAAATGTTAGATCGATGATCGTAATGTTGTTCACTTGGAATTGTATGCCTTGTAATAATGATGATGATGATCTCGGATGAGATTGATGATCGGTGATCGCTTTGATTTTTGACAATTAGTTTCAGCGGAGCTGAGAACTTTTCTTATGGATGTGGTCGAATTTCACTTTGTGTGTTTTTGGAGGATGATTGGGAACGTGATTCCGCATGGACTCCAAATACTCAGCAAATGAATTCGGCTCGAATTGGACCAAATGTTGGGATGCAGGTTGATCCCGGGGTTGTATTATGTGGATCACGATCAATTTGGAAAAAGAATAAAAGAAAAATTGTAAGTTTTGTCTTAATATAAAATTTATCTTTATTGTACGGTGTACGTCTTACCTCGATGAGGGTTAACAAGAAAAGAGAAAATTAAAATGGGTGAAGCCCACAGGAAGGACTTAAAACTTAAGATAAGTTAGGTGGTATACGCCACCTGGGTGTGATTACTTACATTTTAAGTAAAGGAGGAAACAAATTAGTACAAAATACGGGAAGGTAAGGTAGTTCTTTAAGGAAATAAGATTTGCACTTAAACAACTGTGATGTCAGGTACTCCGAGGTTCAATTTAGAAAATGTTCGGTTGAGGTTCAGCTTAAAGGGAAACTATTTGTTCAATTAGCTATCGCAATACTGTCGCCACTTGCCCAAAATCTTTTCGCCGTTCACAAGAAGTTGTTCTTGTCTGCATCTGTAATGAACATCTTTGAAAACAGTTTTCTTCCTATTTTTTTAGGTTAAGCTTCTTCATTCCGATACCATGTTTCTTTGGCTTGTTGGTAGTATCCCTGTGAAATCTTTAGCCACAGTATGGTTCTCTTTTTAAGCACATTTGTTGGAGGCAATCCCACATACTTTGTACTGTGGTTCTTGTGGACTGCATTGATTGTATTATACAGATAACTTTTCATGTTCGAAATGAAGTACTCACCTTTGTCTTTGTCTCCATTTCATCTTAAGAAGTTCTTGTTCTCACATTTTGTCTTTGAAAAAGCAACAGAAATCGATCCGAGCAAAAACCTATGCAAGCAAAAGTCGATCCGAGCAAAGATCGATCCGAGCAAAGATCGATCCGAGCAAAGATCGATCCGAGCAAAGATCGATCCGAGCAAAGATCGATCCGAGCAAAGATCGATCCGAGCAAAAATTGATCCGAGCAAAGATCGATCCGAGCAAAGATCGATCCGAGCAAAGACCGATGCGAGCACTTGTCGTTGCGAACAAAGATCCTCCCGAGCAAAGATCGATGCGAGCACAGATCGTTGCGAATAAAGATCAACCCGAGCAAAGATCGACCCGAGCAAATATCAATTCGAGCAAAGATCAATCCGAGCAAAGATCGATCCGAGCAAAGATCGGTCCAAGCAAAGATCGGTCCAAGCAAAGATCGGTCCGAGCAAAGATCGATCCGAGCAATGATCGATCAGAGCAAAGATCGATGCGAGCAAATGTCGATCCGAGCAAAGATCGATCCGAGCAAAGATCGATCCGAGCAAAGATCGATCCGAGCAAAGATCGATCCGAGCAAAGATCGATCCGAGCAAAGATCGATCCGAGCAAAGATCGATCCGAGCAAAGATCGATCCGAGCAAAGATCGATGCGAGCAAAGGTCGATCGGAGCAAAGATCGATCCGAGCAAAGATCGATCCGAGCAAAGATCGATCCGAGCAAAGATCGATCCGAGCAAAGATCGATCCGAGCAAAGATCGATCCGAGCAAAGATCGATCCGAGCAAAGATCGATCCGAGCAAAGATCGATCCGAGCAAAGGTCGGTCCGAGCAAAAATTGATCAAAGCAAAGATCGGCCCAAGTAAAGATCGATCCGAGCAAAGATCAAATCTCTGCCAATAAGACTATGTGTTCAAAGCAAAGATTTTCCTTTAAAATTGAGATCAGTAAAAAATGTTTCTCCAAAATGCTATTTGTACCGTGACGGTGGTATTGTACAATAAGTCATACTGTCACCATTGGATTAAGTGGAGCATCGTGTATCATAATATAATCTTAATTAGCGAACACCACAGGCTTCAATGTCACTGCTAATGAATGTACTACTTTTAGTTCTACAAATCATTGCCATGGTAACAATAAAAAATCCGAATCTATGAACTGAACATAAAATGCTCGTCAGTGCTCCCAGGAAAACAATAATTAATAAAACTAAAACCATCTGCCATTATCTCCATATAACATCGCAATAATTATTATACTCGTGGGCTTTTTCAACAACCCAACTGTAATATTTTCTATCCAAATTGCATTTTCATTTCCCAAATTCCTGGCATTCGCTCTTATCTAAGCCAATCTTTTTTTTCTACACCATCGACATAAAACCAGATACATAATTAAAATAGCTTTCGCAAACTACAATTCCAGCCTAACCACACCAACTAAAAAACACAAACACATTATCTCCAGTCTAACGGAAAATAACAACATTATAATCACCATCCCCACTTAAATTATCTACAAAAAAAAAATACAACAAAAATCCACAACCGAGGAAGGTGGCAGCGATTTTCGAAATTGTTTGCGGCCATAAAATCCGCTCATAAATAAACGCTTCTAGGTATCTTTGTAACAGTTTGTTTTTGGTACTCTTATTGTGATTTTAAGTGAATTGCTTAGCACAGTGTACAGTGTAGATACGGTGCGAGCTTACTGATTTCAGCTTCACGTTCACCTTTTCTAATTTAATGCACGCCACTAAACTGCTAATCTTTTGAGATTCTTATACTTGGCGCGTGCTTTTCAAAGTCATGGGAAAAGTTTGTTATTTTTTCGCTTTGTTTTGTATGAGAAAAGTTTTGTCTTCTTGATGACAACTTTAAGTGCCAGCAGATGTGAGAAGTTGGGATTTAAGTTTAAAAAGTAGTAACACCTGTATCCTATCTTCGGTAACTGATTAAAGGTGTTTGGTGAAAGGATGTAGATTGTATGTAGGAGGTGTTTAAAAGTTTTTGATGTTCGGAGTGTAAGTTTTGATGATTTTCAATGGAGAAACTTTTAAGTCTATCTGAGGGATTAATTGTGATGAAACATCGTACATAGATCAATGTCAAAGAGTTCAGTTTGAATGTTGTAAACTTTATTCATAACTAAGTCGTTTTTTTTTTTTTTTTGCTCTCAAGTTCTACGACTTGGGCTCATGTTGGCTGAAGGTGACAAAGTTTTCGGTTAAGCGGCTGCTGATGTTTCATGTGGGTTGCTTATCTTTCATATGAGACTTCCCACGATAAAAAATACAGTTTTTTCTTGGTGCTGACAGTTTTTCTAAACTAAAACACAGTGAGAAATTTGCTTCTGATGTCGAAAATAATAAATCTAACTTTTTTAGACATGTGGTGCTATTGCGTAACGTACTTGTTCTTTACAGAAAACTTTTTTGCAAAATGCAGAAAAATATCATTTGGTTCAATTTTTCAGTGAGAACTTATCGTGAAAAGTGTTGCTGGTTTGACGCATTTATGAATGTTGGACGATGTGTTTGTGAATTTACGCCTGTCATCTTCAAATCAAATAATTCTTCTATGAAGAAAAAAAGCCATTCATCGATTTTAAGCTTGTCCATTTGGTGGTCTTTACAAAGAGTGGAATAGCATGATCACACAATGCACAACATAAAACATGGTCATTCAAATGGGATGTGTTTCGAGGTCAGTCGCAGTTGTACAGCGTTTAAAAAAACTTCTTTCGAAGGAGCGCTAACTTTAAATTAATTGGAGTGATTTTCTTTCGAAGCCAATGTTATTCCTGAAGGCTACATTTACAAATGGCCTCACCCACTGTGTTTCCCTTCTTTTTCTCTATTATTTTCGGCATTACTAGCATCGTGACTTCGAACAGATCATAGCACGATTATAGCTCTTCCACTTATTGGCTTGGTACTACTGATCCACCGTGAGGTACGCAGCGTTTACCTCGAAAAGCTTCGGCAAGCTTCCCGGATTTGGATTGTTCTTTAGTTTCTCCCAACCAATAATGGCAAAAGGTCAACCAAATGTCGCCGTTGCATTCGCCTGTGGTTACCAAGGGTTTTTTGGTCAGCTTTTCTTTTTGTTTCTTCGCTACTGTAAATGAACGTTGCGTGATATTACCTCATGAAATAGGTTCTCTGGATCTCTCCTTTGAACTTGACCGTACAAGTAGTGCTCTAGTAGGCTTCAATAAATTTTCTTAACTACTTCTTAGACTGGGCCAAAAAAAAACTCTACTATCGTTAAAAAAAAAAGAATCAACCACGAAAAAAAACGAGAACGCTTTGTTTTTTTTTTAAACTTTAGTCGCGAATAATTTCTGAAGGAAGCCTTTGTAAAAAATTGTAAGAAGACCTTTTTTTTTAGAAAATTAAATTTTCTTTTAAAAACACGTTTGCAATTTTTCACATATTGATTTGAACGTGAGTTACGAAACTCCAAAATAAAAGATCAAAATCAAAAACTGTTTGTCCTGACAAAAATTTTTGAAAAGACCTTTTTTAAAGGAAATTTAATTTATTACAAAAATATTTGTCGTTAAATTTGTTGGGCTCAAAATAATTGAACAGTTTTGACGCTCAAGTAAGGTTAGGTCTAAGAAATATAAAACACGATTGATAGAGCTCTAAATAATTTTTTTTTTGAGCTCAAACTTTTTTGGAATTTTTTTTTTAAGCTATCCCAAACAATATTTTTAATATGGTTTTTGAAACAAAAAAAAAATTTTTTTTGACCCTGTCTACTACTTCTAATACGATCAAGCTTTGTTACTCCTATTGTCACTTCATCTAAGTTGCCGTCAACTTATTCGCATACTTTTTGTACATTGTCCAACATTGTGAACCGTATGTGCGTGTGCGATGTAGAGTTATTCCTTCAGCTTAAGGGTCATTTTTATATCACAGAAGATGTAGGACTTTTCTCGCTACTTTTTTTACTCGATTAGCCCACATGTCACACTGTACAATTAGTTGGACAGACTTCGTTTGATGGAAGTTGGATGGTCTGATGTAGTTTGCGTTCACCCTTATCAAGCTTGTCGTCCAACTTTATGTCACATACCCTTCCACTCCGTCCAACTTCTAGATTTTCAAATATTTTTGAAAATCATCCAACAAGTTGGACAAGCGGTCGTATGAAGGGTTCACACTATCAAGCATTGGTCGTTCAAACCTAAGTCTGTCCAACTAATTCTACAGTGTGAACAGGGCTATTGTGCTATTTTTCCAAAAATGGACATACGAATATTAAAAATTAATCAAAAAGCAACGGCATACTGTTATGAAAAGTGCTCTTTCACGTAACTGTTGGAAAATGGCGACATATTCTAGGCCCCTTCCATTCCGTATAGGTATGATTGAAAGAAATGCGTTTGGCCCCGAAGGCCTCATGAGATTATTGTTGTTACACTTTTAAGAATCCCAGAAGTCTAGGTATTCTTTATTTTTATATTATTTTTTTAATCTAGATCTATTAGTCAAATAACAGTTTTTGAAGTATAAGTTTTCAAGTTCGAATTTTTTTACCTTCGCATCAGAAAAATTCTCACTTATAAAACGCCCTTCTGTTAAGCGATGCGTCCACATAAATATGAGAAACTAAGAGAAAAGAATACTACTGCTCGTTAAGGAAATGAAACTCAGAGGCTGAGAGAGAAAAAAGCTTCTGTTTTCGGGATTCGCACACGAGTCCAACATTGGACAAAATAATTGGAGGTTGACATGTCGTTGTTCTGTCGGCTTTATCGGAACTATCTGTTGCCCTTATTGCTAAGAAACATCCGTTGTTGTTGGCTGTTGTTAGGCACAGTTTTTTCTGCATTTTTATTTCGATTTACTTCCTGGCTCCGATAGGCTAGTAGGAATACTGATGGTTTCCTTGTGAAATGCCCCTATAAAGGATACACAATTGCATGAACCTACTTTAGATGTCTTGCTTTCTCCATAACCAAACTTTTTTCCAGGAATGGTTGACCGTACCGTCCTCCAATAACAATGTTTGTTTCTCTGAGGCATTCCAGGGTTGGGTCCGATTTGAAGTCATCCATTTTATGTCACCATACGGATGTTGCATATTCAAAAGGGAAACAGTATAAACAGAGTTTATAGTATGTCTCTCATAAAAAGTGAAATATTGAGTAATTGGTACTTTAAAATTTCCTTACGGCAGGCCCCATTCCCAGTTATTCAAATTAAGAAAAAAACTAAAAATGTCATGTGCCTTTTAACTGGTACTTCGATGAATGCATTGCACCATCACTCTGCTGGTTTCATTTCTCTTTGCTAAGCCTAGAACGGTGCTGATGCGAATCGGAACTTTTTCTTGGTTTCTAAATCCACTTAAAAATCGTGCACGAACACTCAGTGGATAATGTCTGCGAAGAGTGTTATCAGCTGTTTAAAAAAAATGGCAATCAAAGTCGAGTAAAGTTCCCACCAGAAGAAGTACTTCAGAAATTAGTTTATATGAAAAAATGAATTTACTAAAGCTTTTTTCCACAATAATTTGGTTTTCCTGGTTTTTTTTTTCTAAAAAATATTCGTCCATTTTTTGAGTGTTGTTACTGTTGTTGCTCAAAATATAAAAAAAACAATAAAATAAAAATTTAGCAAGCATTTATTGTACCGGGAGATAAATGATGGACGGAAAAGTTTGGAGAATTGTAAAAATTGTAGTAAGAAATCTACTGCAACTACGCACCAATACTGTGTTTGACATTTTTCCAAAATTTCTCTCAGAAATTACAACAAATAGTTCTGTTAACGAGCGTGATCCGAATGCACACGATTTATCAACGGCAGAGGCCATTGTTTTGAAAAACGTGATCCAATTGTTTCCGTCCTTTGCTAAATGTGGACTGGGACGAACACATCTGGAGGAGCACTATATAGATACAGGTAGTACTGAGCCCATAAAGCAAAGACACTATCCCGTGTCTCCAGCGGTGCAGAAGCTGATGTATGATGAGTTGGATGAGATGCTGGATTTTGCGGAGAGTCAATAAATGCTCAGAAACAGATTCTTATCCACTTCATCATATGGAAGCACTGCTGAGTCGAGCTTCAGATACACACTTCATTTCCAGTGTAGATTTGAAGCACGCATTCTGGCAGATACCGCTGGAGAAGTCTTCGCGGGAAAAGACTGCGTTTTCTGTGCCAGGCAGGCACCTGTATCAATTTGTGGTTATGCCATTTGGTCTACACGGCGCAGCCCAAATGCTATGTCGACTTATGGACAAGGTGGTTCCACACGAGTTGAGACAAAAAGTAATTGTGTATTTGGACGATCTCTTGGTGATTTCGAGTTCGTTTGAAGAACATATAGGCGTCTTGAAGGAATTAGCTGAGTGTCTACGAAAAGCTGGGCTAGCAATAAACTCAGACAAATCCAAGTTTTGTTTTAAGTAACTGAAATACCTTATTATATTTTTATATAGTAGGAGGTGGGTGTCTTAAAACAGATCCCGACAAAGTTGCGGCGATCCAAGAATTCCCTGTACCAAAAACAGTTCGACAAGTCCGTCAATTTCTGGGACTTTCCGGTTGGTACAGGAGATTCATTAAAAACTTCTCTGCCATCACCACACCGATTTCGGACACGCTTAAAAATGGAAAAACTTTCATATTTGGACCCGAAGCCATGGAAGCTTTTAAAGAGCTCAAAAAAACTCTTACGACTGATTTTATGTGACGCTTAGACTTATGGTATAGGTTGCGTTTTATGCCAAGTAGATGAAGATGGGGTGGAGAGGGTATATTCGACGAATAGCGGGTGAATCTTATTAATTCATTCCGACTTTAAATTAGGGGCTAGATGATTTTGCGAGACATTAGCCAAGGATGGTCTGAGTTCGTCGAACTCGACTGAGGGAGGGCAACGCAAAGGAAACTGATACCATCTCATAGTTTCCAAACCTTATTTTTCAGAATAATTAAACAATCTTATCTAGTTTTCATTTGTGGTTTGAGTGGTTGTGTATATTTATTATAGAAATCAGGCATGTAAAATTTAACGGGTCCGGCATAGTAGTGCTAGATCCTACGCCTCCGTCGAGCTAGTGTCGCGCGATCGCAATCATGCCTGCCGCTCTTCCCTACCCGGACAACCTAGTCTACGTCCTTTTGAACCTAAATGGGTTCCTGTTCCTTTTTCTGATTTAGTGGGAAACATATCCGTGCGTATTGTAGATTAGGGTCAACTTTACCGTTACAACTGGATCCCAGCATACAAAGGCAGACATCTTAGCTAAAGACGGCGCATCTAAACAATTCGTCGGTTCTGAACCCTTCTGCGGTGTAAATAAAAGCACCTTCAAAAACACTGCCAAGAACATCTTATTGAAAGAATCAAATAAAGCTTAGCGTAACTCATCTGTCCAAACCTGTTCAAAACTCTATTTGCCAGAACATACTGAAAAAACATCAAAATTCCTATTAAAGTTAAACACTAAAAATTTGTACAGGACTACTAAGCGGCCACTGTTCTTTAAAGAAATATCTTCAGCAAATGAGTCTAGTAGCGGACCCCATCTGTAGAGTATGCCTCGAAAATGAAGTAACATCTCTGCACATTATTACGGAATGTCCAGCACTTTTTCGCCTTAGAAAGCCAATGCTTGGCTTTGAGATTATCCCCTAGAATCCTAGATAATCTCAAACTCATTTACCCACAGAAGATTGCTTACTTCTGGTTCAACTCAGGAGCAGGAGAACTGCCCTGAAACCTCACATGAGTTGGCACAATAGGTTTCATTCAGACACCGCAGTGCCCAGAGCTGTGAAAGCTCAAACCACCCTTAATCTAATCTAATTTAACCCACCTATAAAACTCATTTCGCAAAGTAGCAGCGTACTGCACAACGAAAGGGAGAGCCAAATTTTCCGTTTACGATTCCGTCTTATCATTTTTGTATGGGATTTTTCTTTTCGTTTCAGCAACGTACTAGGTTTAGAAGAAAAGGTCTTTGCGGTGTGGTTACCCATTAAACAGGTCTGCTCCTTAAATGTACACACATTTTGTACATGTATACCATTCAAGTACTGCATGTTTATTGACATGCAAAAAGGAGTTTTCGACCCAATTGACCCATTTTAGATAATGATCCTTAAAAATCCTATGGGCGAGTAAGCAGTTGAACCAAATGTATAGTAAAGTTTAACGACACTGCCTACATTAGTTCATTGTTGTTCTTTTTTTGAATACCAATCAAAAGAAGGAAAACTTTGCGGCTTCTCTTTTATGATACTAAGAGGCTTGCGAATGGAATCCACACACACCCCTGCTGTCTTTTTGGTTATCTTTTGTGTTTTTTTTATTTTGTCATTCTTATCTGACATTTCTGATGATAATTATAACTGCTATACCAAATATCCATGTGACACGAATCCACCTATTACTCAAGTTTTTTTTTCGTAATTATAATCATTAGCCATGCAAATTACGCGGAAAGCCACTTATTCCCGATATCCAACGAATTGGAATAAAATACTAATACCAAAAAATATTTTAATCAGAATGCACTCACGTGCCACAAGTGCTGTACGTGCACAGTGCACATACGAGGAGAATATTAAAATAAAGTTTGTGTAATGTTATATCATAATCCACAGTCAATCAAAGAGTTCATTAGTTTATTTTCGAATGATCAAAACCATCCCAAACCGAGTTCCGACAGGGTTTTCCGAATCTATGGTGATTGTTGGTGATGGAATTTTAATTAATTTTAATCTAACCACAGTGAGGAATTAGCTTTGAATGAAATTCGTAATTATCAGGTTTCTGGTTTTTAATGATATATGTGGTGGAAAAAGATGAGCGTATTAATATTTTTCATCCGATAATAAATGAATACAAAATTATATCCCATATAGACATGACTATCATACAAATACCGAAGTGATTTTTCGTTAAATTAAATAAGTATTCAATATATGGTCACAACAAATTAGTGTAAACGAAAGAGATAGTGCGGAGCTTTATAAGTAGCTCAAATTAATTTAAATACGCGTTCTGTGAACTGATATGACTTCGAATGGATGCAGCAACTTTTATTCAACAACAAAACCCAATAACACCACGGCTTTCGGCCATTGGTATCGAACGTAGGGCGGGTTTCCGAAGGCGAAAACATGATTCAGTTGGCACCTGGCGAAAGCAAAGGTAAGATACATATTTTTGATATGAAGTGGAAGTTGAAAACTAAGCTAAGCAATTAATTATTTCAATAAATTTATGGGGATAAAGAACTTCCGTATAGCTTGTGGGGCATAAAATATATTCTTTATTTTTTCGTCGATTAAAAGTGTTCCTTTAACATTTTAGGGTGCGTATTTCTAAAATGTTGCTTCTCACCTAGGAAAAGAGTTTTATTTATATCTTTGATTCCAGCTGGTGTTAATGGGGCAGAATTTGGAATGTACATATAACATAATGTCATAAACAATGAAATAAATTTTAAAAATGGTTCAAAAATTGTGTGAATTGTTAGAAAGATGGCAACATATTGAGATTTATTTCTTGCGTCTTATTTATTTTATATTGCATATTGCATTTATATTATAAATGCAATGAAGTGGTTGTGGCATGTTGCTTTCGAAACAATGGCATTAATCAAATAAACGCAGTAATTGGAAATGTTTTATTTTTGCTTATCCCACAGTCATAATTATTTTTTCATATTTTGTGAAACAAAAAAATGTATACATATTTAATCTTTTATGAAACACATGTAACTTCAGTAGATTCGCATATTCCACTGAGCATAAGAATGAAGAAATACAGTATGTAATGAGCATTGAGTCTAAAATAACTAAAGATCCAAGGGAATTTTGGACATTTTTGAATAGTAAAAAAAAAAGAACATGTCACTCTCCAAAATATGGAATTTGAAGGTGAAGTTTCTAATAGCATTGATTCAACTTGTGAGCTTTTTGCAAAGTTTTTCAAATCGGTGTATGTTGATCACTCTAATGTTCGTTGGTCTCAAAGGGATCCAATTTCTAAATGTAACTCTTCATTGGGATCATTATATTTTTCTACTGAAGATGTTTTGCAGGGCATACAATCTTTATACTCTTGTCAAGTCGCTGGTCCTGATGGGATTCCTTTTGAAGTACTAAAGAACTGCAAATCGTCATTAGCCTTACCATTGCAATTTCTTTATAATTTATCTCTATCGTCTGGCTCGTCATTTTTAGCCCCCATATTTAAAGCTGGATCAAAGCAGAAAGTAAAAAACTATCGTTGAATATCAAAACTTTCTGCCATTCCAAAACTTTTTGAGTCTATTGTGACAAACAAACTCAATTCAAAGAACAAATCTCTCCAAACCAGCACGGCTTTGTATCTGGTAGATCTACAGTGACTAACTTAATGCTTTTCAGTAAATACCTTTTTGATTCCGTTGAGTTAGGTTATCAGGTTGATGTTGTATTTACTGATTTTGTGAAAGCCTTCGACATTGTATGTCACATTTTCGTTCCACATTGCAGGGTTTTCTAGTCCTTATGTTCTTAAATCTGTTTATTTGTCCCTTGTTCGTCCTTTTCTTGAATATTGTTCCATCATTTGGTGCAATAATTATGTAACTTTCATAAATCGGTTGGAAAGAGTGCAAAAGTCATTAAAAAGATTTGTCATTGCTCAATTGAAATGGAACCTTGATGTAAAACCCTCTTATTCTACTAGATGTGCATTAATAGGGCTAGATACCCTTGAGAAAAGATGTAATGTTCAATGTACATATATTGTTTGTTCATGATGTGTTTTCTTTTCGCATAAAATGTCCTGATATTTTATAGAGCCAGCTTACGGACCTACGTTTAATATTTTTAAAACTCGTTTCATATCCATTGGCTGCACTTCTTACTAAGATTAGGTATTGTAAGTAAAAATCAAAAGAGGACGCAAACAAAAATAACTGACACATTATATAGAAAATAGATGAGGGAGTAACTCGCTTACCAAATCACTTGTTATTACACTTGTATTTGTAATGGAATCTTGCTATTGGGTTTGAAGATGCTGGAAGTCGTCCAATTCTTATATTAAAAGTCAATGACAATACAATAATCTCATGGTTTTGACAAGGTGTTATCGATGCATAAGAATTTTTTTGGTTTTTTCGGTCAATTTAATCGTCCAAATGTGCGTACAAATAGAAATATTGTGGAAAAATTTGAACAAACCGGGTCTGTAGGAGATGTGAAAACACCACTTCATGCTCGTACAGCTCGTACAGCACACTATTACTGTTGTTCGCAATAGTGTGGTTGAAGAACCGTCCACCTCAACTCATTGTCGTCCCCATCAATATCCCCTCTCACGCTCGTTGTTGATGCACATTATGCATAAAGACTTGCATTTACTCGATTACAAGGTGACAAGTGACTCAAGAACTAAAGCCTCTTGACAATTTCAAGCGTCACCAATGGTTAGAATGGTGGCAAGAAATGGCAAGAGTGAATTTTCGAAGAAAATCATCTCCAGTGCTGAGGCATATTTTCACCTCAGTGGGCTCGTCAATGAGCAGAAGTGCCGCATTTGGGCGATTGAAATCCAAAATTGATTGTCGAAAAACCAATGGAGAGACCCACAAAGGGTGAGTGTTCGGTGCGGTTTAAGGGCTGACGGCATCATCAGGCCGTATTTTTTTCCAAATGAGGCCGGTCAGACAGTTCTTGTGAATGGTATTCGCTATCGTGAGATGATAACGTATTTTTTATTGCCCGATTTGGAAAATGTGGATGAGTACGGTGCCACTCAGTTAACGAAACAATGGCTGTTTTACACGACAAATTCAATTGCCGTGTTATCTCACTTGGTGGCGATGTCAATTGACAGCCAACTAAGATTAGGTATTGTAAGTAAAAATCAAAAGAGGACGCAAACAAAAATAACTGACACATTATATAGAAAATAGATGAGGGAGTAACTCGCTTACCAAATCACTTGTTATTACACTTGTATTTGTAATGGAATCTTGCTATTGGGTTTGAAGATGCTGGAAGTCGTCCAATTCTTATATTAAAAGTCAATGACAATACAATAATCTCATGGTTTTGACAAGGTGTTATCGATGCATAAGAATTTTTTTGGTTTTTTCGGTCAATTTAATCGTCCAAATGTGCGTACAAATAGAAATATTGTGGAAAAATTTGAACAAACCGGGTCTGTAGGAGATGTGAAAACACCACTTCATGCTCGTACAGCTCGTACAGCACACTATTACTGTTGTTCGCAATAGTGTGGTTGAAGAACCGTCCACCTCAACTCATTGTCGTCCCCATCAATATCCCCTCTCACGCTCGTTGTTGATGCACATTATGCATAAAGACTTGCATTTACTCGATTACAAGGTGACAAGTGACTCAAGAACTAAAGCCTCTTGACAATTTCAAGCGTCACCAATGGTTAGAATGGTGGCAAGAAATGGCAAGAGTGAATTTTCGAAGAAAATCATCTCCAGTGCTGAGGCATATTTTCACCTCAGTGGGCTCGTCAATGAGCAGAAGTGCCGCATTTGGGCGATTGAAATCCAAAATTGATTGTCGAAAAACCAATGGAGAGACCCACAAAGGGTGAGTGTTCGGTGCGGTTTAAGGGCTGACGGCATCATCAGGCCGTATTTTTTTCCAAATGAGGCCGGTCAGACAGTTCTTGTGAATGGTATTCGCTATCGTGAGATGATAACGTATTTTTTATTGCCCGATTTGGAAAATGTGGATGAGTACGGTGCCACTCAGTTAACGAAACAATGGCTGTTTTACACGACAAATTCAATTGCCGTGTTATCTCACTTGGTGGCGATGTCAATTGACAGCCAAGATCATGTGCTTTGACACCGTTAGATTTCTTTCTTTGAAGTTATTTGATAGAAAAGGTTTACGTCGATAAGCCAGCAACAATTCAAAAGCTATTTGATGAGATAATTCGGCACATTAACGGCATGAAACCTCAATTATGCCTCAGCGTCATCGAAAATTTGGACCATCGGATGGAAGTGTGCCACCGAGGTCGCGGCGGTCATTCAAAATCATCACAATAATTTATGTTTTATTCAAAATCAATATCGGCCCTTACAATTTAACCAGCCTTTATGTATATTAATTTTGATTTATACTTATTCAGTGGCTGTGCCGAATATGCTAAAAATACACTACAATAACTCCTCTTACTGGAAAGATAAAAATACAGCAAACAAAAGCCAGCTTTCGAAAAGGTCTACTAGAAAGAGCTTAATGATACCGATTGTGTTCTACGAATCTCGTAGAATTTTGCGTTTCCGTTTTGTTTCTTGAAAAGGCAATAGGTCTTTTGGTTCAAAGTTTAATGCTCACATTTGATGAAACATTTTTGCTTTATTTTTTGACATGTCGGGTTCATGCTAAGTTTTGTGTTTCGTCTCTGTTTCACCACACCGGCAATCTTGAGTTGAATAATTCCTGCGGTCTGCATGCATACATAAGGAAAAGCTTTTAATTGTCGCTGTCTTATGTTTGATGTTTCCTTTCTATAAACTTGCGAATGTAGATGTGAAATCCGTTTTAATAAACATCGGTCGAGACATTAAGCGTCTTTGAGCGCTCACTTGTTTTTTATTTAAAAAAAAATGTATTTTATAACTGGAATACCTCTGTATTCGGAGCTCTTGGTCGTGCGGAATCCAGAAGTCACGACGAGCTCGCTAATTGAGCGATAGATCGAACTGTCTAACAATCATAATAGGCCATTGACTATGTCATTTCTTAAGGAACTCCAAAATGGGTGAATCTCTGGTCTCTGGTACAGCGTTTAAAATAAAGTTTTATTTACTTTCTTTGTTTTAAAGAGATTGTCATTGTTGCCAAAAAATAAATGCCGCACAAAATGTAAAGAAAGAAAGTTTTTTTTTTGGTTGGGGACTTTAATGTTTTAGAATAAATTTTTTTTTATTACAATTTAAATAAAGCACGGGTCTCACACTGCTGCTTGTCAGCTGCGAATCGAGTAGCCATTATTGCCAGCCGCTGATCAGCTTTGTGTGACCACGAAATTCACCTCACTCGCTGCCACACGGCGAGTATTTAGCAGCGGCTGCTAAAATAAATAAAAACTTCTACACGTTCTATTTAGTAAAAAGTTCAAAATTTGTGTCGAATATCATAAAAAGGTTTAAAAAATTGAAATATTGGTAAAAGGAAATTTTTATAGGTTTTCTGTAGCTGTTTGCTTAGAGCAACTGGCGAGTAGCAGCCGATAGTGTGACTGGGCTGCCAGTCGCTGCCTGCTTCTTCTACTACTAGCCGCTGGTAAGAAGCGGCTGCCAGGCAGCCCTTTGGGACCGGTGCTTAAAACATTTCGATACGAAATTGTGTTCTCTACAAAAAATGTCTTTTTAAATTTATCGTGATTTCGCTTCGTTTGCGAGGTATATTGAAAATACTAATATGGCTTGTTATTCCCTGGTTTGTACCCTCTAATTTAATATATTCCTTAACTATCCTATTAACCGATTCATACAATAAAACCCCATCCTTTTTCTTTTTTAGGACATAATCAATAGCCCATATCGTATTATGGTATAAGCCTCAGTTGTATTTAACCTGTGTTCCTTCGTGTAATAGAAGTTGCTCCTTTGCTTTCCGGTTTTGTAAAATACTAGTTTTAGTTAAAGCTGTCTGAGTCAAGACATGTGAATAAACAATCAAAAGCTGATAGTTTTATAGCTTGAGCACAACCTTTTTTACCTTAAACTGGAAAAGCTTACATTTGGCTACTATTTTATTACTCTGTTGATAGCCGCAACTGTAGATTTGTCTTATGATGAGATGACAGATTTTGTGTCACACACATTCCCGGCAACTGCAAATGCTATAAAGTCGCCAGAAATGGTACCACCGCCACCGTACCAAAGTCACCCAACATGATGATAATTCACATATATATTGCTTCGTGCAAACTCATACTGAAGTACGATGCCATAACAAACACTAGGCTTACAAACATCACTATTTTTTCGGCTACCAAAAGGATCTGAGGTGCAGTCTGCTTGGAGACAACCCATATGCAGATCGCACCTTGGCTTTGCAATCGTTGTTAGAACTTGAAAAAGCTCAAATTCCCATCAAAGGTCTTCTTCAGCAGCTGCATGGTTAAAGAAGACGAAGGAGAAAGACGTAAAATACATTTAGGAGAGTTTTTCTTCAATCTTTCCAGTGATTTTGTGAACATATTATACATTCACTGTCTCCAAAGCTTTACAGAAAGCATCAAAACGTATAAATAGTGAATCAATTCCATGAACTCTTATGTGGTATCAAAAGCCAGAGTATTGGTTTTTAGAGCGCTTGTCATTTTGCTGGCAGCCACCTTTGATATAACCTAACCCAGAGTCCGCTTCCCTAAAAAAATTAATTTTCATTTTAGTCAAAAAACATATAGAAGTAATTAAACAGAAATTGTAAATTGCTCATTCTTAATTAGGCGCGTAAAAAAATCTCACAAACAGTCGCATAATGCGTAAGGGGACCTACAATTTTCTGCCGGTTCCGAACGGCTAATCGAGAAAGTGCTTTTCATGGCAATGAATCTTCTAACGGAGGACCTGCTAATTACTCGCCAAAAGTGATATTCGTGGAAAAACATTTTCCCCTCTGTTGGAATTCGGACCACGAAGCTCTGGGTTAACAGGCAGACATGCTAACCATCACGCCACGGGTACCATTTTTGCATTGCATCTTTTGAATAGAGTAACGTCTACAGAAAAATGATTTGAATGATGACAAAATTAGATCAAAATTGAAAACAAAGCTATATCGGTCTGCACCTCAGCTTTCAATTTTATTCTAATATGGCCGCTTTGTCGTTCAGTGCGTGGCCGTGCCTTAGAAATATCTTCGAACACTCTTTTTCTAGTTTTCTCGTTGAATCAACCGCTTTTGATATTTGGGAAAATGCGTTTTTCAAAATGACATCTTTAACACACTTATCACTGTGCTATTTGCATTTCATTTTGGAAACAAATAGCAAATTTGAAGACGTTTACTATAGTAAAAGAAAATGGTAACTAGCCTAAATCCTGTAATTGTGCTTAGTTCCTCATTTGGTTTATTAAGCTGTAACCTCCTACATGCACGAAAAGTTCTCTCCTGTCCTCTTCAAATGAACTCTGAATGAAATGAATATTCCTTGAAATTATCAAAGTAATCCTTCTCAATAACTGTCAAACGTTACTCCTTCATTCTTAAAGAATGTCAAAACTTAAATTTGTATTTTTAAGCTTCTTAAAGCAAATGCAATGTTGTCTGCATAGAAGATTTGTCCTACCCTATCACATACTCACATGAGTACACATACTAGCACTTTGCAAACGTAATCTCCTGCATTAACCAGAGCACAGATCCGATAACACTCCCACACAAACGCACACTACACGACACATGCCGTGAAAACCGTCATCATAACAATCATCTATCGTAGACCTCCACTCTTCCTATGTATTTCCAGAGGCAATATCTGCAAAAATAAATTTTACCTCTCTATCTGTTCAGTAAGCGCCCTCGAACTCTTGTCAAATGCAATTGAACTAACAGAGTGTTTGCTAACATGCGCCACTCAATCGTCTATGCACAGCAGGGCCAGCAGCCAGGGTTTGAAAATTCACGAAATGGAGTAAAAACAAAAAAAAAAAGGAAGAGAAAAATTCCCACACACTAACTTTACTCTTTATTATTGTCATGTCAGTTCATGTGAGACGATATTTCACATGGTACCTGCAACTGCAACCACCCTGAGTGCACCACATGACAACTAGAGAACCCGAAACGACTAAGGACCACCTAAAAACAATTGGATTTCCGCAGTGCAATGGCCAATTTGACCCGGTCAACCAAGTGGAATGTATTTGTTGGCTGCCAAGCACGTGCGTTATGGTTTTATGTATCTACTGCCCATACCTGTAGTTACTTACTCCTGGAATTTATATGGTATTGGTTGCACCATTGGTATTGTGTTGTCACTGACGGCCTCTTTGAAAATGATTTTGTTTGGACGTATTGAGGTGACATTTTCGATTCTAATTGATTAACGCAAACTAATAAACCACACATGGTTTGTCATTCTGAGGCTGCTCCGAATTATACTGAATCTTAGGGAGTTAATTAAGAAACACGGTACGCGACAGTTGCTCCCTCAATAACTTTAGAGTTTGTGTTTGCTTGTATTTGGTATTTGGTTGACATTTCCAAATTGAATGTTTAATTCTCAATGACGGAAGTCTTTAACACCGTACCATACGAGCTGTGCCTTTGCAGTATTATAACTCTGGCAAAGATGCGGAGCAATTAAAATTCAGACCATTGTGAAACACCAAGGACTTTATGTGGATTTGTTTGGTGCCTCTACGACATGCTTTTTCTGACCTACAGTTCAGGGTTGTTTTGATAATCTCTCCTGGACGTTGGCCAAAATTGAATTTATAATTTTTAATTGTTCATTTGATGAAGAAGAAGTTGTGAAGCAAGGTTTTACTAAAATTGATTTTTATTTTTATTTCTTTTCTAGAAAAACTGCAGTAAAGCGGACGATTCGGATTGTAGCTGATTGGACGGAAAATGCTATTCAGGGTGACCACTTTTGGAAACCAACATCTGCTTCTGGTGATCTCTGCTGTGTGGACAACGAGTGCCGGGTAAGTTTTGTTTAGATTTTTTCATTTGTTGTTTAGTTCCTGATGAGTTTTTGAAAGTGAGTTCGTTTTAGTCACGGCTAAGGTCACGGCTACGGCCGCTAAGACGACAAAATGAAAAGTTTTTAGTGCTAAGAAACAAAATGTCGGCTATATGACGCATGTTTAAGAAAACGATTTTTCAAAATGGCTGTCTTTACTACACCCTAAGAAATTACATAAATTAAAAAGATGATGCAACTTTTTTTTTAAATGATAACATTTTGTTATGTCAACTTTTTTTTAAATTTGATGCATTGACAGCTTATTTTCTGAAAGCCAAGTAAGTAAGATAGGGTTTGGTTTTTGTGAAATAAAAAAAGAAGGGTCGTGTTTTCTCATCAGAACACTTTTTAGGGTATTTTCCCCAAATTTGGACCCTTTTGTCAATTTACGAGTGAGTTTCAGTGGATAGTCTTTTTTTGTACCCAAAAACAATCAACACTAGCAAAAGTAACCTGTATTTTGTATTTTTACCTAAAAACCTTTGTTTTCTGTAGGCAGGTCAGTTTTTCGGTTGTTGATTTTTGTTCTTATCTCGACGCAACATACTCGCTGTAACCTTTTTGTTCATCAATCATCTTGTGCTTTATCACCTTTTGTATACTCGAAAGAAACCATTCTAGGTACTTATTTCATAGATAAAACTAGAGCGGTATTCTGCTGCAGAGAAATGAGTTCTTTCCATTGGAGTAACAAAATCGGCCGAGGCTTTGTTCATTTCTCTCAGCCACTTCTTTGAGGAATGGAGTGGGACTGCAATGGTCTGCCTATTCTGTATTAATGAGAGTTGAACCACATCCTCTCTTGTAATTGCCCGGTGCGGCTAACATTTACGACAAGGGTAGCACGAGCATGGGAAGCATGATATGCTTTAAGACAAACACCCACGAAATTTTGTTAAAAAAAAAACAAAAGATTTTAATTAAGTCATTTTTTTTTTAAATGCCCCTGCGCATACGATTTTTTTTTCTGGTCTTGACCCAACCTACCCGTTCTTATGCAAAACACCCTGTGCAATGTACATTAATCCTCTTTTGTTTCTTAACACTTCCAACTAAGGTGTGTTCTGTCAGTGCGAATAGAATTCTAATAAAGTTCGAAAAAAATTACTTAAATACATAAACATTTTCTTCTTACTTTTAGGCTTAGCGTTTGCCATAGTTGTTTGCGGTTTCTAGAAATGTCGGTCACGCTCTCTCTCTAACAAATAAATAAATAAATAGGGTGACGCAACAGAGCGGCGAGCCCCAGGGCCTAATGCAATTCTCACAAACATGTCTTGTGAGTGAATGGAGGGGACCTACAATTTTCTTCCGGTTCCGAACGGCTACTCCAGAAAGCGCTTTTCACGACAATAAATTTACTGTCGGAAGACTTGCCAATTTCTCTCAAAAGGCGATACCCGTGGAAAAACATTTTTGCCTCTGTTGGAATTCGAACCACGAACCTCTGGGTTAACAGGCGGACATGCTAACCATTACGGGTACCGCTCTTTCTCTCTATCGTTCCTTGTTTTCTTCTCGCTATTCTATGGCTCTTTAGCCCAAGTTTCCTTACACAGCTTGGAGCGCAAAACAATCATTTTAACAGCCAACCTACTGCTGCCTACATCTTCAGAAAATAGTTTTATTGAGTTCGTTTCCTTCCAGCATGAATTCCGAGAGCTGTAGGTGTGTTTGGACTAGAAACTCATTAGATTCGTTAAACGTCTGTTACGGGAAGTTAGAAGTTCCCTTGTGATAGCGGGAACAGTTCGTTGTTACATAATCTTTTCTACAAGTTGTATTTTCATACGGTACCATAAATCATTCGGAATATTTTTATTTCGAAACGACCAAGGGTGTTCACATCCGCTGTAGATTAGATCGATACTTCGCGTCGTATAGCACTGGAATTATCAAGGAAGTTTAAGGGTTACCTTTGTTTTTCTAAAGAAGGTTTTATTTCTCAGTTGTCTTTACCCAAAGAAGAAGTGACTGGGAATTGCAATTCTCAGTTTGATCTCTGCATTGATGATGACGAAGTCCTAGGCCCAGATTCCGTAACTTTTCAGACGATTATCATTCAATCGTCTATCGTAGATTGCAAAGTTAAAAGATTGTTTCATACAATCTTGCTTTCAATGGTTGGTGAAAAGCTTTTTTGCTGTCGTCCTACAAACTTTGGCTTTTGCGCAGTCTTAAACACGTTTTTTTTACTGCCTAAAACTCAGACTAAAACGTTACAGGATCTAGCACATGTTCTACCTCGAAGTTTTGTCAGTCAAAATAGGACGTTTTGTAACGTCAGAATAGGACGTTTTGTCCAATTTGTCGATGTTCTCTGTATTTGTTTGTGCCTTTTTAACAACCCATTTTTACCGCTTCTGTTTCAATGTTCGCAAAAGCACCTGTAACATCACGGTTGCTACTTCTCATTACGTCAATACCATCTGCTGATGGCTAAAGCGAGTAGTTGTACAGACCTTACCTCTGGTTTTAACGTTTATGTTTTGCACAATCTAAAAATACGCATAACAGTGAATCACTTTGTCGAAATAGCACCTAGTGCGACTAACTTGGTGATAAGTGTTCTTTCGAGGTGTAAAGTCGGTTTTTGTTAGCCATCGTTGTTTTATTTACGAAGAATGTTAACACTTTAAACCAAGTTAGACCTTTCGTTTATGTAATTTTTCCCTATTTGCATAGTATTAATGTAAACATAAATAGGTCAAAAGATGCTTAGTAAGCGTGCACCCAGTTGGCAATCCAATTGGTCTGGTTTCGATTGACAGTTTTCTACTTACTGCACTTTTTTGGACAAATTTTTTTTTTCACCGATTTTGCACTAAAACCCCATTCACTCGTTGTGGTTATCAGTTTTTAAAATCGAGTGGAGAGATTTTGTGTTTGAAATTTTTTGAGTCAGTGACCAGTGCGGTTAGTAGAACCATGATTGAATTAAAACATGACTCAAACTACGGGTGTGTGTGAGGCTAGTGATTTTTGATTTTCAATGAATTTTAGAACTGCAAACAGACAATGTGAATATTATTCCCATGATAATTTCAAGCCCACATGGATTAGCTTTGACATGAATATTTTCCCAGAACGTGACCCATAGCTTCAGTATTTGTTGTTTTCAAATATTTTACAAAATATTTTTGTGTTCTCCATTCAATTTTTTTTTTTTTTCTTCTTTCAGAAAAATGGCTCTCGTATGAAATGCTCAGCATGTCAAATTATCGCTCATCAAAACTGCATTACTATCGTCAATGAAAAGACTCAACTAGCTTGTAAGCCAACATTTCGTGATGTAGGGGTTAGACAATATAGAGAGCAAACGACGACCCATCATCATTGGGTCCACCGTCGTGCAGAGAAAGGAAAATGCAAGCAATGTGGAAAGGTAAGTTTGAATTGCATACTCGTATAAAGGGCAGATTTTTTTTAGAAATGCTCACACTACTATTCAATAAGCTTTTCCTTTAGTTTATGTTCATAAGCTATTTTTGTATCTGCTAACTCCGAAACACCAAACGTTAAAATTTCTTATATTAGATTCAAAATTTAATCTTTTTATAAAAATTCAGTGAACATCTAGGTTTTACAAAATTAATTAGCCGGCAATAGAGATAGGAGTTGTTGGTGGGAAGGACTTAGCTAGCTAATGGCACAAAGCAAAATATGGAAATGGTAGGGAGGGATGAAAAGGAAAAGAAATACTGAGATAGAAATGGAAATTAGAAAAGGGTTAAAGAAACCGACTGGAAAGAATGAAGAATATGCAGAGCGAGAACTTGGTACGCTGGTGAAGAACGGTTGATTTGAAGGGTTTTTTACCCTTGCTTCACTTTGCCTCGACCAGTAATACAAATCTAGCCTCTAGTTATTGATACACAAAATCAGTGGGACTTCGGTAACATTTGGAGGAAAGCTGAATTTTGGTATGAGGCTTCCGTCTTACTGGCGCGAATAAACTTGTCCTAACAGCAAAAATTGCAAAGACTGCATAGTAAAGGCAGATCTGGTCGATGTGGTACAAATTTAAGATAGAACAATTCTCCTCTCGCGTTGAAGATAATTCTTATTCTATTCTTCTATTCAATGAGTTCCTATTTAAAAGGTACGAGTACTGCTGTAGGTTGAAGCTTAGACGAATGGAGTAACATCAGTAACATCTATACAGAAAAGAGCTGGCTTCTGAAAAATATATTTGGAAAAGGATATTTCCAAACTTTTACAGGATTTCCTTGAACTTTCTTCTTAACATGGATGGTAGCTCCCTAGTAGTTATGTTTATGGTGATGCCACAAGTTCCTGCAAGGCTAGTCCATTCTTCGAACATTGTTCATTTGCTTTTAAGACTTTTCTTGGTATCCGATTATTATCTTCCATTTCATTTCACTTTACAACGTAGTTAAAGTGCATGGCAAGGGTATCCATAATCAAAGGAGGTATTCCTGTTTCAAGATAAATCATGTAATTTGGAGTGTTCATTGGTAATCCAAATATCCTTTTAACAAAATATCTTAGAAATTTTTCCATAGGTTCCATAAGCCAGTGTCCCCATACTTGTGCTGTTGTACTGTAGATCGGAATAACTTTTGTTTTGCACCATGCTCAATGTATCTCTTTTTGATGCATTTTTCCCATAACGTCGAAATTAGGCGCTTAGCGTCAGTCAATTTCCCCTCCAGTCAAAACTCCAATTTCGACTGCTTGGCCATTCCCCTCCAGTCAAAATTCCAATTTCGAATGCTTGGCCATTATACTCACATTTTTCATTTCTTGAATACCTGCCACCTCCGCCTCTAAAAATCATCTTTTTCGATTTTTGCCGGTTAATTTCAAGATTCCATCGATTGCAATTTATCTCAAACCTATTTATCATGAGCTGCATTCCATCTATTGTTTCAGAGAAGATCACTATGTCATTTGCATACTTAGGGCTAGAACAGTCATGAAAATTATAAATAGCAGGGCACTCAGGATACAGCCTTGCTTGAGACCAGTGGCTGTTGTAAGCTCCTCGGATATAGACTCGCCATCCTAAACGTAATCTACGTTGTGGTCGTACATCACTCTTAGCACTCTTATAACTTTTCTCGACACTCCTTTCACACAGAGTCAAAAGCTGCACGGAAGTCTATAAATAACGCGTGTAGTTTCTTCTGTTTCTTTTTATAAATCAGTAATGTTCCATAGTGAAAAAATATGGTCTATCGTCGAGTAACCTTTCCTGTAACCAGCCTGGAATTCCGATAAAGTTTGTCTGTCCTCAACCCATTTTGACAGTCTATAGTGAATGAGTCCCGCAAATAGCTAAGCGCAGGTGTTGCGAAAAGAAATCCCTCTGTAGTTTGCTGGGTCCTCGTAGTTACTCTTTTTCTGTAGCGGGAAGATTATTGATTTTTGAAATGCTTCCTGGACCGACGCATTTTCGAAAATTAGGTTTAATTCAGTAAATTGATAAATTTTTCCGTTGCGTGCTTGAACAACTAAAAGGGAATACGGTCATCCCCTGGGGCTTTGTTTAGTTTTGTATTAGCGACAACTTTTTTCACTTCTTGGATTGAAAAGGGGGCATTTAAGTAATCATCTTGAATTGAGGGGGCTGCATAGGTATTGTAACACTGGCCAACTCGATGGGATATTGAGAAGGCTGATGAAATGGTCTCTAGGATTCATAGGCGGATCCACCGGGGGGTTTTCGGGCAAAAAATCGGTTGTTGGATCATGATTGATTCCACAGGTTCTTTTACTGAATATTCATGAAGCGCAATCAGAAATTGTAACATCGCTATTATTTCACAAAATATAAATTCAGAGAAACGATTTTTTACATGAGTTTGAATGGGGTGCCTATTGATTCGCACATTTTATTACGCATTCTATTATTTTGTTTTTGACACAATTATTTTTGTTTACTTCGCATTGCCTGTTTTGTTTTTCTGTTACTTGGATTTTCAATCATTTCGCTGCACACTTACTTTGCATTTCTTATCTTGCTTACCATTTTTTTCGCATTTCCATTGAACTTACAAATGATTATTTAGACTTTATTTATCTCGATAACTTTTTTTCCGCATTTTGTCTCTACGATAATCTATTGTTTTGGCATTCAATTACTTCGCTCATTATCAGATTATTTTATTGCTTGTGAAATCGAGCGGTTCGGTTAATCAGAAATTTAATAAATATTTCAAAATTTGATATTATTTCTGACTAATTGGTTCTGAAAATGCTTCTAAAATATGATATATCTTTGAAGGTTCTAATCAATTTTCAATAAAGTGTGATGAGAAGCTAAGCAAACTGTTAAAATACAAAAAACAACCGGTATACAGTTCAATTTTGGATTGTTTCGCCATCGTTTGATTGGTATTTTGATTTTTGTGGATGAAAAAAGAGGCTAGAGGTGTAAAAATTCGCGCGAATTTTTACACCTCTAGCCTCTTTCTCAAAAAGCAAAATACCAATCAAACGATGGCGAAATAATCAAAATCTATATAAACAAAAGCGAACTACTCGAAAAACGAAACAATAGAAAGCGAAACCAGCCAAATATAAAGTAATCAAAGGCTAAATGATCTTTAAACGAAACGAATGCAAAGCGAAGCGAGAAATATCGAAATATAAATAAACTAAACAAACGAAAAATTTAACAACAAAATACGAAACAACTCGGGCGTAACAACAATAAACGAGATAAAAATGACGAAACGTACCATACCCGTTTGAATGGTACATCAGCGCCTTTGAGAGCGTGCTGTGTAAGCTTTCACTTTTGCCTAAAAGGTGCCTTTTCTCGGATCGCGTCACATATAAACTTTTTTACTTTTTTTTATCGAAAGATACTAACCAGTAAAGCATCAAGCGCATTTTGGATGTTCTGGCCGTGGATTCGTTGTCTCCACATCTTAATTTCTGACAGAAAATTTTCTTTCGAACCATACGATATATCTTCGTAAAATGTGTAGAGGTCAGCGCATTTCTTTTCGTTAAATTCTTGTTTAAGAAACAGTTGCCCGAAACTTTGGAAAATGGATTTGTGTTCCGAGAACTAACCTTTGAGTTGAGAAATGAACGTATCAAGAAACGGAATGTAGAAAGAAATTCTGTAGTAGTCTTCAATACTTTGTGCTTGAACGTTGCAACGATTTTTTTATTGATTGCAACGGCCGGCGGCGGCGTGGCAATTTGATTGTGATTTCGTATTCAGAACAAATTCTAGCAACATGCTCATAAATAACGTGGAAAGTAGAATCTGCGTTTTCGCGTTTATACGTAAATTCATTCAAAGCGTCATCTGCCAGCTTAGTAGCCTCACCCAGATATTGGTTTTTGGATTGCAATTCCCGACTCAAAGGCAAAACAATCGAATTAACTGATTCCATAACGTGACAGGCGATTTGGAGTTCAACCGTCTAGATCGCTGTCAAAAGATGCAATGCATTTTGCGAAGTCGATCTTTCCACGTTTTGATTTCTTCCAAAGATTCAATAACAGCCGGTTGCAATTCAACGTACGTTCCAACTGCTTCATGAGACTGAGCCCACCTGGTAGGACAAACAGACTTCAACTTTTGTTTTTTTTCTCACTTTTGTTTGTCATTTTTGAAATTTCTTGGTGTAGAACGTCTTGTCTTTTAGGCCAGTGAAAAAATGCTTCAATGGCTCCGATAGCTCCTAACGCATTTTTGATTCCTGACACTTCGCATGCTACATTGACTGCCAAACTAAAGCTATGTGCAGCGCAATGTTCATAAATTGCCAGGGAGAAATACGATCTCAGATGAGCCTGTGCACCAATGAATTGGACACTCATTGCCGGAGCTCCGTCGAATTCTTGACCATACATATGAGCACTCGACACCAACATCATGTAAATAATTTCTGATTGAATCTGCTAAACCTCGTATATATAAATAAAATTTTGAGTAATAGACCCAAACCTGAATGTCTTTAGTTTGTCTGAGCTACCAAAAAATGCCAGTTTGTCGTGTTCGTTTTTTTTTTTTTTGTCTTTTCCTACCAACTTTTGCTGTCGTGTGGCCCTTTCCAATCAAAAGCCAATTGGTTGAGTAAATTTCTATTTCAAGGACAACATGTGCCATGAAGTTGAATCCTCTCGATTCAAGATCTCCAAGTCTTTCAATTTGAGTTTGATCTTATTTATTGTGTTATTCCGTCCCTTTGATTCGTGTTGTAACTTACTTACCAGCAGAATTCATAATAATCGCCATCCCTTTGTGTACCAACCTTATTTGATTAGTTCACATGAATCATTAATCTGACTTTCGTATTTCTTTCTCGTCGTTAGCTGCTTTGGATACTGAAAACGTGTCTCTGACATTTTTCCATTGCGAATGACTAAGACAAGTACATTTTCAAGTTCTTGGAAGTAATTTCGTTCGAATAACTGATTTGAGTAATGCAGTGCCCTCTGTGCTGCTTTATGGAATGTGAAAGTGTGTGGAATCAAAGGAGGTGTAGGCACTTTTCACGCAACAGAGAATCCAATAAATTTTGTGATTTTAACAGCTCAAGACTTTGTTTCATGCTCTCGAAGTAATTTTTTGTGATGTGCCAAGCTCAATAGTCCAATCATGAAGACTGTTATTCTCAAGAGCTTGATTCCTTCGCAACAGCAATCCCCGTCTTCGGTTTACAAATTTCTAGATAACTTAGTATTAAGTGTTATATCTGAAATGATGATCCTTAAAGTCGTTATTGCTTATTTCAGTTTATTGAGAATTTATTTGGAATTTTTGGTACGATAGACATAAAGACAAGAGAGACTCCATTAGCCATCATTGGATTTTGTTGAAAACGAGGATAATACCATTATCCTACCAATTAGAGCATTGCATTCCTGGAAATGTATGACGAACTTCGCCTTGCTGAATCTTTCTTTAAATCAATTCAATTCCCTTTAAAAAGAAACATACTCTCAACTTGCATACCAATACCTTCTATGAAGTTTTATGGCAACGTGGTCAAGAAGTATTTTCCTGTCTGGATGGTCGATTATAGTTATTTTACCCGTACCAGATAATCCCGCTTAAGAACTTCACCCAGCAAAGCAATATTCTAGTTATTCTGACTTACTCTTGTTTTTATTGTTTCTTTTTTGTGGGAGAGTGAAGTGGGTAGTTAGGTTAGGAAAAACTAAAGGATCTATGCATTTGTGTGTCTGAGAACAATTTATGTAATTATTGTGTTTGTTCCCAACGTTAGCTTTGTTGTCGGTTAGGCAAACATTGCCAACCGATGCCGACGTGACTATTTGAGTTGGTCTTCACAAAGATGAGAAATGCGGATAAATAAATATATAAAAACACAGCATGAAAGTGAGACTAGATGGAGCAATTGGATTTGTCTAATTTATTGAGTCGTATTTCCAGGATTTAAGAAATTAATTGCTGATCAATTAGAATGCTTAACATGATTAGATTGATGTTTGAATTTGCTCTGAGAGGGGGCCTTTTTTGGGGATTTAATGGGGACTTTGATTTATAAGAGTCTTACGGGTGCAGCACATTAACAGAGTTTTTGTTTAACGATGTTGTTGAGAGTCTGGAAGTGACTAATATGAGCTCGTTGTTAACAGAAGCAGTTTCATAAGATTAACACTGTCTGTTTTTTTTTTTTTTTTTTTACTGAATAGTCATTCTTCTTTTTAATCTTTTTCAGGCGGTACAAGGAAAACTGTTCGGTTCGAAGGAGATTGTTGCATTATGTTGTGCGTGGTGTAAGGATGTTTATCATAACAAGGAGGCGTGTTTTAATGCTGAACGAATTGGTGAAGAATGCTCATTAGGTAAGTCGAATTAAATCAAAATATTCATACTTTTTCTATTTCTCTCATTTCCTTAAATATTTTCATCTCCATCTTATTTTAATCTAACCAAAGAAACGGAAACAGTTAATGAGTTTTTTTATCATTTATTATTCAATCATCTCCTGTAGTAATGATATGTCTATTTATTTTTGGAATATAACTCCCATATTTGGTCAAGTGCTCCTCAAACATCTTTTCGCATACTTGATAGGGTACAAAACAGAGCGTTAAGACAAATAGGTGATTAATTCAGTTGTAGGAACGATCGACTCTCTTGAACATCGTCGAAACGTTACCTGTCTCAGTCTTTTTCTACAAATAGCGCTCTTGTGAAATAGCCAGTTGCATTCCTTCCCTGAAACAATTTAGCCGCCAGGAATGCTAATCAGTCTTACGTTGAACCCTACTTCGGACGTACAGTCAAGTATAGAGATTCATATTTTAGTCGCACCACCCGAAGGTAGAATGTTCTCCCTGACTCTGTTTTTTTTCACAAAAACTCAAAAGCAGCGTGCATCGGTTTCTCCTTTTAAATCTTCTCCTATTTTCCTGAATGCTGGTACTGTGTTTTAAGACATTATGAGGATATTCATAACCCCTTGATGTGCGATTAAATTATAAAAAAAAATTATACACCCTACACGAAGTTGCACAAGTCATTTGAAGGTTAAAAATTATGGTGTAGTTCGTGTTCGTTCGTTTAATACGATCGCTTTGAGTAATTTAAGGCAAAAGCAACTCGTATTACTCGTGTTGATTCGTTTAAAACGAAACCACTGTCATTGCTGATAAAAAGGGTAATTGCGGATACTATTGGTCCACCTGAAGCGAGCTTTTGCAGTCGTCTGAGTTAAAAACTTCATACTTAGTTCGTGTTAGTTTTTTCAAGAAGAGATCACTCAGTTATTTCTGATAGGTATAGAAGTAATGCCAGTTGGTACTGTTTGAACTTTTTTGAAAATTATCGGACAAATGTCTGAAATCGAACTAATCATTTCGACAAACCAATCAAACTTTATTCTACTGCATATTTTAGTCTAAATATTTTTATTCGGGGGTTTTCGGAGCCGTTGATTACAAAACTACTATTAGCTTTGGAAAATTCAACGTAAATACAATAATTAATAATGCAATAAAATTATGTCTGATCGGTTGGTCTAAACTCTAGACGATTCAATTGCACAAAATTTAGGCCATCTTGGATTCGCCATCTTGAATTTTGCAAATCTAAGCTCATATTCGTGATCAGCATCCCCAAAAACCTCTGAATACCAGTTTTAATGAAATTTGATTGAAGTTCACAAATTTGGTCCGCCATATTGGATCCGCCATCTTGAATTTGAAAATTATAAAAATATAACCTCAAATTCGTGATCAGCGACCCAAATCACCGAGTACAAAATTTCAGGTCAAAATATGCAGTAAAAAAATCATGACTCAAAGGGTAGACCAGGAAAAAAAAGGTTTATACAACTGGGATAAATAAATAAAAACGCTTAAAAAAGTCATTACTTAAAGCAGGGAGGAATTCTGGGCCATTATCGAGGAACTTTTAAAACGATCATCTTTAAATAATTTCGTTTCCTCTGAGAACTGGCAGTTCTTCCGAGAGTTATAACTGTACCATGAAAAGCCCCTTTCTCTTTTAGCTGTTCGAAATCGTCAAACATTTGTAGGTCTTTTTTATTCCTCTCAAAACTTGGTTTAGATAAATTCGTATCGTAGTATCATCTAATCTCCTTAATCGTTCAATCGTCCATTGTCGAAGTTATCATCAAATTTTGGCAATTGAAAACATTTAGTTCCAGGCAGTTTTTGGAGCACCATATTGAAAAATTGTCATGTTGGAGGTGGGAAGAGTCTTCAGAAGAAGAAATGATCCGGTAAAACTTAGTATCGTCCGCATAGAGAGAGATAGAGGAGTGTTTGATGATCATTTCAATGTCGTTAATACTGAGAATGAAGAGGAGAGGGCCTAAATGGCTGCCTTGGGGAACACCGGATGTAGCTAGAAAGCGGCTGGATAAGGCGGATCTGAAACGAACACTGTAAAAACGGTTTTCTAAATAAGAAGAAATCCATCTCAACAGAATGGGTTCAAAGCCGAGGGTGGAAAGTTTAAAAAGAATAAGTTTGTGAGAGATTTTATCGAAAGCTTTACGAAAGTCAGCTGAAATTACATCGACCTCCTTTCCATTTTCCAAGGCTGAGAGGGAAAATGAGACAAAGTCAACGAGGTTAGTTGTTGTTGACCTGCCTTTAAGGAAACCGTGTTGTCTAGGGGAAATGAGAGATTTGCAACGAAAACTTAAGTTTTCATACAAAATACTTTCGAAAATTTTGGGTATATGCGATAGTTTAGCGATGGGACGATAATTTTTCACGTCGCACTTAGGACCTTTTTTGTGTATAGGGGTTATAAACGCCGTTTTCCAAGCTTGGGGGAAAACTCCTAGGGATATGGATAAGTTAAAGATTTTTGAGAGAGGAAGGGAAAGATTGGGGGAGCATTTCTTATAAAGTATGGAGGGTATACCATCGGGGCCAGGAATATACTCATCATTTAGATGATTTGATTTCTTCAATTAGATGGGAGTCAAAGAAACGTGGAAGGAATGGATCAAAAGAAAAATTCGGTAAAAACGAGCAAAACGCTGAGTCGGGAACAAAAGAATCATCCGTGAAAGACTGATTGAAGTAACTTGCGAAATAGTTTGCTACGGCGAGTGCTCAAAACATTGCTTCAAAGAATTTCACTATCGTCGACCAGCAGATGTCTTTGAACATTTTAAGCATGCTGTTGCTGATAGAAATTCTGTTGAAACTTCTGTTGGTACTGCTGACTGAGAGCTGTTCTCGGGGTTTTTACAACCGTGTTCTCTTGTTCCTGTTTGGGCGAACCTTAACAATTTTGTTGTCAGCTGTTTTTATGATGGCCCTACTTGCTGCGTCTGAATCTTGTCTCCTCTGCTTTCATAAACGTAAGTTTCTTTCAAGATTAGCAACCTATTGCAGAACGTTATTGAGTAGTTCTTCAGACCTATAAACAGACATTTTCTATGTTCTCGTACTTTCAATTTGACCAAACTAAAATAAGCATTTGCATATCGAAGTTTATCAATGATCCTTTAACTCTAAAAGCGGGGTAAGGAGACAAACAAATAACCTCGAGTTACGCCTGAAAATTACTGATAGACTGACGAGATGCGGTGCCATGTCTGCTCTCTTATTGCGTGAACACAATGAACTGCAAACGCAACCGCAGCCGCAAGAGTTAAAATAAAGTTAACTTGTATGGCTCCGGCTTGCGTTGTTGTCGTGTTCACTAATATTTAATATTTTGACATTTCTTGCGGCTGCACCTCTGCAGCCATTGTGTTCACGCAGTTACGCGTGAGGTTCGTGGTTTGAATCCCAACAGAAACCAAAAAAATTTTTCCATGGGTATAACCTTTCTCGATTAGCCGTCTGGAACCGGCAGATAATTTTTCGAGCTCTCCATTCCTTCACAAGTCATGGTTTTGAGAAATGCGCATGGCTCCTTGCTCTGTTACGTCACTCTATGTATGTTTGCACACAAAAGATAAGTGCAATCCTTAGACTATTCCTCTTCAGGATTTATTATGTTAGAACAGATAGAAATGAATAATTTGTCAAAAATATTGCCAACAACTTATATTTTTGACGAGATTCCCATCCTAAGCCATTCATTTACTGATGTCCTGCTCCAATATCCCAGCTTGCATTTACTTGTAAAGGATTTTCCTTTGAAATTAATATTGACCTAAACATGTTATTGAAATTAAATCTCGTTTTGCACCATCAATTCATTTAAATACCTTTGAGTGGATATTAGAATACTTGAAATTCTTGGAAACGAATTCCGAACATGAAATTTATGGACTGGGTCATTGTTGTTTTTGAAGCAAATTGAAATACAATTGGCTTAAGATAAAGAGTGTTCTCATGTTCGAATATTTAATTAAACACCTTACCATAAACCGAACATGTATCATACAGAAAATATTTTCTGTAAAATAATTCACATTCGGTTAGTCTCATTACTTCAGAACAAAAGGCTGCCCACAAGATGGTCGTCCAGAAGCTGAAACACACACAACTATAACAATATATCATATCGTTCTTCCAACACGAATATGAGTATCCTTCCCTGATGATGAAACATTTTTGTTGGCAATTTGCCACAAAACTAATGAATTAAATCATAGAGTGTTGCTGACTTACCATATTAATTATAAACCTTTTAGAAAAGATATATGTATGGTGATATGTAAGTTTTTAATTGAATTAAATAAGCCTACAGTGCTGAATGTTAACATGAAAAACCCTTTAAGCGATATGTTAGCCTTCACCTTGCTCAGATAAAAGTTTAAGTCATTCAATAATGACTTTTTCAACTTGTAGCCACCTTTGTTATCCGATGTATCCTGTTCTCACTTAAAAATCTCAATGCTTTTGTGGTCTTTTGACCAGACTTATCTCTTTTACTAGTTATATCCCTTTTGTATTATCTGTAAAATCTTTGTAGAGATTTTATGAAATTAACAAAAATTGTTTAACTTTTTACTTCTGTTGTATAAAACATCAGTCAATTCTCATTTTCCGAAAATCCGTTTGATATTAAATTATTTATAAATTTCCTTTTATTCTCTACCTTTAACAGGAAACTACCAACCGATTATTGTCCCACCGTCATGGATTGTCAAGCTACCGAATAAGGGGAATTTTAAATCCTCATTGAGAAATAACAAGCGCAAGCCAACGAACAAGAAGAAACCAAAAGAGAAGGAACCAAGGGCTTTTATTGTGAAACCAATTCCATCGCCTGAGGCAATACCTGTGATAGTATTTATAAATCCGAAGAGTGGTGGCAACCAGGTAAGGGATATGTGTGAATGAATTTGCTTTTGGGTTTTGTCTCTGAGTTTTGGTGTTTGCCATGGTGACTATATGGTTTTTTCTTCTTTTTTTACCAACAGGGAGTTAAACTGTTGGGGAAATTTCAATGGATCCTCAACCCCAGACAGGTTTTTGATTTGACACAAGGCGGTCCAAAAATGGGGTGAGTATTTTGTTTTTTCTTGTGGGGGATTTTTTTGTTTTGTTTTTTTCGGGGGAATTAACTTTAGCTGTAGGTCGTTGCACTACCAGATAACGACCTTCTTTTATTATAGCTCTCTACATTTTTTTTTGAAAAACAGAATAAGAATAATTTGAAGTCAAATGTTGAGAAACTAATGAAAGGACCTTTTTCCTAAGAATTGAATTGCTTTAGACATTCAAATTATTTCCTGTGTCGGACGTTCACGAGGTTGAAAACACTCCAAGTAGATATTTGTGTGTCTCCAGTGAAGAACTTGGAGAGATTTAAAGCCCCAAGGACATCCTGTATCTGAAATCCACTTAGACAAAGTTAAAAATAGAAAGGTTAGTCGAAGTTTTCCTGCGGGGATATACTTCTGTGTCTCTTGCAGTCGACTTGGAAAGAAGTTTAATTTTAAAGAATCACACTTATCGAACGATTTTATTTTGGTTGAAAGTTATGGGTTCGATTCTTAAACCACTCGTCAATATGACGTTATAACGTCCGTTGCTAAGTAATTTCAGAAAGAAGGATACTGAATTTGCCTATAAATGACTTCATACCTTCATTCCGTCACCGAAACATCGTGTGGTAGATGGAGCGATTTCCCGATGTGCATATTCTCGTAGTTTATTCGGCCAGGCCTACTTTACTTTTTTTACAAATACATAAATATTGTATAGGCTCAACGAGAAAGCAAAAGATAACTTCTTTTAATTATTGCCTATATAAAAAATTATTGTCTATGTTAATTCACAAGAAAGAAAATGATTTAGTAAGAAGTCGTAAGGCTGAAGATAAAAAAGAAATTATGGAGCTTCATTGCATTGATCACGGTAAAAGTAAACTGGCGTAAGAGTTGTATTCTCTAATCAGCTCACAGGAATAACTTTTCCGAAAGGGTTTCGAAATTAATTCCTTAGTAAGATATTCCAAAATTTCAGGCTCATGGATCGTCAAAAAATATGCTTGCCATTGTCTTCCATTGTGGTACCCGTGGCGTGATGGTTAGCATGTCCACCTGCTAACCCAGAGGTTCGAGAGCACTTTCTCAATTAGCCGTTCGGAACCGGCAGAAAATTGTAGGTCACCCCCATTCCCTCACAAGGCATAAAAAAAAAATAGGGTGGCGCTACAGAGCGAGGAGCCCCTGAGCTAAGCGCATTTCTCACAACCATCCCCTGTGAGGGAATGGAGGGGACCTACTATTTTCTGCCGGTTCCGAACGGCTAATCGAGAAAGCGCTTTTCATGGCAATGAATACTAACGGAGGACTTGCCAATTCCTCGCGAAAGGCGACACCCGTAGAAAAAACATTTTTGCCTCTGTTGGGATTCGAACTTGAACCTCCTCACACCACGGGTACCACAAGGTATGGTTGTGAGAAATGCGCTAGGCCCAGGGGTCCTCGCTCTGTTGCGCTACCCTATTTATTTTATTTTTTTTATTTATTGTCTTCCATTTGGTTTCTCTGTAGCAAGAAGCATAGTTCGGCAATGCATGTAGACCCACTAAAATCCACTCCTCTTTTAAAACCTATTTTCAAACGTCGAAAGGAGTGTACCTCATAGGCGGATCAACAGTATGATGACAATACTCTCGTCTGCCTGTCTTTGTAAACGAGTTCCATTGCATCGCTTGACTTACAATGCACCCGCTGCTCTTTCGAAGCATGTGGCCAATCCTTTGCAACCTATTCAGTTTATCATTGGAGAAATGGTAGTGGCATGATCCTTAGATATTTTTCAAAACATTTCGCAAACTGTTCACGAATGTTTGCAACTTTTTTTTGACAGCTGATGTTTCTTTTCAAGTGCTTCTCCGTGTAGCCTTAAGTACGGATTCAGTACTTAAGCAGTCGTAGCTTGTTCTTTTATCTAATGGAGTTGTTTCCTCATATTTTTGCAGCATTTCGAGCTCCAGCCTTTGCTTGTCCTACTCTGTTGTTTGTATTTAGTGCGGCTCTAGGATCTGTAGAGATATTGTTAATGTAAAGGGTCCGCCAAATAACTAAGAAAAAAACTGCTGAATATTTTCTCAAATTTCTTTTTTTATTTGAAAGTACAATCCTTCCGGTTAATAATGGAAAATAATTTCATTCAAATGGCTGCCTCGGCTGGCCATGCAGCAGCCTACACGATCGGTCCAATTTTTAAGCACATTATCGATTGTGTGCAGCTGCGTATTTCGCGAATGGCTTCACGAATATTGTCCTTTAAAGCGTCAATTGTCTCTGGCTTGTCGGGGTATCACTTATCTTTTACGGTACCCCACAAATAATAATCCAACGGTGTCAAATCGCAGCTCCGAGGTGGCCAAACGACATCAGCTCTGATAATGCGATCTTCAAAAACAGGGCGCAAAACATCGAGTGTAGCTTCGGCTGTGTGGCACGTAGCGCTGTCCTGTTGACAATTTTTTCTTCAATTTTTGTGAACAACGCCATTGACTGCAACGGCCACTCCTTGCTCATTTTCGAAGAAAAATGGTCCAATTATGCCTCTGGACCAAAATCCGCACCAAACAGTGACTCGTTTTGGGTGTATCGGCTTTTCAATGTATGCGTGCGGGTTTTCTGTGCCCCAAATGCGATAATTTTGCTTGTTTACATACCCGCCAAGATCAACATTCCGTGACTTTCCATGATTTTTACCTTGAGTAATGTCGCAATATTTCCCAGCGTTGTTCAAGCGTATACACAACCATATTCGTTTAGCGGAAGGATAAAACTAATTATTATCTGTCAAATCAGACATGAGCTAACTTGTCAGTACATCACTTAAGCTATATTTGTTACAGTTATCAGCCTTGCCTAACCCCATTTCGGATTTATTATATCCATGAATAGAATAAGTGGTTATCGAAATTGTACGTACTGTTTGTTAGATGATGATCAGCAAGATATTGATTTGGTCCACACAGGAAGGTCCAGTACCAAGCTCTTGTTCGTCGTCGAATGTGTCTTTGTGGTTGTCTTTTATTTGATTTAGAAAGACTCTTGCTATTACCTTAGTTCTACAGCAGTCAGTTCTCAAACCCCTTTCTAGTTTTCGCACTTTTCTTTGTCCTCACTCTCCATAGAGGTTTCTGTTTTCCTAGTGGGTGCACTAGCTCACAAACTCACTAAGTTCCAAACGCGTTGCTATTTTTCAGAGCTTTGATTGTTGCATTTGCATTTTTTGCATTATTTACCTAATTTTTGTCTCAAGACTACAGAAATTAGTGTGTGTCTTTTACCAAGTGTTATATTTAACCGTCCTACTATCACACCTACTTGTAGCCTATTCTGTTTCTGTTACCAATGCGTTTATATAGTTAATCTTCTTTCAGTAGCATGGTACGTAGCCTCTTCGTTCTTTTTCGCCTTGCTCCTAGAGGAGCTGGCTTGCAAACTTTGAAGTGTTTGTCCTTGCTAGAATTTCTTTGGAAAATCAGATTGCAGAGGAATTTAAAAACTCATGAGGGTTGAGCCATCATGCAAAATGTAGCCACAAAGCCCTCACCTAATGCACAGTTTGACCGATAGTTCGAAATTTCATTGCCAAGTATACGAATATCTGATTCGATCCAGAAATATTCTGGTCTAGCTCTTTCAGTCTTCGAAGTGACATATAGATGTGCGTCAGAATTCTGTAATTAAACTTCTCTTGCTAATTTCTTCCGAAAGCCTTGATTGTCCCAATAATTTTGTTCCTGTTCAAAAAACTGAATTTCTACACCTGGTGTATGACCGGTTGAAGTTTATTTGATTACTCGGTTTTGCTAAAAAAAAATATGTTTTTATCCTAAGCGGGTCAACCTCAAGGTTTTTTTTTAACGACCTGAACAACTGAACATTCCTATAAGATGATGTATATTAATTTGCAAGTCCTGGACTCCTGGGTTATCTCCGAAATCTTAAAAAAAGTGAAGCCCACTTCATGTTTTCCTTGAAGATGAGCATGCAACCAATAGATGTTTACCTTTTCCAAGCAAGAAATTTTATCTTGTTAAACACATCCTTTCAATCTTAAATCTTGCCCCTAGCAACTCGAACCACTCAGCGGCCTGGTGTTCTCTTATTTGAGGTTAGATTAAAAGCTGACAGAAGTTAACTTGTGTATCTTCTCTAACAAAATCCCCAATCATTAGAATATTGAAAACGAAATCCAATACTAATTTTATTATGTACAAACTAAGAACAGAATTTAATTTTATTCAAATTGATTTAAATTCCTTGTCGTTGCAGGTTGGAAATGTTCCGTAAAGCACCGAATTTGCGAGTTCTTGCTTGCGGTGGTGATGGCACCGTAGGATGGGTACTTTCCATTTTGGATCAAATAAATATGCAACCTCCACCAGCTGTGGGTGTCCTGCCACTTGGTACTGGCAATGATTTAGCTCGTGCTCTTGGATGGGGAGGCGTAAGTATTCTACGTGTACCTACAAAACGAGTCCGTATTTAATATTTTAATTATTCCAGGGTTACACCGACGAACCGATTGGTAAAATTCTTCGCGAAATTGGAATGTCTAACACGATACTGCTAGATCGCTGGCGGGTGAATGTCACCCCAAATCCAGACGCTGAACAAACTGAGAAGGGCAAAGATAATCTGCCCCTGAATGTTATAAATAATTACTTTTCGTTTGGTGTGGATGCTCATATTGCCTTAGAGTTTCACGAGGCACGTGAAGCTCACCCAGAACGCTTCAATTCGCGCCTTCGAAACAAAATGTACTATGGCCAAATGGGCGGTAAGGATTTAATCCTGCGGAAGTATAGGAATCTCGCCGATTGGGTGACTCTCGAAGCTGATGGTGTGGACTATACACCAAAGCTGAAAGAAGCCCGTGTGCATGCAATACTCGTCCTTAATATTCCAAGGTAAAGTTAATTGGCTTCAGTGATTTATGTTCAAATGATATGAAATTTTTTTTAAATTTTTTTTTTCTTTAGTTACGGTGGAGGCACCCACCCATGGAATGATTCATTCACAAAGTGTATTCCTGCAACGGACGATGGCATGTTCGAAATTGTTGGGCTCACAACTTATCAGCTTCCATTTTTGCAAGCTGGTGCCCATGGGACCTGCATCGTCCAATGTAAGTCTGCAAAAATTGTCACCACGAAGACGATTCCGATGCAAGTAGATGGCGAGGCGTGTCGTGTTAAGCCATCAATAATCGAAATCGATTTGCTCAACAAGGCAGTGATGCTGGCGAAGCGAAAGCAAGGACGAGTGAATGTGTCGTAAGTTATTCTTCTACTTTTCCCCCAACCCAAAGGCAGGGCACAGACAAAGCTAATGAAGTCAATGGGGTTGATGATATTGGGATGGGATTGAAATTAAAACTAAAATTTTCATGCATTACAAGCATTCCATGTGGTGCTGAAGGAATTACGTGGTTTTATCGATAATTGTTATTCCCCATCCGCAAGAACACGTCTGCACTTTTTAATTGAAAGTTCAAACCGATGACACTTGATTGGCTTTTAATGAAGTAAAAGAGACGCCTGGATTTTCCCGTCTCATGTCATTAATAGTATACTATAGCATAGATGAGGTTTAAGAGTGGATTTAAAATATGTGTGTTTACTATGTACATACGTAACGTACGTTCCAATTAATTATGTTGACTTATTATTACACAGTGGAAATGGAAGGAAATGGGCTGAAGTGTTTAGTTGGGGCTTTGCCAAGAAGAAGAGGTTTTTCTAAGATATGAGATCAATTGTGTCTGCAACGGATGTCTTTAGTTTTGAGACATTTGTCGTATAAATCCATTTACCAGATTATAATATTTCATTCTTTGTCCTTGAATCCTTCTTTAGCCAGTTATGATGATACTCATTTCTGAACTTAGTTGAGTTTGTTTCAATCTAAGATTGCTTCTTGCTGAATATCCTTCGAGGTTACAAATTTAAGATATTTTACCTAGTCCTAGGATACAGTTTTTTCCAAAGCATTAGTGTTCTACATTTGAGTCCTGTGCCCCTGTTCTGTAACTATCGCCTCGATAAAAGCAGGCGATAAACGGTGGAAAACGGAACGAAATCCTACATTCACTGATCATCTATCCGTGTTAGCCTTTTCTGTTCATTGTTCCTTCAGTAAAAAGCGTTCTAGAAACTACTGGCTAAGTGATGACTATACCGAAAAAGACTTGTTTGAAGATTCATTTAGTTACAATTAGAAGCTTAACTCGGTATCGATCACAGACATTATAGGTATATTGTTCCACTATAAAATTATCCCAGTTTATGGGTTACAGAATCTGAATCTGATCACTCAAGTTTCTTGCGGAAGATATCCCATAACGCAACGAAGAGAATGGCTTGTGTGAAGGTTTATAATTGCAGTTACTGTGTTCTTCAGCTTTGGAATTTCAATATATATATTGAGATATAGAACAAAAGAACGCAGAAGCTGCCGGTCCCCTTTCTCAGAACCTTTTTCTGTTGATGTTAAAAAAAATGATTAATTCTTTCTTTTCTGTTTTAGATTGGTTGGCCTGGAAAAATTGCATATGAACATCCTACGCATAACAATGCCCAACTATGAGCAATACCATTATGACAAGGATATGCTTAAGAATACTGCTGTTAACTTAGGCAACGTCGAAATTGATCCTGTCTCTGATTTGGAACAAGTTCGAAACCATATTAATAAATTCTTTGAGGAATCAACAAGTTATCCAAAAATGTCACAAGAATGGTGCTTTGTCGACTGTTAGTTCAAAATAAATTGTTGCCTGTTAAAGTCAATCAAATTTAAACTTTTTACTTTTTTTAATTTTAGCTTGTACAGCAGAGCGTTTCTTTCGCATTGATCGTGCACAAGAGCACCTTCACTATATCACTGATGTTGCTACGGATGAAGTTTTCGTTTTAGATCAAGAATGTGCAACATTACCCCAAACTCCGGATCAGGAACGAGCGTTTTCGGCATTCCAACAGCGTCAAGAGGAGAATGAACGTCGTAATATTGACCAGACTGGACGTACGTCCAATACGGGTATGGCAACGCTTCCGTTTTGTAGTAAACGAATGTTCCTACACTATCATTTCTATAAAAAGAATTTCGAGCTATAAGACTCTTTTAATTTTGCTGAATGCTGCATGCGCGCATGTTCGGTGTTCTTTTTTTTTTTTTCTTGTGAATAATTTTATTTCTGTTTAAATGTTAAATTGTTTGTCTACCCGTTAAATACTCACACAAATTTCTCTTATTTATAAGTTTTATTTTAATTCAAGGATTTGCTAATTCAGTAAAGTAAAGTGTTGATTGGATAACCTTACCATTGTTATTGTAGGTAAAATGTGAAATGATGAGTTAAAAATTTTGTAAAGTTTTTATTTTAAACTTATATCGTTTTTCATTGACGAAAGGTCTTTTTCTATTTTTCATGTTTCATTGAAAAATAGAGTAGATCCGGAGTAACTCTAAACGCCACAGATCTACTCCCATTTGGTTGGGAAATCTACTCTGAATTCACGCACACAAACAAAAACATATGTTCTGTCAATCGTTAAATGGAAAATAATTTGATAATTTGAAATTTAGGTGTTATGTTCAAAAAATGAAAACTATGAACAAGTCAGAAATCAGTAATTTGCTGGAAAAACCCAATTACAAAATGTGAAAATATGAATTCCTATATGTGAACATCAATTCAACCTCCAATACTAGGAAAAAACTTAAAAACATGTTTCATTGAAAGGAGTAGTTCTCGATTTGAGAGTAAATCTGTCGAATTTCAATGAAAAACGGTATTATAATCCTGTTTGCTTTTGATTTTTCGCAATCGAGAAAACTAATAACTTTGCACAACTTCAGTACAGAAAGGGTGTCATTTATCGTAATAGAAACAAAAGGTCTGTTCGTTGAACTTTCCCCAGGGTTGACCCAGGTTTTCTTGACAACCCTATGAGTTGTCAAAAAAACCTGGGTTTTCCAGTCCTCAAAAAACACTACTCCACAAATCACCACACATCCCTGTCATTAAAAAAAAATACATGCCATTTGACAGCCCTCAAATCGCCACAGCAAAAAGCTAGGCCGAGTTTGGGGAAAACCTATGGCAAGCCTATGGCTCAAGAAACACTCAATTTGACATTCAGGGCAAATTTAGGTTTCTCAAAAAACGCTTTGTGGCGACCCTAGTGCAACCCCAGGGCTTCAACGAACAAACCTAAAGGGGTAAACTTTTCGTAATCTCCTTACTATTGATTCTTAAAACATTTTCCGTTTTGGATATTTGGGACAGCAAATGTAATTTAATTTTCATCCGAAGTAACTTCAGAGCTTAGGACCGTTCCAAATTATATTTCTCATTTCTTCATTTCATCGTTTTTTCGTGACATTGTCCCGCTAATTTAGAGGTATTCCGGCTTTATCAGAGTCAACTTCTGTTTTTATAGAGTTCGAAAAAATAAGTGTTTTTATTTATTTGTATATTTCTTGACTCAGCTATAGAGAAATTTATTTCCGATGTTTCCTTCTATAACGACTTTGATTTCAGACGAGCTCTCCCCAGTTTTGCCCTCTAAGTCGGTTGATTTATTCCCCTTCCGTGATTTCCCTGCAATGTGCTTTCGAAAACCCGGCGAGCCGGAGTGTTGATGTCCATCCGCTCTACATGTCCAGCTATACCCATGCCGCGGTACAGCTTATACAGCTCATTGTTGTATCTTCTTCTTCACACATTGTCTTCTCATACGGGACCAAAGATCATTTACATTTACATGAAACCTACTCCACACATAAATCTGCGGAGTAGGGGTGTTGCAGCCGGGCGACAAAGAACATTTGGCTGATACACCACAAGACCAATTACACAAATACTACCTAGAACAAATAACACATGACAACAACACGCAGTAGTATATGACGGTCCCCTATCTTGGTCACTAACAGCGCTCATTCCGATTTAATTACGGTTCCCATTAGAAGGGAACCGACTCTTTTCGGTTGACAAGGCCGTTGTCGACCAAAGATCATTCGGAGCATTTTTCTTTCGAAACGACCAAAGGTTTGCTCATCCGCTTTCGATAAGGTCCATGTTTACGCCCGTAAACCAGGACTGGGATTATCAAGGTCTTATGCAGAGTTACCTGAAAAAAGTTGTTCTACAGGAAAGTCCGTTTCTCAACTTAGACATCACTTTTTGACATTTTTAAAAAGGCTAACTTTGGTGTACCCTGACCTGTGTTAAACTCGATGTCTCTGTCAATACTAATGCTAGAAACCTAATTTTAAACCTAATTTTTTGAAGAATGAATAATCTTTAAAACTGTATTTAAATTGGGCTTCTATAGGCTTAGGGCTGCCAGATTTTCAATTTTAAATGGTGTGCAATTTTTCTTTCCCAAGCAATGTTTTGACTTTGAGGTAATTTTTTTCAGAAAGTGCCTGGTAAACAGTAACAGAGTTTCTTTTTTTTTTACAGATGAACAAAACAATAATAAAAAGAAAACTCAATAATAAGTGCACTCAAAAACCCATACATCTTATGATACTTGAAAAAATACAAAATGGGTAAAATTTAAATTAAAAAAAAAAAATTTAGCTTTGGAGTTTGTTTGAATAAAACAATAATATATAGAGCCCGTTTTGGGATATCATATCTCCAAAAAATTAAGTCTAAAGTTAGGTAGAGACCTCAGTACTGACAGAGAAATCGAATTTAACACAGGTCAGGGTACACCAAAGTTTGCCTTTTTTAAAAAGGCAAAAAGTGATATCAAAGTTGAGAAACGGACTTTACTGTAGAACAATTTTTTTCTTAGTAGTATGTAACATTACGGGACACTCTGTATATTATGTATTCTAGATACACTTGTTTAGATTCAGGATCCTAAAAATTAAGTTGCAAACCAGCATCAAATATATAAAAGGCTTTGTTTCATATATTGCAGTCCGAACAGGAGCGGAATTATATTTCAAACGATTAGTTAGTTAGTTAGTTGCAAAAAAAAAAAATTTAAACGATTTCAAAGCTTATAGTCGCCCATTATACAAATTTGTTGCCCTTTTGTATTACCACTGAAAAGTTAATTGTTTCATTTCCGATGTTCAAAAAGACAAGTAAAAAAAATACAATGCTCTAAAGGTATTTTGGGAAAATACACACAGAATTCGCCATCGGTTGCCAATTGGCTTGGATCGTCGAATGTTCCCTGTTAGTTCGGTTTCGATGATCCTAGTCAGCGATGTGATGGCTGGGTACAAACTTCTCTGTCGTGCATTTGCTTGAGTATTGGAGGATTTTGGTGAACATAACTTATAACTTTTCCGTTCTCCCAAGCCTCTGCATTATTTGTCTGGTATGTCCCTTAAAAGTTCGGAACTCTTGCACCATCCAACTATCGATGGATTGTACCTATGTCTCTTCGCTTCAAAGGACTTTTTTTGAATAACAAAAGCTTCTTAATGTCGTGATAGCATTGTTTTTAATTCACTGTTTGATGACTTTTTAATGTCTCACCGGACAGTAGACAAAACTGTTTGCATTGCCTTTTTTATATATTTTATATTTTAAGAACATTTGATAGAGTTAAAAACTTGTGTTTTTGGCTTTGATGAATTAAGTAACTACCTTTCGAATCGCTCAATGGAAATCAAACCGTTCGGACTTGATTCTGTAACTTATAATATAAATGCTGGTGTGCGCGAAGGGTTTTTTTTTTGTTTTCGAAATTCTTTCTCGTACTCAAAAATGATCTCTTGTCTAATCAAGTTTCGTATTCTTGCACTTCAAATATGAAAAATACACCGCAGAGTACGATTAGAGCATTGAATTCTGATCTTCACAGCGTTATTTCAATTTTTTGGAAACTAAAGGCTAAAGACTCCAAATGGTTTTGCTAAGTGAGGTACTCCCTCGCATAACTTCTATGGTATCACAATGGACATAATATTGTTCTAAGTGTGTCAGTTTGTTTTCCTGACAGCCATTTAAACCTAACCTAACGTAAAGGCTAAAAACTAAAGACTAAAATTATATATTCTTTCGTTGAAGCGAAACTCACCACCAATTAAACATTCCCTAAGTGACTAGGAAAACAAAATTGCTTGCAGTTTTCGTGGACATACATCATCTGATGTGGTTTGGCTGTAACTCATAAAGATGTGCGAAACTGAAATATTTACGAGCACTAAAAATTATTAAACTATCAAATCATCGTCAACTTAATTGTAAAACTTTTACCCCTGCTTTTACTTTACTGAATTGGTTTTAATCCTAGAAGAACCTTGAGCACTTCCTCTTTAACTAACCTACGAGTGTATTTATAATTTAGTTTATTTTAACAAATGTACAATATACCTATATATATGTCTATTGTAAAATGCATGTTATATTTTTGTTCCATTCAAAATAAATACGGCTCACCAAAACAAAAAAAAATATACTAACAACTCAAGTTTTAACTTTCAATGTAATCTCATTAACATTTCCTTAGTTTCGTTAACATAAAATTTTCATAAGGATTTCAGAATACAGCTTAGTCCTTGCCCAGCATAAGTAAGTATACATATATTTTTGTATATATTTTTATCATTATTGTTTGCTGTGCTTACGCGGACTGCATATTGTTGCATGGATGTAGCCAACACTTGTGTTCAACGCAAAGACTAAACCGTATTCCGAAATCTGCAAAGAGTATTATGATGGTATAGCATGCAATTAACTTTATTTTCCTACTGAACTACACTTTTAACAGAAATGTATGATGTATGTACACCTCTTTTGAATGAAACCTTTGTATTTAATTTTGGAATTTAAATTGTTGCAAAGAGAAGAGTTTACTTAAGATTAGTTTGAATTCCTTCTTCTTCTTTTTTTTTTGGAGAAAAATTAACAATGATTATATTATTTCGATTTTGGCTTATTTTGTTTTCAACGATATAACAATAATGGTATGTGTGTGTTTTCTGAAACTAACAACATCTAGTGAAGACTAAGCCTAGAAAAACGGAATACAAATTCAAGAGGTAACTTTTCATTTTGTAGAATATTTATTTTTATTTCTTTTAGTCTAAATTTTAAAAGAAAACATTTCTTTTTTGCTTTACTTTCTTCAACAATAATCTTTTCTTATATTTCTTTTATTACATTTTGTTCGAAATTATTTGTCTTTTGTTTCTTTTTAATTAAATAATACTATGCATGCAGCAACAGGCAAAGATTGTTCAGTTTAACCGAAGATGTTCTGAACTTCAGGTATAAACTTTATCATCTTACTTCATGTGCTCACATTATCGCTTTGCTTTACATCGGGCTAGCGACAGTAATATCCATTAGAATACTCATCCAAAGTTTTATTATAGGGTAACCTCGTTTTGAAAGTAGACGGTCACTATAGGCTATAGGGAGCACGTTTGAAATTGGTCTTTTCTTTCACGTTGACGGTGCTATTATGATCTTTGATTCTTCATAATGTGCGTTATCTGAGGAATTTTTTTTTTAAATTCCGTAAAATTGTTGCGAGCCTTGAGTTTTCCGGGTTAATGATAATGACACAACATTAAATACAAATACCAAATGTCTGAATTATTGCTATTTCAAGGTTGCCAATAAGTCTACATCGGATTCCTTTATTAGGTGTTGTTGGTCCTCATTCATATTGTCATTTTGTAAATACCTTTTTTCGCATATTAGCCAACACTGAAAACTTAAAATACACCGTCTGGTTCGTACTCAGTAAACTGCTCAACTTTACAATTACATAGTTTCACCATCTGCTAATCCATGTCTAAGGAAACGATGAGACTAACATGCCTTGCTTGACGTGCCGGAAGGAAGTCAGATTGGTCCTTTGCTTTTCATTTTTGCTATAGATGACGATATTGTATTTTCTTCTTCCTTAACGACGCAGTACTCATTACAATCATGAAAATCTCAAAGGACAGCTCTCACACTTTTTTGCTTCAACCTGTGAGGCTCCGCAAGCAAAGATAAATAAAAGTATTGAAGACCGATAGAGCCTCTTCCAAGTTTCTTAATTATATGGCGTTGGTGTTCTTTTCCTTATTCATCTCGAAATAAATGATAACATCAACTTCATCGCCAGCAAATCGAATACTTTGCTCTATAAAGATGTGGACAAAGAAATTTAATGACCATTGACCACTAAGCTTACCCCATCCTATACACCTGCATTGTTCGTCCGAAGCGAATTATATGGATGTGAAAAATTAAAAAAAAAAAAATGTTCCCATATTCCCCACACTAGCAAATAACAATTGTGACTGTATTACCTTTTTTTCGACACAAATCATCATGCCAGTCAGTTTTCGATGTCGCTTTCTGCTTCCATTAAGCTCTTCCTCTGTATGAACTTATCGCATGCATTCACTTTCCATGGAATGAATTTAAAAAAACATAAATCGGAATGAAATTGTGTTAACAATGTTTTTTTGTGTTCATATTTGTACTTTTTTTTAGCTCTGTACTGGAAAAAACTTCCGATGCCGTATTATTAGCAGCCCAACGTGGCGATTTAAATTTGGTAGTTAGCAATTAAATTCTCTTTTGTGTGTTACTTATTACAACTACAGTATTAATATTCTATGCATTTTTATCATTATCTTCTTCTTTTTTTTTGTCAACGTCTTACTGTTATCAAATGTGTATAAATGTACTAACTGATTGTATCATTGTTTGTCTTTCTTTTCTTTTTTCTGTATTATAATTACAGTTACGTGCATTACATGAACAAGGATTCGCATTAAAATCAGAAGATATACAAGGACAAACTGCTTTACATATTGCATGCAAATTAAATCACAAAGACATTGTAAAATATATTATATCGTGTGCACCCCAAAGTGTTATAAATAAGATGGATACCATTAAGTGAGTATTCTGTTCAATGTCGCTTGCTTTTTTGTATATATTGGTTGATATATTTGATTTGATTTGCATAAGGTGTTACAAAAAGATAGGGTGTGTAGGTTGGACCTAGACAAGCAAAAAATCGTATGGGAGGGGGGGTCCATTTTCCCCCGTTTAGGCGGGAGGGGCAATTTAAGAAAAAAATCACTAAAAATGGAAAAAATATTATTTAAAAATAACGGTAATACCTACAGAGTCGTGCTATAGCATTTTGAAAAGCCAAAAACCTATACATTAAATAAAATTTAAAAATAAGTTGTTCATATGAATAGTTTTTGAAATATTAATTTTCAAAGTCAAAATTTTGAAGAAAAAAACATAATTTTTTTTCTTCAAACAATTTTTTTTCAAAATTTTACGTATTTAAGTAGTATTTTTCTGGCTTATTTTCAATGCTCTTATTTATTTTTGATCAAACACAAAAAACCGGATGCCAAAATAACCTGTAGTTTTTGAGAAAACCAAAAATTACAAAAACGACTTTTTAAAATTTTTTTTTTTTTTAAGTTTTTTTTCGTTATTGGATTCTTAAGAAGAAAATACAATATCGTCATCTATAGCAAAAATGAAAAGCAAAGGACCAATCTGACTTCCTTCCGGCACGTCAAGCAAGGCATGTTAGTCTCATCGTTTCCTTAGACATGGATTAGCAGATGGTGAAACTATGTAATTGTAAAGTTGAGCAGGTTATTTTGGCATCCGGTTTTTTGTGTTTGATCAAAAATAAATAAGAGCATTGAAAATAAGCCAGAAAAATACTACTTAATTACGTAAAATTTTGAAAAAAAAATGGTTTGAAGAAAAAAAATTAAGTTTTTTTTTCAAAATTTTGAATTTGAAAATTAATACATATTTCAAAAACTATTCATATGAACAACTTATTTTTAAATTTTATTTAATGTATAGGTTTTTGGCTTTTCAAAATGCTATAGCACGACTCTGTAGGTATTACCGTTATTTTTAAATAATATTTTTTCCATTTTTAGTGATTTTTTTCTTAAATTGCCCCTCCCGCCTAAACGGGGGAAAATGGACCCCCCCTCCCATACGATTTTTTGCTTGTCTAGGCCAACCTACACACCCTATCTTTTTGTAACACCTTATGCAAATCACCCTGTATAATGATGATCCCCGAAAAATAAATCTATAACATAATTGTCATAACATATCTTCACGTAACTCAATCACATATCACCTATCCTTTATTTCGAAGTGTTATTGAATAGCCTCTGATGTAATTCAAAAACCCTCAAATTGTAGTTGAAATATATTTTTTTTTTAATTTTTTCTGTTTTAAGAATCTCTTTTCACTTTAAGCACGGGTCACACAGGGCTGCTTGGCAGCTGCTTCTTACCAGCGCAGCGGCTGGAAGTAGCAGAAGCAAGCAGCCGCTGCTAAATACTCGCCGGTTGGCAGCAGTTGTGGTGAACTTCGTGTTCAGACAAAGCTACTCGATTCGCCGCTGGCAAGCAGCCGTGTGACCCGTGCTTTAGACAGAAAAAATAAATCGTCAATTATACATTTGAGATTTTATTCTTTACCTCAGCTTTCCTCAACAAAGCCTAAAATACTTTGTGCCGAGCTCAGAGCAAACGCAGTGCTAAAAAGTACGAAGTTTAATTTTTAGGGTATGTTGAAATTATTAAAAAAGAAGAGGATTCAGAATCAAATCCAGGGCTCAACGAACGAACAGACTAGCTTGTTGTTGTTTTCCAAAAGTCAAAACTTTGACGGTTATTGTGTACAGACTGAAATCAGTTATTTGACGATTATTGGGATATGGAATGAGTGCCCGCTGTTCAAGACCTAAAAATAGTTCATTGTTTTGGTGTTTTATATTCATTTTGTGGGGTTCATATCTATTGGTACGAGTATATGTCACTTTGTCTTTACTAACCTTTGCTTGGTTTAAACACGTCCTTACTCAACTAGCTGAGAAGTAGGTAAATAAGTATATATGTATGTAGCTTCTCTATCTTCACACTTCATAATGGCTGTGTTTTCATAGTGTTTTTACAAAATTGCGCTTGTGAGGATCAGTCACTTTTGGAATAATGAAGGATCCTTATTTCTTTTGGGTGCTTTAACATTGAAGAAGATAATCTCAGCTCACCACGTAAGGTAGCGAACGTTGGTGGGTTTTACACAAAATAGCAAGCTATGTGCACAATGCACCTGCGAGAGTACGACTATCTGGGAATTTTCTCAAACAAAGAAAAGTCGCCAGTCCTGCTTTCTCAGGATAAATTACGAATGGCGAAGTGTAACCGACACAAACAATATGATTCAATAGTCAAAGCACAAAACGAAAGCACTTTCTTTTAAGAGTAGAAAATACTTATCTTTGTCCTGACGAACCCTATCCTAGAGTTCCTTTGCCCGTACCTGCTGCTGTTGCCTGGAGCTTTCCTGCACGCAAAAAAAGTGTTGAGTTTGGCTTTTCTGCAACTGAAACTTGCACTACTTGTAAGCTTGTAACTAGTTATCAAAAGACTCGCTTTAAATCTTCAGAATAATTTTTCCTTTTAAAAAAATTTATGGCACTATGTCATTTTTAGAGGTACGCCACTTTATTAC